>JAGXJF010002933.1:0-600000 GCA_019208055.1 Stipa capillata | reverse complement strand
CTTATATTGAGAATGCCAGGCGCGGCCAGGAATTCACGGGGGAGCTTGATCGATCGGGTGTTGTTGGGGAGAAGATCGAAGAAATACGAGAAAGCTCGTGGAGATCATGATGACAAGAACCGATAATGGAAACCAGTCGTGCAAACAGCAGAGTCATGATTTTTGCCGTTGCTGGCGTTGGTGGGATCAGTAAGACTATCCTTGCCCAAAAAGTCTTCGACGACGAGGCCATCCAACGAGAGTTTGACAAGAAGACATGGTTGAGCGTCAATTAAGACTTCAGCGAGGCTGAGCTACTTAGAAGAGCCATCACCGAAACCGGGGGAGACCACTGACCAGCTGATGATGCAAAGCACACACTTTAACGAACCCTCAAGGATGCCTTGAGAGGGAAGAAGCTCTTGTTGATAATGAATGATGTTTGGGACCACAAAGCATATGAGGGTGTGCTCAAAACACCCATGGTCAATGCTGCTACTCTAGGGAGCCGAGTCCACGTAACTGCTAGAGATGAAAGAGGTGTCTAAGAGATGAAAGCCATGCTGTCCTACCATCACATCGACAAATTAGACACTGAAGACGCCTTGTCATTGCTCAAGAAACAGGTCAATAACCTCTTAATCAAGTTTTTAATCACGAGCACTTGCTAATTAATTTGTTTAAGGGACAATAGCTGGTTAGTGAAAGAGTTGATCGTATTGTTTTGAAATTGTCGTAGCAACGAGGCTAGACAGTAAACTTGTGGCACCCCCGCATGGCTTCGCGGACCTACGAGGGTTGCACGGGAAACTACATCGCGGAGACACCGCAGTCGCGCATGCGGGGTTGCACGACGCAAAGACACTTGAACCCGCTGCAAGCCACGAACTTGATGAGAGGAGGAGCAAGTGAATTTTTATTTCAGAATTTGGGAGCCCTTTGAATGGAAGGGGTGCCTCTCTATTTATAGGAAAAATAGAGGGGCGGAGGAGATTAAAAAATATCATCTAGCTATTTACAATCTTATCCCTAGATGTACTAATGCCCTTGAGGACGAACCGGTCTTTTTCTCCAGGAATATTCGAGAATGTTCCGCGGGCCCTGCTCGTCATGCTCCCCTGGCAACGATCTTCCCGTCGCCTCGAGCTTCTAGTCGTCGCGAACTTCTAGCCGTCACGAACTTGCGTGGTCACGGACTCGGCGTTGTTACGAACTTGGCGTTGTCGCGGAGTCGGTATTAGCACGAACTTGGCGTTGACGAGTCTTGAGGTGCGCTGATCTCCCCTAAGTATGAAAAAGCGTCGAAACCGGATAGCGTGGGGACCCCTCCCCCAACAGAAATGTTGATAGATTTAGAAAAGAAGAAATGAGAAATTAAAGAAAGAAATTAAGTATCCTGTTTGGGTGGGTACGTTGCTAGCTAGGTTATCTGGTTGGCAGGGACAGTGCTGAATTATTTTGTGCTTCGAGTATCTAGCTTGCAGATATATATATACTCATTAACTATGTGCACGATTGCAACTTCAATTTCTTTTTGCTTAACGCGACTTCAATTTAATAATTAACGGGCAATTGTACAATTCAATCTACGTACTACACTGAGAGGCTTATTGTTCGTTTCTTTTATCGACGAAAGTACTAGTAACACTTTTGCTAATTCTCAGTTCCCTAAAAGTTCTGTAAATCTCAGCCACCTAAAATTACACATTATTTAACCTAAAATTATAGTTTTATAAGTGTGTAAGTTTAGTGAAAAGTTAATGTTATTTTTAATCTGTCTGTTATATTAGTGTGAGGTGAGAATGAGAATGGTTAGATGTTGATCCAATAACTTAGAAAAGTGACTCAGAGTTAAGAAAATTTCAAGCAACTAAAAAATAAACATTCTCTCTTAGTAATAAAACAAAACCAACACTAGCCGCTCTCGCTAACTTAGTGACTCTGTCGGTTTAAACTGCTTGTAGGTAGTCTCAAGCAAGATAGATGAACATGAGATTGATATGCTAAACGATATTGGATTGAAAATTATAGCAAAATGTGGCGGTTTGCCACTTGTGGTTAAAGTAATGGGAGGACTCTTGTGCCAAAGAGAGAGACACCGTAGTGATTGGGAGATGATTCTGGATACTTATATGTGATCGGTATCTGAAATACCTGAAGAGCTAAACTATGCGGTATATTTAAGTTACGAAGACTTGTCATTTCATATAAAGCAATGCTTTCCGCACTACTCTCTTCCTAAAATTGCAGTGTTCTTTGATGGTGACATTGTTGGCACATGGATTAGCGAAGCATGTCTTCGCGGAAGCTCGGGTGAATTAGAAGATCTAGGAAGCAAGTACTATAAGGAAAAATGGTACACCTAGGGGGTTTTGTGTTCTAACAAATTTGAGGAGACTAGTTCGGTTTCCAACCGATGTGGAGGGTGATCTGAACAGCCAATTTAGCTTGTTCTTGCTCGTGATGGATTTTATGGCTAATGCGTGATGGGTTTTCTAATGAAGGTCAAGCCTGAGATCCATGAAGACGTCAAGAGTGATACTGGAGCAAAGGTCAAGGATGAGACTGGAGGTGGCAGCGTCAGCGCCGCGGCGACAGTTGAGTCTAAGTGATAGCTTTCTTGTCATGAAACAACTTTAATTCACTAGCTGTTCACGACTAATTTTGTATGTCATTTGGTCGACTTAAAGACTCCAGTTTTTTATTCTGCCTTAAACACCCAACTAAGTTATTTCTACCGGAAGTTGTTAGATGTGAATTCTAATCTAGTTGGGACATTGTTATCGAGATAATTTGTAATGTGTTCTGATGAAACACCCACCGAAGTTTCTTAATTGTTAGATGTGAATTCTAATATGACTGGTAGCATCGTGTGTTCTGATGATGTCTGTGTTCCCTCTTCTGCTGTAGATGGTGTTATTGAATGGCAGACGAATTAGCACTTTGTGCACTGTGATCTGCTCTGGTTTCATCTTATTACTTGTTCTGTCTAGATTAGTTATTGCTTAGAGCATCTCTAGTCCTTCCCCTAAAACTTAACTCCCTATACCACCTCCCTAAACTTAACTCCTTAAAATTTGAGGGTTTAAAAATACTTGCAACTAGTTCTTCCCCTAAATTTAAACTCCCTATATCTTTTTCCTTTGCTATTTCTTCAAAAAAAATCACAAAATCCTCAAATAAATCCCCACTGCCCCCCCCTCAAAAATCCCCAAATCCCCCCGCCGGCGGCCTCCCTCCTCCTCCCCTCACCCCTACCCCCCACCGGCGGCCGCCCTCCGCCTCCCCCCACCCTTAGCCCCCGCCGGCGGCCTTTCTTCTCATTTCCCCTGTCGTTTCTTCCAAGGCCGCCACCCCTTTCCTTCTCCCCACGTCGCCGCCTCGGGAGCCCCTCGCCACCCGCTTTGCCGTGTGCCTCGCCGCCGCTCCTGAGTCCCGTTCTTCGGCGCGCAGCTCCGCTGGAGTCTTCTCTGGCCCGCGCCCGTGCCACCTCCCTTGAGCCGCATCGCGGAGCCCACCGCCTTGCCTTGAGGGCGCCGCCGCCCCGGCGGGCTCACTCTCGCCGCCAACGGCCACCTTTGCGCCCCTCTCCCCCAGGTCGCCGCCATCTCCACGCCTCCTCCTTCACCGCTCTTATCCCACGCCGCCGTTCAGCCTAGGGGCCGCCGCCCTCTGTGGGACCGCCATCGCCCCCGTCGGCGAATCGTCGCCGGCGAGCCCGGCCACCTCTTCGCCGCCTCCTCCTCTGTCCTCCCGCGCCGCACCACACCACCGCCTGCGCTCCTTCTCGCGCCCCGCGGTTGCCCCGGTGGAGCCATCACCGCCACCCTCGGCTGCCTCGGTCAGCCGCCACCCAGCGCCGACGAGGTCGCCCGCTGCCTCCGCCGCGCCCAACCCCTTCCCCTGGACTTTCCTCTGCCGCCTCTTCTTCCATCGCGCCACAGAAGGGACCTTCGACGTCCCAGGCTGGTCAGGGATCAACTAGGCGAGCACGGGAGGCAGCGGGGCGGCGCCGGCGAGCAGGGGGGAGGCAAGGACGGGAGGCAGTTGGTCTCTGAAATGTCTTGCCGCCAAAAAATTGAGGGATAGAGAGAAGATAGGGGAGACACCAAATTTCCTCAAATTTGGGCAGAAGTGGGTTAGAGATAGGGGGTCATCCTCAAATTTTAAGGAGTTAAAAGAATTTAGGGGAAGGGCTAGATGGTTTAACTCCCCAAAATTTCAGTTTTTAGGGAGTTAAAGAAATTTAGGGGAAGGGCTAGAGATGCTCTTAGAAGCTACTTCTAAGGTGGGACTCAATAATTCCTCTCTCACCAATAATCCGGAAACCTCATCTGTTTACAAGTGGAACTAGCAACCTTAGGGCGTGGGCAATGTTAGAGAAAAGCCAAGGTTTTCGGTTCAGACCCAAGGCCACAGCAACCTCTGCCATGGCCATGATCACGTCGAGGCATCCGCATACATGTCCACCTCCGCTTCCATTGCTTCCTCATCGGGCATGGGAGATGAGCGGCACGACCTCAAGTGGTTGTTAGAACGTCTTCCACGACGCCACAAATGACCAGGTTGACTCCGAGCAGTGACTGTGGAGTGGCCAATTTTTGGGCGAGGATAGCGGCGATTCGTGGTTGATGCCTTTCACTTGCTCGCAGTGAGGAGAAGAAATCAGGTTTGTATTTTCTTTATCTAGTTCGTGGGCCCCACGAGGAGAGACTAACCATTGTAGCAGTTTTTTGGCTTTGTCACGATCCGTGATTGCTCATGCCCTTACGGGTAACGGTGAAAACAGTTCGGATATTTTCTGATCTGACCGTCCGACGACAACCTCCAGATAATATTTAGTAGGAAAATCAGATAATTTTTTGATATGGCTCTAAATTTGGATAGTGATTTTTGGATACGGGTATAAATTTGGTTTAGACACTATTCGATCGTATCCAAAAACATCCGATATTTTATTGGATAGTATCTCGGATAGGCATCCGGATAGTATCTTGGATAGTTTCTGGATAATTCTCACGGATATTATCCGAAAGTATCTCGGATAGTTTCTAGATAACTCTCACGGATAGCATCCGGATAGTATCTCTGGTAGTTTCTGGATAATTTTCACTCATTTTTTTAGCCTAACATATTATGGGCTGGCTTCACCACCCATTAGGCAAACCAACATACCTGCATAAACGTAGAGCCTAGATGTGTGATACTAGTAGATGCCCTACTAATAGTGAAGTGCGACTCATTAGTAATAGAAAAATAAGAATCTTGTAACTTTTTTTATCTAGATTCCAAATCGGACAAATGATATGTTTTATAACTCAACAAGATCTTTGACATGGTGCTATCCAAGTTGTGATTTATGATTATTTTGATAAACTATGAATATTATTTATGTTGTTGCTTTTATCCAATTTTTGATAAAATATTCGTTACCATAGCATGTACGATAGTTATCCGCTCCGTAGTTGTGACTGATATACTCTACATCCGTATTTGTATTCAGTCACTATCCACTCTGATTTTATATCCATAAAAAATATAATTTAAAATATAGTTTAAATGATACCCGTTGGTATTGGGTTCAATTTCACCCTTACTTAGGGCCCGTTCGGTATCACTCCAGCTCCCAGCTCTGGCGAATCCACGGGCGGAGCCGGGCCGAACGGTCGAAATCTGCGGAGCCCAAATCCCGGATCGAATGGCCTCGCTAGTGCAAAATCGCGGAGCAGCACATTCCGCGTTCCACCGGGTCGAAACGATGGAGTTGGAGAAAATTACCTCACCTTGCCACCGCCAAGTGACCGTATACCCGTGTCTCCCCACCCCCTTCCCCCGCGCGCTCCCCCACCCGCCCCTCGTCGGCGCTCCCCTCGGCCGCGCGCTCCTCGCCACCGCTCCCCCCTAGCCGCCGCTCGGCCGCCCCTCGCCGCCGCCTCCGTCCCCCACCCCCTTTCCCCCCGCGCGCTCCCCCCACCACCCGCCCCTCGCCACCGCTCCCCCCTCGCCACCCCGCCCGTCGCCACCGCTCCCCCGACCACCCGCTCGTGCACCGCTCGCTCCTCGCCGCCGGTCGGGCCGCCCCACGCCGCCGCACCCCCCTCCCCGCCGCTCGCCCGCTCCCTCCGGCCCAGATCTACCACCGCAGCACCCCACCTCGCCACCCGCCCCCTTGCCACCGCTCACGACCACCACCGCTCCCCCCCGCAGCCGCTCGGCCGCCCCTCGCCGCCCTACGCCGCTCCTCCCCTGCCCCCCTCTCGCCGCAGCAGATCTACGGGCTGCAGCACCTCCCCTCTCGCCGCCGCTCGGCCGTCCCGTCGCCGACGCACACCCGCCGCTCCTCACCCTGCCCCCTCCCCCTCTGGCCGCACCAGATCTACGGGCTGCAGCACCCCCCTCTCGCCGCCGCTCCTCCCCTGCCCCCCCCTCTCGCCGGCGCTCCTCCCACCGGCGTTCGTGCCTCTCCGCGCCGTGGCGCCTCCTGGAGAACCCACGCATCTCGCCGGAGCAGCTGTTCCCGGGGACGAGAGGCCGTGGCCGCCGCCGCTCCTCCGGCCGCCGTGGGCTGTGTCCGCCGGCTGTCCTCCGAACCGCAGACCTCCCCCTGCCGCCGTTCCCCGCAGAGCTCGCCCGCCGCCGGTCGACGCAGAGGGAGTACCGGCTGCACACCCCCTCCACCGCCGCCGCCATTCACCGTGCGTAGGCGAGTCCCCGTCAGCACCTATTGTGCCGCAACCCCCCCAAGCCGTTGCTCTACTGGAAGGTGAGCTTCGGGTGATCGGATGTACCAATGCTTTCGATACTATACAATTGTGCTGTGAAATGTGTATTTTCAAACGTGATCTGGCATTGGGTAAGATCAATAGTGCTGTGAAATTGTATTTCAATTGTGCTGTGAAATGTGTATTTGAAACGTTCGGAGTGTTTTCATGCATACAAGTCTACACATCGATATGTTTATTGCTATGCCAATGGAGATGCTTGCGTAGTTGTTAATGAAATGAATTTGTTCCTAACTTTTATAGTATGGCTGCTGAATGGACTGATGAGAATACTCGGATTGTTACCGAGTTGTTTGTCTACCAAGTGCGGGCTGGTAATCGTCCAAACTCTCACTTGACTCACGCGGCGTTCGAGGAAGTGGCAAAGGATTTCAAAATCCGAAACCGGTTTGCAATTACAACAGGCCCAATTAAAGAACAAATGGGATAAATGAGATTGATTTCAACACTTTCAAAAAGCTCAAGTTGAGGGAGACTGGAGGTGGGTGGGATAATGTGTTGAACACTGTGAAACAAGATGCCGAGTGGTGGAGAAAGGCAAAGAAAGTGAGTTATCATGTTCATGTTTGTTATACGGTATCGTCAATTCGTCGTATCATGTAATGCCAATTGATTCCTATCGTTCTTGTAATGCAGGACATTCCAGGATGTGGCAAGTTCCGAAAGCACGGCCTTCGCAATGAGGAGAACTTGCGTATTATGTTTTGAAGACATCACGAGTGATGGTACAGATGCTTGGAATCCTGCTTCAGGCACTGCCCCCCCCATCTAGTTCAGGATTCCCTTCCATGTTCGATGTTGACGCCATTCAAGATGTCGATTTGGACGAGATGGAAGAACAGTCACCTGCTAGTTCAAAGGTGGTTAGGAGGCTTGGTCGGATCATTGATGATAAGAACAAGAAGCCCAAGACTGCCCAAGTCATGCAGGAGCAGATAACAAAAATTGGTGACATTGCTGAGAGGTCTCAATCTTCATTTGAGTCTTACATGAAACAGGATAAGGGCACCTCAGTCAACGCTGTCATGAATGAAGTTCTTGCATGTGGCGCAAACTGAGGATACTGACGAGCACTTCATTGCTACTGAGTTGTTCATCAAGAGAGATCAGAGGGAGATGTTTCTCCATATAACTCCATCATCTCGATTTGCTTGGCTTCGTAGGAAGTATAATGTCAAGTATGGGCGCTAGTAGATGCTATGTTTGGTATTGTAATTTCAATTCGAATAATATGTTTCCTATCCGTGATAATATACGTTTGGTTTGTAATAACAATTTGAACCATGTTTATGTAATTGTACTTTGCTTGCGATGTCCATGATACTTTTATATGTTCATGCTAACTGTTGTTTGGTATTGTATGTTTTTGTTCGTCTAGATGTCTTCTGAAAGTGATAGTGATGAAGATAACCATGACGAAGTAAAGAAGATGATGATTGTCCGCCATGCGCAGCAAATGAAGAACGTTTATTCAGGTGCGGCAAACTATTGTTGGGAAGTATTGTGACAGCTGGGTCATGAAGGCCGAACCTAGGGTATCAATTTTGAGTGGATTTGGATGGTTGCAAGAAACTATAGACACACCAGGAGAGACGTACAGAATGCTAAGAATGAATGCAAGAATCTTCTTCGAACTACATGACTTGTTGGTGCAAAGGTATGGGCTCTCATCAACCTTTGCAATTAGCAGTTACGAGTCTCTAGCTATGTTCTTGTGGACCTTGGGGGGGATGTGAATCAAATAGAAGAACTCAGAATCGTTTCAAGCATGCAGCAGATACTATCCACCGTAAGTTCCACGAGGTTCTTCTATGTGTGATAAGGATGGCAGCTCTTTACCTCAAACCTAAGGACCTAAATTTTACAGTTGTTCATCCAAGGATTACGAATGATAGAAGGGCATATCCACATCTGAAAGACTGCATAGGTGCAATAGATGGGACTCATATTAGGGCTTCTATTCCGGAGGCTCAGAAAGTGAGGTATATTGGAAGAACAGGCGCAACAACTCAGAATGTGTTGGCAATATGTGATTTTGATATGCATTTCACTTATGCTTCAATTGGACAACCTGGTTCGATGCATGATACAAGTGTGCTATATCATGCATTGGAGAAGGACAGTGACGCCTTCCCCCATCCTCCAAAGGGTGAGCTTTACACATACACTTTGATCATTTTGTTGTGAACTCATGTGACACTCTATATTATTATGTTTTCTGTAGACAAGTACTATCTCGTAGATGCTGGGTACCCTAACAGGCCAGGTTATCTAGCCCCATACAAAGGAGAAAGATATCATGTACCTGACTTTCACAGGGGTGCAGCGCCAAATACTCCTAAGGAGAAATTCAACAGGATCCACTCTTCCAAGCGCAATGCCATAGAAAGAGCTTTTGGAGTTTTGAAGATGAAATGGCAAATTCTTCTAAAGATGCCAAAATTACAGCATTGATGGACAGAAGATGATTGTTGCTGCTGCAATGACATTGCACAATTACGTTCGCTTTCATGACAACGAAGATATCCACTTTGTTAGGTGTGATAGGGATCCAGATTATGTGCCAACCATTCCATCAAGATACCAGAGGTATGCCGTTCCTTCAAATGCATCTGATGCCTCAACTTCAGAGTCAAGCGCTCCTATGATGGACAGGTTTAGGGACGAGCTAGCTACTGCTATCGCTCAAGGTTGGTGATGCAGGGGAGGGCAAGTCCATTTTCTGATCTTCCTACTGAAAACCTTTATTTATGACTTATGTTTAAATCATATGAGATATTTCACATCTCTGAATCTTTGTTGTTCTTCGTGCGTCAATATATTTTGAATGATATGCCTGTTGAACACTGTGAATTAGGCATGTCTTGTAGCGCCAATTGATTCCTAAAAGTTCGTATATTTCGTACATGCTCTCTTTTCTCTTCGTTGATTCCTGTTGAACTTTGAATTATGTGGATGGTTTACAGGAAACAAAAATCTTTCCTTTTCCTTTTCTTCCTGAAGTAGGACTTTCCTCTCTATTGCTCAGTCAAGGGTCAGTATTGCACCTTCTATTGAATTGTCCTGCCATTTTACAACGTTCTGTATCAAAAAAATAAAGAAAAACGCATGCAATAGACCCAGGCCAAATCCGGCCTCTCCCTTGCCTCTCCCTTGCCAAATCCGGCCTCTCCCTTGGCCTCTCCCCGAGTGGGCTTCAGAGCTCAGCTTAACAGGCCCGGGCCGCCGGCCTGCTGCTGGCCTGCTCGCTGCGCGCGGGAGCCGGAGCGGGGCAGCCGAACGCGCCGCACGGATCGCACGGAGCGGGGAGCGGGCGCACGGAGCGGGATTTCTGGATCCGCGCGGCGCGGGCGACTTCCGAACGCGCTCTTAGGCCCCGTTTGGGACAGCTCCAGCTCCACGAAAAAGTGAAGTTGAGTTTTCATAGCTTCACTTTTTCGTGGAGTTGAAACTGGAGGTACATCGAAGATGGTTAGAAGTCATATTTTATTGATATTGTATACTAAAAAATATATATATAAATTATTTTATTTAGCTTTTAATCTTCAAATCTGACGTGAAGCTGGGAGCTGAAGCTGTCCCAAACGGGGCTTTATGGGCAGCCTCTCTGACCTTAAGAGGTTGCTGCCACGGTGCTGCCTCTGTGTAGATGCTCTAGTAGGCTTCGTTACCTCGTAGTACCGCCAGCTCAGCAGCCGCCTGCGCCAACGCGGCTACGAACCCGACCAGCTCATCCGACCTGGACAAATCCGGCCCCACATGGCATCCCGTTGGCCCCTCCATCTTGTCAACTCTCGCTGCAACCGGGCCACCACGAGTACCGGCCCCACAGGTCATTGAGTCCATTACCATCAAACAACCGGTGAAGCTCGTAGCTGAGAAATCTTCCAGAATTAATTCTCTCTTCCTTGCTTGCTCTGGCGTCTTATCTCCTCCCTCCCCCACCTCGCCCGCAGCCTGGTGCTGTTCTTCCTCTCCCAGCCATCCAATCCCCAAATCCGCCTAATCCAATCTTATCGCCAAATCAATCCGCACTACTAGCATGCTGTCAGCCTGCGTTGACGCGGTAATCATCGTCGCTGTCGCTGCACGCGGGCACGATCTTGTTCCGGCCATAAAAATCCAGCCTTTTCGGCGCTTTCTTTAGCCGGTGTCTCCCCGGGATTTGCTTCCGGTTTAGCTTGATTTGGGTGGATTGAGGAGGTTTTTTGGGTGACAGATTCGGAAATTTTGTGGTTTTGTGGAAGGATTTGAGAGATTTCCCGTGGTGGATACGCACGGTAGGGAGGAGTCCAGCGAGGAGGTGATTCCTGGCGGAGGATTGCTGTGGTTGTGATGGCGCCCACGACGCACTTTACGCCCTCGCAGGCGCACGCGGCGGCCGCCTCCCACCACTCTGCCGCGGCGGCGGCGGCGGCCACGGCCACGGCCACTGCCCGGCTGCATGCGTCGGCGTCCGCGTCGGCGCCGGCCGCGGCGGCGGCGCTTTGCCCGCCGTTCCTCGCGGCGGGGTCCCACTCGTCCGCGGCGTGCCCGCCCGTCCAGAACCCGAGATTTAGTGGCCCCGCCGCGCAGTGGGTGGTGCAGCCCCAGCGCGCCGCCGCGGCGGCGCTCGGCCCGGAGTTCCGGCGCGCGCGCTCCACGAAGAGTATCTCCAAGCGCAACAACCGCGGTGCGGGTGCCCAGGACCGCAGCATGCGCGCGTCCTCGGCCGCCGCCGGGCGCTGCGTTGACAAGCTGCTCCGCGTGGCCCCCGACGACCGCCGCGCGCTTGGCGCGTCACTGTCGTCTTTCCGGGGAGAGCTGGTTGCTCCCGACGATTACTGCCATGTCCTTCGGGAGCTCGGTGACAGGGACAAGTCCGCACTCCGTGCGTTCGAGGTGTTCCACGCTGCACTGCCCCTTGTTGGCAGTGGTGCCGTCGATAAAGGCAAGCTTTTGACCGCGGCCATTGGGGCGCTTGGCAAGATGGGCCGCTCGGACCTTGCAAGGAGAGCTTTTGATGCTGGCATTGCAGGGGGTTATGGCAACACGGTGTTTGCACACTCAGCACTCATCTCAGCATATGCGAGGAGTGGTCTTGCTACTGAGGCCATGGGGGTGCTTGAGTCGATGAAGGGTGCAGGCTTGCGGCCTACCACGGTTACGTACAATGCGGTGATTGATGCGTGCGGGAAAGGGGGTGTTGACCTCAGGTTCACACTCGGATATTTCCGTCAGATGTTGCGGGACGGGCTATGTCCAGACCGTAAGACGTTTAATTCACTTCTTTCTGCATGTAGCCGTGCAGGGCATTTGGAGGATGCCCGTGCTGTCTTTGATGAAATGATCCATCTTGGCATTGGGCGTGACATTTACACATACAAACACATTTGTTGATGCAATTTGCAAGTGTGGCGACATAGAGCTTGCTATGCAGGTCTTGTTGGATATGGAAGCAAAAAATGTCAAGCCAAATGTTGTTACGTACAGTACATTGATTGATGGATACTCCAAATTGGAGAAGTATGATGAGGCACTCAAGTTGTATGAAAAGATGAAGTCTTTGGGAATTCAATTGGATCGAGTTTGCTACAACACCGTGCTGGCTATTTATGTGAAGACAGGAAAGTATGGGGAAATTGCTACTGTGTGCGATGAGATGGAGGACGAAGGGATTGAGAAGGATACTGTCACTTACAATTCTTTGATTAATGGATATGGAAAGCAGGGACGCTTGGACATCGTCTCCTTCCTCGTTCAGGATATGAGGAGACGGGGGGTAGCTCCTAGTGTACTAACATACTCAACTTTGATAGATATCTATTCAAAGGCAGGAATGCATGGAGATGCATTTAATGTCTACTTAGATTTTAAAGAGTCCGGCTTAAAGCCAGATGTTGTTCTATTCAGCTCTTTCATCGACACATTGGCCAAGAATGGCTTGGTAGAGTGGGCTTTATCTTTGCTTAATGATATGACGGAGATGGGTATCAAGCCAAACGTGGTAACATATAACACCATAATTGATGCATTTGGCAAGTCTAAGGTTCTTACTGAGGAGGATCCTGAAGTTGGGGACATGGGAATTGTTGGGGTTTATAGTGGCCAGATCGTTAGGGCTGCTAATCCAGTGAGTAGAGGAGGGCGCTCTGCCATTGATGTCCGGATGAGGAGGTCCCAGGAATTGTATTTCATTCTGGAATTGTTTCAGAAGATGGTCCAGCAGGGTGTAAGGCCAAACGTCGTAACATTTTCTGCCATCTTGAATGCTTGCAGGTACAAACTAATTTATTTTTTTAAAGCCTTTTAGTGCTAATTTTGTTCTAATACAACTTGGCATAGTAGTTGAAAGTTCAAAAATTAATGCTGCATTATGCTGGAAACTAAATTGTTCTTTTTTGTGTGACAATTTAAATTAGCTAACTTCGATATGGATTTATATTTGAACTAGTTAAATTTTAGCCCTCGCATCACATGGTTTGCGAGAACACGGGAATCAATATTTATTTACAACCTCTCGTTTTTCATTGGTACTAGAAAAGAGGTTAGGCTGAACATGTCCTTATGACCATATATTTATTTTAGTCAAAACAAAGATGAAATAAATATGAAAGCTGACTCTGCAAATTTAGCTAGGAAATCATGTTGGTATATGCCTCCTGTCTGGTGTCTAACTATTAGCTTTAATCTTGTTCTTGCAGTCGCTGTAATAACTTTGAAGATGCAGCATTATTACTGGAACAACTTCGCTTGTTTGATAACTTTGTCTATGGTGTTGCGTATGGGCTCCTTATGGGTTATCAAGAAATTTGGTCGCAAGCACAATCCCTTCTTAATCAGTTGGGACACATGGATTCTCCAACATCATCTGCCTTTTATAATGCTCTTACTGATGTGCTATGGCATTTTGGCCAGGTAGGATTTGATCCCAAGTGCACATCTGTATTTAAGTATTGTTTGTTCAAATGATTAAATCCTTAAAAATTCACTAATGCTTAGTGGTAATTTTATTTTCAACTGATTGATTTTATTTCAAAAGAATAAATAGTATCATAGTACTACTCGTTTACTTAATTTAGCTTTTAAGGACTTCGAGTGTTTGCAATCTTCCATTCCTCTGGAGTGTCATAGACTTTGTCATTTCGCTAACCTTGGTATACATGCATTTTTATCTTTCGTTTTTAATGAACATCCTCTTATTGTAAGTTAGCCATTTGAATCATTCATGTAAACATTTCCGATGCAGCCCATGGACACTTATGATTACTTTGGAACTTGTTTTCAGATATGAACTAGCTAAAATGTTCTGAAATTAATATTCCGTTGGAAAGCTTGGTATTGTATTCATTTGAACTGTACTAAACCTTCATACATAGGGCAGCAACCATTGCATGCTATGTAAAAACTTCTCAGTTAACTGCAATCCAGCCTACTATATTAATTGCATATGTGTGCTCCTTATCATTTTCAGAGGCAAGGAGCTCAGCTAGTTGTGCTTGAAGGGGTAAATCGCCGTGTTTGGGAGAACACATGGAGTGAGTTTTGCTTGGACCTGCACCTTATGTCATGTGGTGCAGCTCAAGCAATGGTTCATGCATGGCTCCTGAATGTGCGCTCTATTGTCTTTGAAGGACGAGCTATGCCTGAGTTTTTAAGGTACTTGATCCTTGAGTTCTAGCACTTATTGCTAGAACCTTTTTTGTTTTTGGTTTGTCACACTTGCATTACTTGTACATTTATGCAAAATCTGGAGGATACAGACTTTTATTTTGTCTACTTGTATTTGTTATATATGTGCAAACTGAAGTCCTCTTCTGTATGTCTCTACAGCATTCTGACAGGATGGGGAAAGCATAGCAAGATAGCGGGTGCAAGCACTCTCCGCCATGTCATCGAAGCACTGCTCAACTCAATTGGGGCACCATTTCAGGTCGAGCGATTCAACATCGGAAGGTTTGTCTCACCCAGTGCTGTGGTGGCTGCCTGGTTGAGAGAGTCTGGCACCATCAACATACTCCTACTCCACGACAAGCGTGCGCAGCATGCAAGCCCGTCCAATATGGCACAGAGACTGCAGGCACTGCAGTTGTAGCCCGTAGAGCACGTCATGCCCAGTAATGTCTTGTCTGTAAGCTCCCCACCTCTCTTCAGTTTGTCTTCTGTCTTTCAGAAGATTGTAGTGTATTATAGGCTCAGCGAATAGCTTGTTTTGTAAAATTCCACTGTTTCAGCCAGCATTGTTGTAGAATTGGCAGTGTGCCTTTCAAGTTTCATCTCCTTTTCATCAAGGGTGAAAAGAAATTTAATCAGAATTCCCCTAATCAGTGCTCCGTTATCCCCAACCGTGTTGTCCCCGACCTTGAAAGCGTGTCGCTTCGTCGACGGCAAAGGCCAGGTATCACTGTTCCTGAGAGGGTGATTTGCTGCCATCTACAGCAGTTCCATGATCCTGCTGGTTAAGATGCCTTGAGTTCTTCTTTTGGTATTGATTGATGAAAGCTACGGCAGTGCCAATGGATGCTGACACCTCCACTGGTTTCCCCTTTGGCTCGTGATGTGTTCTATGCTGCTTTATAAGATGCCAGCTTTGTTCAAGATGCAAATGGTATCTCATCCATGCTGAACAGCCTGTGGTTGTGTGGGCAGCTCAAAGCGGTTGGCTGATAAGGCTGTGAAAAGGGCGAAAAGGCGTGGTGGAGAGGAATGCAATATATACCCTGCTGATTCAGATTTGCAGTTGTGGCCACTGTTTCATGGCTCCTTTCTGCATATTTGAATCTAGAGACGGGAAATTGTCAACCATTTAAATGTGGTCAAAATTGGCTGGAAATTGTATGTTTGCGATGCATGTGGGCCGACCCACCGACCTATTTCACTTAATTGGTGGTTCACTTCTCGCTTTATTGGTATTTGACTTTGTGCTCATAGCCCTTGCATGTATACTCTTCTCCTAATTTAGATATTTTTCAGTCGTTGAAGTGACATCTTACGCGAGAGGTGGTCAAAAAGGAAAGAGAAATCAATGGTTTACAATCCTGATCTAGCCATTGGGTTGGACGAGATTTACAATTCATGTCGGAAGAAAAAGAACCAATGGTTTAGATTGTGCCATTAGGTGAGTATGGCAGTTGGTTCGCCACGTTGCATTAATATTTTATCAGATGGTTTTACATGTGTGCAGTGACTTGTACATCATCTATGCAAAACATGGCCAATCTGTTTTTGCTTTTCAGATTAATGGCTGATAAGTTGAAAAGTAGAACGTCAAATTCAGAGGGTTGCAACTTGCAAAAGCCTCATGGATGCACTGCAAAGAGAAAGAATTGCGTGTGGGAGCACAACACTACCAGCAAAATAGGTTGCTTCAGGCCCATGTAAAGCTAATGATTATCCAGCAGTTTGGGAGAGAATATGCTCCCCAAATGAGAGGAGGATAATAGAGAGAAACCATGACAAAACTTGACAACTGAGAGATTGGTCCAACAACAGATTGACTATTTTTGGACAGTTTCTACTTGTAACTGTTACTAGCACTAGTACTATTAGTAGTTTATCTGGTTTCTGGATAGAGAAAAGAGCTCGGGGAACTGTTGAGTGTACCTGTTGATGATGGTTGACTATTTTTAAAAAGAAAAATTGCGATAAAGATGATGGTTGACTATTCATGTTTTGTATTCGCCAACTATAGTCAAACGGCCAAATACTTAATTTTCCTCATGTCGCACAAGGTTTAGAATATGCAATTGACAACATGAATTATTAACGGGATTGATAACGCGCAAATTTGATTCCAAGGAGTGAGAATTGTGCGGCTGATATACTAGAATTCGGAAACATTAAATCAAACATTGCATATAAAGTTTCATGAAGAAGGTCAAACGTAAAACTCCTTCTAGCCAACAATACATGACGTGTTGAGATTTGAAACGGTCTTTAGCATGCTTATTAGTAGAAAATTTAAAAAATTTATACTATGAAAATACTATCATGATAGATTTGATTACACATTTTCCCATACTAATCTAAATAGAACTTTGATACTAATAGCCAAAATTAGAGAGAAGTGATTGCATACTTTCTAAAATGTAATGTATTTTTGAGCGGAGGTAGTATTTGTATATATCTTATCTTGTTTTAAACATTGTTAGACTTAGACACTTTTCTGGTAGGCTATTGTTGGACATGGAGTTGACCATACCTTTTGCACAAATATCTCCACCAGAACAAAAAGGAACTTACCTATAACTAATACAAGTGAAAAAGAGTGAAATAACAGTTTGGTCGGCCAACATCCGGCCATAAAGTCATTTGAGTGCTTATGGAAAGATATCCACAAAATAACCCATAAACATTAACCTCACCCGCAAATCGATCACAAAAAGGGAGACACCAAAACTGAGAAAGTCAGCACAACACAAACACACCAGAAAACGCCAATTAAGCAGTTAGAAGCCAAAGCCTAACCCAATTGTAGCAACTAGCAACACCCAGGAAGCAGGTAAAGAACAGGGAAAGCCATTGCAATTTGCCATTTTCTTTTTTTTTCTCCTCAAGATGACGCCACAGATTGGCATTGGCAGCAAGGTAGATGGATAGGGACAGGGACAGCCCCCTGTCTGGATGGATCATCACAACACCTAACACCCAAAAAAATAGACATAAAAATTACAGGGAAATGAATAAATTGTTCTAGGAAAATTCCAAAATCCCAAATAAAAACTAAGACCAGACCTATCAGCTTGCATAAGCCAGCAAGCAGCCTCTGTTTTTTATTGCCAAATTGACCAATCACATGAGAACTCTCAAGAACTCCTCACCAAGTCACCAATTTCCGTTTCATTTTTCCCTATGTACTTTTTTTATGCCTCTCTATTTTTCTTGTTTATTTAATTATTTAATTATCCCAATTGGGTGTGGGTGTGGGTGTGGGTGTGTGTGGGTGATAGATAGATTCCTCCACCCCAATTGCTACTTGTCCAAGCAGAAGCCAAGAACTGCTCCCGAGAAAAGATCCTTTTTTTCCTCGATTTGGTCGGCTTTTGTCCGAGAAATCCCAAGGAGTCGCAGCTGGAGATCTCTGGGGGGGTGGATTCGCTGCGAGTTCTTGCTCCATTTGAGCTCGAATCTGCCTCTGGAGCAGCGAAAGGAACAGCCTTTCGAGCTCCCCAGGAGCCGGCGAGGGTGAGGGAGGAGGCGGCCTTGGAGCGCTCGGGAGTCGGTGATGCCGCTGGTCTGATTTGGTTGGCGCTGCCCGCGATGGAGTCCACCGGGGAGGAGCTCTTGAAGAAGATCCGGAAGCTGGAGGTCGGCCAGGCGCAGCTCAAGCAGGAGATGTCCAAGCTCGTGCTGCCCCCCACTGGCGGCGGCGGGGAGCGGCGGCGGTCGCAGTCGGTCTCGCCCTGCCGCGGCGCGCCGCCGCAGCCGGCGCCGTCGCCGGCGCCTTCAAGGCGGCCCTCCGGGGGGTTCGACGGAGGCCCGCGGGCGTGGGCACGTGGCTCCGCGTCGTTTGCGCACTCGTCGCCGCTGCAGCGGGAGGGCCGCGCCGCGGCTGAAGGCGGGGCCACGGGCGCCGGGCTGCCGGAGAGGCAGTACCGCAGGGTGCTTCAGTCGCTGGGGCAGTCCGTCCACATTCTTGACCTCGATGGGAGGATCATATACTGGTGAGATTTCTTCTTCTTCAATGTATCTTGATTTGTTTGCGAAATGTTCGAGGAAATGCTGCGGTGATGCTGAGTGATTATGTTGATCGTACTGTTGTTACGCTACAACGAAGTGACCACGCACCCACTGCGAGCTGTGATGGAAATGTATCAGCTTGAGAAATCTGTTAAGAGTTTTATGAAGTGTATCTGCTTGAAGCATTACCAATTCTAGACTCTCAAGCAATTGATTTTGGTGTCATTTTAACCATACCTGCGATCATGGAAGCTAGAGCGGGAGTGTACAGAGTTGGAGAACTGGTGTTTCATCAGGGCTGTGTAGAACCCTACGCTGGGCAAGGCTGTAAAAGTTACTTGTAGGTGGTATTTCACAGTATTGAAATGTTGGAGTAAATGCCTTGATTTTAGTTGGCTTTGGTGATCAGTTTGTATTGCTTTGAAGTGGAGCTTTTTCCTGATTGAACAAACTGTTAACATTAAATAACAGAATTAAGGAAGTTAGGGCACTTCCTCCATTGTTGTTCAACTTGCTCAAGAGCCAAGATTTGAATGGTACCAACTTATTAGGATTTTGAGTGTTTATTTTTGTTTGTGAGTTGCTTTGCTTATTCTGGTTTGATTATAATGTACAATTTGAGGCATAAACGGCTATGATTGCTTGTAAATCTAGAGACACTGCACTCTTGCCCTTTACATCAGATCAGCAACACAGTTTGAGAAGTGCATACCTGCTTCTTAACTTTGCTAAATAAGCACGATAAAAATATTTTTGTAGTCTGCAATTTGCACGGACTTTTTCTTCTCCTTTTGTTCTTGCTAATGTTTCCTTGTCACCAATACCTGTCATTTACTATGATGTAGGAATCGATCTGCAGAGAATCTCTATGGTTATCCTGCATCGGAAGTACTTGGACAGGATGCGCTCATGCTGCTGATGGATTCCCGTGACCTTGACGTGGTAAATGATATGTTCCGACGTATTTCTTTGGGTGAGAGTTGGACTGGGAAGTTTCCAGTTAAGAACAGGGCAGGAAATAGGTTCTTATCTGTTGGCACCAACACTCCTTTTTATGATGAGGATGGCAGTTTGGTGGGCATTATTTGTGTTTCAAGTGATTCACGCGCCTTGGAAGAGATACTCAATGGACCTTCAACCTCTGCAAGGTCCGATTCAGAATCATCTAGGCCCACCTGTTGTGATGGCAGTTGCAGCAACAGCAACCGCAAAACCAGTTTGTTGAACAGAAGTCCATTTGACTCTCAGCATCCCCTGCAGTCTACTATAGCCTCCAAGATAACAAATTTGGTGAGTTCTGTTACTATACTTTCTAATGAAAAGCAGAAATAAATATGCTATTGAGTTGCGATGGAACACTGTCCTCTATAGTATTCTTCTTAATTTTTCTCTAGTGTATCCCTTTTTGATATTTAAAATAACACAGGCTACCAAGGTTACAAATAAAGTTCGTTCTCGGGTCAGGTTGGATGAGAATGGCATGGTACGGGAAGGTGGCAGCGGTGAGAGTCAGTGCTCTGATCGTGATGCCAAGGAAGAGCCAACGTCTAGTGGACCAAGTACACCGAGAGGGGATGCACCATGTGGTGCCTTTGCTACAGAAGAGAACTCCCCTGGGAAATCAACCAAAACAAATAGCGATGAATCAGGAGAAGGAAAAATAGGTATCCACAAGATCTTGAGTTCAAAGGCAGAGGCATTGTTGACCAAGAAAGGGATATCATGGCCTTGGAAAGGGCGGGAAAATGATGGACCTGATGGAAAGAATCAAGTGATCTGGCTATCATTGCACGATGATCAAGCGAATGGCCAGAATCATCAGAAAATTTCTGACAGTCAAGGTGCTGAATACAATCAACCTAACAAAAATGAGGCATCAGGTTCCTGGTCCTCTTTCAACAACAACAGCTCCAGTAGTGCAAGCAGCACTGGAAGTACTAATAGTAGTGCGCTTTACAAAGTTGACCATGAAGCAGACTGTCTGGATTACGAGATCCTGTGGGAAGATCTTGTCATTGGAGAACAAGTAGGTCAAGGTAGTTGCTTCTCCTTTTGTGAACGCTTGCTTATATAAATTTTTTATCATATGGAAGCTTTTATATGCGTTTCATAGTTTCTATGAGCTGTTTTAGTAATCGACTAATTGGTCATTGTCAGCACTTGTTTTGTCTACATGGCATATATTACTTCAGGATAGCTCCTTTGCACTCCTATTATTTGTAGAATCTATGTTTGTTGAATAACCTCTGTTTGTCAAAACAGCTACACGGTATCACGATTAGATAGGTACTGGAGTTGGAGTTGGAGTTGTAACCCATTTTATCCCCTGTTTGGTTGAGCCCTGGTTCTAACTTTATTACAAGTGGACCATGTGGTTCTAACTCCTAATGAGATCCTAGAGCCTTTGGATGTTCGGATGATTAGCTTAAGTTTGCTTTGAAATCTCTGACCGTCAAGTTCTTGATCTACTAGTTTTATGTAATTTTGTCCTACTTCATGGTTTCAAGCACATGTGTTTGTCGCTAGGAGAACTTATAACCAAGAAGGGTGCTTCCGAAACTTTTCCATACATTGATGCTCCAAGCCTCCAACGCTTTTCCGGTTTCAGATAAGCCATGTGAATTTAGCTACTATGTTTGGTTGGATTGCAAAAAGGTCTCCACGTTTAGCCTAGAACATCTGGGAGAAACTTTGTCAAAGAAGCCTTGTCATGATCCTTGTTACGGTGATGCTAGGGAGATCAAGCCATTAAGGAATGTAGAATTTTAAAAGAGTGCAAGCATGACAAAAATAATAAAAGCACATTGAGGTGCACTGTTTTCTATTATATTGTCTTTTAGTTATGCTCCATTCAATTTTAATTTGTGCAGGCTCTTGCGGAACAGTGTATCATGCTTTGTGGTATGGCTCGGTATGTTCTGTTGTTCCATTGTTGCGTGAATGCCTTATCTGCTTTTACGTTTGGTTATTAGTTTCATCATTTTGTGTGGCATGTTCTTGCAGGATGTGGGTGTTAAAGTTTTCTCCAGGCAGGAATATTCAGATGAAGTGATACAGGCCTTTCGACAAGAGGTAGATTTCCATCTCCAGCTACAAGTTTTGTTAGTTAACTCATGAAATATATAAGCAAGAAGCCATGTCTCTCTTATCAGCGGAATGACTTTCAGTTGTTTTTTAGCCTGATTAGCGTCAAAATTGTGATGTTTTAATGGTAGTTTGGGACTCTCCCAAGAAACTTGAAGTCTACAGATCTTCACATATGTTTTCCTAAGTTAATTCTGGAAACATAGATAAAGTGTGTGCTAACTTCAGATCTTTTTTACTTCCATTTTAAATTGTGGATTTTTAAATAGGTATCCCTTATGAAGAAACTACGTCATCCTAATATACTGCTCTTCATGGGTGCGGTTACATCTCCACACCGCCTCTGTATCGTAACAGAGTTCCTCCCACGGTATATTCCCTACCTTCTACAAGCCTAGATGTTTGGGAGTACTTCTTATTCTCTGGTTGTTGCTCTCTGTTGCAAATGTACAAGAGAATGACCCGAGCTATTTGCTTAAATCTGGTTGTATGGCTTGATTATTACAAACACAGTTGCATTAAGGCATGGAAAATCCCATCTCTGTATTGATGTTGAGTACAAAAAATGGCACAAGAGTGCCATGTCACCTCGCTTTCTTCCTACTGTTTGATTCAGATCCTATGAACAAAACTGAAAAAAACTACACCCAAGAAAGCCACTCAATAATATCTAGAACGTACTTCATATTTCTACGGAATACTAAAACTAAACAGCACCTTCTTTCTCAAGATTTCACCCGCGTGCATAAAAAGAACAACAACTTATTTCATATGGTTTGCATAACCATTTCCTCTGACCATTAATAACACAAAATTTTAATGCTCAATAAAACAGAAAGCATAATTTCTGCAACAATGTGCGTACTCAATCCTAGCTAAAACAAAATTTATTGGCCTGTCTTTAACCTGATTAGTCGTTGCGCCCTTTCTCTTGGTATGCATACTTGTTTACAGAGCAAGGAAAAAAATTATGGGTCCCTGCTGTTTGGATGTTCAGTTGTACAGATTGTAGTATTTTACTATTTTCGCTCCACTTAATGAGAATTGGGATGCATGTATAGCCCTGGAAATATTGAACCTGGAGAGGTGTTCTTCTTGGGTACAATTTTAGTACATCAGAATCTTTTTCAAATGAGTCAATTCCAACTTGGACAATGTGTTTGTTCCAAACTGACAGGTTGAACCAGATTTGAAAATCATCTTAAATTTATGCTTCACTAGTACATCAAAATTGGTTAATGTTCCACTTTTAGAACAGAATATGACAACTACCCAGACTTCTCATGATGACTTTTTACCTAAGAAAAATAAGTTTGGATCTCATTTTTCATCCTTCATTGTTTTTCAAATGCAGTGGAAGTTTGTTTCGCTTACTTCAAAGAAGCACTACCAAGTTGGATTGGAGACGACGTGTTCACATGGCTTTAGATATTGTAAGTGCATTTCTGTCCATTAGCCTTGGGAATTGGTGAATAAATAATTCTTTGGAATTTCTCAGACATCACAGATCCAGTCTAGAAAACATGCAACTAGTGATAGGAAAAACCAAAGAATCATTCATAGATTGTGGAATCTAGAGACATTGATTACATGCAGATTGTAAAAGGTGGCACACCTGATTTTCTATTTGTTGCAAATTGTCAATTGTGTAGAAGTTGACTTCTAGGTAGCAAGGGCCACATCACGTAGTCTCAGTGCAAGAAAGCATTATACTTGTAAGTGAAAAGGCTGTGCTAACTTGTATTTTTCAATATATTAATTTTTTCCCTTGGGTGGCTGACTCCTTCCTGAAGCTACCAAATTATTATTATTATACTATTATGCATATGATGATTCAGTGAATAGTTTTGGGCCAGCCAGTTTCCATTTCATGTTGAAGCGAGGAACTTCCCAATCTCCTTGATAATGAAAAGTTCCATAATGTTTTCTACACTTTGGCCTGACGTATGATTCATTAGTCATTAGTTCGTTAATATATATTATTTTATATTTTGCAGGCAAGGGGCATGAATTATCTTCACCACTACAGCCCACCTATCATACACCGAGATTTGAAATCATCAAATCTGTTGGTTGATAAGAACTGGACTGTCAAGGTAATATTGCAGTTTATTTTTTTTCCAAGCCTTCCTTTTGCGCTGTCCTACTTGCCTCCTCTCATGTCATCTAGCCAATCAGGTTGCAGATTTTGGTCTTTCACGTCTCAAGCGCGAAACTTTTCTGACAACAAAAACTGGAAAAGGAACTGTAAGTACAACAATTTTTATTTGATTGCTTCATATACATGCATGGACCCTCTGAATGAAGGGGATTAGCATAAAGCTTTGCCTTGTGTTTTTTCTTTCTGTTTAACTCATTGATTCGGCCTTCCAATCCAGCCGCAATGGATGGCCCCGGAGGTATTGCGCAATGAACCTTCAGATGAGAAGTAAGTATGGGACAATTTTTATCAACAGAAGTTCATGCAGTCAAATCTGCAAAAATGAAAATGATTACTAATGATTTCAATGGTGCTAAATATATAGGTCTGATGTGTATAGCTATGGGGTGATCCTATGGGAACTTGTTACTCAGAAGATACCCTGGGAAAATCTCAATTCGATGCAGGTATATTGCTGTTTTATAGTTTTATCTGTCAAAAGATCCTCTGATTTTGACCATAGATTTGGTTACAGATAACGATGTTATGAACTTAAGAGTGATATTTGTTTCAGAAGCTTAAAAAAATGAACAATTTAAATAGCAGAGTTATTTATTCATTTGGGTTGGCTACATTGTTTCTTTCAGTTTGGTACAGCAGCATGAGCAAGGTGACACATATGTGCTGGTTAATATGTGAATGCTCAGTTGACTGCTTCTAAGTTTGCCATTAATTGTGATTGCTAGTACGATTGGTCACTAAGAAATGCCAAGTACTGGAGTTATGAGAAGTTTCCAATTTTTGACATTCGAAATGTCTCAAGAATGGTGTGGCATTCTGTTATGAGAGCAGCCTAGACGCTCACTTTTGCATAGCTCAGCTTTATTGGGTTAATCCTTTTCTAGATCACTTTTTTTCCGAATTTTGACAAGTCCTGTATAATTTATATTAATTCTTGAAACTATGTTTCTTATGTAGGTCATTGGTTCAGTAGGCTTCATGAACCAAAGGTTGGAGATTCCCAGTGAAACAGATCCTGACTGGACATCACTTATCCTGAGTTGTTGGGAAACGTAAGTTTTTTTTCCTTTTTTCGCTCTTCTTAAAACTTGCCCTTTTAGACTTCATTAACCTGAACTATACTAGTTTTCTTACCTAAAAGAGTGTTTCTTATGACAACTGTCCTTGCTGCAAGCAGTGACCCACAAAGCCGTCCATCCTTCCAAGAACTTCTGGAGAAGCTTCGAGAACTGCAAAGGAAGTATGCTGTCCAGACTCAGATGCAGCGGAACGCATCTGCTGCTGCTGCTGCTGCAAAGAATATCATTATCGAGGAATGAAGTTTCCGACCTCTTGCTAAGGTGAGTGAGCGTGCAAGCGAAGGAACATCGTCGGTGGTGCAGCGACATGCTAGCCTGATAAGGATTCCCACCTCCTGTATGGCTGCTGCTTGAAACAGCTAATGCTGAAGATTGTGCAGATGAGGTGCCCTCTGAATTCTTGGCACAGGCCTGAACTTCCTCGAACTGCAACTTCTGATAGCAAAGATTAGAGTAGTGAGCTGAGGCTGTCATTTTGGATTCTCCATTCCATGGCGATGTGCAACTAACATCCGATCGGATTGATCTGGCTTGATTTTGTAACGCGAAGATGATGATGTTGCTGTCTAGATTGTTCTGATGACAACCCTGTATACGAGTGGCTGATCCTGATCGTGGATAAAGTTGAATCATCAAGAACCTTGTAAGATTCGGACTTGTCTTTCCCTTGCCCTCAGTTGCTGAATCATGTTCTTCCAGAATTCCATCACAAATCAGCCATTGCTGCTACAGTGCTACTTAAATCATCAATTGAGTGGTGTTTTTTACTTTTGTTTGTTTTAGTACGAAAAACATAATACCTTGCAATTTAGAGATGATATCAATATAATTCACCAAGTTAGCTCCCCAATGGTCGTTCAAATTTCTTTAAGATTCGTGCCTCTATCCATCCTGGTCTGGCCCACTTTTGTAAGCCTTCTATGGGCTGGCCTCACCCAACTTAAAACCGCACGATTTCTTAGGTGAGAGTCCCAACAACCACTCTACTTTGGTATTCTTCATATACCACAAGTGCATCTTGGCCCATGGCCCGTTAGGGCTGCTTCTCTGGACAGTGGTGATGAGGGGTCTGCTTGGGTGTCAGACTGATTTACCTCTCTCTCCCCTTCTTGTTTTAGGGAGAGGCTAGGGCAACAGCGGCGGTTGTTGGATGTTGGAAGGGGCAGCGATGACACAACAACTGATACAATATTAGGGAAAGATCGATGGACCGGTTCGGTCGTCGTGGGCAACGGTGAGTTTTGAGGAGAGCGGTGGTGGATGTGGCAATAGAGCTCATGACAGAAAAGGGAAGGCGAGAATGCTAGAGGAAAATAGTGTTGCAGTGGTGGCGTTGGAGCAGGAGGGATGCTGCTGTTAGAAGTTTTAGAAGAAAAGTATGGACAAGGAGACGACAATGCCATGCATGGTACCATACTACGAGTAGCTTGGATGATGGGAAGGGATTGCCCTTCTGTTTCATTGTATCCACAGCCACGAGGGTGACGCTAACGGTGACGATTTTGTGAGGTGAACCCCACCGTCAAGGAAGCAAAGGAAAAAACGATGATGTAGGGTTATCAGTTGGAGAGAGGAATGAAAGGGAGAAAGCGTTGACTCGTTGAACAACGGACATCAACTGCGTTGGGTCAATGAAGAAGAGCACGAGGCAATAATGCCCACCCTATAGTGCGAACAGGCGACTGGCTCAGCCGATGGCGTGTTGGCGTGCGATTATGGGGTGTAATAACACCGCAACAAGTCCAACATGACAGATGTAAGCCTTTTTTTCTTTTGTTTTGAAACGTCAGCAGTAGAATGTGATGCTGTGTACTAGTGTGTAAGTCCAAGTGTGTATTGTTTTAATAATTATTTGGTTTCACATATGTTTCATATGATTTTCATAGGTTTTAAGGAGGTTTCATTATATTCCACAAATATTTTAGGTTTCACAAAGATTTTATCGAGTTTCATACATTTTTCATACAAATTTCAAGCATATTCCAACGTAATTTCATAGAAGTTTCATTCGAAGTTTTATTGAGTTCTAAACATGTTTCGTACAAATTTCATGCATGTTTCATAGTGCTTTCGCAAATGTTTCACTGTATTTCACATTCCATGGAGGTTTCACAAAGATTTAACATAAATTCAACAAATCATGTAGCAACTACTAGATCTGATGCTTTATATGACTATAACAACTACCACCACTAATAGTCATATCATATCGATAATAGCTAGCATCATTACATGAATGATCAAATGCATAAAGGACATCTGATTACAAAATAGTCACATATCTCTACCTAAAGCAACCGTGCACAATCGCCTAACCCTAACTTGTGCTATTTTTTCTTTTGAAATCCTACCTCGTGTTGGAAGGGGATTTTGAAATACGAACTAGAACATTTTGTGAGGGTCCAAACATTTCAGGTTTATTGCTCTTCATGAAAAATTAAAATTATTTTTTGTCAGGTTTCAAACACGTTTTTGGAGAAATTTTGCAAATTATACTAATTTGGTTTCAGACATGTTGCATATGCATTTTATGCATTTTTACATAAGTTTTGAGGAGGTTTCACTACATTTCACATAGGTTTTGTTATATTCCACAAAGGTTTCACTGTATTCCAATGAGGTTTCTCAAATATTTTATTGGGTTTCAAAGATGTTACATACACATTTCAGGCATGTTCCAAAGTAATTTCACAAAAGTTTGAATGAAGTTTATTGAATTTCAAACATTTAATGCATGTTTCACAGTGGTTTCGCAAAAGTTTATCTGTATTCCATATTCCTCTAAGGTTTCACAAAGAGTTAACATAAATTCAACAAATGTTCCCCAAACTTGATAATTAATAGAACATTTGAATCTGTGCAATAATGCAAAAAGGCACAGTGTGACCTTACTCTCAAGATCATGTAGCAATTTCAGATTTGATGCTTTACATGACTCTATAGCAACTACCACCACCAATAGTCACATTACACGATAACAACTAGCATCATTACACGAATGATCAAATGCATAAAATACATTTGATTAAAAAATAGTCACATATCTCTACCTAAAGTAGTCATTAACAGTGAAATAGTATCTGCATAAGCCATTGAGCATATAGCTCGAGTACAAGAACAAAAGAACACATCAGTGCAATACTTCTAGCGCCAACAAATTGCAGAAACCATTAAAGCCACCAAAACTAAGCCTAAAACTACAAAGGAGAGTTGGTAAGAAAATAAGAAGATGAAAAGTAATTAGTTAATATTAGGAATTGAACTCAATAATTATCTGCATTGTAAATTGTCTAACATGTCAATTGCAAGGTTAAAATATCCATCAGACATCTAGCAAGCATCCCACAAGGAGCAATATCAATTGGCATACTAATAATTAATACTACTTCTAATCTACAATTATTTTCTGTGGGCACCAAGTACTAATACTCCGACACATCTGACATAACAAATTCCAAGTTGAATAAAGATGTGTGTGGACATAAAATATTGCATAAAACAAAATGGAAGTCAATATATCTTATTCATAAGCACTACTATAGTTTCTAAATACTTATCCCCTGCACAAATCAGACACACTAAATTCAGTATGTATAAATGAACATGTTTATGAATACAGAATAATGGATAAAAGAAACTAAAAATTAGAAATTCTGATTCATAAGCACTATGACATGTACCTTGATCATGCCTTAGGTGCTCTATTAGGACAAGTGCGGGTATCATGTAAGTCAACTTGTCTGCATGTCCTGCACATCCTCGGAGCAACGGCCAGGCTCTTTTTCTGCACCTTATTGTTTTGCTTCTTCCCTTTTCTTTATACCCTTCATTCTCTTTATCCTACTCCTAGAGCAAATCTATATTGGGGGATGGATGTCAACCTCATTCAGAATGAAACAACCAACAAAATCCTCGAACTCTTTAACTTGGGTTTGTTCTCTAGCTAGAACCTTCATATCTAGTGGCTCCTTGAGTGCAAAAATACCATCCCTCAAAAATTGTACACCGATCATAGATTGTTTTGCTTGTATTAAAGGGTGTTCCTATCCGAAATCAGTCTTTGTATCTTCGGATCCATTGACCTGGTCTCATTTGCTTTCAATAGAATGCCATTAGTGTCAAAGACCTGCTCTGTTTTGCAGTTCTTGTACCTTTTCAGTACATAATGGCTTGGGAGTTCATTTAGCTGGGCAGTTCTTAGGATATGGATCAAATGTCGACATGGAATACCATGGGTCTCGAATAACATACATGTGCAAGAACCAACCATGGTTGTAGTATTATAAGTCACAGCCCTTAGTTTCTTAGAACCATCACGTATGGTTGTGGCTTTGACTTCACCCTTTGTGAAATCTGTTGGAAATATGCCCTAGAAGCAATAATAAAGTTGTTATTATTCTATTTTCATGTTCATGATTAAGTTTATGTTCTATGCTAGAATTGCATTGGTTCTTGAATATGAGATTCAGAGAAAAACCTAATTGCATGTGTGGGATAATAAACATCATTCAGATCCCTAGTCAGGCCTCTAGACTAGCTCATGTATTGTTGATGGTCTTGTTTTCCTGATCATGGGCATTGTTAATGTAACAAGGATGCCGGCAATAATGAGAACACATTGTTAGGGTAACAATGGTGTTGGATAGACCCCCTTATGAGATACTACGAGATCACTTCGTCAATATGTTGTTAATATCTTCTCATTATGTGTTAACGTTTACTTGCATCCTTAGACCATGAGAATATCGTAGACCCGGATACCGGATGGTTGCTTTGGGGTCATCAAACGTTACTCCGTAACTGGGTAATTATAAATGTGACTTTCAGGTACACCAGAAAGTATATCGTGGTTCTAAATATCTCAAGACTGGGATTTGCCCATTCAGCGATGGAGAGATACACTCTGGGCCCACTCGGTATTACGGTGTCCAGCATCGCCTGGCCAGGTATTGTGACTAAAAGGTTAGTCACGGGGATACCGGAATACGGAAACGAGAAAAGAGTACAAACCGGTAACGAGGATAACTAGGTATGGTGATCAAGGAGTTGATCACAGGGATACCGTCAAAGTCTCGCCTCGGGTTGTGTAACATATCGTGAGGCAAAAGGATGATATGCGGTAATACGAGGTTCGCTCGATAAAGATCTTCGATGATATGTGGGAGTCGTTATGGGTGTCCAGATCCCGCTGACGATTATTGACCGGAAGGTGTTCCGGACATGTCCACATATACTCGAACCTATAGGGTCACACGCTTAACGTTTTAGCGACATTTAGGAATGCTACGATTTATGGAGAACGAGAGAGAAGGGTTTTGAAAGTGTTTCGGATGATCTCGAAAGTGTTCCAGGAGGTCCCGGATGATTCCGGTGATGTCTGGAAGTGTTCCGGAAAGTTCTAGAAGGTTCTAGAAGTTCTAGAAGGTTCTAGAAGGTTTTGGTGGAGTTGGACTCCAACTCCAACAGGGTGTCCCTGCTGGAGTAGGACTCCACCTGCTTAGGGAGAGCTGCCCCAACCCCTATAAATAGAGGGGCAGGGCACCTCAAAGGGCATCCCGAGCAGCCCCAGAGGCAGCCCCAGAAGCAGCCCTAAACCCTAGGCCGGCCATCTCTAGATTGGCCACAGCCTTCTTTTTTCTCTCTCTCTAGATTGGATCTAGTACAGCTGCCGGTGCGCTGCTGCTTCTCCTTCTCGTAGATCCCCGTTGTTCTTGTGTGCTGGTCCACACATTACCGGGTGTCGCTGATCCGGTACGCGTGGATACCTCGGAGACGTCGTATACTTCGGCGTTCGATCGGGCGAACTATTTGCGAGGAGATCGCTCTCGCGGCTGGGAGGTATAACCTAGCTGCGGGAGTCTGCGGACTTCATCGACATCGGTCAACTTCTCCGCTGCATTGACGTGATCGTCGAAGGTATGATCTCGTTGCCTGCACCTCGATAGTGATCTTGGGGTGGATTGTGCACGGTAAATTTTGTTTTGCGTAGCACGTTCCCCAACAGTGGTATCAGAGCGGTACTATGCGTAGTTGTAGGTACAACTAGAGCATATGTGATATGCGGCATTGCACATATGATGTGCGGGGTGTTAGATGAGATCTATCACCGGATTTTCTTATTGTTTCCCTTTCATTGCAAAATTTTGATCTCGGCGGCATCGTGAAATTTTCAGAGGTCCGGCGCACCTTACGATCTTCGGATCGAGACATGCTAAGGATGATTTTGGTTTCACTTTAGTTGAGAAAGATAAATTTGCAATGAGCGGGCTTGTAGATGTGATCTACACGGGGGTCATGCGTATGACGAAGTTTAGTATGGGGTTCGAGATTTCCGAGTCTCCAATTCCATACACCCCGACAGTTAAATAACTGTAAGAGCAATCATGCTTATGGTAACGTAGGTAGCAAACGGTTTGCAACGTAGCCATAAAGCCACGTATTGTAGCATAAACGTTAGATGCGTCTAACTTGTTTTTGCAGGGTATGCATGTGATGTGGTATAGCCTATGTGATGCAATGTGATTCTATGAGATGCAAAGTGTTTGTAATTTTAATCTTGTCATGACCTGCGTGTCGTGAGTACGGCAATCGGCAGGAGCCAATATGATTGTCATTATTTATTGTATTGACCTGTGCGTCAACTACAAAGCCATGTAATGCATTTATTTCATTAGCTATGTGATAGCAAATAGTTGTAATTGCAAGGACATGGTGATGACAATCTTACATCGATGGACCTCGACACTACGCCGTACGCGAAGAAGGAGTTCTACGCCAAAAGATGTTGAAGAAGTCTTCTTCTACAAAAGGGGCTATACCATATCATAATAATTTAATTGCATGTGATGTTAATCCCTTTTATGCACCTTGTTTGATGCGTGGTAGACGTTGTTAAATAGGGTGATCCCTCACACAAATATCAAAGTAGTTAGTGTTCTTCCAAGTGTAGCACCGTCTGGAGTATTTGCCATTCTGAGGTGCGCCATGTCACATGGGTACGATAGGTTTGACATACATGAGGCGGGCGCAAACCGTTCACGCAGCAGGGCACTCGGTTGTCTTGACGAGCTTTGCAAGATCATCTTGGACTCGGAACACACCCATCGAAAGATGAACAAGAGTCATATGGAATATGATTGGCATGTTGACCTACCGGTCTCGTTATTCCGTCATCAGTGATGTCACATCAATGGTGGAGTAAGTGAGTCGTGGATCTTGAATCACTAATAATCAATTATGAGGGATATTGGTTTTAATGGGAGCTTACTCTAATTAAGTGTTAATTTGAGTTGCTTTAATCATGAACAATGTCTAAAGTGTATTTGTTTTTAAGTTGTAGATCTATGGCACCCGTAACCACTTTTCCACTATGCCCGTTGCTTGAGAAAGAAAAACTGAATTCATCTGGGAACAACTTTACGGACTGGTACCGTAATGTGAGGATTGTCCTCAAGAGTGCCAAGAAGGACTATGTCCTATCGCAAACTCTCGGTGAACTCCCCGCTAACGCTACGGATGACGAGACTCGTATCTATCAATCTAAGAGCGATGATTCCATTGCAGTACAGTGCGTCACGCTTGCCTCCATGGAACCTGATCTTCAAAAGCGTTTTGAGAATTGGGCTGCTTATGAGTTAATCCAGGAGCTGAAAGCTTTGTTTCAGAAGCAAGCAAGGACTGAAAGATATGAGATATCCAAAGCCTTGTTTGAATGCAAGATGGCTGAGGGCAGCTCAGTGAGTCAGCACGTACTCAGATTGTCTGGGTACGCGCAAAGGTTGGATGCGCTAGGTTTTTCAATCTCCCAAGAGTTGGGCACTGATCTTGTTCTTGCTTCCCTCCCTCCGAGCTATAGTAGCTTCATCATGAACTACAACATGAATGGGATGAAAAAGAGTATGGGTGAATTGTTCACTATGCTTAAAACTACTGAGAGTGGAATCCAGAAGGACGCCAATCATGTGATGATGGTGAATAAAACAACCAACTTCAAGAAGAAGGGCAAGTCTAAGAAAAATGGCAAATCCAAGGGTGCTAGTATGACTGATACGCCTAACAAGTCCAAGACTGGCGCCACTTCTGATGTTGAGTGCTTCTTTTGTAAAGAGAAGGGACACTGGAAGAGGAACTGCAAGAAATATCTGGCAGAAAAGAAGAAGTCTGGAAAGTCCAGCTCAGGTATGAGTGTCATACATGTTATTGATGTATTCCTTGCTGGTCCGCAATGTAATTCTTGGGTATTGGATACCGGATCGGTTGCTCACATTTGCAACTCGATGCAGGAACTACAGAGGCCTAAGCGACTGGCAAAGGATGAGGTGACGATGCGCGTCGGGAACGGAGTAAAAGTTGCTGTGCTCGCCGTCGGTGTCCTACCTCTACATTTATCTTCAGGATTTATTTTAGAGCTTAGTAATTGTTACTATGTTCCGGCCTTGAGCAAAAACATTATTTCTGGATCATGTTTGTTGCAAGACGGTTATTCGTTTAAGTCTGAGAACAATGGTTGTTCGATTTATATGGATAATATGTTTTATGGCCATGCTCCCGTTGTGAATGGGTTATTTATTATGAATCTTGATGGTAATACACACATCCATAACACTGACGCTAAACGTCGCAAGACAAACGATTTGAATTTCACTTATTTGTGGCACTGCCGTTTGGGTCATATTGGAAAGAAGCGCATGAAGAAACTCCATTGTGATGGACTTTTGGAGTCATTTGATTATGAACCATTTGGCACTTGCGAGCCTTGTCTAACGGGTAAAATGACTAAAACGCCGTTCACAGGCCACGTAGAACGGGCGACTGACTTATTGGAGATCATACATACGGATGTATGTGGTCCAATGAGTATAGCTGCACGCGGTGGATTCCTCTACTTCATTACCTTCACGGAGTAGATATGGGTATATCTATTTGATGAGACATAAGTCTGAAACCTTTGAAAAGTTCAAAGAATTTCAGCATGAAGTAGAAAATCATCGTAACAAGAAAATCAAGTTTCTGCGATCAGATCATGGAGGGGAGTATTTGAGTTACGAGTTTAGCGAACATCTGAAGAGTTGCGGAATTGTTCCACAGCTTACGCCTCCCGGAACGCCACAGAGGAATGGAGTGTCCGAGAGACGTAATCGAACCTTGTTGGACATGGTAAGATCGATGATGTCATTAACTGAACTGCCATTGTCTTTTTGGGGTTATGCTTTAGAGACTGCCGCTTTTACACTAAATAGAGTACCATCTAAATCCGTTGAAACGACACCATATGAGATATGGCATGGGAAGAAACCCAACTTGTCTTTTCTTAAAATTTGGGGATGCGATGCATATGTAAAGCGTTTACAACCAAATAAGCTCGATCCCAAATCGGATAAATGCTTCTTTGTTGGTTATCCCAAAGTAACTGTTGGGTATTCCTTCTATCACCGCACCGAACGCAAAGTGTTTGTCGCAAAGAACGGTGTGTTTCTCGAGAAAGAGTTTCTTGCGAAAGGGGTGAGTGGGAGGATAGTGCAACTCAACGAGATTGGTGAATCTTCGTCATTAGGTCAAAGTAATGCAACGCCGGAAGTGGTTCTGGAGTTTCCCACAATGACTGATACGGAAGCCCCTACATGTGATGTAGAGACTTCGGTCGAGCCAGCAGCTGAACCACGAAGGTCTGGTAGGATTCGCACGAAACCACAGTGGTTTTCGGACGAGGTATTGTTGTTAGACAACAATGAGCCTGCGACCTATACGGAAGCAATGATGGGCCCTGACTCCGTTAAATGGCTAGACGCCATGAAATCCGAGATAGAATCCATGTACGAGAACCAAGTTTGGAACTTGGTGGACCCTCCTGAAGGCGTGAGGCCTATCGAATGTAAATGGATCTATAAAAAGAAAACAGACGCGGATGGGAATGTATACATCTATAAAGCTCGACTTGTCGCAAAGGGTTTCCGACAAGTTCAAGGAGGTGACTACGACGAGACATTCTCTCCCGTAGCGATGCTTAAGTCTGTTCGGATTCTTCTAGTGATTGCTGCATATTTCGATTACGAGATATGGCAAATGGATGTCAAAACAGCGTTCCTGAATGGGAAGCTAACCGAGGATGTGTATATGATACAGCCCGAGGGTTTTGTCAATCCAAAGGATGCTGGAAAGGTATGCAAACTTCAGAGATCCATCTATGGACTGAAGCAAGCATCACGGAGTTGGAATCTTCGCTTTGATGAAGTGGTCAAAGGGTTTGGCTTCATCAGGAACTGCGAAGAGGCTTGTGTTTACAAGAAAGTAAGTGGGAGCGCAATAGCATTTCTAATACTCTATGTGGATGACATATTGTTGATTGGGAATGATGTATCTTTTCTTGACAATATTAAGACTTCGTTGAAAAATAGTTTTTCAATGAAAGACTTAGGCGAGGCAGCATACATATTAGGTATAAAGATATATAGAGATAGATCAAAGCGCCTAATAGGGCTAAGCCAGAGTACATATATAGATAAAGTACTGAAGAGGTTCAGTATGAAAAACGCCAAGAAGGGGTTCTTGCCGATGTCGCATGGGAAAAGTTTGAGCAAGAATCAGTGTCCTTTGACAACTGATGAGCGAGAATGCATGAGTAAGATTCCATACGCATCCGCGATTGGGTCAATCATGTACGCCATGATATGTACACGACCAGATGTGTCCTATGCTCTAAGTGTTACGAGCAGATACCAGAGTGATCCAGGTCATGATCATTGGACAGCAGTGAAGAATATCCTAAAGTACCTGAAGAGGACTAAGGATATGTTTCTCGTATACGGTGGTGACGAAGAGCTCATTGTAAAGGGTTACACCGACGCCAGCTTTGTCACAGATCCGGACGATTTTCGATCTCAATCAGGCTTGGTGTATACACTGAACGGTGGCGCAGTGAGCTGGAAGAGTTCTAAGCAGGACACTGTGGCGGATTCTACAACGGAGGCTGAGTATATCGCCGCTTCGGAAGCGGCAAATGAGGGCGTTTGGATTAAGAAGTTCGTCACCGAGCTTGGTGTGGTTCCGAGTGCGCTGGATCCTATGGAGCTCTATTGTGACAATAGTGGCGCCATAGCTCAGGCCAAGGAGCCAAGGTCCCACCAAAAGTCCAAACATATACAACGCCGATTCCACATCATTCGTGAATTGGTGGAGCGTGGAGACGTAAAGATATGCAAAATACACACGGACCTGAATGTGTCAGATCCGTTGACGAAGCCTCTACCACAAGCAAAGCATGAGCAACACCGGAATGCCATAGGTGTTAGGAGCTTAAGCATTGGCTAGATTATTGACTCTAGTACAAGTGGGAGACTGTTAGAAATATGCCCTAGAGGCAATAATAAAATTGTTATTATTCTATTTTCATGTTCATGATTAAGTTTATGTTCTATGCTAGAATTGCATTGGTTCTTGAATATGAGATTCAGAGAAAAACCTAATTGCATGTGTGGGATAATAAACACCATTCAGATCCCTAGTCAGGCCTCTAGACTAGCTCATGTATTGTTGATGGTCTTGTTTTCCTGATCATGGGCATTGTTAATGTAACAAAGATGCCGGCAATAATGGGAACACATTGTTAGGGTAACAATGGTGTTGGATAAACCCCCTTATGAGATACTGCGAGACCACTTCGTCAATATATTGTCAGTATCTTCTCATTATGTGTTAACGTTTACTTGCGTCCTTAGACCATGAGAATATCGTAGACTCAGATACCGGATGGTTGCTTTGGGGTCATCAAACGTTACTCCGTAACTGGGTAATTATAAATGTGACTTTCAGGTACACCAGAAAGTATATCGTGGTTCTAGATATCTCAAGACTGGGATTTGCCCATTCGGCGATGGAGAGATACACTCTGGGCCCACTCGGTATTACGGTGTCCAGCATCGCTTGGCCAGGTATTGTGACTAAAAGGTTAGTCACGGGGATACCGGAATACGGAAACGAGAAAAGAGTACAAACCGGTAACGAGGATAACTAGGTATGGTGATCAAGGAGTTGATCACAGGGATACCGTCAAAGTCTCGCCTCGGGTTGTGTAACGTATCGTGAGGCAAAAGGATGATATGCGGTAATACGAGGTTCGCTCGATAAAGATCTTCGATGATATGTGGGAGTCGTTATGGGTGTCCAGATCCCGCTGACGATTATTGACCGGAAGGTATTCCGGACATGTCCACATATACTCGAACCTATAGGGTCACACGCTTAACGTTTTAGCGACATTTAGAAATGCTACGATTTATGTTCAGATATGGCAACTTTACCAATGCCATTTACCTTTCCCTTGGAGTTGTCTGCATAGATCACATATTTGCTTGGAAGATTTTCATCAGTGATCTCTACAAACTCCTCTCTGCCTCCTGTCATATGTTGTGTACATCCACTGTCCACAACTCTGTCAGTTCCACTGGAGGCAGTGTCCTGCAAGATTAGTTATGGGATTTAGTGACTCAAACTTGTTTGGCTCCCTTAGCGGTTTTACCATAAGCAGAAACAGCAGTTAATGAGTTAGAAGATCTGTTTCTAGAATTGATAGCCTTAACAACAGATGATATAACATGAATCCTTTTTAGCTGTCTATCACCTACAACCTTAGATAAAAAGGTTAGTTGGCTGTGTGAGTTACCAGTGAAACTGGTGGGTACACAGCTGTGTAAGACACCGGTGACACAGGCAACTGTTACCTTTGGAACCCAAATGGTAGGCAACCACTTTGTTAAGTGCCTGCGACCTACATACTTGCCACTATTTTTTCTTTTATGTCCTTTTGCAGATCATAGGATGGGTTAGAAGGAATGTTCACCACATTCCTGTTTCTCTGCATATGACCAACAAAGTTATTATCATTTGTACCTGCTTGTCTCACAAATTTTGCTGCAAGATTAGGGTTAGTGACAGCAGGCAGTTTATCTTTATTTGTAGGAGAAATATAACCCAAACCTTTTTGGCCATCATTCTTCCTGAGCATCTCAGCTCTAATCAGCTGATAATTTTGCATGCCAATGTTGGCAGTGCATAGGCCTTTTCTCATAAGCCTTTTAAGCTCTTCTAGGTCCTCCTTGAGCTTGTCATGCTCAGCTACATCCACAGAGTTAGTAGCAGTAGAGGTTGAAGCCTCTTTTGAATTATCAATAACTCCACTTGTGGATGTTAGAATATTTATACGACTAGCACAGTTTAAGCATGATTCAATAACAGCATGAGCAGGTAATTAAGGGTGCATCAGTAGATATAGTAGAGGAAATATCAGTGCACATGGAATGCTTTGCCTTAAGCTCCTCATGCTCCTTAATGAGAAGCTCATGAGCTGTTTTGAGCTTTTCATGAGATATTTCCAGATTTTTCTGGTCTAGCCTGAGGTTTTTCCTATCATCTGCAACCTCATCACATGTTTTTCTTAGCTCCCTGAGTTTATCCCTTAAGGATATATTCTCCTTCCTCTCGTTGCCATAGGCCTTATCTGTTCTTTCCAAAATGCCCATTAGTTCAGCATAATCAGGAAAGTTATCTTCAGTAAGTACCTTAGATTCTTTGGCCATGAGGCACAAAGGAGCAGAAGTGGATGACATCTGATCTGCCTTGGCGTTGATCTTGGAGCTGTGTGACCTGGCTGTGTCACAGCTGGGCACATCAGCCATGCTAATGGCAATCCCAGCAACCTGTCCTTCATCTTCAGACTCTTCCTCTGAGCCTGAATCATCTGATACCCAAGCTTGTCCAACATAAGCTCTAGCAGTGGCTTTGTTCTTGGAGTAAGTTGGATGCTTGCTGTTGAAAGTCATCTTCTTTCCATTTAAATCCTTCTTCTTGTTGTATCGACTGTTCTCTTTCTTCTTGTTTGGACAATCAGTAGCAAAGTGGCCTTCCTTGCCACACTCGAAGTATTTGCTGTCTTTGGACAGCCTCTTTCCTTTGAATCTGTCACTTGACCCAAACTGCTTCTTCTTCTTGTAGAACTTTCTGAAATTTCTCGTGAGGAGAATAAGTTCACTCTCTTCTCCACTGGTCATTTCCTCATTGAGTTCTTCACTGCTATCACTCTCAAGTTGTGAAGTTGAAGCAGTGGTCTTCAAAGCAATGTTCTTCTTGACAGATGGGGAAGAGCTTTGCTTGCTTTCTTGCTTGATTTCCATCTCATGTGTTAATATCCTTCCTAATACTTCAGTGGGCTTCATCTGGTCGAACACATCTTTCTCTTTCAGCATCAGAACAAGAGTTCTGTAGGCCTTAGGAAGCACTGACAGAAACTTCTTGATCACATCTTCATCATCTACCCAATTGGGGCCTAGAGCCTTCAACTGGTTGGTAATGATGGTGAGTCTTAAAAATAGGGAGTTGATGTCCTCACCATGCTCATACTCAAACCTCTCCAGCGTTGATTCCAGAAGGCTTCTCTTTGACTTCTTCAGAGTGTTGCTACCCTCATAGATCTGCTCCAGGGTATCCCAGATATCCTTGGCAGAGTCCATGGTACTGACTCTGTTGAAGTCATGCTCCTGTAGACCCATAAATATAGCTGTGGCAGCCCTACCATTGTTCTGAATGTTTCTCTTGTCATTTATACTAGGGATGATGGTGTCTTCCAACCTGTAGCCTATACACACAACTTCTCACGCATCTAGATCAATGGTGATAAGATGCATTTGCATCTTTCTTTTCCAGAAGGCATAGTTAGTTCCATTAAAGACAAGTATTTTACCCTCATAGCCCGACATCCTTTAAATTCTAGTTGTTAGGCCAAATCAAAGAACAACCTGCTCTGATACCAATTGAAAGAGAGAAGGGTTTCGAAAGTGTTTCGGATGATCTCGAAAGTGTTCCAGGAGGTGTCGGATGGTTCCGGTGATGTCTGGAAGTGTTCCGGAAAGTTCTAGAAGTTCTAGAAGGTTCTAGAAGTTCTAGAAGGTTCTAGAAGGTTTTGGTGGAGTTAGACTCTAACTCCAACAGGGTGTCCCTGCTGGAGTAGGACTCCACCTGCCTAGGGAGAGCTGCCCCAACCCCTATAAATAGAGGGGCAGGGCACCTCAAAGGGCATCCCGAGCAGCCCCAGAGGCAGCCCCAGAAGCAGCCCTAAACCCTAGGCCGGCCATCTCTAGATTGGCCACAGCCTTCTTTTTTCTCTCTCTCTAGATTGGATCTAGTACAGCTGCCGGCGCGCTACTGCTTCTCCTTCTCGTAGATCCCCGCTGTTCTTGTGTGCTGGTCCACACATTACCGCGGTGTCGCTGATCCGGTACGCGTGGATACCTCGGAGACGTCGTATACTTCGGCGTTCGATCGGGCGAACTATTCGCGAGGAGATCGCTCTCGCGGCTGGGAGGTATAACCTAGCTGCGGGAGTCTGCGGACTTCATCGACATCGGTCAACTTCTCCGCTGCATTGACGTGATCGTCGAAGGTATGATCTCGTTGCCTGCACCTCGATAGTGATCTTGGGGTGGATTGTGCACGGTAAATTTTGTTTTGCGTAGCACGTTCCCCAACAAAATCATCTCAACAAGGCAATGCTCCCTGTCAGCAAGCAACTCTTCTTATAAATCTTGAAATATCTCATGAGTGAAGACCTCGCTGCCATGCTTTTCTATTCCCCATGATGTCTTCAAGACATGCATTGTATGACAGCTCACATGGTCACCTTGGAGCTCCCTATGGCGTTGTTCTTCCAAAACCATGTCAAATCTGAGACAAAACTCCATCAAAGCATACTTGTAACCAATAATACACGAGAAAAAATAGTTGGTACTCTCCAACTTTGAAGTGGTTCTCATAAGCCTTGACAAAGGTATGTCATTGAAGTAAGCCGATATCCATGCTTCTCGTAGGATGAACCTTTTGGTGAACCAATCATCGTCTTCCAACCCAAATTTAGACATAATTTGAGCCCAGCGTTCTTCAAATTCACTAGGAATTTCTGATGACTACACACAGCAGCCTAAAGTGACATGGAACTCCTTATTGGTTTTCAAAGAAGGGCCAACCTTTTGCGGAACCTTTTGCATAATGTGCCACATGCAAAGCCTATGCATTGTTGTTGGAAACTTCACCTATTGCGTTATCCATGCTACCACATCCATCGATTATTAGAAGACTAGGTGTAGCCCTTTCCATAGCTTTCAGGAATGTCCGAAACAACCAAATGTAGGAATTTGTCCTCTCATCATGTAGCATAGTTGCACCAAAACAAACACTTGCCTTATGTTGATTCACTCTGGTTAAGGGATCGAATATCATATCATACTAGTTGCTGCTATATGTAGAGTCGAAGGAGACAAGTTTTCCAAAGAAGAGCATAATGTTTCCTACATGTGGAATCCACCCATAACACATGTACCAACCTACCCTTATCATCAAGAACATAATCAAAATAAAATCCTGGATTTACAAGATTCTTTCTACTAAGCTGGTCAACAAATATTTGAGCATCAGAGGACTTGATGAGGCACTTAAGGTTCCGATGGTAATTCTGCAAGTCCCTTCTAGTGTAGCCAACATTCTCGAACCCCCCAAACCTACACGAAGAACTGGTATGTCGCACAAGTGCCAATGCAAGCTCTTCAGCAATTGAACAATATACCCTTAGTCTTCTTACTGGCTTGCCTATTTGACCTTATGAACTACTGTTTACTAGGGGACATGAGTGCATGTGTGTGCTATTGCTCAAAAAGTGTCAAACATAATGATTCTCAAGTGTTGGTTTGATGGCAAGCTTAGCATGACATCCACATCTAGTGATTTTCCTCTCATATCTCCTCTTACTGCTAGGTACCGAGATGTCCATACCTTTCTTTTCTTCACGAAAACCCTTATGGACATGATAGAAATGCTTATGAGTAATGACATCATTGGCAACCTTGTGCTGTCCCACACGTACTGAAAAACCAACACAATGCCCGTAAGCTTGATATAACTTTGGGTGTCCCGATGTTTCAATGAGAATGATAACTATTAATTTGTGAAAATGACTTTGACAATCTAACTACACCATATAATGAGATGCACCTTAGCAATCGCTAAATCAACTCCGGTAGGTTATTGATGATGCAGGAAGCACGGCCAACCTGAAATGAGGTTCTAATCTGTAACACCCCAATTTTCCGAAACCCAAAAATTAGGGCCAACAAAAACTTTTTGATAATAATGCTAATTAAAATACACCAGATTAAAACTTTTGCTCAAATCATGCTTCTGTTAAAACCCTGAAGTGAGTCAACCAAAAATCTTCCACCTCTGTCCCTATTTCTGTAATCTCTACTTTGTCGAAGCTCTATCCGGCAAAGTATTCAAACCCTGCCTTACACCTTGTCTCCATACGTGGCTACTCGTCTTGCTTCCCGCCACGAACACACCTTCGGCATTCCTTTCCCCTTTTGTCTATCCGGTGCAAACTAAACTCTCACCTGCCGCTAAGTGCCCACATGGTACTTCTGTGAAATTGAAACATATACCCATCCCGAATCTTTTCCGAATGACTTAATCTTCTGCCACCTACTCTGCCATGTTTTATCGCGAGCATGTGCAAAAGTATACTGCCTTTATGTATACGCACATACGCAAAACCCTAATCCATTCCTCCCGAGCTACGGATCAAAACTCTAATCCCTCGTTCGGCCTCGCTACAATCCTATGAGTATATACGGGCATATTGGCGATACCTACTCAAACCCTAGCCTGCCACGAGCCCTTGAGATTGTTCCAACCTTATTGCAATCCCATATATTCTCGCAGCCACCCTACCACCTTTTCTCTCTCCTATATATACCTCTAGTATACTTCCCCTAAATGTTTTGGCAATCTCCTCAGTATGAAGACTCAGTAATTCGTGATTTAACCCATTCCATCTGCCGATGATTGTCTCTCCAACCTAACTAGGAAATATATACGCGCATGTGCATGTTTCATGCGCAGGTGCATGTACCCGCAGTGCTTCTCTTGCCAGCTTCCTACTTAAAATTTCCCTCCTGTTGCAAGGACCAACCCAGCGCCTGCCCTCCTTTTCCTTCACTCAACTTCCAACCGAGCTGCTGCCCGCACTGCCACTCTTTGAGCCGTGTAAATTTTGCTCCATGTCAACTCTGCCGTGCCGTGCCACCTTTTCTTTTTCTTTCCCTAAGTCTCCTTCTTCCTCCTTATGTCCTTTCTCTTGTTGCACGACATCAACCAGCAGTTGCTCTAGCCCGAGACGTTTTCCCCCAAATTTCCACAGCACAGCTCCCTCCTATCAGCACGCCACTTTTAATCCCATAGCAGTAAAGGGCACCTAACACTTTCCTGTGCTGTACAGTGTGGCTCACCTGCTCCCTCTTCTTTATGCCTAGCTCCTGCTCTCCACTTCTTTCTCTGCCGCACCACATAGCAGCAGCACAGCACCAATTTTCTCTAACACGGTAGGCCATGTGGTCTTTTCTTTTTCCCCCGTCCAATTCTCAACTTTACCCAAGTGCCACCTCCTCTCTTTCTACTCCCTCCCAACCGAGCTCCTTTTTTCCCTTTTCCACATGCACCCAGCAGCAGCCAACAACTCCATTCCTACCTGAGCTCAGCCCTGCGCCACCTTTCTTTTTTTCTACATGCCATCTCCTGCACTTCTTCCCAACATGTCTCCTCCCATTCTTGCCCCAGCTTCTCACCCGAGTACGAAAAAGGCAGCCAACCAGCTCCTTTACTTCCTAGACTAGAGCAGCCGAGTTTCTCCCCTCAGCCCTCTCCATGCTTCTCCATTTCTTCTTCTTTCCTCCCAGCTCGAGCTGCTCTTCTTCCTCAAGACCCCCCCAGCTTCCTTTCTCCACTGCTGCGCCCACCATTGCTTCTTACCCCAAGCAGTCGAGCTGCCCCATTCCTCTTGTTCCGAGCAACCACTCTCCTCCCCAAGCTACTCCCTCTCAGTTCTACCTTTTTCGAGCTGCTGCTGCCCAAGCACCAAGTCTAAGCCCTGCTCTACTCCCTCATCTCCTTCTTCACCAAGCTGCTTCTAGTGCCCCGAGCTCAGCCAACGAGTTTCTGTGCCTTCCCTGCCGCGGCAAGCTCCCCACAGCCACGGCAAGGAGTTAACGCCCCCTTTCCCAACCGCGGCAGCTTGCGGCAACCCCGCTGCCACCATTTTTCTGCCGCGGCAAGCTACTGCTGTTGTCGCTCAGCTCCTACCGCGGCAAACCACTGCAGCCAAACCCCCTGCCGCGGCAGCCCACAACCCTGCCACAGTTGCCCAGCTCCTGCCGCGGCAAGCTGCCCCCACTGCCACCTTCTCTGCCGTGGCAGCATTTTCTCCTGCCGCGGCAGCCATTCCCCCACCACGGCAGTACCGCAGCAGCCCCGCTGCCACTTGCTCCCACCGTGGCAAAGCCCTGCCGCAGTTGCCTTGCCCCTGCCGCAGTTGCCTTGCTCCTGTCGCGACAGCCTCTCCCTGCCGCGGCAGCTCATTTATGCTACCTTGCCCTGCCGCGGCAAGCCACCGGCAACTCGTGGCAGCTACCGCTGCCACTTTTCTCTGCCGTGGCAACTCACGGCAACCACCGCGGCCGCCTCGCTCCTGCCGCGGCAGCCACGGCTGCTGCCCCTGCCCTTTTTCTCCCACCGCGACAGCTCGCGGCAGCTACACAGCAGTTTTTCCCCAACTGCGGCAGCGCCGCGACAGCCTTTCCTCGTCGCGGCAGCATGCGGCAAGCTACCGGCAGCCCCGCGCTGCTGTTTCCTCTGCCGTGGCAACCCGCGGCAAGCCTTTCCTCGTCGCGGCAGCTCCTTTCCCTACCTCCCCGCCGTGGCGGCCCATGGCAACTGCCGCAGCCACCATGTTCCTGCCACGGCAACTCACAGCAGCTGCCGTTACTGCCTTGCCTCTGCCGCGGCAGCCACTTCTCCCCCGCGACAACTTTCCTCCACCCGGCAAAATTTCGGAAGCCCATTTCTCCTTCGTCGTAGCTCCGATTGACCTGATTCTTTTTCCTATATTCATCTGAAATAAAAATCTATCTAATAACACTGATTACATAATTTTTGGGAATTATTTGAAATTCAAATTTGGAATCAATTCATTTATGAGCACGTTTGTATATCCCTTTAGCATGGTTAAACTTGGTTAATCCCTTGACGCATTAAAACCCATCATGCCATGTTAGTTCAGTATACCCTTATTTTTGAAGTCTTTTACACCATAATAACAATGAGGGTTTTGAAAACCTAATGATTGCAAGTCAGCTATTATATGCATGCATGCATATGTATGTGCACATATGTCATTTTAAATCTTGCTTTAACAAGTTTATAGAGATTTCTAAAACCTTGAAACATGAATAATGTCCTCGGAACCCAACCCTTATAGGAAAGCTGTAGACTACCCGGTTTTAAGGCCGGATAACCCTTGTGTTTACTGTATCGATCCCTGGATCAATAGTCGATACACACAAGTACTTGATAACATAACCATACCATACATCGTTTATTACAAACCTTAGCCATAATTGGTCTTTAGATCTTACAAACCAGGCCTATTGGCTGAATAAAAACAACAGCGGAAATATAATAAGGTGGATAGCCCGTCAGTATGCCAAACCACAGGCAACAGACTGGGGAGAAAACCCTACGCATCGAAGTCGCTGTCGCTATCGCCAGACTGGTACTCCTCCTCATCGTCTGGCCACATAACAAGCCAGGTGAGTACATTGAATGTACTCGCAAGCACTCCGCCGGGGAGTTTAATACAGAAATGACATGCTCGGGAATTTATCAATGGAAAAGCTCTATCCTATGTTTCATATTGTGCGAGAAAGTAAGTTTGCATTTGGAAATAAGTACATAGGTGTAAAAGCAATTTTATCAAAAACATCTCGCCGCAGCGAAATAGGGTATTGCTCAAAACTCGGCCCGTACCCCGGGGGAGTTCACTTTTGTGCTTACCGCTACCTGCGATACAGCACGGTACTTGCCCGGTTCCACAGGTAGACGACGCTCACCTCGTACTTACGGGTTTCCCAATCACCCGGTTCCTCAGGTAGACACAGCTGACCTCGTACTTACGGGGATTCTAAGGTTTGCCCGAGCCCACGGGAAAACCCGACTTCACACCTCATGACACAGCATGACATCCTGCGAACACGGCGGTTCGCGTCCTTAAACCCATAACCCAAAGATCCTTTTTGGGGCTCAGAAAGCCAAAACTACTTTAGTGTGGCCCGACCAAGTTCGTCCATGACCGCGGACGCGGCTATTCGAATAGTTTTAACACTCTGCAGAGGTTGTACGACTTTACCCACACGATGTAGTTCACCCTGGGCATACCGTGCACTGCATACTACCAGAGCTAGTACAACGAGACTCTTCACCGCTATGAACCCAGCCACGAACCCGTCAGAATAGACATGTCCCAAACCTAGCCCGAATCAGTACCCCTGCTACGAGGAGGTTGGTGTTCCATCTTTGTGGCGGGCGAAAACTCGGTATCCCCGGGTTTGCCCTCTTCGAAGTGTACCCCACCCCATCTGCACTCTACTAACTGCCCACGGGTTCATGCTAGTCCAGGTCGGCTACTAGATCAAGTCCTTCCCACAAAGGACGTGTGGTCGCACGGTAAGACTTGGCCAAACGGCACTTAAGACAGGTCCTTAGGTGATCCGAGAAGGACTCCACACCACTCCCGTAAATGGGCAGCGAGAACCACGACGGGCCTTACCTCGCTCTTTAACATCTCCCTTCCAACACCCTTCATTACCAACCCGGATCAAAATCCTCTTCCTTTTTAACTCGGTTCCACAGAACCAATATCACGGTAGAATATCCCAACCCATGCATATCCTACCTTCCATGCACCTCTACAACCGGACGCGACGGTCCGTTTCGATATTCCATCACATGAAATATGGGGTGTTGCTTTCCTTTTCTTTTTCGAAAACCTAATTCATCTACTGCGGGGCTAAGCATATATATACATACACTACCCTAAGTTTCCGTTAAAACTTCGGAATATAATAGACCTAGGGCGACAAGGGTTACGGGTCGGACTAGGGTTTCCTACCATCGGTGATACCTACTCTACATAAAATAACAGGAATAAAATATAGCATGCATGGTTCGAAAACAAAATAATACTTCATAAAACTGGGATTCAACATGATCAATGGCGGAGAGCTTGCCTGGCAAGTCTTGGCTCGGTTCCGGGCGCGGAGATGCTTCGGGTTCGTCCTGGCGCACGTACCTCACACCGTCAACTACACGTTCGAGAAGAACTTCGAATAAGAACCGGGCAACAAATAGTAGAGATTAGTATGCATGCATGCAAGGTTCCAACACTTCCTTGGAGATCCTATCATGATAGAGCTAATACTTAAGGTGAAACAACATGGGTACACATGCAATGCCGATTAGGGTTTGTAGGATTTTTGGAGTGTAAGCATATGCTTCCTTTGGCTCTTGGGTTCATGCAATATGAGCAAATGGCTACTGAAATATTTGACAAAGCTTTGGGTGTTAAACCTACTGGACAGTAGGATGCAACAACTAATCAACTAGACTCGTAGAGGTTTAACACTATAGGAGTATGCTTATGATTCTAGGGTTTCATGAACCTATCCAATCCTTTGATTCTTTGAGCTAAACAAACATAATGTATGCATGAATGCCACTGGAGTCAGGCTCTAAAAATGCTCATGAGCAGATGCTGGAACTAACTAGAATTGAACCCATATCCAAAAGGATTTTGAAAACAGGTTTGAAATTGGAAGTGGCTACTGGTCTGGGGCTGTACAGGGAGATAGGTTGGGATTTTCGAAAAATGTCCTATATAGAAAAGATGGGAAATGAAATTCTGGACAACTTTTATTTGGGGAGTTTTTGGAGATTCGGTTTGGATTTGGGAGAATTGGCTGAACCAGAGAAGGAAGGTTGGTTTAAAAGGGGAATCGGCTGGTTTAATTGAACGGGAGGGGGGGGGGTAACGTGGATGAAGCCGACGCCGGGTTCCATTAATCTGACATGGGGGCCCGCCTGCCAGAGTCACAGTACCGAAGCGGTACACAGCTTATGAAAAGAGTTCGGGCCCCATATGTCAGCGGCTGGTCGCAACAGAGGAGGGTTAAGGGTTCCGGCGAAAGATTTCTTGGCTCCGGCGGCGCTCCGGTGAGGTTTCCAGCGAGAAATCGCGAGCGATTTAGGAGGAGGGAAGGAGATTGGCCGCTACCCTCGGAATCAGGAGGACAGGGAGAGCTCGTTTTTGTGGTTGAAGTGCTCGGGCGGCTGCTGGTGGTAGGGTTGCGCCTGGGTCCAGAGCAGAGGCGGGGAGCAATGGCGGCTGGAGGATTCCGATGAACTTTAGCTGCAGAGGAAATATGAAGTAGAGTTTAGAGAATGACCATAGAGTACTGAAAGAGATGGAGAGGAGGATCTTCACTAAAGAAGCTTGGTTGCTCCTCGGGATGGTGGCTCCCGTTCTCTGGTGTTGCGAAGAAGATGGAGATTGAGGGGTGCTGAGATGGACGGGTTGTGCTAGTGGGCTTCAGGGGAGAGTGGCGAGGGTCGGGTGCAGAACTTGGGAAGCTCGCATTGCCCTTATGTAGATGTTCGGCTGGGCAGGAGAGTCATGGCCGCCAGTCCTTGCTGTTCCCGGCGGTGAGCGAAGGTGGGGGCCGGGTCAATGCCGCGCAGAGCCAGGGGGTGGTCAGGGAGCGACTGCGGCGCATGGGGGAGTTGACCGGCGACTGAGACGACTAGCGCTGAGGGACGCCACTGTTCAGCAGGGTCATGCCCGTGGGCGCGTCCAGATCAGGTCAGCGCCTGTCCCAACCGGCATGGGCTTGCACACATGTGCCTGGGCGTGTCTGCGGGGCGCCTGGCAGTGTCAACGCTGAACATGGGACTGGATACGATGACGAGGTGAAGGGTTGGCTCAGAATCATGCAGAGAGAGGGCGAGATGAGCCTTGCCAATGCCGGCATGGATTGACACTTGAGTGGAAAACTGTGGAGCTAATATAATTTGTGAGGTTCAGCTGATGGAACACGTACCTGGTGCTGGCAGGGGCTCTGGTAGGCAGCTGGGAGTAGGGTAGTTGGGGGTTGGGCTCAGATTCAATGGAAGAAGGAAAATTTTCACCAAGTGCTCGATGGCTGCCCTGGCCAATTTTTGATCTGGAGGCTTAAAGGTTTTTGCATAATTGGAACCAGGGTACTGAGTTGAGTGTGGTGGAATTTTTGTGGAATTTTCTGAGCAAGGAAGGGAATGGTTGCAGTGCAAATGGGAGATTTGACCTAAATGGAATTTTGAATGGGATTCAAAATTTTTGAACTGGGCATCCCAACTTTATTTTGTAAAGTGGTGAGGAAAACTCCCAAGAAGCTACTTGTAATTTTCTAGGTATTTTGGAGAAAGAAAAGTACATACGATAATACTTTCTTAATTTCTGGCAGCAGGAAACCTAATTAGGGTTTTGGACGACAAACGGGGTTTTAGGGTTCTATGCATGCGATGACATGAGATGATATGCATGGGGGAAATGCTGAAGATCCAAACAAACTGACAAATAAGTTTGGAATATAAACGCATATACGCGCTTAGGGTTTTGGTTATCGAGTAAACCCGATTAGGAAAAACAGGGCGTGACAAAAGCTAACAGCTTATAAAAGCTAATGTAACCCTAATCATGCGAACCCTAGTTTTCTTATACGTAAAAACCTTTACCTCATGTGATTTAATTCCATCGTAACATTTTGAAAACCCTAGCCTCCTTCTAATAGCAATGCATGGTTTTCAAGGTTGCATGAGTATATTTTGGTTCTTAAATGGTTCTTCCTTGCACCTTGGTGATTCGCTGTTTTTTCTCGACGTGTAGTTGCGACGCGGCGGTACCTCACGCGCAGGATTCCCGATGTTGTCGTACCAAGTTTACGACCGAGATTTGGCCGATAACACCAGGCAAGCTCTCCACCCTTGATCATGTTGAATCCCAAGTTTTCGAAATATTATGTTGTTTACGAAACATGCATGCTATGTTTTACAATTGTTATTTTATGTAGCGTAGCTATGCCGATGCTTAGAAAACCCTAGTCCGACCCTGAACTCCTTGTAGCCCTAAGGACTACGTATTTCAGAAATATTATCGGAAAAACTTAGGGTAGAGTATATACCTATATACATGCTTAGCCCTGCCGTAGTGAAATTAGGGTTTTAAAAATAAAAAAGGTGACAACACCCCATATTTCATGTGGTGAACTCTTGGAAATGGACCGTCGTGTCCGGAGGTGTACAAAGGTAGCATAGCCATGGGTTGGTATGTTTTACCGTAAATGGTTTTGTGAAACCAAAAATGAAAATGGAGAAGATTTTGATCCGGGTCGGTAATGAAGGGTGAGAGCAGGGAGCTTGTTTAAAGAGCGAGGTAAAGCTCGGCGTGGTTCTCGCTGCCCGTTGACGGGAGTGGTGTGGAGTCCCTCTCGGATCACCTAAGGACCGATCTTAAGCGCCGTTTGGCCAAGTCTTACCGTACGTCCACATGTCCTTTATGGGAAGGACTTGACATAGTACCCGGCCTGAACTAGCATGAACCCGTAGGCAGTGTGTAGCGTGCAGATGAGACTGTGTCCTCTGTAGAGAAAAGTTTCCACCGGAAAGCGATGGCTTGTTCGCCACAAAGTTGGAACACCAACCTCCTTGCAAGCGATGATACTGACTCAAGCTAGGTTTGGGACATGTCCTTCTGGAGGGTTCATGGATGGGTTCACACTGGCGAAGAATCTCTCGTTGTACTAGCTCTGGTAGCATGCGGCGCGCAGTATGCCCAGGGTGAACTACATTATGTGGGTAAAGCCGTACCACCTCTGTAGAGGGTCAAAACTATTCGAATAGCCGTATCCGCGGTTATGAACAAACTTGGTCGGGCCACACTAAAGTTGACTGACTTTCAAAGTCAAAATTGTGTCATAGGTTTAAGGACGCGATCCGCCGTGTTCGCAGGGCGACATGCCAATTTCCCGTTGTGTCGGGAAAAAGTGAAGAAGGGGTTTCCCCGTGGGGCAAACCCTAGTATCCCTGTAGGTGCCAGGTGAGCTATGTCTCCCTGAGGAATCGGGTGATTACTATGTTTTCGTTGGTATCCCCGTAAGTACGAGGTGAGTTGTGTCTCCCTGAGGAACCGGGCAATTACCATGCTTTGCCGTTGTAATCGAAAGCACAGAGATGATCTCCCCGTTGTAACGGGTAGAGTGATTCAAGCAGGTACCTTATCTCGCTGCGTCGAGATGTTTTGCTAAGAATTGCTTTTAGATCTATTTACATATTTCAAATACAAACTTACTTTCCGGCACAATATGAAACCTAGGATAGAGCCAATTTCTTGATAATTCCCTTGCATGCTCATATCCGTGATAAACTCCCTAGCGGAGTGCTTGCGAGTACATTCAATGTACTCACCTGGCTTGTTGATTTGGCCAGACAGAAGGGCAACCGTTCGAAAGCGACGACGGTATCCGCGATAACTAGGGCAAACCCCCAGTCAGTTGCCTGTCGGGTATGGTATACTGGTGGGCCACATCACCGCTCGATTTTCCGCTGCAAGATTTTTAGCCGTTGGGCTAAAGGTATAATTTTTTGATTTCGAAGATCGGTTTTATATTGTATTCTAATAAGTGCGTGTATGTCCTTGATATACAGGTTAACTTGTGTGTACCGGCTACTGATCAGGGGACCGGTACAATAAACACAAGGGTTTATCCGGTCTCAAAACCGGGTACGCCACATAATCCCTGTGAGCAATCAAAAAAAAGCAAGAATTATAATAAAGCAATTTGAAATTGCAAGTATGGATGAAGAACTGGACAAATTGGGGTTCCGAAAAGCGGTCTTGATTTGGGCATTGGCCACAAATGAAGATATACGAAGTTGCAATGTAGCGAACTCTAAACTAAAAAAGAGTATGAAAGGTGAAGGCCAGGGGGCTGGGTGCATGCCCCTAGGATGAAAGGTGAAGGCCAGGGGGTTGGGTGCACGCCCCTAGGTCGTACAAGACTCATGGGCCCAAGTGGAGGTGGCATAGTACCTTTAGACTCTGTTTCAGAAACAGCCCTAGAATATTTTGGCACTTGCAGTATGCACATAAATAATTTGAAGATAGGGTCAGATCCGTTAAAAAGTCTATGAGATAAACTTTCCATAGAGTCCAAGATCACCCAATCGGAGTTCGTATGCCCGATATATAGACGTCTGAAGTCAGAGTTGTCTCAACAATTCAAATCAGAGCCTAGAACGTTTGGAACTTGATCTCTAGCTCTTCTTGGACCAAAGGTGATGTTTGAAACCTTCTTGTACAATACCAATTCATGTGGTACATGGTTATGGTCACATGAATTTCATCTCCTCTTCCATTGCCCATTATTTGATCAACATGAATTTGTGTCTTGAAATCTTGATCATAACTTTGTTGCCCCATGTCTTGTATTGAACTTGATTCTTGAATTGAGGAAGAGCAGAAATGGTTGTATTTGAAGGGGTCATGTCCTCACCAGAACTCCTTGGATGATGAGGACATGGTCCCCATGAATATACCCGCTGCCACCTCTACTTTCACTACTTCAAGTACATCCGCTGCTCGAGCTATAAAGAACAAACGACGGTTCATCAAAATCGTCAAGAACAAGCGAGGATTCAAATTCAAACTCTCGAGAGGAGGAAGGAATGGAGTTCATGTGTCCATGAAGATGTCCCCACATAAATTGGTGCTGTACAAGGAGTCTTCCCACGTCACTTTTGGTTCAAGAAGTGCTAGAGATAGAGTTCCAGAAGATCCGGACTCTGATTCGGATTGCTGAGACAGCCCTGACTTCAAACGTCTTTATCTCGAGCATACGGACTCTAATTTGGGTGATCTTGGACTCTTTGAAAAGCTTATCTCATGTGCTTTCCAACCTGTCTAACCCCATATCCAAATTCCTTACGAGCCGATTGCAACAGCCAAAACAATCCAAGACTACCTCTGTAACAGATCACCTCTGGTCTTTATATACCCCCTAGGATTTTTCTCTTTAGTTTTTGGGTTTCATTGAGTTATTTAGCTACTGCTACATTATCGCATCTACAAGTCATGTAGAACTACCGCCTTGTTTAGATCGCCAGTGGAATCCCAATACACTTTCTTCTATCTTGTGCCAATTTAATACTCGCAATTTCAGATTGTAATTTATCATAGTTCTTACTGGTTCTTCGGTTACTTGCAGGAACTAGAACTTCGTTGTTCAAGTTGATCGCGCCTGCGGCAAGGTCAATAACCATCGGATGTCGGTTTAGTGATTGCTAAGGCGTATCGTCGCGTACGTTATAGTCGGATCGTCAAGGTCAAACTCCGCCAAATCGATAGTTACCTTCGTCTCATCGAAAGATCGGGCCACCGTCTCATCATAACATGACTAGTGATCAAGTGATTAGCATTTCAGAAAATAGCATTAGCTGGTCACTGTTATAATATGGTTCACAAAAGGAATTAGAACATAAGAGAACTATAGAACTACACATTATGGCATATACACAATATACTAAGCATATGTATCACTTGTACATGCAAATTAAATTAACCTAATCACGGAGGTCAAATAATTCTATACTACTCTCTGGAATTTAATTCAAGCAAGATAAAAACATAGATTAAACTACAAATAAAAATAGTAAATACTAGACATTAGAATAAGCCTACAACAACATGTGATTTATGCTATATCATTACACATGTGCTCAAAGGTTACAATTACCACTATAAAACAGTACTGGGGTATATCCGCCTTGTACAAAAATTAAATATTAAAAATAGAGAGTTTTTTATTTTAAACAACTAAAACAATGCTTAAATTAATTCTAGAAAATTCTACACTGCTCCAAAAATTATGAAATTTTACAAAGTGATTCCTACACATACTATTAACCTAGGAAAAATAAATTACTTTCAAAAACTTCATCACGGATCAAACTATTTTGAATTTGGTCAAATTATGCCCAAATTTAAGGTATATTCATGTAATACAAAAATCACCGCACGGATTTGAAATCTGGCTACACTAGTTTTGAGGGTCCTAAACGTTCCATTTTAACACTAAGATCAAGGTCTTGGTATGGTTTAGATGGATTTAGAAAAAGTACTGAGAAGAACACATGAGCGTACTCGATCCAAATTGGCTGTGCACCTGGAGGTGAATAAGAGGTGAAATTGGGTGAGGAGGGAGTCTATAACAGAAAGGAATTGAAGAGAGGCTCACCAAGCACGAAGAAATCGCAAAGGGAAGGAGTTCGTCTGAGTTGGAGAAGAAGTCACGGTACGGTTGATGTAGAGGATGAAGCTTGCGATTGCTTGTGGTAGGAGGTGCATGACGACATGGGGAAGCTCCAGCAGCACGACGGCATGGGAAAGCTCCAGCAGCAAGTGCTCGGGTGGAGGTGCACCGATGTCGTTGAAATTACTTGCCGGAGTGGTCGTCGGAGTTGGGGAAGACAAAAACGTGTGAAGGAGTTGTGAAAGGTTGAGAGAGTGGAAAAGGGAAGAAATCACAGGGGAGGTGAGGGTTTATATAGGTGTAGAGGCAGGAAGATGAGAAGGCAGCAGAGGAGGCGAAAAGAGGCTACGCTCGAATTCCGACCGAACGGCTGATGCGCGCGTGCTACTAGCAACGATACGGGGGCCGCTCTGTTGCTGCGTGCATGCTGAGCTGCAAGCACGGCCCAGGCTGATGGCTGGGCCAGCCCAATAGGCTTTAGAAAAAAAGAATATTTTTGGATTAAATTAATTGCAGAAAAGTAAATAAATATAAAATAGATTCAAATATGCTTTAAAATTATGGAAAAATTCTAGTAAATTAATTTGAACATGGGGAATCCAATAAAAATATTTTCAAGGAGAATTTCCAAAAATATTTGTAATCAAAAATCATAACTTCATTTATTAGCAGAAATAAAAAAAAATATAAACATATAGATTAATTAGTTGCACATCCTCTTCTCTTTAAAAATTTCAAATCCGTAAAAGAAAAGAAAAAAATTCGAGGATATTATAGCTAGCTTAAGGGGAGGAATACCAACGTATAAACCCTAGGACTCCAAAGCAAGTAATCATGGGTTAACCATTTTGCATATGCAAAATTAGAAAAAATGTAAATAGAAAGTTGGTTAGAGTGTGGTCTATCCAGTATGTGAATAGGCCTAGGACGGATTGGAACCAGAGGTGTTACAGTATGTTTTAGGTTGAATCTACTAGTGCAAAAGCTTGAATTAAAAATGACTAGAGAAAGGGGCGACTTATGCTAGTGCTGAATGCTGTAACACATATGATGACAAATTTGTAGACGACTTATTAGGCATTTGTGTACAGTTGATGAATTACACACCTTTACTATTGAAGAAGCAAATAAGGAAAAATTTGTGATCTCAAAGTGATAAATCAAGCAGTGTAAATATAGCATTTTGTTTGGTTGGGGTATCGTTTTTCATATTGAACCAATCCACTCACTTAGCTGATCAATCCGTGTGAGATTGAAATATAGGTGTCAGATGGAATATGGCGCAATGACTTGCTACTTATTATTATTTTGACTTGCCATGTGCGTCGCGTTGTCATCGTCTGCTCGTCTTGGGTTCCAATCTGTTATGATACGATTTCAATTGATTCTGAGGGGTCGGTTGCCCAATTTAGTTGTCCCATGATTCAGCTGGAGATCCATATAACAAAATTTAGAACAACCAACTCCAATTCCCCAATTCCAGGCTTAATTTCGAGAACCTAACAAATTTTTAATAAAACCCATATGAATTTCGAAGAGAGCTACCAAAAATTATCCAAAATACGGCTTTTTATTGTTGCTCAATATGGATTTTACAAAAGAAATTTGACTGTTAATTATGGCTTAGGCCATAATCTTTTCTTGGTGGAGCTTAGGCCATAGTTAAGTTCATGTGTGTTATTCTCAGGTCTGGCTAGGCCCAGATGGGCTTAGGCGGGCTCAATGGGCCGGGCCGAAAGTCTAAGATGATCCCACCGAGCAGAGACCCCAGGCCTGACTTGGGCACTCTCGTCCTCCTCTTCAGCTGGGCCTTCTCTCCTCTTCTCTCTCTCTCTCCCCCCTCTGTCCTCTCTCTCTCGCTCCTGCGCTCTCATGGCGGCGGCCACCTCCTCCTCCTCGGCGGCGGCGGCGGCAACTACGCCGCAGGGTGTGCCTGAGCGGCGGGGCATCCCGGCGGCGGCCTTTGTCGAGGACGTCGAGACCTACCTCCGCCAGGCCGGACTCGACGTCAACTCCGCCCTCGCCTTCCTCCAAGAAAGGTACCTGCTCCTCCGCTCCGCTCCCCTCCCCCACAAACCCTCCCTTCTCTCTGCATCTGCCTGCATCCGGGATTCTCGCGGTGTTCCCGGGTGCCGGCGCTGCTGGAAAGGTGGATCCTTTGGTGGCTTCTCGCGTGTTGCCTCCCACCTGTTTGGTGAAACGGCGAGCTGGGTGGGTGGGCATCGGGGCGCGCTTGATCCGGGAATTGTCTGGCCGTGTGAGGTTTTGCGTTGTTCTGGAATCGATCTTTGATCTATCTCTGCAAGTTCCTCGACACGTTAGCTCCCTTAGTTAGAGATCCTTGTAGGGGTGGTGTTGCTTCCGGCATTTGTTTGTTTGACGGACCAGCTCAGAGCTTGCTCTAGTCGTTAGAGGATGCAAGCCGCCTGCTTTAGGGTTTTGGAGCTGGTGCTGTGCTTACGTGTGGCTCCTGCTTGGACTGGATCTCTGCTAGTTTCATCCTCGTGTGCCTACTTGTTGTGTCAATGGACATGTTAGCTTATTAGCTCCTAATTCAGTGCAAACATGCAGACTCTGCCACGAGCTGTCCAGTCAGTGTGAGAGAGGCTTATTGTCCATTAAATGATGGGACAAGATTTATTCCCATGCTGAATGAACAGCTTGCGGTGAGAGCTTGCATGCTCACACTAATTTCAGGGTTGCCAGTAGCTATGCCTCCCCTCCCCAAAACAGTTGTTTCTCTGCTCACCCCTTTGTTCCTGTAAATAAGTTCACTGCTCCATCCAATGTATCTAAACTTTCCCTTTCAGACTGACACCCTGTTCACTTAAGCTAGTTCATTTTAGTTGGTAAGTAGCTGCAACTTATTTTGTGTACCACACTTCTATGTTTATCTGAGTAAAAGCAATTTCAGATGTTTTGTCCAGCAGATTTTGTAGGAATCTTATTTGTGTCTGAATGTGTACATTTTCACTTATTACTTGGTTGTCTATTTAGGGAGAAATGTAACCTGTCTTTTACCTTTTTGTTTAGGCTACAGCAGTACAAAATGGTGGAGATGAAACTTTTAGCACAACAAAGAGAACTTCAGGTGCTCATACTTTTTTGCTTAGACTTATGGAGGCAAGCTAACATCAAATACAACTTACATTTCATGATTACTAAACTTGGTATCACTTAACGGTATCAACTGATCTTATGACCGGAAGTTTGATTAGATCAGTGTTTAAAAAAGTGGTCTAGGGGCTAGGCAGCAGGTGGCCTCCCGCCTAGCACCGATTTCTTCCTTGAACCTTGGATTAGATTTTACTTATTCGGTGATGGTTTCATGCTCCTGAATTGCAAGTACAATCATAGTTAGTACGGATAAGCTTTTGAATTAGTACTACAAAAATGTCAAACGTTCTTAGATGGAGTGACTTCTCGTTCATTGATCTGACTTATGTAAGTAATATACTAACTTCTATTAGCAGTTTGTCAATGACGGGTGCTAGTGTAGTGTTAGCACCTATAACATATTTTAGCCATCCATTCTTTATTACAGGCAAAAATTCCTGATATAGAGAAGTGCTTGGAAATTGTTGCGACGTTACAAGCTAAAAAGGCTTTGGGTGAGGTTTGTATAATTTTTGAACTCCATTTTTCCCCTATATTTTTCTATTACTGTGCATGGGATGTTTTCATTTTGTTTTCAACTTAATGCTTTAAACGAAGGTATATTTTTTTCCTAACTTTTTACATTGAATACCATGATGAAGAATTCATTGTTGAAGGTTGTGCATAGAGTACCTTAGCACCCAGACCTGCAAATTGTTCGAGTTTGACATATTGCATGTTTCCTTAACAGTTTGCTGCCAACTATGATTTTGCTACAGTACCTTATTTCAGTATGCGAGGTTATTACTCTGTTTTAGCTGTTTTCAGTTATCTCCAAAATGTGGAATAAATATTGTAACTATACTTTTTTGGACCATTTTAAATTATGTTGACAAGAGTCTATTGTCTATGACACATTATTGGCTACAACTGTCTGGATTATATGGAGTAAGAGCATCTAAATGTCTAATAAGATTTTATATAGCTTATAATGCATGGTACATGATCATCTAAAGAGCAGTAAATTACTGTGTTCTTATTAAATCACTCAATCCAATAGTAAGCACCAATAAGTTTAGTGTCCATGCCCCAAGGGTTTTATATGTTGCAACAACCTATGTACTTTTCTTTACCCGCAATGTGTACTGTGATTAGCAAAATCAAATTGTTTCATCTTTGCGCACCATTTAAACTTTGCCCACATTCAAACTTACTGTACATGTTTGGGAAATGGAACAGTTCAATTTTTGGCAGTTTCTTTAAAGTTTAACACTGCTGACCGCTAGTTGCTCTGAGTGGAATCATCAGCGTGAAAGTTAAGTAGTTAACTAACCATGGCTTTAAAATAATCAATGCAGGCACTCATAGCTGATTTTGAATTATCTGAGGGAATCTATTCACGTGCGAAAATTGAGGACTCCGATTCAGTGTGCCTATGGTTGGGTGCAAATGTGATGCTGGAATACTCCTGTGACGAGGTTATTTTGGGCAGACCAAGCATTATCATTTTCCGCTCCTTTTATTCTAGTTTCCTCCTCATTTCCTGGCATTTTGCAGGCCAATGACCTCTTGAAAAAGAACCTTGAAAATGCGAAGGCCAGTTTGGAAGTCCTTGTTGCTGATCTTCAGTTCTTGCGGGACCAACAGACCATAACTCAGGTAAAATGGCTATGACTAGTTTAGCTAGTCTAAACTTTCGTCATTTAGTGTACTCACCATGATCTCATGATCAATATTGTGAAATGCATTTTTTGTCAGGTTACAATAGCTCGGATATTTAACTGGGATGTGCACCAGCGGAGAAGCAAACAATCTGCTCCTAAAGAAACTTGATCATCACAGTGCGGTGCCTAGCCATTGAAATCAGGACATTTTTGTATTTCTTGCCACCTCTGCCAATCTAGTCTATCATCATAGTGCGTGCCCTTCGCTGTGTAACTATCAATTCAGTTTTATGGTGTTGAAACTCTACTGTCAGCTGTAGAAGATGATGTTTGCTTCTGTTTCGGGCTACCTGTATTTGTTTAGCGCTTGATGGAACAAAATTTACAGAGTATTTTGTTCATTACCTTCTTTTCCGACATGTTCACTGGTTTTCAATCCTCCAAAAGATGAGCTCACAGTGTCAGCTTGAGCAAAGATAAGAAACGATGAGATGATTAATTCCATTTGGACATTTTTGTAGACTGGTTGCCATCAGGTGTTAATGCGTATGATCTTACGTGTACGGTCAATGGTCATGCTTGTACGCTGTACGGTACCAAATGTTCTAATCAGATGTTGTTATCACTCCGCTTTTGCATCAAGAGAACACAAATTAGGCTGCTCCATTTTGCTCACAGGCTCACAGCTACTAGCTGCCTTACTTGACCTCAGACCACCCTTTCACATGGAAGCTGAACTAGACATCAAACGTCGTCTTTCTGTACCCTCACCACCCACCGCCATGGCACGGTGTCCACCGGCCGCAACCGCCCCGCGATGATTCATCTCTCAGGGAGAGCAGGAAGAACCTCTGATACAATCTTCAAGGTATTATTAATTGGTCCAACTTCATTCTTGCTGTCAAGGAACTCAAATTGGAGTTGAAACTTCAAGCATTGTTGCATGCTCTGAGTAGCACTTAAAAGCTTGCACTTGTGCTGTCATTCCACTGCACTGTGAATTCTGCTTCATGACAGCAACAGTTGATGTGGCAACCATGGTTGGTAACCTACAGGTAGCAATTCCCTTCCCTGTAATTAATATGCTCTTAAACTTGGTCAATATGCTGGTGCTGCTTGGTTAGAGATTCCATCTTCTTGCTCTAGATCTGCAGCTCGCGAAACGTTGTTCTCACTTGCTAGCTTTCCAGATGCGCTTAAACCACGCATCATGTATTCATGTTCTCATGATGAATTTATGACCACAGTTTAGTTTGATTTTTTCAAAAGGCGCCATTAATTTTGATTTAAGAAATCATAGTATGAAACCTAATCTTTTTGTGGCTTTTACATGTTCGGCATCATCTGACACAGTCATATGGAAAGGAAAATAGAGCGGGCTTCTCTATGTTGATCTCAAAGTTTGAGGTCAATAACTTTATCAATTTGTGTAATGAAAGTACGCAGGTGTCTATTCCATGGAAACAATTTGTCAAGACGATAAATTTAAGTATCTCACAGGTATGAACCCAAAGTCCAGTTACATTAATTTCCATCAAAGGAAAAGGAAAAAATAAACTTCATCCTTGATGTTGGTGAATCAGAACTCCAGCTGAATTGCTAAACATGATTCTCCTTCTGAACATCAAATTCCATCTCACTTTTCAGTCAAACACTTCTAACATCACCTTGGATCAGAACTTGTGCTGGTAATAATATCGCCGTGAGCGACGCATCAATAGAAAACCAGAGAAGGGAAAGTCCATGTCATTACCACAATTTATCGACTTATTAATGTTCAGCTGCTGTCAAGCCGACATCGATAGCACTACCATTTTGTTTCCACGTTCTTAATGCAAAGTTTCCTTTAGGAAAGACTACTGCAAAATCTTTAATTTTTCAAATGAGTAAAATGCACTTATGGTTCTTTAACTTGTACGATGTGTTCAGTTTTGTCCCTATTTTTGTAAATGCACGTTTGACCTTCTAAACTTGTTGAAGAGATTCATTTGGTCTAAAACGTGCTTCGCTGGCTATGACTGCTGACGTTACGTCCTAATCAACGTGTATATCGTCGTTCTTCTCTCCTCCCCGTTCTCTCCCTCCCATGTCTTTCCTCTTCTCAATCTCTCGCTACCATGTCACCGAGTTCTTGCCGCCACCGTTTGTTGCGAGCCCGACCAACCACGAGTCCACGACACGCACACTCTCTCTACACACACTCTCTCTACTTTCTCTCTCTTTCTCTCTCTACACACACTCTCTCTACTCTCTGTTGTGGCTAAACCTAACACGCGAGCACTCAGAACGAACAAAACACAAGTCAATTTTGGTGCCGCGTAAGGTTGGCGACGTTTTCTGTTTTCTCTTCTCTTATTTATAGCCTATTACATGCTAACAAACTTGGAAACAACCGAGCGTAATAACCGCGCCATCCCACGATTTACTCGATCCCTTCATACTCTAACAAACTTAACTAACCTAGCTAACTTGCCGGTCAAGTCGTGGACAACATCACGTATTATGACCGGACTCGGACTCGGACTCAAACAAGTCTACAACCCGAGCAGCAGGATTCATATCTCAACACACCCCCTAAGCATGCTGCTCGGAGCTCACTTCAACGACGCCGAGTTTCTGCCTCATCTCGATGAACTTGACTCGACCCAACGCCTTGGTGAGGATGTCGGCAAGCTGTCCGTCTGTACCGATGTGGTCGACTTCCACCTTGCCGTCTTCAATGCATTCACGGATGAAATGAAACCGAGTGTCGATGTGCTTACTTCAGTCGTGATGCACTGGATTCCGACTGAGTGCGATCGCCGACTTGTTGTCAACACGCAGTTTCACTGTCGTGGTGCGCTGCCGACTAGCTCCCCGAGTAGCCGACTGAGCCAGACGCCCTGGCAAGCCGTTGAGGCCGCAGCAATGTACTCGGCCTCGCAGGATGAGAGTGCGACTACCTTCTGCTTCTGTGATGTCCACGTGATGATGCTAGAGTTGAGGAAGAATGCGACTCCAGTCGTGCTCTTGCGGTCATCGACATCGCCGGCGAGGTCGCTATCGCTGAAACCCTGCAATACAGGTTCCTTCAAGTCGCCTCTCTTGTAGCAGCAACCATAAGCAGTGGTGCTGCTGATGTAGCGCAAAATCTGCTTCACTGCTGCTCAGTGTGCCGTAGTCGGTGACTCCATGTACCGACTCACGATCCCGACTGCATACGTGATGTCGGGTCTGGTGTTGCAGAGATAACGGAGGCTTCCGACTACACTCCGATACCGAGTTGCGTCCACGGGTTCGCCGGAGGCCGACTTGCTTAGCTTCAGCCTATTCTCCATTGGAGTGTGAGTGGGGTTGCAATTCTTCATGCCCGCCGTCTCGAGAATCTTCACGGCGTACGCACTCTGACAGAGCGTGATCGTGTCGTCCTTCTGCGCCACCTCGATCCCCAGATAGTAGCTCAAGAGCCCGAGATCGCTCATGTCGAAGAGGCGATGCATCTGGTCCTTGAACTCGTTGATCTCGTCGTGGCTGGTGCCAGTGATGATCAAATCGTCGACGTAGACGCCCACTACGAGAGTTGCGTTGCCGCGGCTTCTGCGGTACACAGCATGTTCGAGTGGACTGCGCGTGAAGCCGAGTGACACGAGAGACATGTCGAGTTTGGCGTACTACGCACGAGGTGCCTGACGCAGTCCATACAAGGCCTTGCGAAGTCGGAGCACCTTGCCTTCGTTGTCGGGTTCAACGAAGCCGGGTGGCTGGTGCACGTAGACTTCCTCTGCGAGTTCACCATTGAGGAATGCCGACTTGACGTCCATATGGTGCACTTGCCAACCAGCGTGCGCGGCGAGTGCAAGTAGCAGACGCACCGTCTCCATACGTGCTACCGGCGCAAAAACTTCATCGAAATCCACCCCCTGTCGCTGAGCATATCTCTTAGCAACTAAGCGAGCCTTGTGCTTGATGAAGTTGCCAGCGGGATCCTTCTTAACTTTGAGCACCCATTTGAGCCCTATGGCTCGGTGGCTAGTCGGGAGCACTGCCAGCTCCCATGTCGCGTTGTCGTGGATCGATGCGAGTTCAGCGTCCATCGCTGACTTCCAGCAGGCTTCATCCAGTGCGTCTTGCACACTTGCGGGCTTCTCAGCAGCGACGAGGCACAAGCCGACTTGTTCGGTATACAAGTCGACTGGTTCCTCCTTCCCCTCGTCGAGTTGCGTGAGGATGTCCGACAAGGTGCGGTAGCGACGTGGCGTGTGGTCGAGGTCGTGCCGAGCGAAGTCAGAACTTGGCGACTCGGTGCTCGGCGATGCTCGGCCAGCAGAGTCGGCAATCGGTGACTCGGAGTCTGAAGTTGGGGCCGACTTCTCGGGAGTCGGCGTGTTGGGAGTCGGCGTGTTGGAGTCAGAAGTCGGAGCCGACTTCTCGGGAGTCGGCGTGTTATGGTACTCGACCACCAGCTTCTCGTCCAAGAATGGTGCTTTTCCAAGTGCACCCGTCGACCAGTTCCACCTCCGTTGTTCTTCGAACGTGACATCACGTGTCACGTGAAGCTTCTTCGTAGCCGGATCGTACACCCGATAGGCTTTGGCTCCTTCCTCGTAGCCGACGAAGATCATCGGCGTCGATCGATCAGCAAGCTTGTCGATGCCGGGACCGAGTCGCTTGACGTAGGCGACGTAGCCGAATGTGCGAAGATGGTGCACCGCGGGCTTGCGCTTGTGCCATGCCTCATAAGGCATTTTGCCGTCGACACTGTGAGTTGGTGCGCGGTTGAGCAGGTACACCGCCGTCTTCACGGCTTCGCCCCAGAACTCGGCCGGCACTGCCATGCTTTTCAGCAGACAACGTGCCATCTCGACCACCATTTGGTTGCGTCGTTCCACCACACCGTTTTGCTATGGTGTGTAGGGCGCGGTGGTCTGGTGCTTGATGCCTTCATCCTCGCAGAAGCGTTGGAACTCGCCCGAGTTGAACTCGCCACCGCGGTCTGATCGGAATGCCAGAAGTCGGCACTCAGACTCGGCCTCGGCGAGTGCCTTGATTTTCTTGAAGCGTCACAACGCCTCGTCCTTCGTCTTGATCACCTCGAGCCACATGTACCTGCTATAGTCGTCGACGATGAGGAGGAAATAACGATTACCTCCTGCTGTCGCAGGTGTGATCGGTCCACACAAGTCGCTATGGACCAACTCGAGGACGCGTTCCGCGCGGTACGTCGATGCTTGCGGGAACGGGAGTCGGTGCTGCTTGCCGAGTGCACAGCCGTCGCAGAACTTTGTGACTCGGTCGATGAATGGTATTCCTTTAGCCATGCCGAGTCATCCGAGGTTGTGCAGCACACGAAAGTTCAGATGACCGTAGCGTGCATGCCACAGCCATGCTACGTCATCCGACTCGGCCAGCATGCACACAGGCCTCGCGAGCGTGAGAGGCAGCATGTACAGTCGGCCATGGTTCCTCCTGACACGTGCGAGTAGTCGGCCAGCTGGGTCACGAAGTCGGAGCCAACCGTGACGAATATGGGTTTCGCAACTCAACTCGTCCATCTGCCCGATGCTGATGATGTTGCTCCGAAGTCGGGGAATGTAATATACCTCTGAGACCTGCAGATGTTCGCCGTTTCTGCATTCGAAGAGAATGATCCCCTTTCCCTCGATCTGGACCTCCGTGGCATCCCCGAGTTTCACGGAGCCCGTGACACTGGTGTCCAACTCGGAGAAGATCTCGCGTCACCCGGACATATGGTTACTCGCCCCGTGTCCAGGTACCACGAGGTGTCGCAACGATCACCGTCCTTGGCAACTCGAGCTTGCGAACGTTCCTCGTTGAGCAGCACGTGTTGAGCTGGTCGCTCAGTCAAGTCGGCGAGCGCGCACGTCGTGGCGAGAAGGAGCGCTGGTTCGTCGTCGTCTCCCTTCGCCAGGTTAGCTCGCTCCTTCCGTTCATGACACGGCGCCTTGCAGTTTCTAGAGAAGTGACCATATTTGTTACAATTGTAGCACTTGACCTGCGACATGTCACGTTCCCCACCTGATCTGCCTTCCCATGTACCGCCGACTTGGTCACCACCATCCCGAGGGCCACGGCTGTCGTTGCCGCGCCTTCGGATTGGTGCCTTGCCGAGCTGACTATTCGGACCGCCGTTGGAGCCTTGCCCCTGGGCGGTCGTACGCTCGTTCCGTCGCGCGTTCCACTGCTCCTCCGTGAGCAGTAGTCTGCTGCCGCTGCCGACTTGTGCGTCGTCGGGGAAGTAGCGTTCTTCGGCCGAACGAAGTCTCCCCATCAACTCGTCGACCGTCATGTCGTTCAGATCAAGCAAAGTCTCAATGGACAGTGCGATCTGATTGTATCGAGGAGGAAGAACTCGGAGGATTTTCCTCACGACGTTCACGTCCTCAACGATATCGCCGAGTGAGCGCAGGTTGTTGACGATGTTCGTGATGCGCATCCCGAACGCATCCAGCGTCTCGCCGTCGCGGAACGTGAGGTGCTCGAACTCGGTGCGTAGTCGTTGCGCCATAGACTCACGCACACGAGCAACACCCATGCGCATGACCTTCACCGTGTCCCACGCCTCCTTCGCCGACTTCTTCACCACGAGCGTGCCGATCATCTCGTTCGGCACGACCCGCAGGATTGCAGCGAGTGCCGACTTGTCGTCGCGCACGCTCGCCGCGTTGCCTTCCACCGCGTCCCACAATCCCTGAGACTCCATGGTGATCTGCATCACCAGAGCCCACTCGATGTAGTTCGTCGCGGTGAGGGTCGGGTAGACGGTGCTGCCGCTTGGGATGTAGCGCTCCTGCACCACACGTTCGTGGATGACGACCTCGTTGCCACCCGTCGTCCTCGACTGCGTCCGCGGCTTTCTGCTCGTGTCCGCGGAGGCGTCCTGGACGTCCCATGAGCGCCGCCGTCCATGATCCCGGAGATCTCAACACGCTCTGATACCAAATGTTGTGGCTAAACCTAACACGCGAGCACTCAGAACGAACAAAACACAAGTCAATTTTGATGCCGCGTAAGGTTGCGACGTTTTCTGTTTTCTCTTCTCTTATTTATAGCCTATTACATGCTAACAAACTGGAAACAACCGAGCGTAATAACCGCGCCATCCCATGATTTACTCGATCTCTTCCATACTCTAACAAACTTAAACTAACCTAGCTAACTTGCCGGTCAAGTCGTGGATAACATCACGTATCATGATCGGACTCGGACTCAAACAAGTCTACAACCTGAGCAGCAGGATTCATATCTCAACACTCTCTCCTTACTCTCTGTCTACACACACTCTCTCTCTCTTAAGCGCGTCCGCTTTGTTTCTCTCTGCCCTGAAGCCAAACCCTCCGCTGTGTTTCAGCACGACAGCCGCTGCAGCCTGCAGGGCAACGGGACGGTGGTCTCGGCGCAGGGGACGAGTCCCTTGTCCAACGCTGCCTGCGACGATCTCTGGCTATCCACCGACGACGGCAACCTCAAACCTCACCAGTTACTAAAACCGGGGCCCAGATTGCAATACCGGGCACATTTCACAAATCTTGTGGTCGTCAAACCAGCAGAGCAGTCGAGAAATCCTGAGCACCAACCCGAATGTTATCGGTTCGGTTTAGCGTAGTGTGGAAGAGGTATGTGAACGGATGAAGATCCAGCACGACGCGTGTGAGAGCGTGGCGGCGAAGGTGGTGTTCTGTGCGGATGAGGCGGCCGGCGCCGTGCGCGCGTTGCGACGTCAAGATTCCACGCCGCCAATAGGCTCGCCAGGAAGCACCAGAGGATCCCGCTCGACGCGCTCAGCGCGAGGCTCCCACGCTGCCATTGATGGGTTTTAGCCCACTGATCAAGCACACATGTTAATTAGTTCCATGTGTTTGCTCTTCTGCTGCGCTGCGTGCTGAACTAGGTGTTGTTTGTTGCTGTTGCGCTCCTGTTGGAGAAGACGGCCTTCGTCTTCTGCCTGAAGGACATGCCGTTGTTCTGTTGGGACTGTGACGAGCCCATGGAGGTCGCCGGCTGGAGTGCAGGGTCGGGGTGGTGAGGAGAGAAGGTGCCGACTGGAGACGGAGGAAGGAGCCGACCCCTACTGACCAGGACAGAGAGAGGTGAGCTGAACTGCTGATTGTGGGAGAGAGAGAGATGCAACGAGTGAGAGCCTGACAAATGGGCCCCCTTGCTGATTATAGGACACCACGCAAGCATGCTCAAGACACATAAACAGCCAGCGCAATCATATATACGTTTTGGACTAAGTGGATCCTTTTAACAAGATTAAAGGGTTAAACATGCATTTTAGGAGTATAAAAACTAAAGTGAACACATCGTGCAAGTTAAGAAACTGTTTATGTATTTTACTCTTTCAAAATTATTCTTGCTTAGCCGTTTCTAGATGATACCGAAGTGGGAGGTGGTTCTAAAAGTTTTGTTGTTGATCTTTTCTTTCCTAGTTGGGCTATTAATACCATGGTCTCCCTGCTCCAATCTTAATGTGGCTATGTTGGCTACAGCTAGCATTCTTCTTGTCCAAAGTTGTCTTCTTGGCATTCTGTACTGACATTCCTCTATTATTACTGGTTTGCCCTGATTTTGCATCTAATTTGCAATCTGTCCTTGTTTTCATGATTAAGTTCTACAGTGTCTTTTAATGAACTACAGAAATGTTGAGTCAGCATTATGGAAGCCTAGAAGAATCTCAGCTAACTCATTTATTAGTGCACACGAACCAACCTTACTCCAAATGTTTCTGCCGTATTAGATTTCAAATATAGTCATGGCCCAGTGAAACCTCAAACCTGAAAAGATTATATCTAAAGTGACATCGATTTAGGGCCTAGGAAATTCCAAAAAGGCGTGTTCAAAATAAAGTATCAAAATTCTAAGAAGACAAGCAGTTTCAGATGATATTTAAGAACTGGAGGCATCTAACTTATCAGCCAAAATCAGCCTTTGGGAATCCGTACTTCGGAATCATTACTCGTTGTTCTTTTCTGGAAGCAAGCGGTGACGCAATTGCGGCCTTCTTTGTTTCTTTTTCACAATTTAAATTCACCATTTCAACAATATCTTGAATTTGAAGAGTTTTTTAATACATTAAAAATATATATTTTTAAAGTTAATCTCTTCCGTAATTTTTTTTAAATCTAACCCTTTTGGGTGCGCCGTAGACCATGGCGCCGCAGACCTTGTCAGGGTGACGCCCGCTGTCGTGGACTAGTGATGAGCTGCAGATTGCAGCGCCACGGATCTTGGCGCCGCAGCTGTGGCGCTACAAAGGGTATACCTCTTCAGCAGCGTTTTTCCCCTTGAGTCCCTAGCATCCTGTCTCAGCGCGCCGCCCCGTCCACCGCCCATTGCCCCACCATGTCGGCCCGGCCCCCGCCCACCGCAGCTGCCACCCGACCGCCGCCCAACCACTCTGGCCGGCCGCCCTCCACTCCAGCCAGCGACGACCAGTCCACCCCGGCTTCTTCTCCATAGCACCGTGAAATCGCAAGGTGATTTTTTTGAATTTTTAATATGATAAAATAGTAAAAATTACATGTGAATTTGTGATGAATTTGTGTCCACTCGCATGAAATGTGCATGTCAATTAGTGACGAGGAAGTAATTTGATTGGGATTAGGTATTACTAGGTATTAGTGAGATGTCCAAACCTTTTTCCTATGAAAATTGTTTGTCAATTTACAATGAAGAAGTGATTGTTGAGTTAAATAATTGAGACCATTAATTTGATTGAATTAGGTATCAGTGAGATGTCGAAACTCTTTTCATATGAAAATTGTTTGTCCATTCGAGATGAAGAAGTGATTATTGAGTTAAATAGTTGAGACCCTTAAATTTGATTGGGATTAGGTAATAGTGAGATGTCGAAACCTTATCGTATGAAACTTGTTTGTAAATTAGCAATGAAGAAGTGATTATTGAGTTAACTAGTTGAGACCATTAAATTTGATTGGGATTAGGTAATAGTGAGATGTCCAAACCTTTTCGTATGAAACTTGTTTGTCATTAGTGATGAAGAAGTGATTATTGAGTTAGATAGTTGAGACCATTAAATCTGATTGATACTAGTGAGATGTCGAAACCCTAACATACATTAAAATTACTCCATGTTTCAAATTAGGTATAAGTGATGAAAAATGTAGTGCTTTAGCTCCAAAGCAAAACTATTGAGTCCCCAGGGACATGGTCCACTAGTGACCGTGTGGTAGTAACTCCTCACGTTGTGCTACTAGTATGGCCTCGATGGCAGGCAGCTTTCTACACATACCTTTCAGTCTTGTCAAGTCCACATTAACACAGGGAGGACGAAAGTGCCCAGATCCTAATGGCTTCACGGATAGGCCAAGGTGGGAAAAGCCACGAAAATGTGGACACCGAGCTCCGACGGAAGCAAGAAGGCATGTTGAAACTCATAGTTTGCATGCCAACATTGGATAACTTATTTACTATTTGAAACAAAAAAGTTCTAAAAAAACATATGTCCTTCATGTACTAAATATTTATCCACTTCATTACATTATCGCTTCTATTCTATTTGGTTTCATATTTGCGTACTCGATCATCTGAATATCGCCTTGGTAGGGTAGCCTCATAGCCACCAGTTATGTCTTTGGATGTGGTTCTAATGGCTATGACGCCACCAGCCATGGCGCCTCAAGGCTGCGGTGTTGCCAGGTTTGGTGCCTCAAGAAATCCTTGCGGCGCCCTCAGGGTTGGCACCACAGTCTTCAGCATTTCCGGTCACATGCTCTGAGCATCAATATTGGTGAGGACAATTGAAATAGAATATGGAATTCTGGACACCCGTGATATGAGGATAAAGTAAAATGCAAAATATAATTTTCCATATAGAGTTTTGCACCTAATTTTTTACCCGTCGTTAATATCAATGAAGTACACCATACATTGATTCATGGACAAATAGAATACCACGAGAACATCATTAAATCCGACTACGTTACTTAATAAAATAAAAATAGTACACTAACGAATGTCATGGTTCGATCTATGGAATTAAAGTTCTACGGTCCAACATATGTAAAGCACATAACTCTACTACGTGCATCATGTCCACTTTCCCTTCCTAACAGCCTCTAGGCCGGCTTCCTTGGCACGTCTTGTCCTCTCATGCTTCATCTCCCCTTTTTGGCTTCACGCTCCACTTTCTTCTCGGCTTCCTTGGCATACTTTCTTGTCCAAAGTTCCTCCCGTTGCAGACGCTCCACCTCACGCTTCTCCTATCGCTCCTTACAACGTTGCGTAAGGTCATCACCCCACTGCTTGTTGAGGGTGACATAAAGATTGTCATTGTCTATCATCTCTGTGTCAATCCACTCCTCAAAGTCACACAGTGGAGGCATTCATTCCTAAAATATCGAGTTAGCACTGGTCGAGAAATAATACAATTTTAATACAACTTACCATATAACTTAGATTGTTAGACCACATACTAAATTGCCGGAGCGTCGGTGGTGGATTAAACTCTCAGTTTGCACATATCCAATACCTTTGATGGTATGTGTCATATGCGTCCGATAAGACCATCTTGCATGGGTCAACGCACCAACATGTCGGCAGAAACACTGGGTTTGGCATAACCTTGAGAGTTATCCATCTTATTTGTATATTTCAAACAACTTAGTCATAGGAAGAGCCGAAAGAGGCGGTGGAGCCACGGGAAGGGAAGGGTCCAGAGAATGAAAGATAAAAGAGCTATAGAGACAGCTAGTTAGAGAAAAAAATGCGTTAGTGAAGTGGTATACACCCTGTGGCATCAGGATTCATGACGCCAAAGCTGCAGGGTCAAGATCCGTGGCGCCGCAATTCTAGCCACGTCACCAGCCCACGGCAGCGGCGCCGCCACCTTGACAAGATTTGCAGCGCCATAAACCATGGTGTCGCAGAGTGTTTCTACAGCGTTGATGCTCGTGGCGCCCCCAAAAGAGTTAGAATTGATATTTTTTTCACCAGATGAGTTAATTTTTTGAAAATATTAATTTATAAAAAAAATTGAATTTAAATCAAGAATGAAATTATTGATTATTAATTGTCCAGTGCATCCCTATTAAATACGTTGCAAACTGGTGATACAAATTTCTTGAAAACTCGGTAATACTGACACAAAACAAATCTGCGACACCGCAAAGTTTTTAAAGGGATTGTTTTATATGCCACTGTAAATTTGTGAAATATTGTATATGCCACTGCAAACGCTTTTTTTTATGTCACTGCAAATACTCGATTTAGTTTTTAAGAAATTAGGTAAATAGCATCAATCGATTTAGTTTTTAAGAAATTAGGTAAACTAACATCAATCAATTAAGCACCCTTTCCATATTTCCTCTCTTTTCACCGTCATCACATTAACTAATTAACCTTCCGTTTCATGTTCCCTCTCTATTTTGGCCCCTGTCGCCGCCGAAGGATGTCTAGATCCATGACACTACGTCCCGTCATCCGGTAAGCACACGGTGGACCAAAGCGTGCTAGCAGTTTGAGCCAAAATCACGGAGAGATGAGAATCGACGACGAACACCAAAAATAAATGGGAAATACTACACGCCGGCCTGCCGATCGATGGCTCCCGTAGGTCCACAGCAGAGCCGTCGGATTCAAACTAAGCATCCAACGTTGTGTACTTAAGCTATATAATCCCCGGTAATCCCCTAATCGTTAGGGTTTCTCTGTCTACTTTTTTTCCCTGCCGCCGCCATCCATCTTCCAGGCGGAGCCGCTGCCGCCACCCGTATCTTGCATCCCCAAATCGCCGGGTCTGGGTTGGTCTCGCCGGAGACACACGGTGAAGAGCCGGCAGCCGTCGCCGCTGCGCGGAGGCGTACCGCCACGCGGAGGGTCCGGCGGCTCTTCCCCCACACTCCCCGGCCTCGCCGCCTACCGCGGCCGCCAACCCCGGCCACCCCAACTGGTACGCGGTCTTCACCGTGGAGCAGGTATCTATCACCACCACACGCTACGCCGTCAAGAGGCAGTTCCGGCGGCTGTCCCTCCTCGTCCACCCGGACAAGAACCTCTCCGCCGCCGCCAACGGCGCCTTCAAGATTCTCCGCCAGGCGTGCGACGCCCTCGTCTCCGCTGGCCACCACCAGACCAACGACGCCGCCGCCGCCGCCGGTCAGTCCAGGCGGAGGAGATCGTACACCCCGACATCGATGAAACTTCTTCACGGAACGCGCGCAGGCGATCAGCGAGAAGGCGCGTGAACACAGAGACTTTGCTGGCCGTCACCGTCGCCTCTGCTATATTTGTTGTATATGAAACATTTTTTTGTTGTATAGGAAACAAAATACCCGGATAAAAGAAACATAAAAAAGTTTCCCGGATGAACGAAACACGTAGATGAAACATTTTTTTGTTGTATAGGAAGTATTTTTTTGTTGTATAGCAGACAAAATACATAGACGAATAATAAACCAATTTTGTTTCTGTAAAATTGGATCTACGACGTGTGTTGCATTAGTTCAACAAGTTTGTTGCCTACGTCTTGACTATATGTTTCTATATCACGACAACAATGTTTCCACGCATATCTACTCTGGCCAATTCATTCATCAATTAAACCAATTAAATTCACAGTTTATTCCCTAAAATTTCGGGATCAGTTTCCTTAAAAATTGGATCTACAACATGTGTTTCCATTGTTGTATTGGTTCAAAAATTTTGTTGCGCAAGGTTTACTAAAGTGTTTCCCTCTCGCTGTACAAATGTTTCCATGTTGCATTAACAGAAGGAGCCCACGATGTTTCATATTATCACTACAGTTGTTTTCTATAGTCACTAAAAATGTTTTCCGTAGTCACTAAAAATATTTCCCGTAAATTTAGCTAATCATGTTTATTGCTAATCTTGACGTCTAATCCGACGGATGTACACTGTGCCGATGAAATACACAAATAGGCATGCCGATTGTAGCGTTCCCAAAATAAATCGATAAAGATCGAGGTGCAACACGAAACATAACGACCAATTAATGCGACGCAACGTTGATCAATGCCGAATTAGAGAGGAATGGTTCGATAAATTGAATCTACTACTACAGAGTACTCCGATTTGTAGTAATAAACTCACTGAAGGTACAAGACGCTATCCTGTTTCGTTATTCATTCCACGCCAGCGCGTAAGAAAAATATTTTGTAATTTTTTAAATAAGAATATTATTATAGCAAAAAAGAAAGAAGCTTTATCATTCGAAGGGGGCTCTACGTCACTACTCCCTCCGTTTCACAATACTTGTCATTCTGACATTTAAATTTTGTTCCACAATATATATTATCTTACTATCCTAAGGTGAACTTTCGTAATTTTTTCCCTCTATATCCCTCCCCCTCATTAATGTCATGCTATTATGATTTACTTTCCCTAAGCACAATTAATCACGGTATTTATTGCATATAGCATGCATACATGACTCTAGGGAATGCAATAGTACATTGATTAGGCTATTTAATAAATTGATTGAGGGTAGTTTAGTCCTTTTAATGAGTTTTTGATGGAAGTGTAAAATGTCAGGATGACAAGTATTGTGGAACAGATGGAATATTTATATCAGCGCAAACAGAGTTGTCATTTCTAAGAACTTCCGTATTTCTCATGTGGGTTTGGAGGGGACATATTGTGTACACTCAAAGGTATAGTGTACTAGTTTACTAAATGCCCAATTAGCAGTTTAACACCTTAAATGGTCATAAAAAAATCTGAAAATAAGTGACAATGTTGACAAGATGTACGTCTATATTTCCATAAAATTTCAAATTTAAACTCGATTGACACATCGAAAAATAAAAAAGATAAAACTTTGTCGTCAATAGAGCTCCCGAATACCATTCACAGCATAATTTAAATTTGTAATGTTGAAAATATGATCTTTTTTGTTTCTTCATGTATGGATCGAATATTGATTTAAAATTATATGGCAAGGTGTATACAAGATGTGTCAATGTCTTAAAAGTTTTAGATTTTTTTATAACCATCAGACGTGATAATTAGATATCTAGTACACTATTAATATGCCGCCGGGTTTGGACAAAGGTGGCCATCTAGGAAATTAATCCTATATGACGACAGTCGCATCGCATTCTTGCATGCCCATTGATTAAGTTTCCATTTATTTATTTTTCGCATTGATTAGGCATGCATAAATGCATGAGTGAGGGCAACACATTAGGCCACTCCTAATGCAAAGGTGCTTAGAGTAGGTGCTTAGTGCATGAGAGGACTTAGCAACTAAACTCCCCAATGCATAGGTCCTTAACTTCTTGTAGCTAAGCTTCTTTCAATTAATTAGTTCTAGGATCTTAGTAATATGTAAGCTTTGTAACCTTTTTGTGGCATGTACTCAAGTAAATAATATTTCTTAAGACATAGAAAACCAAATACATGAAAATATATATCTAAATATATTTGAACGGAATCCATACATAAAGTGCAAATACACATCAAAATATACCAAATTATATTTAGAGGTGCATAAAGTAAGTAATGACCATAATCTATTTTGGCCCAAACATTTTTCATATATGCTCTACCAAATCAGCTTTGAGCGCTCTATGAGTCGAGCGATCCCGGATTCGAGCATCCCTCTGTAGCATCTGGGCGAATTCCGGCATGTCACCATGAGTGAATACCGATGGTAGGTCAGTGTATGTGCCTGCGATCTCGTTCAAATCAAGAACATCGGCCACCCCTTCTTTTTCATCTTCGACTATCATATTGTGGAGAATGATGCAAGCTATCATCATATTCTCGATATCGCCCCGCATATACAAACGCGCAGGATGACGCACGATAGAAAATCGACCTTGCAAAGCACCGACTGCGGTACTCTCGCCGATCTTGAGGTATTCATCGAGACTGTCCGCTGGATTTATGGTGTTTGTGGTATCCATATCATCAGAGTCATCGGGTTGATTGGACATGGCAGCAAATTAGTCACGGCTAGATGGTGAAGTTGTCTAGTATGGCGCTATGGTATGCAGGGTGCATATATATAGAGGGGTTCAGAATTCAGAAAATGCAATCAGTTCACATGGCATGGCATGAGAAAATGCAATCAGTTCACATCAGTTTACATGAGATACGTTTACATGACATGAAAAATTGCAAAGGTCCGACAGTTCACATGCATGCAGCCATAAAAATTATAGAATTCAGATTGTAAGCGCACACTTCTGTTCACATTTCACAAAAGAAAATAGTACCCTAGAGACTTTGCTATTTTCTTTGCTGCATCACAGAGAGATTCATGCTATGCAAATTCTGAAGACCTGCAAAAATAAGCCTAGAAAATGATAAAGATTTGGTACAGGAATTCTTTGATGCAGAAATTGAAAAGCTGAAGCTGAAACAAGCTGCGTACCTCACTTTCCTTGAGGAAATAGCATAGACCTCATACTTGCCATTGCCTTTGCATGCTCCGCTTTTGCATCGTCATCCATAGCACTTGTATCAGCAAACAACAACTTTTGGTACAAGTCAATCATTTTTGTCTCTTTGGAAAGTTTAGCCGTTTCAAGCTGCTGACTTGACAACTGATGTTGGCTATCTATGACCTTCTGCCGCTCCAGCCTAGATGCTTCCTGAGCTGCAATAAACATGTCAAGTTTTTGTCCAAGCACGGATACACCTTTTGACTCCCTTGACTTTCGTTTACCATTACGCTCGGCCTTAGCTGCATCACGACCCATTGGGCGCTCCTCATGATCAACACGACCCATCGGGCGCTCCTCATGATCAACATCACTAACACCAGATGCGATATCTACTGTATCTTGCTCTCCGTTCATTTTTCTCATTGCTGCAAGCCACTTTCCATTGTCCTTGAGTTCTCTCCACATTGTCAAATGTTGGAAAGCAGAGGACTGGTTGGCTTCATATTTCTCCAAGGCCAGTGCCTGTAGCTGTTCCTCACCATAAGCACTAGTGTAAATCTTACAGACAGCAATATATTCACCATGGAAAAGGTTGATCTTCCTCTTCACCTTTTGAAAATGGCTCTTCAATTGTCCAGCATCTCTATGGCGGTCACTTGTAGTGAGACTGTTGTATTGCACAACTATATCATCCCAGTAATTATCTCTCTTCTTGCCATTCCCTTCAATGGGATCGGTTGAAAGTTCCAACCAAGCAGTTGCCTACACGAGTAACAAACAAATAAGCATGCAACGAAAATTTATATCGAACTAGTCATTACTTCAACATTGACAAGACAAAGTACCAATCTCTTCTCTTCCAGTTGTGTCCAATTCAAACGTTGCGCGGACCTTCCAGGCTCTGGATCATCTTCAAGCTCTACAACTTGGGGGTTTTTTTTCGAAGAACCTCTACCTGAAGCACACTACTGCAGAAATGGCTATAGCCGCCACTTTACCAGTGACGAGCACAAAAAAGATCGTCACTGCTAACTGAAAAAATTATCAGCGACGGGCAAAAATTCGTGCTCATCACTGGTAATAAATTTATTACCAGTGGCGGGCGGAAATTTGTGCTCGTCACTGGTAAATTTGCAATTACCAGTGACGGGCACTTATGGGCGCTCGTCACTGGTATGTACTATACCAGTGGCGGGCACTTATAGTCGCTCGTCACCGGTATGTCCCAATTACCAGTGACGGACATTTTTTTGTGCTCGTCACTGGTAATAACTTACTAGTGACGGGCATTTTTGTGTGCTCGTCACTGGTAAAACGTCGATTTATCTATATACAGCCCGCACGGGACGGGGAAAAATCCCCCCCTCCTCTCTCGTTCTCTCCCCGCCCCCCCTCGCCCGATCTGGATCCAGATCCAAATCCGCCCCCACCTCCCCTCCCGTCCGCCGCCGCCCCCACCTCCCCTCCCCTCCGCCGCCGCCCCCACCTCCCCTTCCGTCCGCCGTCGCCCCCCACCTCCCCTCCTGTCCGCCGCCGCCCCCACCTCCCCTCCCGTCCGCCGCCGCCCCCACCTCCCCTCCCGTCCGCCGTCGCCCCCACCTCCCCTCCCGTCCGCCGCCGCCCCCATCTCCCCTCCCCTCCGCCGCCGCCCCCACCTCCCCTCCCCTCCGCCGCCGCCCCCACCTCCCCTCCCCTCCGCCGCCGGCCCCCACCTTCCCTCCCATCCCCTCCCCTCCGCCGCCGCAGATCCAAATTAGGCCTCCCCTCCGCCGCCGCAGATCCAAATTAGGCCTCCCCTCCGCCGCCGCCCCCACCTCCCCTCCCCTCCCCTCCTCCAGATGCTCCTCATCTTCGTCGGCCCCGTCCGCAAGCGCTCCTCCTCCCCGGTGCCCCGCTTCCTCGTCTGGTCCTGCTACCTCCTCGCCGACCTCGCCCTCGGCCTCCTCCTCAACAACATGGGCAACATCGGCGGCAACGCACCTGCTGGAGGGAGCTCCAGCATCACCCACGCCTCCGGCCTCAAGCGCGGTGTTGGAAATATGCCCTAGAGGCAATAATAAAGTTGTTATTATTCTATTTTCATGTTCATGATTAAGTTTATGTTCTATGCTAAAATTGCATTGGTTCTTGAATATGAGATTCAGAGGAAAACCTAATTGCATGTGTGGAATAATAAACACCATTCAGATCCCTAGTCAGGCCTCTGGACTAGCTCATGTATTGTTGATGATCTTGTTTTCCTGATCATGGGCATTGTTAATGTAACAAGGATGCCGGCAATAATGGGAACACATTGTTAGGGTAACAATGGTGTTGGATAGACCCCTTATGAGATACTGCGAGATCACTTCGTCAATATGTTGTCAGTATCTTCTCATGATGTGTTAACGTTTACTTGCGTCCTTAGACCATGAGAATATCATAGACCCGGATACCGGATGGTTGCTTTGGGGTCATCAAACGTTACGCCGTAACTGGGTAATTATAAAGGTGACTTCCAGGTACACCAGAAAGTATATCGTGGTTCTAGATATGTCAAGACTGGGATTTGCCCATCCGGCGATGGAGAGATACACTCTGGGCCCACTCGGTATTACGGTGTCCAGCATCGCCTGGCCAGGTATTGTGACTAAAAGGTTAGTCACGGGGATACCGGAATACGGAAACGAGAAAAGAGTACAAACCGGTAACGAGGATAACTAGGTATGGTGATCAAGGAGTTGATCACAGGGATACCGTCAAAGTCTCGCCTCGGGTTGTGTAATGTATCGTGAGGCAAAAGGAATTGTATGCGACAATACAAGGTTTGCTCGATAAAGATCTTCGATGATATGTGGGAGTCGTTATGGGTGTCCAGATCCCGCTGACGATTATTGACCGGAAGGTATTCCGGACATGTCCACATATACTCGAACCTATAGGGTCACACGCTTAACGTTTTAGCGACATTTAGGAATGCTACGATTTATAGAGAACGAGAGAGAAGGGTTCCGAAAGTGTTTCGGATGATCTCGAAAGTGTTCCGGGAGGTCCCGGATGGTTCCGGTGATGTCCGGAAGTGTTCCGGAAAGTATTGGAAGGTTCTAGAAGGTTCTGGAAGGTTCTAGAAGGTTCTGGAAGGTTCTAGAAATTCTAGAAGGTTCTGGAAGGTTCTAGAAATTCTAGAAGGTTCTGGAAGGTTCTAGAAATTCTAGAAGGTTCTAGAAGGTTCTAGTGGAGTTGGACTCCAACTCCAACAGGGTGTCCCTGCTGGAGTAGGACTCCACCTGCCTAGGGAGAGCTGCCTCAACCCTTATAAATAGAGGGGCAGGACACCTCAAAGGGTATCCCAAGCAGCCCCAGAGGCAGCCCTAGTCCCTTGGACTAAACCCTAGGCCGGCCATCTCTAGATTGGCCACAGCCTTCTTTTTCTCTCTCTTCTAGATTGGATCTAGTACAGCTGCCGGCGCGCTGCTGCTTCTCCTTCTCGTAGATCCCCGCTGTTCTTGTGTGCTGGTCCACACATTACCGCGGTGTCGCTGATCCGGTACGCGTGGATACCTCGGAGACGTCGTATACTTCGGCGTTTGATCGGGCGAACTATTCACGAGGAGATCGCTCTCTCGCGGCTGGGAGGTATAACCTAGCTGCGGGAGTCTGCGGACTTCATCGACATCGGTCAACTTCTATGCTGCATTGACGTGATCGTCGAAGGTATGATATCGTTACCTACACCTCGATAGTGTTTCTTGGTTTGGTTCGTGCGCGGAAAAATTTTGTTTTTCGTAGCGCGTTCCCCAACAGTGGTATCAGAGCCAGGTTCTATGCGTAGTTGTAGGTACGACTAGAGCATATGTGATATGCGGCATTGCACATATGATGTGCGGGGTGTTAGATGAGATCTACCACCAGATTTTCTTGTTGTTTCCCTCTCATTGCAAAATTTTGATCTCGGCGGCATCGTGAAATTTTCAGAGGTCCGGCGAACCTTACGATCTTCGGATCGAGACATGCTAAGGATGACTTTGGTTTCACTTTAGTTGAGAAAGATAAATTTGCAATGAGCGGGCTTGTAGATGTGATCTACACGGGGGTCATGCGTATGACGAAGTTTAGTATGGGGTTCGAGATTTCCGAGTCTCCAATTCCAGACACCCCGACAGTTAAATAACTGCAAGAGCAATCATGCTTATGGTAACGTAGGTAGCAAACGGTTTGCAACGTAGCCATAAAGCCACGTATTGTAGCATAAACGTTAGAGGCGTCTAACTTGTTTTTGCAGGGTATGCATGTGATGTGGTATAGCCTATGTGATGCAATGTGATTGTATGAGATGCAAAGTGTTTGTAATTTTAATTTTGTCATGACCTGCGTGTCATGAGTACGGCAATCGGCAGGAGCCAATACGATTGTCATTGTTTATTATATTGACCTACGCGTCAACTAGAAAGCCATGTAATGCATTTATTTTATTAGCTATGTAATAGCAAATAGTTGTAATTGCAAGGACATGGTGGTGACAATCTTACATCGATGGACCTCGACGCTACGTCGTACGCGAAGAAGGAGTTCTCCGCCAAAAGATGTTGAAGAAGTCTTCTTCAACAAAAGGGGCTATACCATATCACAATAATTTAATTGCATGTGATGTTAATCCCTTTTATGCACCTTGTTTGATGCGTGGTAGACGTTGTTAAATAGGGTGATCCCTCACACAAATATCAAAGTAGTTAGTGTTCTTCCAAGTGTAGCACCGTCTGGAGTATTTGCCATTCTGAGGTGCGCCATGTCACATGGGTACGATAGGTTTGACATAGATGAGGCGGGCGCGAACCGTTCGCGTAGCAGAGCACTCGGTTGTCTTGACGAGCTTTGCAAGATCGTCTTGGGCTCGGAACACACCCATCGAAAGATGAACAAGAGTCATATGGGATATGATTGGCATGTTGACCTACCGGTCTCGTTATTCCATCATCAGTGATGTCACATCAATGGTGGAGTAAGTGAGTCGTGGATCTTGAATCACTAATAATCAATTATGAGGGATATTGGTTTTAGTGGGAGCTTACTCTAATTAAGTGTTAATTTAAGTTGCTTTAATCATGAACAATGTCTAAAGTGTATTTGTTTTTAAGTTGTAGATCTATGGCACCCGTAACCACCTTTCCACTATGCGCGTTGCTTGAGAAAGAAAAACTGAATTCATCTGGGAACAACTTTACGGACTGGTACCGTAATGTGAGGATTGTCCTCAAGAGTGCCAAGAAGGACTATGTCCTATCGCAAACTCTCGGTGAACTCCCCGCTAACGCTACGGATAATGAGACTCGTATCTATCAATCTAAGAGCGATGATTCCATTGCAGTACAGTGTATCATGCTTGCCTCCATGGAACCTGATCTTCAAAAGCGTTTTGAGAATTGGGCTGCTTATGAGTTAATCCAGGAGCTGAAAGCTTTGTTTCAGAAGCAAGCAAGGACTGAAAGATATGAGATATCCAAAGCCTTGTTTAAATGCAAGATGGCTGAGGGCAGCTCAGTGAGTCAGCACGTACTTAGATTGTCTGGGTACGCGCAAAGGTTGGATGCGCTAGGTTTTCCAATCTCCCAAGAGTTGGGCACTGATCTTGTTCTTGCTTCCCTCCCTCCGAGCTATAGTAGCTTCATCATGAACTACAACATGAATGGGATGGAAAAGAGTATGGGTGAATTATTCACTATGCTTAAAACTGCTGAGAGTGGAATCCAGAAGGACGCCAATCATGTGATGATGGTGAATAAAACAACCAACTTCAAGAAGAAGGGCAAGTCTAAGAAAAAGGGCAAATCCAAGGGTGCTAGTATGACTGACACGCCTAAGAAGTCCAAGACTGGCGCCACTTCTGATGTTGAGTGCTTCTTCTGTAAAGAGAAGGGACACTGGAAGAGGAACTGCAAGAAATATCTGGCAGAAAAGAAGAAGTCTGGAAAGTCCAGCTCAGGTATGAGTGTCATACATGTTATTGATGTATTCCTTGCTGGTCCGCAATGTAATTCTTGGGTATTGGATACCGGATCGGTTGCTCATATTTGCAACTCGATGCAGGAACTACAGAGGCCTAAGCGACTGGCAAAGGATGAGGTGACGATGCGCGTCGGGAACGGAGTAAAAGTTGTTGTGCTCGCCGTCGGTGTCCTACCTCTACATTTATCTTCAGGATTTATATTAGAGCTTAGTAATTGTTACTATGTTCCGGCCTTGAGCAAAAACATTATTTCTGGATCATGTTTGTTGCAAGACGGTTATTCGTTTAAGTCTGAGAACAATGGTTGTTCGATTTATATGGATAATATGTTTTATGGCCATGCTCCCGTTGTGAATGGGTTATTTATTATGAATCTTGATGGTAATACACACATCCATAACACTGACGCTAAACGTCGCAAGATAGTCGATTCGAATTCCACTTATTTGTAGCACTGCCGTTTGGGTCATATTGGAAAGAAGCGCATGAAGAAACTCCATTGTGATGGACTTTTGGAGTCATTTGATTATGAACCATTTGGCACTTGCGAGCCTTGTCTAACGGGTAAAATGACTAAAACGCCGTTCACAGGCCACGTAGAACGGGCGACTGACTTATTGGAGATCATACATACGGATGTATGTGGTCCAATGAGTATAGCTGCACGCGGTGGATTCCTCTACTTTATTACCTTCACGGATGATTTGAGTAGATATGGGTATATCTATTTGATGAGACATAAGTCTGAAACCTTTGAAAAGTTCAAAGAATTTCAGCATGAAGTAGAAAATCATCGTAACAAGAAAATCAAGTTTCTGCGATCAGATCATGGAGGGGAGTATTTGAGTTACGAGTTTAGCGAACATCTGAAGAGTTGCGGAATTGTTCCACAGCTTACGCCTCCCGGAACGCCACAGAGGAATGGAGTGTCCGAGAGACGTAATCGAACTTTGTTGGACATGGTAAGATCGATGATGTCATTAACTGAACTGCCATTGTCTTTTTGGGGTATGCTTTAGAGACTGCCGCTTTTACACTAAATAGAGCACCATCTAAATCCGTTGAAACGACACCATATGAGATATGGCATGGGAAGAAACCAAACTTGTCTTTTCTTAAAATTTGGGGATGCGATGCATATGTAAAGCGTTTACAACCAAATAAGCTCGATCCCAAATCGGATAAATGCTTCTTTGTTGGTTATCCCAAAGGAACTGTTGGGTATTCCTTCTATCACCGCACCGAACGCAAAGTGTTTGTCGCAAAGAACGGTGTGTTTCTCGAGAAAGAGTTTCTTGCGAAAGGGGTGAGTGGGAGGATAGTGCAACTCAACGAGATTGGTGAATCTTCGTCATTAGGTCAAAGTAATGCAACGCCGGAAGTGGTTCTGGAGTTTCCCACAATGACTGATACGGAAGCCCCTACATGTGATGTAGAGACTTCGGTCGAGCCAGCAGCTGAACCACGAAGGTCTGGTAGGATTCGCACGAAACCACAGTGGTTTTCGGACGAGATATTGTTGTTAGACAACAATGAGCCTGCGACCTATACGGAAGCAATGATGGGCCCTGACTCCGTTAAATGGCTAGACGCCATGAAATCTGAGATAGAATCCATGTACGAGAACCAAGTTTGGAGCTTGGTGGACCCTCCTGAAGGCGTGAGGCCTATCGAATGTAAATGGATCTATAAAAGAAAACAGACGCGGATGAGAATGTATACATCTATAAAGCTCGACTTGTCGCAAAGGGTTTTCGACAAGTTCAAGGAGTTGACTACGACGAGACATTCTCTCCCGTAGCGATGCTTAAGTCTGTTCGGATTCTTCTAGCGATTGCTGCATATTTCGATTACGAGATATGGCAAATGGATGTCAAAACAGCGTTCCTGAATGGGAAGCTAACCGAGGACGTGTATATGATACAGCCCGAGGGTTTTGTCAATCCAAAGGATGCTGGAAAGGTATGCAAACTTCAGAGATCCATCTATGGACTGAAGCAAGCATCACGGAGTTGGAATCTTCGCTTTGATGAAGTGGTCAAAGGGTTTGGCTTCATCAGGAACTGCGAAGAGGCTTGTGTTTACAAGAAAGTAAGTGGGAGCGCAATAGCATTTCTAATACTCTATGTGGATGACATATTGTTGATTGGGAATGATGTATCTTTTCTTGACAATATTAAGACTTCGTTGAAAAATAGTTTTTCAATGAAAGAGTTAGGCGAGGCAGCATACATATTAGGTATAAAGATCTATAGAGATAGATCAAAGCGCCTAATAGGGCTAAGCCAGAGTACATATATAGATAAAGTACTGAAGAGGTTCAGTATGGAAAACGCCAAGAAGGGGTTCTTGCCGATGTCGCATGGGAAAAGTTTGAGCAAGAATCAGTGTCCTTCGACAACTGATGAGCGAGAACGCATGAGTAAGATTCCATACGCATCCGCGATTGGGTCAATCATGTACGCCATGATATGTACACGACCAGATGTGTCCTATGCTCTAAGTGTTACGAGCAGATACCAGAGTGATCCAGGTCATGATCATTGGACAGCAGTGAAGAATATCCTAAAGTACCTGAAGAGGACTAAGGATATGTTTCTCGTATACGGTGGTGACGAAGAGCTCGTTGTAAAGGGTTACACCGACGCCAGCTTTGTCACAGATCCGGACGATTTTCGATCTCAATCAGGCTTAGTGTATACACTGAACGGTGGCGCAGTGAGCTGGAAGAGTTCCAAGCAGGACACTGTGGCGGATTCTACAACGGAGGCTGAGTATATCGCCGCTTCAGAAGCGGCAAAGGAGGGCGTTTGGATTAAGAAGTTCGTCACCGAGCTTGGTGTGGTTCCGAGCGCGCTGGATCCTATGGAGCTCTATTGTGACAATAGTGGCGCCATAGCTCAGGCCAAGGAGCCAAGGTCCCACCAGAAGTCCAAACATATACAACGTCGATTCCACATCATTCGTGAATTGGTGGAGCGTGGAGACGTAAAGATATGCAAAATACACACGGATCTGAATGTGTCAGATCCGCTGACGAAGCCTCTACCACAAGCAAAGCATGAGCAACACCGGAATGCCATAGGTGTTAGGAGCTTAAGCATTGGCTAGATTATTGACTCTAGTACAAGTGGGAGACTGTTGGAAATATGCCCTAGAGGCAATAATAAAGTTGTTATTATTCTATTTTCATGTTCATGATTAAGTTTATGTTCTATGCTAAAATTGCATTGGTTCTTGAATATGAGATTCAGAGGAAAACCTAATTGCATGTGTGGAATAATAAACACCATTCAGATCCCTAGTCAGGCCTCTGGACTAGCTCATGTATTGTTGATGATCTTGTTTTCCTGATCATGGGCATTGTTAATGTAACAAGGATGCCGGCAATAATGGGAACACATTGTTAGGGTAACAATGGTGTTGGATAGACCCCTTATGAGATACTGCGAGATCACTTCGTCAATATGTTGTCAGTATCTTCTCATGATGTGTTAACGTTTACTTGCGTCCTTAGACCATGAGAATATCATAGACCCGGATACCGGATGGTTGCTTTGGGGTCATCAAACGTTACGCCGTAACTGGGTAATTATAAAGGTGACTTCCAGGTACACCAGAAAGTATATCGTGGTTCTAGATATGTCAAGACTGGGATTTGCCCATCCGGCGATGGAGAGATACACTCTGGGCCCACTCGGTATTACGGTGTCCAGCATCGCCTGGCCAGGTATTGTGACTAAAAGGTTAGTCACGGGGATACCGGAATACGGAAACGAGAAAAGAGTACAAACCGGTAACGAGGATAACTAGGTATGGTGATCAAGGAGTTGATCACAGGGATACCGTCAAAGTCTCGCCTCGGGTTGTGTAATGTATCGTGAGGCAAAAGGAATTGTATGCGACAATACAAGGTTTGCTCGATAAAGATCTTCGATGATATGTGGGAGTCGTTATGGGTGTCCAGATCCCGCTGACGATTATTGACCGGAAGGTATTCCGGACATGTCCACATATACTCGAACCTATAGGGTTACACGCTTAACGTTTTAGCGACATTTAGGAATGCTACGATTTATAGAGAACGAGAGAGAAGGGTTTCGAAAGTGTTTCGGATGATCTCGAAAGTGTTCCGGGAGGTCCCGGATGGTTCCGGTGATGTCCGGAAGTGTTCCGAAAAGTATTGGAAGGTTCTAGAAGGTTCTGGAAGGTTCTAGAAGGTTCTGGAAGGTTCTAGAAATTCTAGAAGGTTCTGGAAGGTTCTAGAAATTCTAGAAGGTTCTAGTGGAGTTGGACTCCAACTCCAACAGGGTGTCCCTGCTGGAGTAGGACTCCACCTGCCTAGGGAGAGCTGCCCCAACCCCTATAAATAGAGGGGCAGGGCACCTCAAAGGGTATCCCAAGCAGCCCCAGAGGCAGCCCTAGTCCCTTGGACTAAACCCTAGGCCGGCCATCTCTAGATTGGCCACAGCCTTCTTTTTCTCTCTCTTCTAGATTGGATCTAGTACAGCTGCCGGCGCGCTGCTGCTTCTCCTTCTCGTAGATCCCCGCTGTTCTTGTGTGCTGGTCCACACATTACCGCGGTGTCGCTGATCCGGTACGCGTGGATACCTCGGAGACGTCGTATACTTCGGCGTTTGATCGGGCGAACTATTCACGAGGAGATCGCTCTCGCGGCTGGGAGGTATAACCTAGCTGCGGGAGTCTGCGGACTTCATCGACATCGGTCAACTTCTCCGCTGCATTGACGTGATCATCGAAGGTATGATATCGTTACCTACACCTCGATAGTGTTTCTTGGTTTGGTTCGTGCGCGGAAAAATTTTGTTTTTCGTAGCGCGTTCCCCAACACGCGGTCCCGCCGCCTCATCGGACTCCTCTTCGAGCTCTTCTCTGCCTCCGTCATCTTCTTGTGCTCCCTCAAGGGCAACCCCATGATCCCCGCCACCGTCTTCATATTCGTCGTCGGCATCATCAAGTACGGCGAGCGGACCTACTCGCTCTACTCTGGCAGCGTCGACGGCTTCCGTGAGAACATCCTCGCGGGGGCCATCAAGTCCCTACGGCCACGGCAGCGGCGCTGGTCGGAGAAGACCTCGCAGCTGAACCTCATCAGCTACTCCCTCGGCAAGCCAGACCCATACTAGTATTACCAGTGGCTATTATTTTTTTAAAAATCCTAAAAATGTTACTAGTGACGAGCAGAATTTAGAGCCCATCACTGGTATGTAAAATACCAGTGACGGACGAGCTGCCCGTCACTGGTATCCCATTACCAGTGACGAGTTACCAGTGACGGGCCGGCCCGCTCGTCACTAATGGGCTTTTTAGGCCCGTCACTGGTAGCCCATTCTGCAGTAGTGGCAGACTGGGATGCTGGCTTTTTCCTTTTACTATGTTATTGTGGTGGTAGTGGTGGGGGAGGTGGTGTTGAATATGCAACCTGTGAGGGGACACCAACGAAATGGAGATTCTCCGGCCCTTGTTGTGGAGGGTGAACATGGAATGGATATTGCATTGGCTTGACTGGTGGGGTTTGTGGATTGCCTAACAAACTAAGGAAACCATCAGGTGGATGGGTATACATTGGCCTGAAACATGTAGATAACAATTAAACAAAATATACAATTTTGGTTTGGCAAAGAGCCTGAGAAGAAACATGTATATATACTCTGCATATAACAATGCTGGCAGGTTTATGAGAAAGTGCATTCATCAACTAATATGGAAAGGGCTACTGAAAAAGAACGAAGAACAACTCAAGCTATCGAAAGTGTATATTTATGAGAAAGGAACTCAGCTACACTGGAGAAAGGAATCGAAATTATTGCGATGTTCTGAAATTGAGTTTAAATCACAATTTGACAAAGTGCATTCATCAACTAATCCCATGGAAAACTCCTGTTTCTCAAAGAACATGAATTGCTTGGACTACTCTATTTTTGGTTTAGGACTTTAGGTATCTTGGTGCTATGGATTTACCAAAATAGGTGTACTTATTATTCACTGAAAACATCCACTGGTCACAATTGAAAACATCCACTGATCACAATTGAAAACATCCACTGAAAACTTTGCCATGGTATCTGAAATTGAGTTTAAATCACAATTGGACCAAGTGCATTCATCAACTAATCCACGGGATATTCATTTGCTTACCATTTGATGCTCGGTGACTGGCCGGAGGAGCTACCGGTGGCGGCGGACTGAGAAGGTGGCGCCGGTGGTGCCCCGAGACCTCCTCCCGGCGGTGGTCCATGCAGGCTGTGGCCGGATGGCCGGAAGAGGCGGGGCGGCGCCGGAGCGGTGGCGGCGGGGTGGGGCGAGGGCGAAGTGGCGGCGCGGGAGCGGCGGCGGCGGGGCGGCTCCGCGGGGCGGGGGCGAGGGCAGGGGCGGGGCGAGGGCGAGGGCGGGGGCGGGGCGAGGGCGAGGGCGAGGGCGGGGCGAGGGCGAGGGCGGGGGCGGGGCGAGGGCAAGGGCGAGGGCGGGGCGGCTCCGCGGGGCGAGGGCGGGGCGACGGCGGGTCGGCTCCGCGGGGCGAGGGCGAGGGCGGGGGCGGGGCGACGGTCGCGGGCCGAGGGCGACGGCGGGGCGAGGGCGACGGCGGGGCGACGGCCGCGGGGCGAGGGCGAGGGCGGCGCGAGGGCGAGGGGGGGGCGACGGCGCAGCGCGAGGAGGAAGAGACGGCGGAGCGTTTGCTGCCCCGAAGCGACGGCGCAGCGCAAGGAGGAGGAAGAGGCCGCACGGGATGGAATTTTGCATAGGAAAGAGGCCGCACGGGATGAAATTTTGCATAGGAACGAACGCCTGGTATCGGTTCTCCGGAGGACACAGATATGCTCTCTCTCCTCTTTAATTATCCTGCCACCTCAGCCTTTTGCTTATGTGACATACTAAGCACAGCTGCCAGGGTGGAGCATTGGGACCGGTCTTATCAGGCCTGCACCATGCTGTTGTACTATATATATGCAAGGGTGACAGCATGTCGTAGCTAGTAGCTGCATGGCCAAGAAGAATATGGCGGCGGCGGCGGCTCACAAGCTCTTCTCCACTGCCCTCTTCCATGGCGGAGGCGGCGGTGCTCCGCCGGCGCCGGCACTGCCAGCGCGCCCCTCCGGCATCGTCATCCACAGGGGCGCCCCTCCCGCGGCGCGGCTGGCCGAGGCAGCGACGGCCGCGCTGGTCGTCGACGTCGAGGGTGGCCTGCTCCTGTCGTCGCGTTCCGGCCTCTTCCCCTACTTCATGCTGGTCGCCGTCGAGGCCGGCAGCTTCCTCCGTGGCCTCATCCTGCTCCTCCTCTACCCCGCGATCATCGCCTGCGTCGGCGTCGGCGTCGGCGATGGCGATGCGGCCGTGAAGGCCATGGCCTTCGTCGCCTTCTGCGGGCTGCGGGCGTCGCGGTTCCGCGCCGGCCGCGCCGTGCTGCCGCGGTGGCTCCTGGAGGACGTCGGGCTCGAGGGGCTCGAGGCGGTGCGGCAGCGGCGGCCATCTGCTGCCGGCACGACGAGGTCGACGGTGGTGGTGTGGGCCAGCAGGATGCCGAGGGTGATGGTGGAGCCGTTCTTGAAGGAGTACCTGTCGGCGCCGGCGGACGCCGCCGCCGCCGCCGTCGTCGTCGTCGCGGCGAGGGAGATGAAGATGGCTTGGGGGTTCTACACTGGCCTCATGGAGGAAGGATGCGGCGGCGGCGGCGAGGCGTCGACGACGTCGGAGGTGAGGAAGAAGGTGGAGGGCGTCGATGACGTCGTGGGGTTCTCCGGTGGATCCATGGAGTTTCTCCGGAGTCCTCTGTCGTCCCTTTGCAAGGTACGATGTGAACCGTTTGATGGACAAAACCCACCCAATTTTTAAAATATTTCTTTATTTTGTGATCTTGGGAACGTAGGAACAAATAGTGCACTTTGCACTTTAAAAACGCGTTCGCTAACTTTTGATTTTCCGAAATTTTTATAAATCTCCGTCACCTAAAATTGTACGTTAATTATCTTAAAATTATAGTTCTAAAGTGTACAATTTTATTGAAAATTTACTGTAATTTTTTCCGTAAAATTACACTTTATTTTTAAAGATGTGTAATTTTAGTGAAAAGTTACTACATTTTTATTACATAAAAGTATACATCATTTAGTGGAGATGAGGGTTGTTGAATTTTGATTCAACGGCTTAAAAAATGATAGAGTTAGAAAATTTCAGGCAACTGAGAAATAGACAATCTCTTTCCAAAATCTTTGAATAGCTGAATGTTGTGCGCTATACATATATCCACGATTTTGGTCTAAGAGGTAATCCTCGATAGAATTTAACCTGGTTACGACTACCCCACTTATTTCTAGTACATAAAAATAACCTGGTCATTTAAGAATGGGTCTTGCTACATGAAGACAGTGCTCCAAAAAGCCTAGCCACCGAACAGCCTAATAGCCTACTCCGCACATTTCCGGCAGCCCAACACACGTGGACCACACGGCCTGAGTGAGCGCGCAGAGACATCAGCCCATGTGCAACCTCCGCATCAAATATCCGCATCAAATACCTAGGCAAAAAGATGCACCATGGCAACTCATGCATGTGCATGCATGTAAAACAATCCAATTTAGCTGACATCATCGGAGATTCCCTCATTTTAAAGATTTAAAATGCTTTATCTCTTAAACGTCTACTTGATTCACAATCCGTTTTCACCATCGGCTTTGTCTTGACGAGAGCTTCAAAACTAGATCTCATTTAGGCTTGTTCTGATGACTTTTTTCAAACTTAAAAGATATCAGCTAGTAATATGTGAGTTATCAGACTATTTGCATGTAGTTATCAGAATATAATAATGTCATACCAACATATTTTTAAAACTCGATTTTAGAAAAATGGCATCGGTGTATACTTATCCGGCTGATTCACTATAGTTATTTGACTAATCTTGTCTAGTTATCAACACATGTATCTATAATGAGACAAAGTTCAAACAAGATTCAACTACTTGATAACTCATTACTAACAGTGTGGGTAGGTAATGCATTACTGCATGGTAATAAGAGAGTCCAAAAAAATATTGTCGGAACATACACAAATGGAATCTAGTTTTGAAACTCTCGTCGAGACAAAGCCAACTATGAAAACGGACTGTGAATCAAGTAGACCATTTGAGGTAAAAAACATTTTTAATTTTTGAAAATAGCTTTTAGTGTGCTAACACCATCACTTTTGTCTTTTTTTTTGTACACTTAGCAATGCATGCAAACGCTCACACCGTCTCAATCACAGTCGTGCATCCGGAATTAATCCAGATCAGACGATGCACGCATCGTTCGTTGTTAACGCAACGCTCAGAACGTTCTACAAGTAGATTTTTTGTTTAAAAATATGCATAGATAAAAAAAGATAGATCTTCCAAAAGAAAAAAAGTAAATTGAACGGTCTAACAACCTATAAAGTTATATATCAACCCTGCATAGTGATTGCATTTGTATTACCGGATCTATCGTGAAGTACTTAATTTTATTTAAGTAACATATTTTATAGAAACCGAATGTTAAAGTATCATCTATTGCTTCTTTAAAAAAAGTATCATCTCTTGACATATAAAATGATAGAGAGAGATACTAGTTGTTACCTCTATTCAGAAATAGATGATATTTTAGAAAATATGTAATCAAATTTCAACTACTCATAGATTAGAAAATAATTTAAATTAGTGAGCTGAAAATAATATTAGTCATAAAAAATATTTACGAAATATAAAATCTCATGATGTTTTTAATATATATATATATATATAATAATGGTCGAAGATATATATTAAAGTTCGCGTCAATAATAATTAACCGATGACCAAGCTCCCTCGATGAAGTTTGTTAATTAACCCCATGAGATGGAATGCTGTTACATTTTCCCGCAAATAACGAAAGACGTGGAATGGTGTAAATTAATTGAGATTGTCGGACCTGCAGGAGGTGTACGTGGTGAGCGGCGAGGAGAAGAGCAAGTGGCGGCCATTGCCGCGGTGCGAGTACCCCAGGCCCCTCGTCTTCCACGACGGTCGCCTCGCCTTCCGCCCGACGCCGCTGAACGTCGTCGCCATGCTCACCTGGCTCCCCTTAGGTGCCGCGCTCGCTGTGGCCCGCATCGCCATCGCGCTCGCCCTCCCGTACCGCTACGCCACGCCGCTCCTCGCCGCGACCGGCCAATCATGGCGGCTCGGTGGCGCGCCGCCGTCGCCATGCCCGGAGGGGAACGGGCGCGGGCAGCTCTACGTGTGCAACCACCGCACGCTCATCGACCCCGTGTACGTGTCCATCGCGCTGGACCGGCCGGTGCGCGCCGTGTCTTATAGCTTGAGCCGCCTCTCGGAGCTTATATCGCCGATCGGCCGCACGGTGCACCTCGCCAGGGACCGCGCCCACGACGGCGCCGCCATGGCGCGCCTCCTCGCCGGCGGCGCACACGTGGTCGTCTGCCCCGAGGGCACCACCTGCCGCGAGTCGTACCTGCTCCGGTTCAGCCCGTTGTTCGCCGAGCTCAGTGACGACGTTGTGCCAGTGGCGCTCGCCGTCGAGACGGCCATGTTCCACGCCACGACGGCCGGCGGGTGGAAGTGCCTCGACCCGCTCTACTACATGGCGAACCCCAGGATGTGCTACACGGTGGAGTTCCTCGGCAGGGTGGACACGAAGCCGGTGAGGGAGGGCTCGGCGACGAGCACCGACGTGGCCAACCGCGTGCAGCGCCTGATAGCGACGGCGCTCGGGTACGAGTGCACCATGCTCACCAGGAAGGACAAGTATCTCATGCTCGCCGGCAACGACGGCGTTGTGCGCGCAAAGGGGCCAACGTGTCAGTGATCGATCGAGGAGGATATTTCAGATCGATGTGCACATGTACGTTTGAAAAGAAAGAGAATACAAAAAAAATGAAAAAAAAGTGAAAAAATAGATGAATTTTTTGTTTGTTTTGAGAATGGGAGTGACCACAGCACATATATATTATGTACTTTATAGGCTACCATCATCGACTAATCAGAGAGGTGAGGATTGGAAAATGGTGAGAGAGAGAAGTTTTAAAAGTTGTTTGTGGTAAAAGTTGCATATATTACAGCCATCTTTTTTTGTGAATTTACTTTTAGTTCGTGGTAGGATTTATATCGCATACTTGGATTTATGTTTAGTCCTTTTGTTTGTCGTTACTAGTTTTATCTCACACTAGGATTTATGTGTACCTACTTAGTTATTCTCGCTATAAAACAAGGAACATTGCTTGTCTTTACTAGTTAGCATGCATCTTGCTCACTCTTTCTTGTAACCACAATTCATAATGATGTAATTTCGTTACATATTGAATCAAACAATTACACTTTCTCTAAAATATATATATATACCAGTTTAGTGTTAGGACACTGGAACTGTGGAAAAACCAAAACGACAAGTGCATCCCAACAAAAAAGAAGAAGAGAAAAGTGGAGTTCAAGCTGATATTTTAAGAAAAATTAAACATATTAGGAAATAAAATGCGTCTGCCGGGAGTCGAACCCGGGTCTATTGCTTGGAAGGCAATTATCCTAACCGTTGGACTACAAACGCCTACATGACGACGATATTTCAGTAAATACTAAACATGGTTGTCATCACAAGACCCAACTCCTAACATCTACTCAAATAGAGACCACCTTCCTCCTCTGTACCTTCTTCAACCATCAGTCAGTTTCTACCATGATTAATTGCAATAGTTTTAGGGCTAGCTATTTAGAATAAAATTGAGGGGTATGTACGATCGATCGACGCAGAAGTTGAGGAAGATCCTCTCATCCTTTACTTCAAAAAAAAGGCTAAACATGAAGAAATTCACACCGTACCATTGATGACTCGATCGACAGCCCGGATAATTCTTCTCTCATAATTTATTTCTTTTGCTGAAATTTGGTGGTATCAACTTTCAACAATGAACAGAAGAACACAGCATGTCACTATGGATGGCCACTAACTAGTACAGGGATTAAGCATATCGTGTTGAAACGTAATGGGTCTTTCTACATCACAGCTTAACTGTTTAAGGGAATCTATACTCATTAATACAGCAGGTGATAAAAAAGGAATAATGCAGGTGGACAGATTCAGCTGTTAATTTGCCATTCATATTTCTTCAGATTTTGGATTTTGTTAGAAGGATGTTCAGATTTTGATTGTAATAGGCAATTAAAGTTTCCAGATAATGATCAGATAGATAAAGGGGACCACAAGAGTACAGGATCATGGATACACTGTTCAACGTAAAGTACAGGATCATGTACAACAGTATAATATGAGGCTAGCTGTGTACTGATGTAGACTCATCAATGCACGAGAGGACAAACTAAAAATGATAACTCAGTAAAATATCTGTGCAATGCAGGTGAACAGAATGAGTTATTCGTCCCAATTCAGATTTCTTCGGTTAACAGCAAATCAAGATAAAACTGAAGAAGCTGCTTGTAATTGTGGCATGAAGCAGATTATGACGAAACAAGCTGATAAATCAACAAGGTCCCTTTAATTAATAGAAAGTGTTGACAATCACAAATGAGGTACACCTAAGAAAATTCCTGTTTATGATCATCTCAAACAACAAGTCCTAAATGCAACATAAAGCAAGTAATGAAGTGTCAAATTGCCAATGATTCTTAAGCAGAGAGATGCAATACAACTAAATACATGTGAAAAGAAAGAGGATAACCATATGCACAGATGATCTTTCTATGGTAAATTGCAAATCTTAATGATCTGTACTTGGTAGCAACACTTTTAGGTGGCAAGCGACAAACAACTTGAGACATGAACAAGATTCCCTACGTTAATGCTAGTTATTGGTCGATCAATTCATTCAACCATCTCAACCTTTTTTGAGCATGGGAGACAACTACCACCAACCGTTGAACAGTATTAAGGTTTGATCATTAATGAAATTCCCCGTCCATTCAATCATCTTGCACATCTGTAGTTTACCATCACAATGCTGATCATGTCAGTATCTAGTATTATAAGTTGCACAGATAAATGCAGCTAGAAATGCTAATCCCTTGTATTGGAAAACAAAAAACAAGTTTTCATATTTTGTGTCTGAGCAATGATGATGAAGATATGCTGAAATTTTGGTGTAACAAAATGAACCAAACGGTTGTTGCAGACCACACCAGAGAGCTCGAAACCAATTGACATAAAAATTGCAAGGGTTTAATTAATTGAAGAAAGAGAAGGTTCCAGCAAACATGGGGACTCCAGAAAGGATTTCAGCAATTATCAGGCAGAATATGAAATATTGAAGCAACTCATTAGTCACCAAGTATCTTGTCTTGAACAGAACAGCAAATTCAATGCGTTCATTTTTTCTTAAAAGCTTAGACCGACATGATTTTGATAACTACTCAAAAAAGGATATTAAGAGTTACAGAAGCCATCTTGATCAAATTATAGACCTGATCTTTTGATGTCCTGGCACAAATTAAAACTTCTATTCCAAGGTTCTGAGTGCGTAGAAACTTAGGAAATAGTTGTATTAAGTATATACAAGGGTGGGGGAGTTTTAGAATATAGAATTGCGTAGTTCTGTCTTTTTAACTCGCAGTAGGGTATTTAGGCTTTTGATTTTTCTCAGAAAGAAAGGTGTATTAAACAAGGCATCTACAAGAACTGTGCCAGGAATGATCACATCGCATAATTTGGAAATAACAACAGCTCCAGGTCCAGGGAGAACACCTAATGAACTTTATCTCACTGTCATAATATTGGTCCTTGGTACAGGGGAAACACCTAACTGTAGTTACTTCATCATACAAGTCTTCTTTTGTATAACACCTAAAATCAGACTTATACTACAACGAAAGCAAGACAGTAGATACACATGCTACCTCAAGACCTTCTCCGCTGTATACTTCTCCAGTTTCACCTTCCTATTCCTTCTTCTAAGGTCTTCGGCATTGTCATCATCAACAATAATGATTTCAGGTTCATCACCAGCTTCAACATCATCGTCAAAATTGCCAGAAGACTCTAGTTCACCCTCATCATCCCCATCCTCCGCCTTCACCTCTTCGTCATCAATATATTCGTCATCCATATACTGTTGAGTTCGCATAGCGTGGAACTCTGGTGGGGGAGGGCAGTCTTCCGTAATCGCCTCATCTCGTTTCATCACAAGGTGTCTAATGATTCTTTCATCCTTATCTAGCAGGGTCTTGAAATCGTTGATGTATTTTGCTTGTATCTCAAAGTTCATTAGGATGTAGTTGGCGTGTGTTGCTTTCTTTATTTTGTAAGCAAGTCTACGCAGTCCCCAGTTGTTCACCCTCCATATCCTTCCTTTCTTCTCTCTGAGAAAATCTGCAATATAACAAAGACATAGTTTTATACCATACGCACAATGATCAACTATTGAACTAGAACAGAAATACCAAAAATAGTATGTTTTAGGCGGGCTGATCAAGTATAGTTTTAGCAAATCAGTCAGACAGGAGTAAGTTTAGCAGGACGTGGCTCCAGGAGTGTCAAACTCTTGGAGGCATAAACATGACATGCAGTTAAGTTTGTCAGCCACGAGGTGACTGAGATTAACTCATTGAGAATTTAATTAAAAACAACCAATACATGGACTAATTCACACCTCTGTACAAGTGAATAAGTGATGCGTGAGTATTGAGAAATGCACCTTGTACTTTTGATACAACATCTTCAACTTCTTCCACACGGTCCTCATGAATTAGGTAAACAACTTCATAGTGCCGCACTGCAGAAGGAAGGGAAAAAGTTCACCATGCTGATCTTAGATCACCACATGTAAACTGGCATGCAAATTACACCATCATAGACAACCACCTATTACTATTTTTGTAAAAGAGGAAAGGGAAGAGGTCTTACTTCTTTGCACATTTAAACCACTCTCTAGCTGAATGTTCAGAAACTCGTATAGCTTTTCTGCAAAGGTAATTGGGTTAGACTGGTTCCATATTTACATAAACCACAAAAAGTACCTTAACAGTGTAAAATGAATATCACCTTCTTCGGCATCAGCAAATTCAGGTGAAGCTTCACCGTCCTCTTTCACCTTTTTCTGCAAAACAATCAACATAACAAAACATAGACAACTATAAATATCTCGGTTATACTTGATCTGAGGAAGCAAAACGTGAAAGTGTTTTTCATTATCAGAATCCGGTAGAGTGAGTTGTGGCATGATAGTTTGGTCCCTTTTGGCTAAGTCGCACCAAGATTGCACTTCTCCCGAGCAGGTTACGTACAGAGCTTTATCCCTGATAAGGCAATAGAGTTTACTGGTTCTTCCAAAACGATGGCAAGCGGCGGAAGGCGCCAAGGAGAAGCTTCAATCAAGACTTCGATCGCTGCTGGAGGAGGAGCACGCTACAGAAGTCGTTGGGTAGCAACAGTCGTTCTTGGGAGTTGGGTCAGTTCCTGTCTAGCGAGTTTCAGTCTGTTCCTGTTCCCATTTGCTTCAGGCTGAATTTTGGTTGGTGTTGGGCTCTGATTTCCCAGTTGGTCAAGTCCGCGTTGTTTTGGGGTTTCCAGCCCGTCGTTTTGCTGTTCTGTGGGTTGTATTTGTAAGCTGGTACTCCCAACACAAAGACTACCTTTTATCGCTTTCTAACAACACTAGGCCGCTTTGCAGTCTTTCCTCGGCTCTTAGAAAAATATGAGGAGCAAAATGCCAAGCATAAGGCATGTGAAAACACGAGAAAAATTGGCTGGCAAAATCTAGTGCTGACCCCCTCATTACCAGCATTTGAGCAAAACTAGGAAAGTTGGAGCTTGTATTGTATCACTAGAATTCGATCATTGGTAACAGATCTTAGCCAGCCCTTGAAACATCATCCCGCGACTACCCTTGTGATTCTACCCATGCTCACTACTTATTCAACAAAAAACATTACTACAATACAGTGCCACACAAACATCCAGACATAAATATTACAGTCTAAAAATCTCCTATTAGCACGCGATGATATCATATTCAGATCAGAAAGAACTGTGGCAAATAACGAATATTGCCTCAGCTAATCTGCCTACTTCACCTAAGTATCTAGAAGCAGAACTCATCCGTGCCATATTTGATATTCATCACAGCTCAGGGAGGTCATAATTCACATACTAACAGCAAAATTCATGGCGCTCGTCAGAATTAGTCTAACTATCCGCAGCACAAAACAAAGGTCGCACGCACCTTCCTGAGAAGGACGGCCTCGGGGAACGGGCCCGTGACCTCGCCGTCCTTGGGCGCGAAGCTGTGCGTGTCCACCCGCTCCTCCCCGTCCTCCTCCCGGCCCCTCCTCTTCCTGGCCCCCGCGGCCACGAGCCGGCCCCGCCTCCGCACACCAACGGAGAGGTGCGCCGCGCTGACCCGCGACGGCGGCGAAGGCGCCGCGAGGAGGAGGAGGAGGAGGAGAGGCCGGGACGACGACGCGGCGGTGGCGGCCTCCATGAGTGGGTGAGGTTCTTGCGGGGGTTTTGGGGGTGGGGGACGCGGAGCGAAATGAGATGAAACGCGAAGCAAGGATAAGGTGGCTGACGGGCCGGGCTTTTACACGGGCCGACATTTTGTATGGGCCGGGCGTGGCTTATATGGGCCGGGCCGTGTCGTATATGGGCCGGCCCGTCGTCGTCGTCTTCGTTTCTTCCGCCAGCCGCGGCTGCGGCAGCCACGCCTATGGTTTTGCGCTACAGCTCGTGGTCGTAGCCATGGACGCTACGGCGGCGCCGGTGACACAGGAGCAGGAAGGTGGCTGCGGAGGAGACGGACGGTACGGCGTGGTCCTGTACTACAAGTACGCCGAGCTCCCCGATGCCCCCGCGCTCGTGGCCTTCTCATTCGCCGGGAGACATTTGTCGGCAGCTGAGTTCCACTCGGTGCTTCAAAATGTGGGTGGGTTGATTCTCAAACTTAAGTTTGTCTACATTTGGCTGTATGTGTGACCTACTCTCTGCTTAGGAGTGAGAGCAAACTTCTTTTGTGAGAACAAATGTAGGAACGAGAGCTCAGTGCTAAGCTGGACTGTTGTTTTAGCAGGAACTGGTTCAGATTCTGAGGTGCCTGCGGAGAAGAAGGAAGTGGTCGTCTTGGATGCGAGGAATCTGTACGAGACGCGGATCGGCAAGTTTCATGTACCAAACGTGGAGACGCTACACCCCGAAATCAGGCAATACAGTGACTTGCCAATGTGGATAGATGAGCATACTGAGAAGCTATGCGGTAAATCGATTATGATGTATGTATGTCCGGATATGAGAATTAAGCATTGCTTTGGAGTTTGGGCTAATGCATTTGGCAAGCGATCGGCTTTAACTACCTTATTGGTATTTACAGGTACTGCACAGGAGGTATACGCTGTGAGATGGCGTCAGCTTATATCTGCTCAAAAGGTGAAGGATTTGAGAATGTTTTTCAGGTAATCTGCAACCATTTAAGTGATAGTTTCACATTTGAGACATCTGGAGTCCTGAACATGTTTTAGTAGTTCTCATCGTTTATGCTTGTTTCTTATTATGCTTGTGTTAGTTATACGGTGGCATTCAGAGATATTTGGAGCAATTCCCAGATGGTGGCTATTTTGAAGGAAAGAATTTTGTATTTGACCATAGGTGAGTAATCGCCATATGCAGTCTGCTTGAAGCCTTGAACTCTTCCTTTAGCAGTTCCTCAGTTCCTTGTTTCAGTATGGTTTAACAGGATTTCTGTGGGAAGCCTTAAAGATGACATACTTGGAACTTGTTTGCTATGTGGTTCTACCTATGATGACTATTCGTCCAGGTACCTCATTCCTTGGGCCAGATAGGGGGTTCGACCGGGGTCGGGACGGGGACGAGGACCAGGATCTCGGCGGTAGGGTGGATGGGGACTCGGCGGTGGGGCGGATGGGGACGGGATGAGGACCGCAGCCTCAGCAACGGGGATGGCGGCGGCGTGGTGGTTGGCAGTAGGGCGGACGAGAAAGGCGGCGAGGAGGAGGAGCAAGGGAACTGGGCGGTGGGGAGATGGAGGCGGGCGTGGCGCTCAGCAGTGGGTAGATGGAGGTCGGCGTGGTGATCGGCGCTGGAGGAGGACCAGCAAGCCGACGGGAGGGGGCGGGGGGGAGAAGGTGGAGAGGGGCCGGAATGGGGAGGAGCCAGTGTGTTTATGCTGCTGGAGATGGAGGATTGGGGAGGAAGAATTGGAGAGAGAGAGAGAGGAAGAATTGGGGATTTTCGGAGAGGGATTTTGAGAGAGTTTGAGAAATTGGTTGCTGTGATTGTGGGGGATTTTGAGATAATTTGACAGATTGAGAGATTGAGGGACTTTGAGAGAATTTGAGAGATTGCGCTGTTGTGCTCGCAGGTGCTGTTGATGTGCTTGTTGTGCTCGCAGGTGCTGTTGATGTGCTTGTTGTGCTCGATGGTGTTGCTGTTGTGCTTGCTTTGCTCACTATGTTGGTCAAATAGAACAACAATCTCATGTGTAAATTAAAATTTAACTGTAGGTTGCCTCCATGGATGGTTACATTAACTTGTTGAGCCAGGATAACACCGGCGCATATTGGGATGAGAGTCAATTTGCTAGCCCACAAGAGGAAAAACAACCACCAAGTTTAGAAGCTACTCCGTCCGTGAAACCAATTTCAAAAATATCAAAAAATTTCAGCGACAAGGAAGACAACAAGTTGGTGTCGGCATAGCTAGAGATTAGTATGGATGCGGCACAAGGGAATGAACAATCAAGAGATACTTATTGGAAGAGAATTCATACTTACTTCCATGAGATAAGGACTTTGAGTCATATCGTGGTGAAAAATCACTTTGCAACCGTTGGTCTGCCATTCAAGAATTTGTTAACAAAATTTGTGGACATTATGAACAGATTAATAATAGGAGGCAAAATAGGATGACACAACAAGATATGGTATACCCTACACATCTCTTCTTTAGTTATGTTGTAACTTGTTGTGTTGCATGCAATTGACATAAGCCATATTCACTTGTATAGATTATACAAGCATTGGAACTGTACAAGGCAATAGAAAAGAAAGCTTTCAGTTTCTTGCATTGCTGGTATACCTTACACCTCGAACAAAAGTGGATTGATAGGTCGGCACGGATAAAGGGTGAACAAAAATTATATTCACTTCATCATATACACTTATTGCAAACCTGCACCGAAAGATAGTTGGGCCATAGTAGGAATTTCTGAAAAGTAGTCTTCATATAGCCTAAAATGCCCGGCTTATCTATCACGACGAATTACCCGAAGCCCAGGCACAGAACTGCGTCGACGTGGAGCATCATCTGCTCATATTGATTGTGTGCTGCGTGTAATGCTGCTAGAACGAGTTCATCATCGTTGTCATCGGACGACAACGACGACAAACTCATGAGAGATCTACGACTCATTTGGCTGTGCTAGAGGAAGATGGACAAGGCAAATGGCTTAGAGAAATAGGCAGACGAACTGTCTTACATATATAGACTAAAAAGTAGCCGTTGGAAATATAACCGTTGGAAATACGGCCGTTGGAATACGATCGTTGGAAATATAGCCGTTGGAAATATAGTCGTTAGAAATATTTTGTTAGTTACAAGATACTAATAAAATATAGGTAAGGGAAATATAGGGAACGGGATTTAGGGAATGGATTGGAATGCAAGACAAAATAGAGAAGGAATCTTTTAAGAAACTTCCCTATATGAAGATATAGGAAACCGATTTTAGAGAATGGGTTAGAGTTGCTCTTGTAACTTACGCCTGCTTTGATGTATCTCTTCTCTTCGTGTACAATATGCGTTTATGATTGGTTGCCACATCATATTTTTTGAGACACTTACAGCAATATCTGGTAGACTGCGTTTTTGGATTGGGATGTGCAAACCTATTTGAGTAGCTCATTTGTGTGGCATAGAATCACCGCTTTGCGGGTTCTTTCATTCGAAGCACTCATCGAAATAAGCAGTTTCCGTAGAGCTATTTACCGTGTAATTCCTACGGTCCAAGCATGGCTTAAAAGTCATGCTATGGCCCTTTTTTTTCTTCCAGCTTTAGCTTGAAGCTGAAAGCTCTGGTAAGCTCAGTCTCCCGTTTGGAACAATTTTTAAAATATAAACTTATTATTTGTGGTGAATAGTACAATATTTATAATACCTTTAGACTTGTTTGTGGTCTGTTTAATTGATAGTATCACTCTTTTGACTGTTTTAGCGAGTAATTGAGCAAAAAATAAAATTTAAACATAAAAATATACCAAACTATACAAGTTTTAAAGGGCAACATGAATGTTCAGCAGAAACTTCGATCAATGACACAACGTTTTTCTTGCTCCTTTCTTCTGTAGAGAAACTAGGCCTAGTTGAATGCAAGCAAACCAGAAAGAGCTCAAGAGCCAGCATCTTTAAGGCGGGTCAAGCCCCAATGTGCACCCTCCGAGATCTGCATAGGTCGTAGGCAAACAACACAGCGACAGAAAACGAGCCATGTGCTCCTCCCAATCCCCATCTGATTTTCTAAACAAAATTCTTCTATCTCCTCGAGTTCTTGGGGTTCAAGACTAGCAATTAGAAATTAGCAAGCACTGGACTAACAACTAGGTCTAATGAACAAAACTACGTGCTTTACGATTGGTGATGGATAGTATACCCATCTTTCCTGGCCCCTTTGGACGGCCAGGATTACTGCAAGTCCCAGGTTAGGGCCTTCGGGGAAAGGAGAAGCCAGGGGTGAAGAACAAGGAGAGTTCCAGGGTTTATGCTGCTGCTGCTGCTGCCATGGCGACGGCGGTGCGACTCTTGCGAAGGACGCTGCGAGCAAGCGAGGTACTCAGATCGAATCCACCAACTCCTAATACCTGCGGATGATAGGCTGCTCCCCTTTTTTCTCTCTGTGTTTTTCCAATCTTTCTTAATTTTTTTTTCTGGATTCGTTCTTTGGTCCGTGCTAGCTTCACTGAATATTGGATCACCTCGACAGTATGTTTTTGACGGTATTTGTTGTAAATTTTTGTATGAATTGTGTAGCGTTGGGAAGCTTGTGTACTCACCAAAGGCGCGGCTTTGTTCTTGACTTTGCCGCAAACGTTTAATCACTAGTTCGATCTTTCGGGGTTGAGAAGCATCTTAAAGATGTGATTTTGGATTAGTTATGATTTTCTGTAGATTGGTTTGGGTAGTAGCTTTGGTACCATGTTGTGTATTCCTCATTCCAAAGGAGGAAGCTTTTTGCTCAATTTGTTGCTGCCCTTAGAATTCTAGGTGATTATCTAGATTTTTGCATGGATGGACTGGTATTATCTTGGAGGTGATTTTGGCTTCGATTGAATTTAGTTGTTGATGTGAAAATCCATTGCGCAATGTGAACATGTCCGTGACAAATTCTCAGATTTGATTTAGATTAGGTCCTTGGTTAACTTTGGTTTGGGTTGAATTGTGATTCACGCGTGTCACGTCTTGGTAGAGACTAAAGGGAACTGGTTACTTTTGTCATCTCATTGTCAGCTCAATCAGAGTGCAATTGCAAGTATCCAAATTCCAAAGCTTGGATTTTGTGTGTGATTATGGGTGTTCAAGCTCCAATTTCTACTAAATATAGGTTTACTTTCTGATGGAAAGGTGACGTTTCTTCTCGGAATGCATGGCTTTTATTTGCAAGCGTAACCCTTCCGTTTAGTATTAGCAATTCGGTGGCATGAACGTAATGCCAATGTCTCTGAAAGATGATGTTTTTTCAGTATTGTTTACCTTAGAATATTGGGATCTGATTCAGGGCTTTCTTGGAATGTTCCATGCAGGCAGCATCTCGATTTTTATCTACATCTCACAGTTTACTTGGCCGTGTTGCTTACACTACCGGAGGAATAATTGATGTTGGCCAACCAACACCCAAATCTCATCCTGAGGTACTACTTCTTTTACTGGTTTGGTTCCATAATTGCACTTGCTGGTAGTTTCAAATTTTGCAGGCATTGTGACATTTTAGTTTCTCTGTTTACTTTGGTACTTAGACAGTGTTAGTAGCTACCTAGTGTTTCAAGTCGAAGCTAGTTCTTCAAGTATGTTTAGGGCCCCTGATTTCCAGATGCTGTAGCACGTTGCCTCTTAGCTAATTCAATTTCTTTTTCTATACCTGGATGATGCAACTCGCTTTGCACACAGTTCCTACACGGCAACTACGGCAATATAACAAGCACATCTATTATTACCATTTTCCATACACTCTAAATAAGATATTACCGTCGTGTAGCCCTGTTGTTCCTAGCTCAAACTAGGCCAGAGAACCAGTTTTATTTCAAGATTAACTCGTTTCACACTCTGGAAGGTTGCGATCATGGTTATAAATTTCTTAGGGAATCATAAGCTCAATTTACCCGAAGTCCCAAACTACTTTAGAATTTGTGAAATACACCATCAGTTTAGTGTTTAAGCTATGAGCTTTAATAAACTCTCTACACAGCAATCCTTATTAAGACGAACTGGCCTGTGCTCATTGCCCATAGTATCACAAAAGTACACATTCCCTGTGCTAATTTTATTGCATTTACTCTTTTATTTTTTCATTTGTTGAAATAGTTCATTTTTCTTCTTTCTTAAAACACTGCGATATTATGAACCAGTTATTAGCTGGTGGGGAGATTACACCAGGCATCACAAGTGAGGAGTACATCTCTAGAAGAAAAAGGCTTTTGGAGGTTTTACCGGAGAAGAGCTTGGCTATTATTGCATCTGCAGATCAGCAGATGATGACTGATGTAGTGCCATACTCATTCAGACAGAATGGTGATTACCTGTATATTACAGGTTGTACACAACCCGGTGGTGTAGCAGTTTTGAGTGAGGCAACTGGTTTATGTATGTTCATGCCAGATACAAGTAAGGAGGTAACGATGACCTGTTACCCTGTTGCCGCATTCATACCCTTTCTAATTAAGCCATACCATTCTTATGAATGTGCTTTGGTTCCAGGATGTGGTTTGGCAAGGTCAGACTGCTGGAGTTGAAGCAGCTGTGGATTTCTTCAAAGCAGATAAAGCATTTCCACTTAGTGAGATGAAAAAGGTCAGCTCTCAAGTTTTCTTTAAGCATTTTTTTGGTTCATCACTTTTGACCACTAGCTGTTACCTCCTAATTGTTGCCGTCCTGCTAGTGACATATTCCCTCCAGTCAACTATCGATTGTGTTGGAATGCATGCAATCAAATATCGATTGTGTTGGAATGCATGCAATGAAACTTTCTAAACTTTAGTTACCGATGTCTTGGTGAGTTTTTGAGATTGAGCATATGAAAACGATGTGAGATTTTTCTCAAAATGTACTTTTGTACTATATATACTAGGTTTCATAAGTATATTGCAATAGAAATTAGTGGTCAAAGTTGCATTGTAACCAAACTGATTTCCAAAATGACGCTCTGTTGTGCCAGGTGGGAGTAATTTGTTAACTGTTGATTACTGAATGCTTATCAATTAACACAACTACTATGAAATGCAGATCCTTCCTGAAATGATTGAGCAATCAAAAGTGGTGTATCACAATGTAAAGGCATCCACATCTTCTTATAGGAACTTTGATGCCTTCCGTAGGGCATCACTCAACAATAAAGTAAAAGATATTACATCTTGCACTGATGAACTGCGGTGGATCAAGTCAAAATCAGAAGTCAGGTTGATGAGGCAGTCGGCATCTATTGTTTCTCAGGTATTTGGTTGAACTTCTGTTTTGGTCATCACGCATTCATTGGAGGTATTGAGTCTTACTTTCTCAGTTCAACCTGGATAGAAATTTTGCTGAAATGTGTTTGATATTCCAGTAGAAAAACATCGGACTAATTCATATGTGATAGTGATATATTTTAAAAAATGTACTGGGGCGTGGCTGGTTGGGTTGAGGGGATACTATAGGTGCCCCCCTGCTAGCCCCAGAACTCAGGTTATACCGTTAGGATCCCAACGAGATTTTCCAAAATAGCTGATTGATATATTACATCTAGAATCTCTAGTTCAAATTGGCAATATGCAACCAACAGGAGAGAACACAAGACCAATTGATTCAATTTTGCAATTTGCATACTGTATAATACAAGTGATAGAATAGTTGGCTCAAAGATGTGCATGCCGTTGGCCCTCTTTCTCTGATTATTGACACTATATTATCTCTACCTGTCCAGTCTCTTTTGCAGACAATGTTGCTCTCAAGGACCCACAGGGAGGAAAGCCAATTAGCAGCTAAAATTGAGTATGAGTGCAAAATGAGAGGTGCCCAAAGAATGGCGTAAGCATTTTTGTTGTTCACTGTATACTGTTTATCCATCTAAAGTTCTACATTGATTTCATCCGAGATACTAATTGCGTGACCATGTGTTCATCCATTTGTTAATTGATTACTGGTAGTGCTTTTTCTGATAAGTTTGTTTTCTTCTTGTTGCCATATCTTAGGTTCCATCCTGTTGTTGGTGGTGGAGCAAATGGCAGTGTTATACACTACTCAAGGAACGATAGAAAGGTACATCATAATTTTTCTCTTGTTACACATCTCATGCATATTTTCTTGTGAAAAAGATGATTTTTAGCTGTTTGACAGATCAAAACAGGTGATCTTCTGCTCATGGATGTCGGATGTGAGTACCATGGCTACCTTAGTGATCTGACACGAACATGGCCACCATGTGGCAGATTTTCACCTGCTCAGGTAAATGCTCAGCTTTTATTGCTTGTTATTTATTCATATGCAAACCTTGTATACATCAGAACATTTGCTTATGTTTTTTCAACATTTATTTAATCGTCACTGGACCACAGGAAGAACTGTACAGCCTTATACTGGAGACAAATAAGGAATGCATAAATCTTTGTAAGCCTGGCGCCAGCATTAATGAGATACACCATCACTCGGTATATCCTCACTCAATATTGGTTCTAATTTAACTTTTTCTTTAAATACACATTTTTAAATTTCACGAAAATTTCGAATGATCCTCATCTCAAGTCTCCAAACTGCAGGTCAAGATGTTGATAAAGGGATTCCAAGAACTTGGAATTATAGGGAAGGGCAAATCCGTCCAATACAATTATTTGAATCCAACCGCAATAGGTTTCACAAATCAACCTGTCTCTTCTTTTATGGAAATCTATCTCTCTTCATTAGATTTGTCCTTCAATGCAAGAGATTTGGATCTTGGGACCAACTTAATACCCTTTGTCTCTCTGGTTTCCAGGTCATTCGTTGGGAATGGATATTCATGACTCCACAACGCTCAGCAAGGACAAACCTTTGGAGCCAGGCGTTGTAAGTAGATGTTTTATACTTTCATTCCTTCCTTGCTAGTTAATTTAACCTATGTTTACACTTTGCTTCCATTGTTCGCGACGTTCTGAGTTCTTTCTAACGCTGACAAGAAATCCTGCATCTCCATGTGCGCAGATAATAACCATTGAGCCTGGGATCTACATCCCGCCAGTCCCAATACTGAACGAGAAGGCTCCAGACAGGTACCGCGGCATCGGAATCAGGATCGAGGACGAGGTCCTCATCACCGAGTCCGGTCACGAGGTACCTCTCATTTCATCTGGTATGCGTCCTCGTAAATGTTGGCATCAAGAATTGGAGATCATAACATCCTAGCATTGGTTGCTGCAGGTGTTGACGGCATCGGTGCCGAAGGAGATCCCCCACCTGACCACCCTGATGAACATGGGCGGTAGCTCCACGACGGATGGCCATCAGCTGAGAGCTGCCTGCAGTTGAGAGGCTTGGTGATAATGGCAAGATCATCCCTTTTTCACCAGAGATCATGACATCTACATTCCATTTGCATTCATTCTTGTCAGAGCCTGGGATGAACCAGGCTTATGCTTCGCGTGGGGCAGGACTGTAGAAACTAGAACCACTCGAAAGAAACCGAAACACGGTGGTTCCGGCTTTCCGCCGGTTTCTGCTGAAAACTGTCCGTCATTCGGATCTGTAACTTTGATCAAGATATAACTGTAGCAGAAAATCACTTCTGTCCAAAAATAACGCGAAAATGCTTTATGTAAAACACCGTAGAGTGTTCCAGATAGAGCTCTAATACCATCCGTTCCACGTTCCAAACGGAACCTTAGTAGCCAAGTAACATCGCCGCCGGCCGCCATCGTTGTCCATCCGAGGTACGCCTCAACTTTTACACGGTTAACCGTCGCCGTCGTCGTCAGGCGCGGTTAAGCCGAAAGAAACCCCCAAACGCAACGCTGCCGTGACCACACGTATGCACAGGGAGAACAAGGATGATGACGATGATGCCGAGTTATCGCTGTCAGGTTGCGAAGGTGGCAGGTGAAGCAACGAACGAACAATTAACAGCGAGGCAGCCATGAATGCGTGGGTTAGGTTCCTTCCTCGCTGGCCTTGCATGCTTGCGCGGAGAGGAGACGATGATATCATGGATGGATCGAGCTGCGAGGCGCTGCCTTCGTGCTGTGCGTGCAGCAGGACGGCTTTAAATCATGTACAGGGAAAGGACTTCATTCTAAATTGAACGCAGCGAAGTTTACGGAAGTTGAAAACACATAAATAAGTGTAAGAAATTGTTTAGCTATACCACGGGAAAAACATAGTAATTTTTTTTATACATGAACATAGACAGGAAGGGAGATTTCTAAGAGTTATGAACAAATAGTTTGATTTCTCCAAAATTCTCATGAAAAGGTGCCAGTACATAAAGAATTTCAAATGAATTATTTTGTTGTTTCCATCGAGCCAAACACACTACCTAACAAATATTCCATAGCATTGAAATTCATCTGGAACGCTGTTTTTCTTGCATTGCAAAGAGACCCAATGGTCTTGTATCCTCTTCTGTTTAGTTCATCCCAAATACCACGAGCTCGTAAAAATTGTTCAATTACACATATACGCTAGCCCGGGTGAAAAAGAGGCCAGCCCCGTAACTCGACACTAATAGGATCAAGGTCTTCACTGACAGTTAAGTCCATAGAATGCATGCGCTCCAAACAGGCACTGAATTTCGTGGAAGAGCGATCGAGAGCACAGTCTCGAGCGTCTTCAGCTCATCTGGACCGTCCATCCACGGCGGTGCCTATTTGAACCGACGGCAGAGGATACGTGAGAACCCAAACACTTTTGGGGTCAAGACATGTCCCAAAAACTTTAAGAAACCGGAAGCGACGTCAACCTTAGCTGCGATGCAGTGCAGTGAACCGTGTACCGAATAAGCAGAGTGCAGAAGCAGCACAACATGTGTAGTAAATAAATTGGCAGAGTGCAGAAGCAGCTAGCACAACTACACGAGTACTACCAGATGTATTGAATTCTGAGCACGGCATGCAGATGCAGCATCATCAGATCGACGATATAGGTCATATATGCATGCATGGTGTTATAACATGCAGCTAGCTAGCTAGCGTGCACCTCGCTCGTATTTAACCCGCTGCCTGGCCGTCAGATCGAAAAATGAACGGTGCAGATCATCCGGTGGCACGGTGTCTGACGATCGATCGATCTAGCCGCGTTGAGCTTCGACTGGTCGGGCTGTACATGATCAGAACATATTAAAAGGTGGCGACGAGTACTGTAAGACCGTTCAATCAACATGTGTATACCTGCAGAGATATTGAATGCCTATGTATATGTTTTGAAACTTATATGTGAAATTAAAATTCGCCAAAGTTAATACGTGCACATGCCTCCGTGTGCACCCAGTGACTTTCCTTGGTGAGTGCGGCTTTTTGGCTCACGAGGGCATTTACGCCATTAGTTTGACGAATTTTAATTTCACATACAAGTTTCGAAAAAATCTGAAAAAATTCATACCTATGATAGAATGAAGTATATACAGTTAAATTTTTTAAAAATAATATGACCATTTGTGACCTGTGCAAAAAAATAAAAACACACCTTGGATAGCATGAACAGTACAAAGGGGCCATATGCACATATTTGTTTTTTTTGCACAGATCGCAAATGGTCATATTATTTTTTGAAAATTTAATTGTGTATACTTCATTCCATCATATACCGGTATGAATTTTTTTAGATTTTTTTGAAACTTGTATGTAAATTAAAATTCGCCAAAGCTAATGGGTGCACATGTCCCCGTGTGCACCCAGTGACTTTTCTTGGTTGAGAGCTCTTTGTTGGAACAGTACTGAATTATTTTGCAAGGCTAGGCATGTAGAAGCTGTCAGAGGCAAGTATTACTTGTGGCAGAGAGAGAAAACTGAGACGTGCTGTCGGGGAGAGAGCGATCTAGAGAGAGAGTGTGTGAGATAGAGTGATGCAGTGACATGACCTGCTGCTGCTGCTGCCGCCATGCGTTAGCAATTTAGCAAAGCCTTTAAGGTGCGCACCGGCCTTAGCTACTACTAGCTAGCTCTCCCCAGCCAGCCAACTGCACCCAATTTATGATGTGTAGTTTTCTCAGAGAAAATTATGGCATGACGGTTGAACGGCCGGGACGCTGTCCTTTACCGTATCCTCGACCGTTCGATCAGGAATCAATTCAAAGAATTGTGCTAATAGTGGAAAAAACTACGACGCATCGATCGTGTGCACGATAGATGGGACAGAACGATGAGATCCATTAGCTCCCTAACCAACCATGTCGATTCATGGTGCGACAGATCTGAGGGACATGTGTGTGGTCGTAACCATGTGATCTCTATTACACTAAATCAGTCAAAAACTAGTGATACATCGCTTGCGCGTTCGGTGGGAGAATATGAGAATACGATGGATGCAGTTAGCTACTTAACCAACTGTGCATATTCATTGCGCCAACTGTATAATTCTGTGAACGTCTACGCTGAAGTAACAAAATGAGGAGAAACGAGTTTAACACCTAAGTTCACGCTTGGTTAGCTAGAGCAAACCAAGGCTCAGCAGGCAAGGACCCAAAAACAAGGAACAACAAATGAATGAGGAACTGTTCATGAGATATTTGCTTCCCCTTGAGAGAAGGCTCTCTTCCTGTCACTGAATTCCTCTTGAATGGCATGGATTGTCTAGATGCAGAAAAATGGTACAATGTCTAGAGCCTGCTTATGAACATAGCATGGCCCCTCTAGTCTAGATTGCTCAGCATTTAACCCCATCCATGTCCTCCACAGTGAAATAAATCACATTAAATACATTCTTCCATGGAAAAAAAATGAAATATACATTCTTGTAGCATATCAACTCCCAACTACTCCCCATTTCATTCACATCATCTTTCTTTGCCTTAAAAGAAATTCATTTCTTCTTTTTTTAAGTGAAAGAGGAGTATTCCTTATTTTGCTCGTTTCCGTTTCTATATAAGCAACACACCTCACACTCTTCTTCTCCACCCATCCCAAACCACGCAAAGCCTTCTTGTGTGCGAGTGAGCCAGTGAGCTGATCAGCTCAAAGAAACCCGATCTTTCCTTCTCCGACGACCGACCGGATCGACGATGGCGCCGCTGATCATCCCGGACGACGTGCGGGCCAAGGCGGAGATCTACACGGGCAACGCGGCGGGGCAGGAGAAGACGCGGCTGCTACTGCAGGAGACGGAGCTCCCCAGCGGCATCCTCCCGCTCAAGGACATTATCGAGTGCGGCTACGTGGAGGAGACGGGCTTCGTGTGGCTCAAGCAGAAGAAGAAGGTGGACCACTACTTCGCCAAGGCCGGCCGCCATGTCTCCTACGCCGCCGAGGTCTCCGCCATCGCCGAGAAGGGCCGCCTCAAGAAGATCACCGGCGTCAAGGCCAAGGAGATGCTCATGTGGGTCACGCTCCACGACATCTACGTCGACGACCCGCCCACGGGAAAGATGCACTGCAAGGCCATGGGCGGCATCACGAGGACCTTCCCCGCCGAGGCCTTCCAGGCCGACGACGTCCTCGTCCTGCCGCCGCACAAGAGCACTGGACTTCTCAAGAAGAGGACGGAAAGCAGCACCGACGAAGAAGACAAGAAGGAGGAGGAGGTGCCAGAGGAGAAGGAGGAGGCCACCGCCGCCGCCGTTGACGAGATCGACGAGAAGATGAAGGAAATGAGCACGGAGGCGGTGCAGGCAGAAGCGGTAACAGCCAAGAACTGATCCCGCCGGCGGCGGCGACGACGATAATACTATGATCGGTTAATCCTAAATTTGTTTCAGAATTAATAATGCATTGCATTCGCATGTATCCATCCATCCATCCATAAATTATTGCTTCTGTTAAACAAAACTATCGATATGTATGATGTATCACTCACCCAATCGATGAGAGTTTATCCAACGTTGATGTAATTTTTTTTCTTCTGGTTAATTCTAATATCCAAGGAGATAAAATCTAATGAATGCCATGAGCTACTAGCCTACTACTCGTACTGCCTTCTTTAATCTGCTTGTGGTGGCAGCAAGCAAATGCGAATAAATTAGGGAACAGTAGTGATCAGCTCAGGTCATCTTCTTCTGGTTGAGCATTCAATTGCATGTGTTCCTCTTCAATTCACTGGATCTTAAATAGATGCTGTACCTTCAACTGCACCTTGGTGCTACCAAGAGCAGCGCTGTGCGTACAAAAATTTCTTTAAAATCGTCCTAAAAAGAGTAAAGTACACATATGCTTTTTTAAAAAGAAAGTCCATATATACTCACAGTTCACTGTTATACACACGTCGTGCATGTCCTCTACGCACGCTCGAAATTCGCTTGGTAAGTAAGGCATTCGTCTTGACCTTAAAAGTCCAATTTAGGTGGTGGTACCAACAACCTCGCTCCTACCGCTAACCATTTTGTTGTCTGGGTGCTACTTAATTTGCGTATGGATGATTATCTGCTAAACATAAATGGGTCCAGGAGGCAGGATCCCGGTTGTTACGATATTAGAGAATAATCTAGAGATAAGAGACAAAGATTTTTATGTTGTTAAAAAATGATCCGAATTCAGTTACCGTATTGGATACGGTACCGAATCATGCTAGACGTAGCGTCGTACGATGTGGGGATTCACGCTGGTACCGGCGTAACCGATTACAACTCTTGTCTTGTCCTCTAAGGACTCATTGACTTGTCATTTATGGACTCTTGTAATTACCCCTATATATATGCCCCGGTAGTCGCACCTAAAGACCGTCCTGTGGTCTCGTGCTTGTAATATTTTTCCCATCATAGTGAGATTGCGCCTTCGTGCGTCCGTGGTTTTTTCCCGCAAGGGTTTTTCACGTAAATTTTTTTGTCTCTTGTCTCTAGATCAATCTCTAATATCGCAACACAGGTATCAGAGCTTTTGGTTATGAGATTAGATCTAGAGAGGAGAAGAAGAAGCAGCCAGCGCTCTCGCTCACGCCGGAAGATTGCCCATAGTCTCTGCTGATTTGTTTCCGTTCTCAAGTCACTGAGTCCGAGTAGCAATCTGCAATTAATTACCGACTTCGGATCAATCCTGTGCTGAACTGCTGCGCGTATAAATTAAGGACTCGAGGTGTGACGGGCTAATCGGACAGAGCAGGCAGCAACTCGGGAGAAAAAAACTGGTACAGCACAAGCGAATCAGCCCAACGCGAAAAAAAAGAGAGGAATAATTCAACTCCCAAGGCGGATCAGCAGCTGTCGGCCAAAAGCTACCCAAAAAATTTAACTTTCTAATCTTTGCTACGTGCACCCAAGAAAAGCTACCAGGAAGGTTCAATTTCCTGATCTTTGCTACATCCACCCACAGAAGCTACCAGGAAGTTCATCTACTCAGAATTTCATTGCTCCGCATAAATTAATTCTACCAGGAATTTTTTTCAGCTTGTACTACTTTGTGTACACATGATTCATCTACCACTAGCTTCTCTAAAATATGATATTCCGCTGTTAGATCGTGACACAAGGTTTTCTATCTGGCAAGTCAAGATGCGGGCTATTCTAGCACAGATGGACCTGGATGACGCTCTTTTGGGATTTGACAAGATGCCAGCGGCATGGTCTGCTGATGAGAAGAAACGCAAGGATCGTAAGGCTTTATCTCAAATTCATCTTCATCTATCTAATAATATTCTACAAGAGGTTTTGTGGCTAAAGCTAGAGCAAATATGTATGACCAAGGACCTGACCAGCAAGATGCACCTTAAGCAAAAGCTCTATTTACACAAATTGATGGAAGACGGATCAGTATTAAACCACCTGACAGAATTCAAGGAAATTATTACCGATCTCGAATCTATGGAGGTAAAATATGATGATGAAGATTTAGGTCTTATTTTGTTATGCTCTCTACCCAGTTCATACTCTACTTTTAGAGATACTATTTTATATAGCCGAGATACTCTCACTCTTAATGAAGTTTATGAAGCACTGTATGCTAAAGAGAAGATGAAACATATGGTTTCTGGTGAAAACTTAAACTCGCATGCAGAAGGCTTGGTTGTCCGAAGCAGACAACACGAGAAGAGTTCAAGCGGCAATTTTAGGGGCAGAAGCTCTAGCAAGAATAATAGAGGCAGATCTAAGTCTAGGAACAGGAAGTCATGCAAATACTGCAAGAAAGGTGGTTATGACATATCCGAATGCTGGAAGTTACAAAACAAGGAAAAGAGGAATGTCACATACAAACCAAAAGGTAACAAAGAAGATGAAAATTCTGCTAATTGTGCTCATGATAGTAATTCTGAAGGTGATGTGCTTGTCGTTGTTGCTGGATGTGCTAAAATTAATGATGAATGGATTCTTGATACTGCTTGCACCTTTCATATGTGCCCACATAGAGATTGGTTTACAACTTTTGAACCCGTTACTACTGCTGGTTCTATTTTGGGTTTTGATGATTCACCACGCAAGATTGAAGGCATTGGCTCTATTCAGATCAAGATGTTTAATGGCACAATCAGAACTTTAATGGATGTTCGATACATTCCTAAGATGAAGAGAAATCTTATCTCTTTAAGTACCCTTGATGATAAGGGGTATAAGTATTCAGATGGAGGTGGAGTCCTAAAGGTCACCAAAAGTTCTCTTATTGTAATGAAGGGTGATATGAGGATGGCTAATGGTCTTTATTATCTTCAAGGTACTACAATTTCAGGTAATATCGCCCCTGTTATTTCAAATGATACTTCTGATTGTGGTACTACTAATCTTTGGCATATGTGTCTTGGTCATATGAGTGAAACTGGAATGATGGAGCTATGCAAAAGATGTCTACTTGATGGTCAAAACATCGACAAGTTAAAATTTTGTGAACATTGTGTCTTTGGCAAGCAAACAAGGGTAAAGTTTGGCACTGAAACTCACTCTACAAAAGAAATATTGGAGTATGTTCACTCAGATTTGTGGGGAGAGTCCCGCGTTCCGTCACTTTGAGGTGCATGTTACATGCTGACCATCATTGATGATTACTCAAGAAGAGTTTGGGCATATTTTTTGAAGCACAAATCAGATGTATTCAAGACATTCAAGGAGTGGAAGATTATGATTGAAAGACAGACTGGCAAGCATGTCAAGAAGCTGCATACCGATAATGGCTTGGAATTCTATTCTAGAGAGTTTGAAGCTTTGTGCAAATCAGAGGGAATTGTGAGACATTATACTGTCCCAGGTACTCCTCAACAAAATGGTGTAGCCGAATGCATGAATAGAACCATCATGGAGAAGATACGATGTATGCTATCTAGTTCTGGATTATCTAGAAGTTTTTGGGCTGAAGCCGCTTCCACTGTTTGTTACTTAATCAACCGATCACCTAACCTGGCTATTGGAAAGGAGACTCCCATTGAGGTATGGTCTGGTTCTCCAGCAGATTATTCGGATTTGAGAATATTTGGTTGCCCTGCTTATGCTCATGTTAATAATGGTAAATTAGAGCCTAGAGCTGTTAAGTGTATTTTCCTTGGTTTTAGCCTGGTGTGGAAAGTTATAAATTATGGAATCCTGAAACTAGAAAGGTGGTAATTAGCAGAAGTGTTACTTTTGATGAATCTGCTATGTTACATGATAAGTCATCTAATGATGTTCCTATTGAGAAGCCACATGAAATAAGTTTGCAGGTGGAGCATGTTATTAATTTAGGTGATACACCAGACAAAGAGAATATTATTGTTCATGATGATGCACCTATTACTGAGGATCCTCCTGAGGTTGTGCAGCCACCACAACATCCTGTTGCAATTCAGCCTAGAAGGTCTACAAGGGAACATAAGCGTCCCAACGGGCTTATTGAAGAATGCAATGTTGTTGCTTATGCTTTTAGTGTGGCAGAAGACATTGAAGGTACTGCTGAACCTTCAACTTATTCAGAGGCTATTACTTCTGTTGATTCAAATAAATGGATGACTGCCATGCATGATGAGATGGAATCACTTGAGAAAAATGGTACTTGGGAGCTAGTCAAATCACCAATTGAGAAGAAGGCTATTCGCTGCAAATGGATATTCAAGAAAAAAGAGGGCATTACACCAACCGAAGAGATTAGATACAAAGCAAGACTAGTTGCTAAAGGTTATAGCCAGATTCCAGGTATTGATTTTACAGATGTATTTTTCCCTGTTGTGAAGCATAGTTCTATTCGTACTTTACTCAGCATTGTGGCTATGCGTGATTATGAGCTTGAGCAATTAGATGTGAAAACTGCATTCTTACATGGGGAATTAGAGACATTTATATGGAGCAGCCGGAAGGTTTTGTCGTTCCGGGGAAGGAGAATTATGCTTGTAAGTTAAAGAAATCTCTATATGGTTTGAAGCAATCACCAAGACAGTGGTACAAGAGGTTTGACTCCTTTATGATCTCTCAAGATTTTAGAAGATCAAATTATGATAGTTGTGTTTATTTAAATACTGTTAATGGTTCAACTATCTACTTGCTCTTATATGTTGATGATATGTTGATGATCTTGGTGCAGCAAAGAAGATTCTTGGCATGGAGATTAATAGAGATAGACACTCTAAAAAATTATACCTAAGTCAGAAAGAGTATATTGATAAGGTACTTCGTCGTTTTAATATGCACAATGCAAAACCAGTGAGTACTCCTTTAGCTGCACATTTCAGACTTTCTTCAGATTCATGTCCACAGTCAGATGATGAAATTGAGTACATGTCTAGAGTTCCATATGCCAGTGCAGTTGGCTCACTCATGTATGCCATGGTATGTTCTCGCCCTGATTTATCCCATGCATTGAGTGTTGTTAGTAGATATATGTCTAATCCTGGTAAAGAGCATTGGAAAGCAGTTCAATGGATTTTCAAATATTTGAGGGACATTTCTAATGCTTATTTATAGTTTAGAAAATCTAGAGATGGACTTGTTGGTTATGTGGATTCAGATTTTGCTGGTGATTTAAATAAAAGAAGATCTCTTACTGGTTATGTGTTCACTGTTGGAGGATGTGTTGTTAGCTAGAAAGCAAGTCTTCAAGCCACTGTTGCCTTGTCCACTACAGAAGCCGAGTATATGGCTATTTCAGAAGCTTGCAAAGAAGCCATTTGGCTAAGAGGTTTGTTTACTGAGCTTTGTGGAAGTACGTCTTGCACTACAATATTTTGTGACAGTCAGAGTGCTATTTATCTCGCAAAGGATCAGATGTTCCATGAGAGAACAAAGCACATTGATGTGAGGTATCACTTTATTCGAGGTGTCATCGCTCAAGGTGATATCAAGGTCAGCAAGATAAATACACATAATAATCTAGCTGATATGATGAAAAAAGCCAGTTCCTGCCACTAAGTTTGAGCTTTGCTTAGATTTAGTTGGTATTACTCAGTAGTCCTATGTGACTTTGACGCACAAGGTGTTTATGCTTATTTGATTGGAGAAGTTCATTACTTTCTTTGACTACTGGAGGGAATTCGGCTCAAGGTGGAGATTGTTAAAAGATGATCCAAATTCAGTTACCGTGTTGGATACGGCACCGAATCATGCTAGACGTAGCGTCGTACGGTGTGGAGATTTACGCTGATACCGGCGTAACCGATTACAACTCTTGTCTTGTCCTCTAAGGACTCGTTGACTTATCCTTTATGGACTCTTGTAATTACCCCTATATATATGCCCTGGTAGTCGCACCTAAAGACCGTCCTGTGGTCTCGTGCTTGTAATACTTTTTCCATCATAGTGAGATTGCGCCTTCGTGCGTCCGTGATTTTTTCCCGCAAGGATTTTTCACGTAAAAATCTTTGTCTCTTGTCTCTAGATCAATCTCTAATATCGCAACACAGATAGCTACTTTTGGACGGGGGCAGGATCCACGCGTGACCATAGACAAAGTGCGAGCCGGTGAGCGGCCTAGCCTGCATGTCATTCAGTACCCGCGCGACCGCGCCCACCCGATTGTGTTGCTCGACAATGCTCCTGGACCACTGCACTTGTACTCCCCGTAATATATCCCGCTACTGCAAAATCAAACAATCATCCCGGTCAATTGTTATGATAGGCATGCAGCTCGATCAACAAAAAGAGAGGAGAGATTGTGAGAGATTGTCGTTGCTCACCATTCGGGCTTCTCAATGTTCCATCCGTCCCAGCCGACAGGCACCACCTCCTTGCCCATGTCGGAGTAGGAGTAGACCACCCACGACGAGGCCCCCCATGCCAGCCTGTCCCAGGTAGATCTGGCCGACGCTGGTGATCCTGCACCGCACGAACGAGAACCCGCTCTCGACGGCGTCGGCGATGCTCTTGCTCCGCTGCTGCGCCGTCAGCACCGCCACCTGATTCGTCACCGACACGATCGTTCAGTCCTACGTAGCATGGGAAGATCGATAAGTGAGTAGTGGTTTTCTTGTATCGTATGTAGTATTATGTGTGTCATATATGTGCGGATATGTATATGATGATTGGCTGATTAATTAGCACGTAGAGGGGACCTGCCGAAGCCGAAGATGAAGTCGACGCTCCCCTGGATGATGCAGTCCTTGAAGTAGTGGAGGCCCTTGTGATCGTAGAGCGTGTCCTGGCCGCCTGCAAACGTGCAGTTGTAGAATGCAGCTTTGGTGCCGAATATCCGCAGTGCCACGGCTTGCCCACCCTTCTGCCCCGGGAACACCATCGGCGCGTGGTTCTGCCCATGAAGTGGCAGAGCTTGAACAAAATCTCAAAGGAGCAAAGGGATGATACAAAGCTGAAATTTGGTGGAGGCGAAGGCAAGAAGATATTGAGGGGAGTAGGCCAAATTCATTTAGAAGAATTGACAGAGAAGTAGGCCGAGTTCATTGGGCTTTAGAAATTGCATGGGTAGACATGTGTAGTATATGGGCCTAAATACTCATGGGCCCATGGAAACGTATGGCAATTAACCTTGAAGACGATGCCGGAGGCCATGAAGTAGTCGGACTCGACGGTGACGGTGGCGCTGCCGATGGTGCCGACGGGGGCGCCGTCATTTTCGCGTGTCGCCGCCGCGTCGTCCCACGTGATCACCGGCGGGTTCTTGGGGGTTTCCCACGAATGTGATGAACGGCTTCGTGCTCGGGATCAACACCTTCTCCCTATATTAAATTTCCTTCGCAATTCGATTAACTACCATCAAATCGCAACGTAAGTGCCAATGTAAATTGCATATTTCTTTTTTGATCGACATTCAAGAATGAACGAATTAATGGATTATTTACTTGTAAGTGCCGGGCCTGATGTCGAGGATGACTCTCTTCTTGTTCCTCTCCGGCATGGCCTTGATCGCCTCGGCAACGGTCCTGAACTACGTGCCCTTGCTGTCGGCGCTCACGATGTACTTCACCTTGCCGGCCTCCGCTGCCGACAGGTCGGCGTCGATCGTCTTGCTACCGGTGCCGTTCTTCGCCTTGCTGGCGTAGTTCCGCTCGGTGACGACATAGTTCTCGACGTTCTGGGCAATTAACTGGTCGAAGCTGCTGCTGGCCCCGCCGCCGCCACCACCGGAACTCAGCCTACTTCTGGTGCCGGTGCCGGCGCCACCACTGTTGACGATGAAATTAGCTTGCTGGAGCTGTGAAGAAGCTGGGGAGAACGACAACGATGCTAGGAGCAGTACTGCAAGGACAGCAATGGCGACGGGTGAAGGTTTACAAATGTTCCCCTGCATGGCAACAAGCTCTAGAGGGAAGAACAATTAATGAACTATTAACTAGATCTATTGTGTATCTATTTTTTAGGGGATTAATTTATTGAGTGATGTATTTGTGAGGGAACTAATGGTTAATTTGGAGAGGGGCTGCATGCATTTGTATATATAGGTTTGGGATGGGAAATGGAAGGATGCATCCATGTAAGAGTAGCATTTTTGTTGGTTGGTCCTCCTTAATCCTTGTAGAAGCACTGCCTTTGCCGCTACCCTTCCTTTTTAGAAGTGATTTTTTTACGGTACATCTTACTGCTGTTTAGAGGAGCAGTATAGATGCACGTCAACCGTTAGATTAACAGGGTAATATAGGCACTTATCATTAACTTTCTTTATTAAGGACAATTTGGTCTGGCTTTCTCTCTCTGATTAAGCCGTCGCACCCGTCTGCCCCGCCGTGCCCCTGTTTGCCACCTTGCAGTCGAGGCCCAGTCCGCCACCCTACCGCCGCACCCCGTCAGCGCGGCGTCGCCAGAGCACCACGCTCCCATCCGGCCACCCACACCACTCCCCCGTTCGGTCACCCTGCCGCCCGCGGGCTGCATCTGCTACCTCGCCTCCCAGTTGACCTGCAAGAAGGTATAGCACCTTCCCTCTCCCCAACATGAAGGTTACTGCCATCTTCTCAATCGTCGTCATCAATGTTCCATGCAATGGTTGGCTTGTACTTTGTACATAGCTAATGCCTTTTCAAATTTGCCCTGGTGTATGGAAGATGGGGAAGAAAAGCGTCATGCAGCTTTCTCATAGCCCCACTATGAGACTACCCTCAAAGTTCGTTAACTATAGATATAAAAGCAAATAATCCCCGCTTTCCTGGCCCTTCTCTACCAGATTTCTCCCTGTCCATTCCCAAAGTGCAAAAAAAAACAAACTACTGCCCGAAGCTGCACTAGCTTCATCTCTATTGAACACACATGCAGGACAGCCAACCATGGGGCCCACCTTCTTTTATTTCCTGAGGGACCGAGCAGAGGCACGCGTAGGTGGTTTCCTTCCTCCTTCCTGTATTTTTCTCTAGCTCCTACCTTGCTAAGTCGTCACTATTGTCGTCTTTCACCTTGCTATCAACGCACCACCAGCGATGGGACGGTGTGCATCGTTGCTACCCTTGTCCTCCCTCACTATATCTCTTCCTCACGCATGTGCTCTCTTCCTCCAAGCGCGAGGTGTCATGCCTGTGACTGGTAAGGTCGCCGATGATCATGCAAAAGACGCCGATAGGACCATACCCCAAACCGTGGTTGCATCCCCCTATCCTGGTGCTGTTGCGGGAGGAGAGGGTAGGCGGATACAGGGTTGATTTCCAGATTGTTTCTTTTCTTGATAGTTTTTCAAAGATTTGTAGGCATTCAAATATGATAATCTATGAGATGAAAGTGCAGGATTATGGAGCTGAAAACTAAATCTCTGAGTTGAAAGGTTGGATTGTTGAGTTGAAAGCTTGGATTAGTGAGTTGAAAGTTTACAGCTTACAAGATAAAAGTTGGTCTTTTAAGAATTGAAAGTTGGATTTAGTGCGGTTCAAAGTGTCTTTGATCTAGCTAAAATTCTATGTAAAGGCAGTTAAAAGTGATTATTTTGTGAGGTTAAAAGTGACTCTTGATGTAGTTGAGAGTGACCGACTTTTTCGATGGAGTTAAAAGCCACGCACCGCGGAAGAAACGACTTCAGAAGGCAATGGATCAGTGGGCATCATACGAGTGATGGGAGAGGAGGCAGCTATAGAGGGGTAAGGGAAGGGTGCACAGGAGACGATATCGGCTTTGAACGTCGTGTATTCGCTACTTGCCGAGGTAGCGCAACTTCATGAATTAGACCTCCCCTAAAGTGCCCTACATGAGAGAGGAGAGGAATAGGCAATTAGGGTTAGGCCGAGGTGCACCATATCATGTAAATGAACATGTAATTTAAGCTTTATCAACTCAAAAACATGTCATTTGTGCTGAAATCAAATCAGTTTTGTTTAATCAACACTTAGAAAAGATCTCCATTACTTAGTCAACTACATTTTGGGTATTCAACCAAAAGCTACAGCCCAACTAGTCATCCAACTCATCCAGAAACACCATTGCAAATGTGTTAGCTTCTATTTACCTGTTGACAAGCTCTAGGTGTGTCAAAGGTCTGACCAGCTTCATTTTCTTCTTAAAAAGCTGCAAACCAAACAAATTGACACATCCTTTTGCTTGATCGTACACCACATTTGGTGGTGAAGTTAGAAAATTTTAGTTTGGACAAGCCATGAACACTGTTGGGCTTGTCGGAGGAGATGCTCATTTGTTTGACTCCAGCCGTACCTCAAGGTACATAGAGGGTTCAACAACTTCTCGTGTAGGATCTTGAACGAGCGTCCAAGATGGAGGGATGGTTATTCCGTCGGACTAACACTTCGGTATTTTTTTCTTATGTGCTTATGTGGTGCCTGGCAATTTGCCAGCATCAATCGGTTGATGGGAGTTCAGCCTCCTGCTCAAAAGAAAGAAAAAGTCCCTCCTTATTGTAATCTATTATACACGACAAGTTAACTGAAAGAATAGTAGACATACTAAAAAATCTCATAAAAAAGAAAACATCTAGCCATCAATATAGTGAATACTCCTTTTACTACTAGATCACAATCAAAATATTTTCATAACTATATCTAAATAGATATAGCCGATGGATCATTATAATTGTACTTAAGTAGATCACAACCGATAGATCTTGTAACCGTACCTAAACAGATCAAGACCAATAGGTCATCATAATTGTACCCAAAGAGACCACAATTGATAGATTTTTATAATTGTATCTAAACATATCACAACTGATATATCATCATAATTGTACCTAAGTAAATCATAATTGATTAGATTTTCATAATCGTACCTAAACAGATCACAGCCGATATGTTATCATAACTATACCAAGACATATCACAACCGATAGATCTTTATAATTGTACCTAAACATGAAACAACCGATAGATCTTCATAATTGTACCTATACAGATCATAATCGATAAATTTTCATAACGATACCTAAATATCATCCAACCATTGTCTAGTAGACATTTATTATTAATGGACCGCAATTGATAAATCTTCATAAATTTATTTAAACGGTATACAACTATTGTTTTGACATACTTAGTTATTAATGGTCCATGACCGATGGAAATTATAGTTTTATAGCTCATGCAAAAGTTCCTGACCTTTTAAGTCTGCACAGTGATCTAATATCAACAACCGGTGATCTAAATCTTTAGCTCGCTTATAGATCTAATATCACATACAAACAATTAGCTAGATCATGACCCGAACTTTAATTTGCGTGATCTAAAATCATGTATAAATAACTTACCGGCTAAAAATAACAACCACCTGGCCGTCCGGTTCCCTATCTGAACTTTAGTTCCATGTATTGTTTTAATATCAAATACAAAAGATTAGCCGTCTCACGTATAAACCAGTGGTTTGCTCGGTGATTGATGAGTGCATATGATCAATCGTAGCAATTTTCAATGTGGGAGTATCGAGTATCAACCCTAAGGAGCAAGAAGGTTAGCACCTCGCCCCGCAATTATATACTTCAAATATAATTATCTTGCATGATGCAAAGGGACCAACTAATGCAATATAAAAATACAACTAAGTGACTAATAGCTACTGAAAATAAATATGCAATGTGTAAAACAAAAGAACTAGACTCAATGCAAATAATTGTTCCTAGGAAATCAGTTTCTAGCAACTCAACGGTTTGACTAAAGGGAAGATCTTTGCCGGTAGAGAAGGCGAGGCTTAAATGTGAATGAAATCTGTAGTTAATTCACACCCATGATTATATACTCAGAAAAATAATTAAGATTTCCCTAACCTGAGCATACGAGTCCCTGTAAATCCTCCGTATCAATGATTCATGAATTAGAAATAGGCTTCTCTCACTCCATCCTTCCCTAACCACTTCACATCTAACAGTGCAAACCCAGGTGTTCATCTAATTTACTTGCACACTCATACACTGGCACAAGGACCGCATCAAGTCTAACAATATATATGTGCAAATCATCTTATACTATAATACTGATGCCATGGAATGACACAATACTCGAATATAGATGAGATGAAACAATAAATCATAGGGAAATAATTTATTGAATCTAACATCATTTTGAACATGCAAATAGTAGGCATACAAAGGAGAAAAGGGAGAGGAAAGAGAGGCAATGGCGGCGGAGTGCATGTGCGGTGGTGGCGGTGGTGTGGAGGTGCAGCACCCGCTCCTCCTCCTTCCTTGGTCTTCTTCCCCTGTAGTAGATGAGCTCCTAAATGTAGATGGAGGCTATGGTGGTGGAGAATTGGTGACTTGTGGAGACTAGATCACTCTTTAAATACCTCCATTAATGCTCCCTTGGCCATCCAATCCATAGCATTTTGATCCAAGGGCTCTTCGGCATCTTTAGAGGCTTCCAAACCTTTCCTTGTCCTGTAAGGAATTCAATGCCAAAAACCTTTCGATTTGGAGTTGAATTGAGAAAGTTATGACTAATCCCGAGCCTCTCTTCGGGCTCCTGTGGGACCCCGAAAGTTTGTGTTCAGTCCAATCTTCCTCGTTTAGAGTCCAATTGGGTCATTTTTGTACTTGCTTTGGGGTAGCTTGACGAGACGAATAACTTTCGTGTTGTGACTTTCTTTATTTGAGATAATCTAGATGATGAAAATGTCCGGATACCATATTTTGCCTCCCGAGACGCATCCGGATGATCTTGAAATTAGCTCATATTTTTATGACAGCTCCATTAGAGTTCTAAAAACTCATCCATCTACGAGAAATAAAATACAAAAATATATATAAAAAATTATGCAATACATGGGACAAAAGAGGTAATGTGTAAAAATAATAAATAACTATTAATAAAAGAATTATGAAACTTTATAATAATATCACGTGCAAATGATATGTCATTCTCGTGTGGGATACCGAGCTAGTTAAAGAAAAAAGAAAGCAAATTAACCGTTACTGGAATTACTTTTACAGAAAGCGTACACATTGCTAGCTAGCTAGCGGGATAACTATGAAGTCCTGTAATTATATCCACTTATGTTACCGACTTACCGAACGAGGGTGCTGACGGCGACCAAATGGAAAGTAGTTGCGACTAAGTGGCTAGGTTGATTTTAGTAGTTTGGTACTACGTACTTAATAGATTAGCGACGCGGAGACCGAGCCAAATTAGTCCTAATTAGTTAATTAATTAACCAACTAAATAATGATTACAATCCTATATTTAGATCTCCATTATATAAATAATTTTACGTTAGTCGTATACTTAATAATAAAGCATGCATGCACGCACGTAGGCACGTGTACCCTAAGTCACTCTAGAAGGTAGTACTAGCAACGCAGAGACAATCTCTTTGACCGTTGACCGTGGTACGCTGACGTGGCGGGAGGGGACTGGCTGGGCCGTGATGTGCGGGTCCAACCACTACATGAAGGCGAGCTTAATTTAACAGTTTTTAGATACAGCACGTGCTGTTCTTTTCACGAGCTTCGTGTGGGCCCACGCGCCGGCCTACACACCTCGACGCAAGCGACTTCTACCATTTGACCCTCTTCAAGTCATACGAGAAGCTTCTCCACGTCGAAGAATTCTCTCTTTTGCTCGAAAATTTCGTCGCTTTCGCAGCGAAATTACACAAATGTTAGTATTTTAGTTAAAATTTCATTCGAGCAGTCGGAACAGCTGTTTGAATTTTGGATGACTTACAAGGCCTCTTTGATTCCAAGGACTTTTATAAAAAAATTGGAGTATTTTGATTTTTAGGAATTTTTTCTATAGTGCTTGTTTTATTTATAAGATTAAAAACTATATGAATTTTTTCTATAGACTATTTACATGTAATTTTAAAGAAATTTTTTCATTGAGTCTAACCTTTTCGAAAATTTTCTTTGTTTCTATGACAAATATAACATGCACCAAATTATTAAACAAATTATGTGTTTTTGCTACGATACAATCAAACAGTTTCTAGTACTTATTCTTATGCTTTTAATTTATTTGGCATATAATATGTCAAATTCTTACCTTTTTTGTCTCAGGATTTTAAGAATTCTACGAATTAAAAATATCCTTAAGTGAGATTCTAACACAGAGAGTGAACTAGAGCACTAGTGGGAAGAGCTTACCCTTGCCACACCTAGCGCCAGGACCCATGTTCGAAAGCTTGAAATTTCCAATTTTAACCTTTGCAAATTCAAACAAAAATAAAGGTTGTTTGACAAAACTGAATATTTTTTAGGGTATATCGTATGACTGAAAGTTCGATGCGTGAATCCCGATTGCATAGAATGGAGAGCATGAGGTTTGCACTATATGTAATGTATCAAGTGTGCCCCTTTTAATCGGGGTGGACATATATGCGGATAGATAGATGTCTACATATATGTATTTATGTAATCAGAAAAAACAAAGAAAGGTTACTTATGTCGCGTTGAGATTTAACGTATTAACGTGTCGGATGTTACGGTCGATGGAGCGGCGATGCTCGTAACACAGAGAGAAATAAATACATGATATCCTTGTGCTTAACCCTGAAAACAACTGCCCATGCATAAAGAAGCAAGTAGACGCATGTATGGATGCGTCCTCAATTAATTGCAGCTAGGGTTTCAGTTAGTTCGATCGGTTCATGCTAAGGCTTTTAAGCATCACATAAAGCGAGCTTTATCGCTTCCAACTCCGTCGATCGATGCGTGCTATTAGTGGGCACGTGAGCTAGACAGCAAAAGATCGATGCAAGCTTATCTTTTCTTGCAGCTAGAGCTAGCATATGCCCATTGTTGCCCAATGCCTTGTGCAAATCGGAAAACCCTCGAGACCCAAAAAAGCTACGGCTGAGGATTTCTCCACGTGGATGGAGAGAATATGTGGTAGATAGAAGCTAGTGGAGATTGGACAAATGATTTGGAGGATCTATATATAGTTAGTTAGCTTGGAACTACAAGTCATGGAAATATGCAGTATTTATTGTTGGGAGTCTTTGTGTATGAACCAAACACAAAGTCATGTTTCTTAGCCTTAAAAAGAAGTCATGTTTCTTATCTTTCTTTCTTTCTTTTAGCTTCCTTTCTCTTTTGAGATAAAAGCATGGCTATATAAATGGAATTTTCTCTCCTAGCTAATAGAATTGGTACTATTCCTGTTCTTCCTTTATCTTTTTGAGAATATTGAGTGCATGGATAAATGGAGTTAGTTAACTGCCCATAATAGTACATTACTGCACATCTCCTAAATTAGAGACTTAAGGCTCTCGTTCGGAAAACGGGAACTTTTCCGGATTCGTGGAGGAATTGAACTTTCTTTTCTAATTCGCCGCTTGTACAAGAATGACCAATTTTAATAGTTGGACTACATGAATAACTTGAGAGGTAGTAAGAGAGTAATATATGTAAGTGTGCAAAAGACACTTGGAAGGTGTCGAGAGGACATTTTGGGACACATAAATATGTGCACACAAGTTTCAATACCATTCATCGATCTATACGGTTTGTACACTTACATTGTACAAACAGCAAATTACATGATTCTCCCTCCCTTTATAACCTCTAGAAGAACGAGTCCTTAGGAAGCAAAAATCAACACAAAAAGGTTACACGGGGAAAAACAAAATAAACTTAACTTTTCTATATATATTACGTTACATTTGAAGTCAGAATAAACTAACTCTAGATTTCTCGTATAAGTTATCTATCTCAACACCATGAACCTTATATCTATATATATACACACACACGCATATAACCATTTTTGAACGTAAAAAATCATTGCATCTTCCAAATGTCCTCCAAGCTCCAAAAGTCCTCAGCAAGGCCCTCAGAAAACCCTTGCACCCATCCAGTGAGCTCTGAGTCCTGAAATTTGCTAGCCTGTGTTGATTCGGACCATAACCCTTGATTTGTTTGCTGCACCCAATCTCCACCGTCGATCACCTCTCCTGCATGCACATTTGCATAAAGGTCCCAATCATATGAGTCCGATGCGAACGAGTCCGAGGATGATGTCACCACGCCGGAGCTCTCCATGTAGCCCATTGCCAATACAGGCACAACATTATCACCAACTGCAGCAGCTGCTTGCTGAAGATGGTGGTCGGCGAGGCCAGGCATCCATAGATACCTCATGACATCTTTGAACTTGTTGCTGTTGGCGTCGCAGTTGAGTTGCTTGGCGTGCTTTTGCACCCTGGTCCTCCAGTAGTTCTTGATCTCGTTGTCGGTCCTCCCAGGCAGGTGCTGAGCTATCTTGGACCACCTTCATGTGCAAGGGCCAACGGCCCAAATGCAATTAGGAAACAAAAATCCATTGTGCATAAAAAAACAAAGGGCGATGTTTGTGGTTGATATGCTGTGTAATCTACTTAGTGGGTATTTACTAATTCTAGTAAGATTCTTTTAACTAGGTATCAAGATTTTTTTGGATATAAACAAAGATTAATTAAGTGTTTTTAAGAGCCACCGTGATCCCAAACGAAGCTTAGAGCTAGCTAGGTACTCTATATCGAGAGAGCGAGAGAGGGAAGAAGCGTGAAATTTTCATGCACCGTACGTGTCATGTGAGAGTGAAAGACAGTAGCCATGCTGCAGCCCATATGCATGCATCACATCCTGCTTTTAGGAAGACTTGTACAATCTGAACTGTGCCATCGAGGCATTCAATTTAATCTGACGTGCAAGTCCACATCTAGCTAGCTTGGACTTGATCATGATTAATTGTTACCTGTTGCCCCAGCGGGAATGGAGGTCGAGGATGAGCAGCTGCTCGTCGGCGGTGAAGTTGCCGCGTTTCACGTCCGGCCGGAGATAGTTCAGCCACCGCAGCCGGCAGCTCTTCCCCGTCCGCTTCAGCCCTGCAGCATCCATTGTTTTACAACTCGGTGAGGTCGATCGATCGATCGATTATGCATATATGTATGTATGGCACGTCGATCGGCGGCGGAGAGATGTACTACGTACGCACCGGCGGCGCGGGCGAGGGAGTTCCAGCGGCCCTCGCCGTGGTCGGCGATGTAGTTGACGAGGGTGAGATCCTCGTCGACTGTCCACGGGCCGCGCCGGAGCTCCACCGCCTCCTCCTCCTTGTGGCCCTGGCGCGGGTCGTCGTCGAGCGGTACCGGGGAGCCTGCCATGGTCGTGGTGGTGTTGCTGCTGCTGCTGCCGCTGCTCCTGCTCATCTGTGACGATGACGCCATGTTCTATTTGCTTTCCTTGTAGTTTGTGGAGAGAGAGAGAGAGATTAAGTGATAAGTTGGAGATGTAGAGAGAGATAGATGACTTGGTGGGAGAGAGATGGCAAGTCATTTTATAGTGTTGATGATAGAGAGAGATAGAGTTGAAAACTAGTGAGAGAAAGAGAGAATACGCACGTGGTGGAAGTGTGAGAGAGATCGATGGAAAGCCGTGAAGAGAGGATGGATGGCACAAGGCATCCGTCCATGCGTATTTTACAGCAACAAAATTTTAAGAGTTTATGTTTGTTTGGATTTAGTTAAGTAGTGCAACACAGCAGTAAAGCTAATGTTTTCTTTTCTAAAAGGCACATATATACAAGAACAATGATTGAAACTTTTTCTGAAAAATACTCGTTGAAAAAAAAATATAACTCCGTATTGCCATGAATTGAGAGTTGGATTCAATAGATCGTTTGCCTGAATATGTGATAGAGCCAAAACGCGTTCTCGCACTTCCTTTTGTTCGTGTTGAAGAAAAAAGATTGTATATTCCTCTGCCACCGACCTCGTGCATATCCACTCTAATCTATAGGCCGTGCTGACCACCCAAATTAAGTCTAATGAATTTGATAATTGAGTTCCTCGTTAAATAACTTAGGCAATTATTTGTGGAAAGCTCAATCTATGATTGGTTTGCATGCATGTGAGCTATGTCCAAACAATTTTTGGAAAGATATTCATGAGAATAACCTCTGCGCAACGACACAAAAGGAGGCTGGTTATGTATCATTGTATCCACCCTGCCCATGTGAGCAACAACTGCATATGGGAGATGAGAAGGGCAAGGCAGAGAAGTGTATTGTAGTAACAAATCTGCACATCTTACTTCTGATCAAACGGCTGTGTATCAGCTAAAGATAGGGTTATCACTTTCGATAAAATTTACCAATATTTAGTGATATTTTGATCGGTTCTACCCTGCAAACCGACAAAACACCCAACCAGTCAAATAATTCAAAAATGATCTGCATTTTAATTTGAACCTGTTTTTGAGTTTACAAAATTTCGGATTTTTTTACCTAACCTTTTTTTTTCGATTTTGGTATTTAAATTTGAACACATATTTTGTTTACAGTTTCTTCCCCATTTTTTCTTCAAAATATGATATGTTAAATTCGTAAATATCGAACCCCTAGCTGAATTTCTTTTTCTGAAAACGAAAAGTGTGACCCTGCAGGCTAAATGCACCGCGCTGATCATCGATCTCTGCGTAATCGCGTATGCAAATTAAGACAGTATATACCATTCAACTGCATATACACAAACTCTCTCTCTGTCTCTTTCTCTCTCTGGCTGTGTTGAACGTGTCGAAACGTACGCAGTTAGTGCATCGATCAGAAACAGAAACGTACGTCTAAAGTGTGCCAATATAATGGGCAAACGTAGATCACATCACATGCATTTAGCTAGCTTTATAATTATGGAGATGTGCATGTTGTAACCTCTAAGCTTGTTTTAGAGCATCAACACCACGTGAGACAGCGTGATCCCGTCGTCACCCTTTCTCTCTCATCGATACGAGGACGTGCACACGCAAAATCAAAGCAGATATACAACGACATGTCAAACGAGATACTTAGCCTCCATGCATTCTCTAAACTAAGAGAGGCTAAAGAGAGAGTGAGTTGATGGTGTAGCCCCGCTTTCTAATTGCCCAGAGGGGCACGTTGGATGGGCACACTAACACGACCAAAGGAAAGCTAGGTTCTGTAGTTGCTCTAAATGGACGGTACAGGACACGACTTAATTAGGGTTAAGTTTGTAGGATTTTTCAACTCGACTTTGTGATGACACACACGCGGCTAGCTTGTTAGGACGTAACCACGGCCTGCAACCAATTGCTGTCAAGAGTTAACGGCCGCCGTCGATATAAGGACATATAGAACAGTCCATCGTCAGCTGTCTTCGACGCGTACCATATAGGATTTATGATGAGGTGAAAACAAGATAACGAAGAGAGAGAATAATGTTATCTATTGTGTTATTTTACAGAGTCTATAAGACTTTTATAGGTGGCTTATAGAAATATTTACCATCGTACGCATGCCATAGGCTTCCCAAATATATATTTTGCTATAAATTATGGGCTTTTAGATAGACAACTTGTTGACAAATTATTATATGTGTTGTCTTTAGTTTTATCTGTAGGTGACGTGGTGTATACTACATATAACCATCCGTCTGTATCTTTGTACATACTGCTGCATGAGTCGTTACTTATCGCTCGGTTAATCATCCATTTTCCTGTTTAATTGCTAACTAGGTTATTTTCATTTGTTATATTGCAATTGGGTAGTTTATAACAGGGATTGGCTACAAATTAATTGACAGATTGATTTGCCTCCTCCTCCCCTCATTGCTACCATCGAGCGACTAAACCGGCAAAAAGGAGGAAGAGAAGGATCACACTAACCGCCAAGCTAGTGACAATGAAGAAGGAGAAGACCTCCCCGCTGGTGAGGATAGGATTCGCCATAGCGGCGCAACCAAGGACAGAGAAGCAAGGCAACAGTACTGGAGAATATATGTTTCGTTGAGGGATAACTATGGAATACTTGACATAGTAGGCTAGCGGTTGCGGCGGCGAGAAACTGGCAACGCGGCGTGGCGTCGGAGAGAAAAAGAAAAGAAATTAGGGACAATAGGACTGGAGAGGAGGAGAGAGACAAGGGGAGAGCTGCACGGCTCTTGGAGGAAATCCGACAATCAAAACATGGACTAATTTGCCTAAATAAAATATGTCAATAGATTTCTAGCAATCCGACGTTTATAATATTATGCAATGACGTACATTGCATCCGACGAAGTGTACACTATACAATTAATTATATTATGATTAATCATGGTTAATTTACTAACTGCAAAAAAATCATGCTTAATTTGTACAGTGATCGATAACTTGTTATAATAGTGGTAAAGAAATTAGTCTAAATCAAAATCCACCGTATAGCTCATTAATTATGCGGAATTTATCTTTTGACACGTTTGTGGTTAGCTAGCCTTGAAATCTCAAAATAATTGATGAACAACTCACGCATGTGAAATACTCCCTACGGTTCTTTAGAAGTTGTCATTTTAAACATTGGTACATTTTAAACATAATTTTGGCCACTAGCTTGTACAACAATATGCTTATAAAATCCAATGAAGTTATATGTTGTGAAAATACTTTTCAAGATAAATTCACGTATATGATTTTCAAATATCTGATCTATATACTTTTAAAAATATTAGTAGTCAAGGTTTCTAAAGTTCTACCCATATCCAAAACGACAATTTTTATGAAAACGAATCGAGCATATAAATAATAAAACCCTAGACAATAGTCCAATGTATACAAAAAAGATAAATTTTGTCACAAAGAGTATAAGTGTATAACGCTCTCAACTGTTTGAGCAATGGAAAGGCACGTACGTGATCTTGCTTCAACCCCATCTAGTGATCTAATTAAGGCTTGCATCGACCTCTGCTTTTTTCTTGATGAAGCTAGGTGTTTCCTATAAGGGATATGTAAGCTGGCATTTCATTGGTGCATGTCATCATTAATTGGACAACTTGGACAAGGATCTATTATCATTGCATTGTGGAGTGCAAGGCTTGCTCAAGTCAGCCAGGTCCTAGCTGCCCTAACTAGGCTCAAGGAAATTTTAGAGTTTCCTATTTAGATTTCCTCTTTCTTTGAGATAAATACCGTGCGTGTTACTTCTCCTGGAAACGATATTACGCATGTCGAAAATCCTATTCCATGAACCCGTGTCTCCAACGCATGGTTGTTCACCCGTATCAGAAACCACGTGCGGTTTTTCCCACGAGAGGTAGAAAAAGAAGCCGTATATGAGGCGTTTCCACCTCCTTCCCTTTTCCCTTCCTCCATATTGGTTATTTTGAATTTCTCTCACCTAGGGATTCTAGACATTGATTTGTTTACTAAATCAGTTCTCCACACAAGAGGATAAAAATCGAGCTGGGAATATAAAACACCGATATATACTTATACATGTGTGATCCAGTCTCTATGGGTCCTGCAATGACGGCATCTCTTGCTGCTGCTTTATCCTCCGTAGGTGACGAAGAAAAGATGTGGAAGGATATGAGAGAAGCTGCAATGGTGGAGGATGAGAGCCAAGGGGAAGAACAGAGGAGGAAGGAGGAGTGGTTTCAGTGACATGTAGGAGACATTGGCTTGAGAATTTTATTAAATTGCCACTTCACCAGTCACGTTATCTGTCATGGTACCAAAACCACATCTAAAACCCACGATAGGGAGCTAAGTGTATTGGTTTGAGATATTTTATCGGTGTTACTGAATCGGACTTTAGGCATGATGCCACGGGCCAATCTCTCATGTTGCGAAGTTATTGGATCTCGATAAACATGGATGATCAAGAATGCTAAAGAAATAATGTTTGTTGATAAAATTCAGCCGAATCCTACATCCCCGAAAGTCATTCTTAGGTGCTTCGCCCTCATATTATAGCAACAAGATCCATCCGGAACAAGGCCTTCGGACTAACAAATCTATACAACCACTAATATAAGCTTCGCAGAGATTGCCGATCCCGCCTAATTCACCTGCCGGTCTGACCGCTTTACTTTGGCCGACACGTCCTATACCACCACCGCGGCTTCTGATCCTAGCCAATCTGACCAATCCTCCTGAGCGGGCTGACTGCTACCTTTGAATCCATCGATACTTGTCGAATCACATTGTCTCGGACTTGTCGATCTGACCTCCACTAACCGGCGGTCTAACCACCCCTCCGACCGGACTGACCTCCAGCTAACGGTCTAACCTTCGCCCCCTGCTCCGTCGATTCCTTTTGCTTGGGTTACAACATGTGATACCCCTCTCATTATATATGGTCTAGGAGTATTAGAGTCTAACTCTAAGACCTACCATACTCCAATCATACACGAATTAGAGTCTATTCCGAACTCTAATTCATCCCAAAATCCAATACATAATCCTACATGTATATATATTTGACACAAATTTAACAAACTCCACCTTATCGAATATGTCCTCCACCACCTTAAAGCTACAATATGCGAACCCTTGTATATATTGGACTTGAGATTTGTCCATGGGCTCTATCGCTACTCCATGAATTTTCCATGACTCGTCCTACAACTGAACTCATTTATTTCATTTCATCACAATCAATGTTCCAACGAAGTTAGATTCTTTTCCAACCCTTGACTTAGGCCCCGTTTGGGACAGCTCCAGCTCCCAGCTTCACATCAGATTTGAACATTAAAAGCTAAAATAAAATAGTTTATATATCTATTTTTAGTATACAATGTCAATAAAATATGACTTCTAACCATCTTCGATGTATCGCTAGCTTCAGCTCCACGAAAAAGTGAAGCTATGAAAACCCAACTTCACTTTTTCGTGGAGCTGGAGCTGTCCCAAACGGGGCCTTAGATGCTCCCAAATTCCCAGAGTAACTTGTTTAACGTTATCACAAACCGATCATGAAGTCACCGTATATCGGCAACACATGTTATCACCATGGTAGCCTCCTTCCAGATATGCGTGAAAGTGAACGGCTCACTTATTAGGTACCACTTATAAGAGTTACTTGAACTCAACATCCTCGCCTACATTGACTGCCTGTTTGAAAACTTGAAGGAACTTCACCGTCACCCTTGAGTCATCCTGAGTCAAATTTGCAGTTGTTTCATCAAGCTTTCACAGATTCTCTTTGGCGAACTCTTGTCTATCACATGATTCTCACCAATCCCGATAGACACGGTTGTATTGTCCTGACATCGTGATCTTCGTCCTTCCAATCTTTGGTTCCACTTATCTGGCTTGACATCCCTCAAAGTCTTCAGCTCTGACCATTATCTTCTAAAGCTTAAAGTCACTAGACCCATCAAGCTGTCACCACGTTGAATCTCGAAAGCACCGACTTTCATTGACCTCATCATAATATGCTTGCGTCGAGCCTTCGCAGTCCCGACTGAAATATCTCCTGGGTAGCTAGCCCACACACCCTCAGCCTCATTGTACAGAACCACCAATCTCTCTTGACCTATGCTAGTCGATCTCGACGAATTCACCGGCAGGTCTGACCGCTCCACCTTGCCAGTCTGATCGCTTGATTTCAGCTGACATGCCCTGTACTACCACTGTGGCTGCTGACCCTGGCTGGTCTGACCGCTCCTCCTGAACAGTCTGATCGCCACCTTTGAATCCGGTGGTACTTGTCGAGTCATGTTGCCTTGAGCCCTGGCGGTCTGACCTCCACTAACTGATGATCAAACCTCCCCTTCGGCTGTTCTGACCACCCTTAGAGGGCGGTCTGACCTCCCCTATCCGGCAATCTAACCTCCATCCCTTGCTTCGTCGATTCCTTTGCTCAGGTTACAATGTGTGGTACCCTCTCATTATATAGGACCTAGGAGTGTTAGAGTCTGACTCTAAGACCTACCATACTTGAATTCACACATAAATTAGAGTCTATTCCTAACTCTTATTTATCTCGAAGTTCAATACGTAGCTCTACAAGTGTATTTATTTGATATAAATTCAACATGTGGGTAGGTTGCCTGGGTTTTATGGTTCACGGTTTTGAGGCCATCAAATGTAGACCATTTGGTATCCCGACTTAGAGCCTCTTTGGATTAAAGGAATTTCAAAGGAATTTTGTAGGATTTGAATCCATGAGAATTTTTCCTATGGAGACCCTTTGGATCGCAGGAATGAGGTCATAGGAATTGGAATTCCTATGGAATGGCTCAATCCGTAGGTATTTTGGAGGAATTATAACATGAGCTTAGACCTCATGGAAATTTTTTTTGTGTCTTGTATGAACATTCTCTCTCTTCTAATTCCTGTAAAATTCCAGTAGAGCATCTAAAGAGCTGGTTTTGCATATTCTTGTATTTTCATTTCCTATAGGATGCTACAAGCCATGATATTTAATTCCTACGTTTTTCCTATTCCTATGTTTTGAGAATTCTGCTTTTCAAAGAAGCCCTTATTTACTGAGTCAATTCTTCACAAATTTACGACTCCGTGCTGTCTGAACAGAAGGCAGAGGATTCAAATCCAGACCAAAAATCTACTACTGAAACACCACTACTTTTGCTTGTGTGATCCGACCGTTGACTTCAATTGGAGCAGAACCAAACCAAATTGGTAGGTAATGTGCAACTATATGTTTGACATTCCTTGGTGCGGCATGATGCAACAAAACCTTCTAAGAATTATCTCACGAGAGGTAGTGATCACATGATCACCAGTTTCCAAATAAAGGGAATAAAATCGAGCCAAACTTTTGACAAAACTAGCCCTAGCTAGCTTAAATGAGCAGTAGAAACATCGCAACATGGCGCATGCACAAGATGAGCTAACAAATCCGTCCACCTATCACGGCCGCCATTTCCATCGCTAACGCTCGTAATCTTCGCACGGTTTGACCAAGCTGACTAATTTAGTCATGAGGTGAAAGAGATGGTTCGCATCTCTCTATCTCTCTCTCTCTCTCACACACACACACACACATCAGTGCCAGCTGGAGAATTAATTAGGTGTAAACAAAGAAAAGGTCAAACGGCAGGGAAGAAAGGAGGCATGCTTCCAATTGGTATTGTACTCTTTATTTGCTCTATTGTCCAACATGAACTCTTTCCACAAAACACCAGTACTATACTACCAACTTTTTTTTAATCTATCACTTTCTTTCGTTGATCAGTTTGACTTGACTCCAGGTAATTATGATGTTCAGCTTGACGCGTATATGTTCTAATCTTCTATATCAATTATGTTGTCAAAAAACAAAACATTTGGTACCACTAGATCCAATACAAAATACTTCATAATATTAATACTCTACGATTGTATAAAAGCCTAGAAATTCGCAGTATGTAATACTCAGGGGGCCATCTTATTGTGAGTTTTTTTTTAAATATTATTTTTTTTCAGAAATTTCAGAAATAATACCGCATTTAAAAAAATTGCAAAAATATGCTCCAATCGCCACGGCTGATGGCGATTAGGAAGAAATCGCCATGGGCAATGGCGATAGGAGCTAACGCCAGAGGCACCGACGATTTCGACCTCTATCGACACGACGCGTGGCGATAAATCAGAAATCGCCACGAGCCGTGGCGATAGCGGGGAAATCGCCACGAGCCGTAGCGATAGGAAGTTAATTCCGCGCGTTACTTGCCAACCGCCAGCCACGCGTCGTAATCGCCACGGCTCGTGGCGATAACGGCCTAATCGCCACGAGCCGTGGCGATAACGGCTGGCTATTTAGGCCGCGCGCGGCGCCGGTGCTGGGAACAGAGAGCGGAGCCCGAGCGCGCCGCCGGTTCGGGGAGGAAGAGGAAGGGAGAGGAAAAAAGAAGAAGAGAAGAGAGGAAGGGAGAGGAAGAAAAGAGAGGAAAAAAGGAGAAGAAAAGAGAGGAAGGGAGAGGAAGAAAAGAGAGGAAGAAGAGGGGAAGAAGAGAGGAAGAAGAAGGGGAAGAAGGGAAGAAGAGAGTTGTGCAGCGATTTGGAGGTGATTTTTTGAAACTTTTACCGTTCATTCAAGCATTTTAATATTGGTAGTAGTAGATATAGTATTAGATGTAGAATTAGGGGTAAATGTAGGGTAGATTTATTCGGAGTAGCAATTTAAATAGAATTGTAGGGTATATTAGTTGATACAGGGGTGCTGAGGTCTAGGTTATGAGCTTAGCGCAACGGCTTATACTGCAAGGACCAACGATTATACTGCCGGTTGGCTCCAATAGATAGGTTAGCTCAGGGTATGTTGAAGACGGTGGAAAGAATAAACATAAACACTGTGACGACTAGTACCTACGATAAGAATAAATGCCTGACAAGGAGGTCCGCCGAAACCTAACACATATCGTCAAATGCCCTACCTGAATTTCAACATATACTATAGGTCCAATAGCTTTTCCAAATGAGGTATAACCTGAAACAGGCACATTTAGTAGGATTGGGACTTTTCAACTAATCCCTAAAATATTTCTAAGCCCAATGTGTCTAATGTCTCGCTCAGAAATCTTATAGGTCGCTATGATCACCAAACCCTAAGCGAACCTCAGGAATAACTCAACTAAGTCCTGCACACGCCGTATTCCAAACAAAACCGAAACCGGGGATACTCCATCCATACTAGGACAATGGTTAGTAGAAACCCTAAATATGCATCCATTCCGCGATGGTCATATCCAATTAAAAACCTAAGCATAACGTTCTTACTATACTGACCCAAACGTTGTTAGATGATTACGGTACAATAAATATACATCGATTTAGAAGTAGCAAGTCGACATCGATTTAGGGTTTAGAGTTTTAATCTCTATTAAGTTGAATAATTATTCGTAATACTCGAAACGTATTAGAAATCGATGAGAACAATTATTGGCGTATGATAGTATCTTCGACTGTATAGGCTAAAATATGACGTTTTGGATGGCAGGAATGTCAGAACCAGACGAATTTATAGTTTACTACGGTGTTGGCACCGTCCGTACAATTCCAGAGACTGGTTCTGTGGATCTTAGTAGTTTCCCACAAACGAGATTAACCCTGCAAGATGCAGAGAGATACCACATCAATGACATTAAAGAATGGTTAACACGGGTATTCGGTCTTGATCCGGAGGTCTCAAGTGTAACCGTGCAGGCGTATTTTAGCAAGTCTTGCAAGCATGTCCGGTGGGATCTTTTCACGCTAGATATGACGAAGGACTGGCGGGCTTGGTTGAGGGCAAGTAAGGCACGCAAGGGTCCGCATTATATGTTGGTCCAAGCAGTAGATAAGGAGGTGTCATCTGAAGAAGGCGGACGCGGAGGCAACGGGGCTGGACAGAACAGCGCAGCAGCAGATGAAGTTGTTGGCGAAGAAGGCCCTGTAGTGGATGTCGGTGGAACTTCCGCTGGACCTTCCGCGACAGGAGGTACTGAATACCTCAGCGGTTCGGTGGACGAGGGGGAGATACGGCCTGAACTAGTGCAGATGATGGAGCATGATGATGCCGTTGCTAGAGAGGAACAGGCGAATGCCGAAGACGGTAGCAGCGAAGAGGACGAAGATGAGGATGAAGACGGAGGCCACGATCCGATTCCTAGTATGTGGAATCTTGACATGTCCGGCAGAATGAATCTCGAGGGCGGAAGTGACGATAGGTATCCGTACAAACCAAACGAGGTTGTCCAAGGCTCATACTATGGCACGAAGAAAGAGGTAAAAGAGGCGGCGAAGCTTTGGGCAATGTCGACACAGAGATCATTTCGAGTGCAGAAAAGTAGCAGGGATCAGTACGCAGTGAGATGTAGGTCTGTTGGGTGTGAGGGGTACGTGCATGCGTCCCTGAGGAAGTATGAAGTGCATTGGGTCATACGAAGGGTTGTGCCGCACACATGTGTAATAAGCGGTGTTCCTGACACCCATCGGAACATCAGTGCTGAGCTCGTGGCTGGGTTGATGTATCACGAGATAGTGAAGAATGTCTGCATTCCAGCACAGTTCATACAGACATCTGTAGAGAGCAAATACCAGTACAGCATCAGCTATGCCATGGCATGGAGGGCTAAGCAGATCGCACTGGAGCGGCGGTTTGGGACATTCATCGATTCATACCACAATTTACCATACCTGCTGGACACACTGGGGCAAAGGAACGACAAGTCATTTATTAGCCATCTCGTACACCCATCTGAGGCCATACCTGGGAAAATGACGTTGAAGGGGGCTTTCTGGAGTTTGGGCCCCTGCGTAGAAGCTTTCAGACACTGTCGGCCGGTTATTTGTATTGATGGGACGTTCATGACAGGCCAGATGAAGGGCACACTGTTTACCGCAATTGGGGTAGACGGAAATGACCAGTTAGTGCCACTGGCAATGGGCTTCGCTGACTGCGAGAACTACGATAACTGGCTATGGTTCCTTGTGTGTCTGAAGAGAGGTGTTGTGCAGGATCGACCAAACGTGTGTGTCATCCATGACCGGCATGCCGGGCTGCTACTAGCAATTCGCCATCTTCAGCAGGGAGTAGCAAAGACTGCGGACGGGCATGATTTGCCAGAAGATGGCAGTTGGTACGACATACGGAGTAGGTGGTGCACGCGCCACCTAGCGGCCAATTTCTATCGCCAATTCAAGAACAAGCAGTTGATGAACCTCTTCAAATCATTATGCAAACAGAACCAGTCTAGGAAGTTTGACGAGTTATGGAGCAGACTCGACGAGTTCACGAAGAAGGAGGTTAGACAACGTAACTCTGCGGATGTAACACACAGGCTTTGTGACCTTCTGGGAGTTGAGGATCCAAACACTAGGAGGAAGGCTTCGGACCGGGTGAAGTGCTTCTCGGATTGGATAAGTAAGGAGCCACTTGAGCAGTGGTCCCTCCTCCATGACACAGACGGCACTAGGTACGGGATCATGACTAGCAATCTTGCTGAGGTTTACAATTTCGTTCTCAGGGGGGTACGCGGTTTGCCGCTGGTAGCCATCGTGGAGGGTTCGCTTCACAGCACAATGAAGTACTTTCAGGAGAGGCGTGCAAAGGCAGTACTGCATATGGAAAAATTCGGTGATACACCGTATTGTGCGAAGACTATGTTGTACATTGAGGAGAAAGCCAAGAAGGGGCAAACGCACAAGGCGAGACGCGTGGGTAACGTGCACCGTAGGTTCGAGGTATGTTTGAAGCAGAAGAGTGGATTTGGGGTTTCCACGCAGGAGATTACTTATGAGGTTACTTTTCATGTCCAACCGAATATCTCTGCTACGTGTACGTGCAACAAGCCGAAGCTTCTGCACAAGCCTTGCTCTCACGTGCTATGTGCGGCTGCGAAGACAAAGATGGACACAAGACCGTTTGTGTCGAACTACTTCACGAAGGAGGCTGTCCGCGATACCTGGACAGGCAAGCTGTATGGTTTCCGTGTGGTCGGTAATTTCACGCAGGTACCTCCAGGCGAACGGATGTATGTCCCCGATTTCGGCCTCCTCCGAGCTACCGTGGGACGACGCCGGACTCGCCGTATTCATAACACGATGGACGAGGCGGAGGCTGGTGTGCCAACCAAACAATGCAGCTATTGCAAGAAATTTGGCCACCGCGTGAAGAAATGTCCGAAGATGAAAGAAGACCAGGAAAGAAGGGAGCAGGAAAGAAGGGAGCAGGAGGCGGCTGGTGGTGCCTCCGGTTCTGGGCATCAGTAGTCTATGTCGCAGTATTGGTATTATGTAATTTGCTACTGGCTCTGACATGCGTGTCATATTTAGTTAACGTACTTAATGTATTTCGTGTATTCGTGTTATATGTACTTCGTTCATTTCATCTATTTGTATTACGTACTTCGTTCATTTCATCTATTTGTATCATGTAATTTGCTACTGCCTTTCACATGCCTGTCATATTTACTTCACGTACTTAATATATTTCATGTATCCATGTTATATGTACTTCATTTATCTCATATGCACTATTTTAAATTTTTGTATCGCATGAATAGGGATGGCTGGATTCGAGCTGATAGATGACCGAGAGGACCGAGATCACCGGTCTAGGCTGCTGGCTTCCGGAGACCGTGATCTCGGAGTGTTTCGGACTCGTACACCTGATCACGCGTGGAGGATTCACGAGTCGTGGCTCAACAGGTACGTTACTTGAATGCATGTACGTTTTCGTGTTTCCGTACTAATTTGACTACTTTCATGTTTTGACAGGCTGGCGTGGTCCGGTTTACTACCACTCGCTCGGATGGTTGAGGCGGTGGACGACGAGGACATCGGAGACCCGGCTGCAGCGGGCGCTCGTTCCCGGAGGTTTCCATTCGATGCCTCGTTACTCACCGCACTTGTGGATAGGTGGAGGCCGGAGACCCACACCTTCCACTTCGGCTGGGGGGAGATGATGGTCACGCTGCAGGACACGGCCTGCCTACTTGGCCTACCTTTGGTGGGAGCGCCGGTAGGTCCGCTACCGGTTCTTGACGGTTGGCCGGAGGATCTTGTGGCGAGGTTTGCCGCAGCTCTACCACCTGGCCCGCCTGAGATTGAGGTGGTGACAGCGCGTAAGAAGCACGGCCCCAGGCTCATGTGGATTCGTCAGTTCGAGGTACGTATCTCATTTAATCATGTTCGACATATTCGTGCTGGGCTGAACATATTTCCGTTCTATTGTATTATTCTTGCAGCTGGGCAGCCTTGAGCAGAGATTTGACGGAGATCTCAACGAGTACCAGCTCGACCGGGGACTGGAGGCGTACTTGCTTTGGCTGTTCGGGTACGTGATGTTCACGAGTGCGTACGGAGATAGCGTGGACGCTCGGTACATCAGGCTTGCCTGGCAGATCGCGGATGCTCAGTCCCAGGATGAGCTACCTCCTACGAGCTAGGGGTCCGCAGTGCTTGCGGGTTTGTACCGAGCGCTCTGTGGCGCATGCAAGAGGAAGGCCGCCACCGCCAATCTCACAGGGTGCCCGCTTCTTCTTCAGCTGTGGTCCTTCGAGCGCTTTCCGGTCGGTCGTCCATGGGTCGACGACGAGGCTTACGGCCCAGAGTTCTACCGTGGACCAGGACCGCTGGACGGACCTACTTTCGGGTCCATCTGGACAAGACGAACAGTGAGTTACTTCCTGTCTTACTCGATTTGTATTTCCATATAACATTTCTACCTCAGGCCGTTAGTTCATTGAGTATGACACCCACGTACGTACTTCTTGTAGCCTCAGTGGGCGAGGGCACAGGTACGAGGTTGTTACCTCTCTTTCGTGGAGCAGTTCCAGCACCTCCCTGCGCAGAGTGTCGTATGGGAGCCGTACTCAGACGAGAGGACGTCGCGACGTGCGCCTGCCCAGGGGATGTCTTCACTTTGCCGGCGGGACGAGACCTACTGGAGGACCACTTCAAAGATTGTCTTCAACATCTTCGTGGAGGCCTACTCACCACACCGTGTGATGAGATAGTTTGGTCTGTACTAGGCGTACCCGCCTCCGCACGTACCACCCGTCGAGCCGAATGCACACACGTAAGTCAATTTTCCGAAACTCCTATGTACTTAGATTGTCTATTGGTTTTACGGTATACAAATTCATGACGTAAACAGGTGGACTCGCAAGGGCGGGGGTACTAGGGATACACAGTGGGCAGCACGGATGGCCCCTTTCGTTGCCGAGTGGGACACTGCTCTGGAGCACGTCCTACACGAGGAGCGGCCGTTTCGGTACGCGGAGTTCGACGCCTACCTGCAGTGGTACTTGCCACGTACGCGCGTCCACCTTATTCGCGGTACCGAGGCTGCTGACGAGGCCGCGCCACAGACGACAGACATGTACCCGATCATCGGGGCTGAGACTCTAGATTTGGCGGTCAGTGCAATTCGTGCTTTGCTTGTCCGAGTTTATTTTAATAATTATACTAATGCGCGCACCTATGATTCTCACTCTGCAGGGACAGTGGGCGACTGCGGCGAACACGGAGGTCACGGCAATTCTTCGTCAGATCCCATCCGGCACGGAGCACCACTCAGGGTTGTCCAGGGTCGCGGAGTACACTAGGAGGATCATGGACATCTTCAGGTGTACGCGCAGGGATGACGTCGTGGCCGGCGCGAGCACTAGCCGGGGAGCACAGAGACCACCGCGTCCTAAACGGGCGACGGACCCTCAGCCTGGTAGCTCTCAGCCGCCGGGGCCCACAGAGGCGGGAGGTTCTGCATGGCAGCAGAGTGCGGGCCCACGCTTCATGACTCCGCACGGTAAAATCATTCTCGACTCGTACAAGCCTTTTTGCTTATATTGTCGTGCTCACTAATTCGGGTCATATACAGCTATGACGCCGCCTGCGATGCCATCTAGTCCGCTTGACTACCTCGTCGACAGCCCCGGCACTCATGGCTTCATCGTACACGACGAGGCGGAGGAGTTGTTTCCCACTCATCCACCGTTGGCCACGCAGGATACGCAGGACCCCGACGAGGCAGACCCGATACTTCACGTGGGCAGGCAGGCTAGAGCGGGAGCGGGACAGGCGAGGCAGAGGTACTCACCTTCGCCGCTGATCAGGAGGAAGAGGGGACGACGAGGCGTTTGAATAACGCATTTCTTTCAGTACGTTTTATTGTAACAGCATTATGAATTAGTACACTTGACGTGTGTGTTAGTTCTCGATGGAGCATTGTTAGTTCGTTCTCGTCTATATCATCTCGCCCCTTTCAGCCTACATTGGAATTGCCCCTCCCAAGAAAACCAAGAACAGTAACACAAAGGGGAAACCCCCTCTTCAGAAACTACATTTCACACCAAGAAACTGCTCATAGAAACCCAAGAAACCATCTTCCTCCCAAAAAAGAAGCAGAAAACTGGGACCAAGATGTGATCTTGGGAGGGGGAGGCTCACCGGTGTCGCGGAGCAGACGTACGCCCACCACCTCCCGGGCTCCTTCCACACCACGTCACACGGTCCGCGCCCGCAAATGCACTGCTTCTCAGGGAATGTCGGGGGCGCCATCGGCGGCGTCGGCGTCAGGCCCCGCACGGCGCGGCGCGTGGGCGCGTAGAGGCTCCGCTCCATCTCCTCCGCGGCGCGGAAGAGGAAGTCATCGTCGTCATCCAGGTTGGCTGGCCGGCGGAAGTGGAGAGCCGAGGGGAGCGGGCGCGCGGCAGGAGGCGACGCTCTCGGCGTAGGTGGTGGCGCTGCTCATTCTCTTGCCTCCTCGCCCTCTGTCCTCCACGATCACATCACATTCTCTCTCTAAGTCTGCTCTCGGCTATCCATATTAGACTTACGAAATAACATCTAAATCCGATTACGTAAGCATAGGTTACAGAGCCACGTTACACTGCCACATTAATAGTTGCGTACACGCATCGTCGGTACAACAAGCAATTATTCGCTACCACATCTAATACGACTACATGAAATCATCTTCGCTATCGCTTGCTGCCGCCTTTATCCCTTCAGCAGGGGCTTTGAAGCAAAAAAGCTTCGAGAAGTCCTCGTCACTCGACGAGCACTCGTTTAACCCCTTTTTCGATGAACTGCATGCGCCTTTATCCTTTGATGATCGAGCATGTTTCCTAGATGTGCGCCCAGCATGTTTACGTTCCTCTTCTTCAAATGTTGTCTTCAGTAAGTGTCTTCTATTAGCAAATGGGTCTCTCCAATATCGATCGACATGGCCGAAATTTGGGATCTGGCATCTGGCGACTCAATAATATATCGTCCTGTCTGGTCGGCCGACGAGGGGGCAACTGCAAAAAGAACTGGTGCGATAAGAGGCATATGCTCAATGATGAACAGGATGATACAGCTCTAGTTGCTAGAGGCATATGCTGGAGGCAGAGGACGTGGACGCAGCTATAATAGATCCAGGGGGAGAACGCGAATAAAAAAGGGCTATGATATCAGGAGAAATCCAGCGGAAGGATGGTGTTGTTAGGGCTAGGGAAATTTACTCCGTTAGAGCATCCACCGCGTTTGTTCTAACATGATGTATTACATTATATTCTATCAGCACTTTAGTACCGTATTACGTTATATTCTATCAGCACTTCGTACTTCGAGTATCATTTGTTCTACTGAATTGCATGGAGCACTCAGTTTATTTATTCGAAATATAGAGTTCGATACATCGTTAGCACTACGCATGGCGTGACAACACGGTACGATAACATTCGCATACAGCCAAACAACCTAATAGAATATTGAAGTAACTACTCAGGGCCTTTCGGATATTTTCCCTTCCTCATACGACGAGCGTGAGCTTCCTCCCCTTCTTCCTTCGCGCGACGCGCCATCTCGCGCTTCCTCGCCCTTTCGGCCTCACGTGCCTCCGCAGCTCGACGTTTCGCCTCCTCCTTTTCTTTGCGTTGCATCTCCTGCCAACGCTTTCTCTTCTCCTCCTCCTCTTCCTCGTGCATGCGTTCCTCAATCCGACCTCGAGCACAGACAACCATCCACCTGAGTTCTTCCTCATTCTCTTTCGATTGGGTCACGTCCAGCCACTGTATGTAGTCACATATAGTAGGTCGAGACTGCAAGCAAACGACTGTTACCATAGTATTGCATCGTGTTAGAAATGCGGGTATGTGCGAGTTTTACCCTTTCACGCCGTGTGCGCATGCCAAACTTCGGTGGCTCTTCGTCGTAGTTAGCACACATGAAGAACCTTCTTCCGTACGTGTAGCCGAACTCATCCGACTTCATCAGTCTGCACGGATCTTGGCACCAGCAAAGGGGAACTTCGACACCTGCGGGCAGGTCGGCAACCATCTTCTGCTTCGGCATCTCGTCAGCACCAGATGAGGCCATTCCTGCCATTTTGGAATACGCCATAGTTACTATTTTTAGGAAACTAAACAAAATAATAACGCAACTATTTACCTCACACCGCCCTAAACCCTAAACCTTACTTCCGAGAGCTTATTTCTTCTCACCTCGCTCCCAAACCCTAATCCCTCTCCCTCTCTTCTCTGTATCCCTTTTTTAATTTTCCATCGATTGGAGACAGCTGAGGGGTGAATAAATAGAGAGCGGGCAGGAGGCGGGCAGGAGAGCGGGCAGGGGACGGGCAGGAGAGCGGGCAGGAGACGGGCAGGTGAGCGGGCAGGAGGTTTCACGGGCGACAAAAGGACGCTGGAGGGGGGGCAGGGTGGGGGCAGGGCCACTTTCGGCGCGAAATCGCCACGAGCCGTGGCGATTAGGAGAAATCGCCATGGCTGGTGGCGATTAGGTCCAACCGCCATGGCCCATGCCGATTCAGTGTTGAATCGGCACGTGTACTGGCGATTACTCCCAAATCGCCACGAGCCATGGCGATTAGCCCAAATCGCCACAACCCGTGGCGATTGGAAGCTATTTTTGTAATTTTTTTAAATGCGGTATTATTTCTGAAATTTTTGAAAAAAAATATTATTTAAAAAAAAACTCTCTTATTGTAAGCATCCAAAATGAGGGAGTACTATTTTTGTTTCAAGAGTAAGAGACAAATATATACAACCCACACACACTATAGTCATGCTTATCTCCACAAAATTTTTATGTATAGTCTTCAAAATGTAACTTTGACCACTAATTTTTATCGTAATATATGTAAAATGTCAAATTAAATTATAATATTGTGAAAGTACTTTTCGAGGCAAATTTATACATATAATTTTTAGTTTTCTAATTTAAATATTTAAAGTGATATCAGTAATCAAAGTTTTAAAATTTTGACTAAACTATATTTAAAACCTCATGTTTTTGTGAACTAGAGGGAGTAGTAACTTAACTATTCTAACTAATTTGACCCGATGAGTAAGAAAAAGTAACGTGGACCCGTGCTTGATTTTAAACCTAATATATATGTTACTTTTTATTCGTCTACGTTATATGCTTCAAAAGCCATGGTTTCTAGAATCATGTCGTGGAAACAAAAATAGACATAAACCCCATGATCCACGGCCTAAGTAGTGGACTTATGGTGATGGCGCATCAAATCAAGCATGTCTGAACAACTTTATGTTTAATTAAAGAGCTGAAACACAACATGTTAAGGGCATTTTTATTAATATAATATCAGTCTTTCTTTAATTGTGTCACACATAATTTTTATTGACGTAGAGACAAAGTAGCGTGATAAAGGACATTACTACAGAAACAACCTTTACGGCCAATTCATGGTTATCTCAGCCGGTTTTGGATCAGACTGTAGAGAAGGGGAGCTAAATATACATATTATCCCTGCTGGTTTGTAAACTGCTTAGGACAATAATTTCTTAGTCCGTTCAAACAAAAAACTGACTGTGATAGTACATTATCTCAGTCGGTTCCTTGCATAGAACCGACCGAAAAATATAGTATCTGAGTCAGTTTTGCCTCTGAATCGACTAGTTTAGTATATTGTCATAGCCGGTTTGTGAAGCAGAACTGGTTGGGATATTATTTGGGACCGGCAGGCTGATTTCATATTTCTGCCTACCCTGAAACAGAAAATATAGTTTATATATCATATAATTCCCAAATCTCTCTCAGGTCATCCCATAACATATATCATACATATGCACATGCACATTGACATTAACAACGCATTTTAATTCACAAATAAACTCACATAGATAGAAATTCAAAAATTAAACAAGTACATCAATCACCTTTGAATTGAGTTCATAACACATTTAAATACACAAGTATATCTCATTATAAATGTCTCATTCATCGGTTCTATCATGGTAGAACTTGCCATTTGGTTTGAGGACGTCTGCAACATTGAAGTCTGTCAACTACGCTCGAATCTTGGCTAGGTCCAACTTTAACAATTCTATTGCGGCAATACGTAACATACAAGAAAATGAATATGACACAATCATTTTCTACTACAGCATCAATAAAAAACTAGTGCAACATTCATAAGGTAACACTTGTACAAAAATTCACATTAAAATAAAAATGATAGCCTCAGACTATAGCTATTATGAGATAACACTTGGACAGTAAAGTAAGTTCTTGTAGAATGAGTTATGGATTTACACAAATCCTTAATATTTTTAACAAGAACTATTTCATTGCACATTAAGTGCAGATTAGTTATGTGGTGATTTTCATCGTAGGCATACCTTCTTCTGACTGATTCTATATGTACAACCAATTACAAACAGATAGCTTCCACACAAGTTCAAGGAAACTACTCGTGATCGCCCAATGAACTTTATGACTGCACCACGAGCCTTGGTTGCATCAACCAAGGTCTGTGGTGAAGGCATAACACTTATTGGGGTATCGCGTGTAGTTTTTCTCGATGTTGTATGGAACCCTTCTGTTATTGGCAATTGGTGACGACATAAAATCAGTGAGAAGAAAATACCTCAAAATATTGACCATTTTAAATAATCACATATTGGTCGGCAAGTGTTTAGTGGGGAGGGTTTATGGTTAGGTTTAATGTAATTTTAACCTTACCGCCGAACCCTGAATCCTAAACTCTTCTAAACAATGATGCACAATTTATTAATGTGTATTTTTCATCATTGGCATAATCAAGGAGGCACTAATTTTGATGTAGTACTCTTTGATTGCGCTGTCCATAAAAACGTATAATGTATCATGTCATTCAATCCACAATACTATCATCCTAAAGAGACCAACATTGCGACTGAATGAGACAATATATTATAAATTTTATAGACAAGGTAAATAGAGAATAATGTATTCAAATTAAGCATTCAAATTTATTGAAATAGATACATCTATGCATACCTTAGGCCTCAGATTTTAGCTTGCTCTCTAAATATATATAATGTGTGCCCGCTTTCCAAGATGATGTAGGGATTTTTAGTTGTTTCTTACCTCATACTGAAAAAGAGAAGCACACACTCATTATAGAGCAAAGTCCTATCATTATTGGCCTAATCATGTAAAAAACGTATACCACATCATGTGGTTGTGTCAAATAAATCTCTTCCAACATGTCCATCTCACGTGAGAAAAAAGATCGTTCTCACATGAAATAGACTCATTGAAACATAATTGATTTCACATAACTATCTGAAATAGCAAAATATGATCATCATTGGTCTAACGACATCAAGAAATCCTAGATCCAAGTGTTACCACTGTTTTCGCATATTGCTAAGCAATTCCCACTAGCTATCAGAGCATTTCATTCACAAATCCTAATTAACAACAAGCATTTCATATATCACTAAGCCTTGAGACTATGTTCATGAATGTAGCTAAGAGTATCAACTCATGTTCTTATGAACTTAATCTAAGTACCTAAGTATCAATGTAACTACATAAGCAAAGTACAAATATAAATAAACTTGCATCACTATTAATAATTAAGATATGCATCAATATGATAATTAAATTAAGCAAACATCGGACATAAATAAAGTTAAGAAAAGTATAACTAAAGATGGTATATCATATTAATCATTATTTCTTCTCTTTTGTTTTAATTTTAGTAATGTGGGGAGGGAGGGGGAGCATTGCTGCGCATCAAACTAACAATTGTGAATCATCAACTTGATATGCAAAATTAGTAAATCATACTCCCACTGTCCAGGAACGTGAGACGTATTTTAATTAATTAAGACAAGGCTTTGATCAATAATTACTCTATTAATATGTGATTTATATCATATAAAATTATAACCATAAGTAGGTACTTTTGAATACGAATTTAATGATATCAATTTTGTGTCATATATTAATGGAGTAATTGTTGGTCAAAGCCTTGCCTTAACCAATCAAAATACGCCCTATATTCCTAGACGGAGGGAGTAAGTCTCTAAAATATCCACAGAATGTCACAACAATATATAAAGCTTGAAATATTAACCAAACTATTAACCTAAAAATTAACCAACAATAACCAAAATTTAACCAACATTAGCTCTCGGCTTGCTCGGTTCCGGTGAGGGGGGAGAGGGGGAGGGCTAGAGAGGTCGGGAGAGGAGAGGGAGAGGCCGGGCCGGGGAGAAGGAGAGGGAGAGGCCGAGGAGAGGAGGGAGAGGAAGAGAGAGCATTACCTTGGGGAGGAGGACGACGACGACAGCAGCCGATGTTGCTCGGGGAAGAGGACGATGACGACGATAGTAGCGGTGCTCGAGGAGGAGGAGGAGGACGACGATCACAGCGGTGCTCGGGGAGGAGGAGGGTGATGGCAGCGAGCGCGGTCAGTCAGCCCTAGCAACGGGTGGCGCGGGCAAGATTTGGGCACGGAGCGGATCGAGGGGGTAGGAACAATAAAGCTAGGGTCAGAATTATCCCAGTCAGTTCAAAAAATAACCGACTATAATAGTAGATATATTACAGTAGGTTTGGGTGATGAATCAGCTGAAGTTGTTTTGTTTTACAATTGGTTCTTTCGATGAACCGGCTAAGATGATATATTATCTCAACCGGTTTATTTGATTCAGTCTATTATCTCAGCTAAATCGGCTGAGTAGGCTATTCTTACTATCGGTTTCTCTAAAACCGACTGGAATATAGGATCTAGAAAACTCATTTCTCTAGTAGTGGGGTCACCCTATCGAATGCCACGTGTGGGTGTAACAGATGTGCACACTTTATTACTTCGATGCCTACTTGTGTTTGATAAGTGTTGGACTTGAAGGTCACTTTGAGGGCAAGATATTACATGTCGTCAGCTATGCATTCTGATGGTTAAATGATAGCCCGCACTTATATATGTAGTTAACTGCTAGCCGTATTTAGGAGTTAGTAGCTTAGCTCATGTGAAGTATGGTATTATATTTAGGTCTCAGGTCGTCATACGTTCTATCATGTCTGCCTCAGATAGCAATGTTGTATATTAGAAGCTGAGTCTTCTCTCTTTGTTGATACTTTCTCCGTATCACAATACATATCGTTTTAGAATCTGCATCAAATAAATATTCTAAAATTTGACCATCAATATGTAAAAACTGATGGGATTCGTAGCATAGAAAACAAAAATTTTCCTACGAGATGCAAACGAAAACCTAGATCCAATCTAGAAAACCAAGATCCAATCTAGAAGAAGCTTGCAACGAGAGACAGATCATATCTACATACCCTCGACGAACACGTCAACGCAGCGAAGAATTTGACCGTTGTCGATGAAGCCCGCAGCCTCCCGCAGCTAGGTTATACCTCCCAGCCGCGAGAGGGATCTCCTCGTGTTCCAATCCGATCAAGCACCGCAACGAGCGGCACCTCCGAGATGTGCACACGTACGGCTCGATGACGTCTCCTCCTTCTTGATCCAGCAAGGTGAGGTGGAGAGGTAGATGAGATCAACTCCGGTAGCACGACGGCATGGTGGTGGAGGTGGTGGGGTTTCTCCGCGGACAGGGCTTCGCCAAGCGCTGCGCACGAGAGAGAGGAGATGGGAGAGAGGGAGGCGGCGGCTGGGATGGATCTATCCGGAGGGCTGCCCCTCCCCTCCTTTATATAGAGGAGGAAACTTGGAGGAGGAGGAATAGAACCTGTGAACAGTACACGCGTGAACAGTACGCGCGTGAACAGTACCCTCCCCCAAGTAAAGCCTCCCCTTTCGATCTTATCTCCTATTTTTAAGGGATTTGATCTTATCCCTTGGGGGTTACTGTTCACGCGACACTATTCACATGTGTACTGTTCATGCAGTACCCTTGGTCCATGTGGACCCCTCCGGGATAAGTGGGCCCCACCCGGGGACCCCCGGAACCTTCTAAAACCTTCCCGGTACGATACCAAAAAAATCCCGAACTTTTCCGGAACCCTAAAAATACTTTCCCATATATGAATCTTTATCTCCGGACCATTCCGGAGCTCCTCGTGACGTCCTGGATCCCATCCGAGACTCCGAACAAAATTTCGGTCTCACCATATTAATATCTCATTTTATACCCTAGCGTTAACGAACCTTAAGTGTGTGACCCTACAGGTTCGGGAATATGTGGACATGATCGAGACACCTCTCCGATCAATAATCAATAGCGGGACCTGGATGTCCATAATGACTCCCACGTATTCAACGAAGATCTTTATCGGTTTGAACCACGATGTCGAATATTCCATTCCCTTTGTCTCGCGATATTTTACTTGCCCGAGATTCGATCGTCGGTATCACCATACCTAGTTCAATCTCGTTACCGGCAAGTACTCTTTACTCGTTCCGTAATGCCACATCCTCTGTGACCAACTCTTTAGTCACGTGCTTGCAAGCGATATAGAATGTGCTTTACCGAGTGGGCCCAGAGTATATCTCTCTGTCACATGGATGGACAAATCCCACTCTCGATACATGCAACCCAACAAGTACTTTCCGAAATACCTGAAAGACACCTTTATGATCACCCTGTTACGGCGTGACGGTTGATGCCCCCAAAGCATTCTTCCGGTACCAGGGAGTGGCATTATCTCATGGTCTAAGGATCGGAACATTTAACAATGGAAAGCTATGCAATATGAACTTTGTGACGTGATCGAATTGCCTAACTTAATTTGGGTCTGTCCATCATGTCATTCTCCTAATGACATGACCCCGTTATTAACCGACATCACATGTCCATGATTAGGAAACCTTAACCATCATTTAATCAACGAGCTAGCCAGATAGAGGCATTGCTAGGGACACGGTGTTGTTTATAAAACCACACATGTATTATGTTTCCGGTTAATACAATTATAGCATGGAGTATAAACATTTATCATGAACAAGAAATATGATAATAACAATTTATTATTGCCTCTAGGGCATATTTCCAACACTTACCAACAATAACAGCACTAAACTGATAATACTGGGTCCATCGTGAATTTTTATTTGAAGAAAACATATTTTTATAGAAAATAGTGGTCAAAGTATAACCTTAGAGACTGTTAATTTTTAAAACGACATGTATTGTGACACAGAGATAGTATATTTCTAGCATATAAATTGAATGGCATTGCACGGTCGGGTTCTGTCTTTGCTAGTGTTTCTCTATGCCCTGTTGTCTTATTTTTCTTCAGATGCCAACTATTCTCTCGCAGATAGCCGTCATGGACTGCGTGACCGACCGTTTCAAGTTTACCTGGCGGCATAAGCCCTAGCCTAATGCCCGTAATTTCACTGAAGAGCATGACTCCTATTTTTCTTCTCGTCTTGTATAAGAAAGAGAATAGGTCAGATGTAAGTATATAAAAGACACTAGCTGTGAGGTAATTACATACAAAACGCTATGTTAGATATAATGACCAAAAGAGTTTCTGAAATCAATCTTATTTTATTTATCATTCTAAGATTTTGTCTTCTACGAAAAGTAACTAACATGCAGGCTACTTCCATGGTTTGTCCGTGCTCACCCCTTGCCCTCCCTCCCTCCCTCTGACCGACATGGCATCGTCCCGTCTCGAACTACCTCAACGCTTCCTCTCCATCGTCGCCGCATCCCTGCTCATTGCAATCGAGACCATGCATGGCCAGAGCTCACTCGCCTGCTGCTGCCACGGTGCATGCTCACCACTGCTATGTGCTCGCTTACTGTGGTTTGTGTCTACTCTTGCGTATCGGTGCCTCCTGCTTCGCTCAATGGTGGTAACCTTCACACGTCGATTCCCGGCAATCTCATCATCGGCGGTGGAATAATTTGCGACAATGAATTCATCGGACAAAGGTTAACCGACGGAGGAGCCATAGGTGGTGAATGGACTGAAACTAGGAGAGTATACCACGCGGCCGAGTAGAACCAACTGTAGTCCATATTCTTGAGACGGGGAAAATGGAGGTGAATCCTAAAAGGTATTTTGGAGCATGTTGATCCTCCACCGTCGGATGCCACACGGACGGACGAGTGAGTGCAAGATAGCTTCTTCTTGTAGCTGGAACGCTATCTCGAACCTGTGAACCCGCCATCCCCATGTCATCCCGAGCTTGCTGCTCCGGCCTCCCGGCTGCACCTCGCCGGCCGGCCGACCGCCACACGCTCCCCCTCCCGGCGTCACATCCCTCATTTGTCTCGAACCATACTGTCCATCGAAGAAACCCTCGTCGCTCCGCCTTCGCCGGTGCCGCGGAGCACGCCTCCGTCGAATTCTTCTCTGCTAGCCGCTGTCCTCCTCCTCACCTCTCCTGCAGTGGCCCGCGGGCTCCGGTGGTCTCTTGTTGTTCCGGTAAGGACCCCGAGCTTTCTTGGATGCATAATGGATTCGACTGCTCTTGCTAGTATACAGCGTTACCTTGCGAATGTTGTTCTGGTAAAATGGCAATCAAATGCAAAATCTTTCTTCGTTCTCTCCGTCCAGTTAGGCTGGGATTTGTTTGCTGCGTGCTACCACACGAATCAAATCCATCTATCCAAGGTTCGATTCAGTTGCCCAAGATCGATACTAGTATTACCAATAGCAGTTAATTTTCCAAATAAATTGGGGGTTCAAGTGTTCAACTGAGCTCCTTCGGTTCATGCTAAGGCGGTTTCTGGACTCTGAACAACAACTGCACTTGACCGACTTGGACTTCCAGTCTTCCTATGGATGGTTCTGCTCCGGGCTTGAGATTCATGTCGAATTTCCACAGTTTGGATAGACGGAATGTTGCCAAGTCTTGATGTTCTACGTCATGCAGCAATTTTCAAGACGTGCAAGTTCGATTGAGTTCTTGGTCGCTGTTTTGGCCCCCGTTATTGTAATTTCTAGCGCTGTCCGTGTCAAGTGGTAGTAGTTCCTGAAAGCTACTGCTGCCAGCTGCCTTGCCGCTTCCTATGGTGAATTCGACCGTGTGCCGATGTCAAGTCTTGCTAGTCAACAATGATGATAGATGGCCTGCCTTTTGTTTCTTATGCGGTTTTGGCTCATCGGACCGCACGTGCGCCTTAGTTTCCAGCAATTTTGGAGTTGCTGCCTTGTTCAGTGAATCCGGGACAGCACTGTCAGTTAGTTGTCACAATTCCAGTTTGATGGGCTACATTTTCCTAGTGAAATTACCATACAGATGTTATGTTGTAATCAGAATTAGATTATAATTCACCCTTCTTGTGATTGAAATTCGCTGCGAAGACTGACTCAAGCGATGCTCAAGTCTATTGTGCAATTCATAAAGCTTAACAGGCCTTTTGCTCTGCGTAGATGGGGACAGTTTTAGCATTTGTTAGTTACGATGACCTGTTATTTACAGGTCATGGAATTAGACAAAATGTAGACTATACAGATTGATAGTACACCGCTTTTCATCAAGATATTTTTGTGTTCGTCAAAGTAGTAGCCTACTAGTTTGGAAGTCGGTGCACAAGAACAAGTCTCCAAGAGTTGCTAGCTGCATTGTGACAGTTTCTAGATTACTCTAATCAGCCCTACTGTTGAAAATAATGTTGAAATGTTCAAACTGTTGCACTTCAGTAAGCTAACAGTTTCAATTAGTTAGTTAGTGCAACTCTTTCATAGACTTGTTTTGAAAGCTCATGCCGCTAAAATCCACAGTACAGACAACACAACTACTGATAGGATCCATGGGAATAGTCAGCACTGTTTAGCTTTAAGAGAAGTCCTGATGCTGAAAGCCATGCCATCAGACAAAGTTGATGTGCACCAGATTGACGGTACACAATTTTTCATTATGTCTTGCCTGTCAAAGAAGGAAGCTGTAATCCTCAAGTTCATGATTCAGTCCAAGAACAATGCTCCAGTGTGCCACTGGCAAAAAGCCAGTAACACGAATCAAGTAACAGCTAAATGCTGACAAGTAAACAACTGAACCATTGTACAGTGTAGTAGAGACTAGTTTGCCGTCGTCTAGAACCTTCGTTCTTAATGTGACACCCATGAGGCCGTGATCTGAAGCTTTTCTTGTGCTAATATGCATCTGCATTAATTTGCCAAATTTGCAAAGAACAAAATAAACAGTAGCAAACATGCGATTTCTTGAAGAGCTTTATCCTTTCCATGATCAACCATGTTATCAAATTATTACATCTGTTAGAAATTGCAAGTGAACTAAAGATCTTTGCAGTTCCCAGGAGGAATGTACTATCCACATTGCTATCCACTTCAACAGTCCTACTTTTCGGTCCAAAACAGATCACCTTAGCTGAGATCACTGGCGGTGCATTCAGGGAATACATCGACACCTTTGACGGCTACTCCTTCCTGTACCCAAAAAGCTGGATCCAGGTCCGAGGAGCTGGTGCGGATATATTCTTCAGAGACCCAATCCTCCTCGATGTCAACATGTCCGTCGATATATCGTCCCCTTCGTCGTCAAAGTACGAAACTGTCGAGGATCTAGGCCCTCCTGAGAAGGCTGCAGAGGGAGTTCTGAAGCAGTACTTGACGGAGTTCATGTCAACCAGGCTAGGCGTTCGACGTGAGTCAAACGTCTTGTCAGCATCATCTAAGGTTGCTGACGATGGCAAGCTCTACTACGAAGTTGAGGTAAATCAAACAGTCAATGCAGATATCATAAACCACTGAATCAAGAAGTATATTTAACTTGATATTCGCACTGTGTTTGCTGAATCTTGCTTCTGAGCTCCATAAATCAGCATGGATATTCAGGTGTTTTTCTATGTTGCTCCTTCAGGTGAACATAAAGTCATACGCAAGCAACAATGAGCTAGCGGTGATGCCAAAAGACAGGGTGCAGAGGCTGGAGTGGGACCGGCGATACCTGACAGTCCTCGGTGTTGGGAACAATCGGCTGTACGCGCTCCGGCTGCAGTCACCAGAGCGGGTGTTCTTGGAGGAAGAGGGAGACCTGAGGAGAGTCATGGACTCCTTCAGGGTCAACAAGACGGACTTGTAGTAATATGTAGAGGGAGCAGCAGCAGCAAGCAATGCTTTGTCGGGTGGAGCCACAGAATTTTGTATAGGCGATGCCATTCTTCATTCCATGCCATCCGAATTTCAGTTTTCTTGTCTTGTTAACAGATTGTATGTACCTTGTGTGAAGATTTAACTTTTACATTCGATGGCCCCAGGGCCCCAGTTTTTGCACCAAAAAAACGAGAATTACAAACGCAAAAGATATTACACAGCTCAAATTCAATCTGTCATCTCCTCATCTACCCCCAGATATCTCTCTTCAGATGTTTCAGAGCTTGACATCACAGCTTCGGAGTTGATAGCCTCACTTGCTGCATCTTCTTGCAGATTCAGAATATGGCATCTTGACAGCAGTACATCACAGTTCCTTGACTGTACAAACCATTTCAGTTTTGAGTGTTGACAGGTGCAGGCCAGAATGTCTCACCAGCATCTTGAACCCCATCTTGGTGCGAAGCAAATTGGGTGCCAACTTGAGTCCCAGAACTGCATCCAGTCAGAATTTTGCTCACAGCCAGAGAGTTCATCTCATCATTAATCCCAAAGGTTCCACCAGCTTGTTCATCAAGAGTACAACTAAAAGATCCATCCTCTCCAATTCTATACCTTCGAATAGTATCCTGGAGTTCAGAATTAACCTCCACACCTGTCAAATATTAATCCACAATTGCCTGTTTAAAATCATACCATTTCAGCAGACAGCATTTAATACATAATTATTTTATTGCTAACCCAGTATATGACAACAGATCCAAAGCCAAATGTGCCAATCTCAAGAAAGGCAGAAATCTCTTCCCAGATATTCCTTGCTGCACCACACTCAAAACAAAAGATGATGTGCAGATTCATGTTCACTGCAGTGAACGCATTCAATTGGTTTGTTCATTGCAGTCAACACATTTAACTGCTAAAATGGCAGAATTAATGCCAAAGTTTTGCAAATAAATTTTAGAGTATGCAACTTTCAAATAAACTTGCGATTTTTCTGTAGCTTTCTACATCACAAATTACCCAATGCAGCACCAGAAAAAGAACTCCCGACCAGAATTGTAGAACACAAGTGTCACTTGGTTCCTATAGGCTGCCGTCTCTGTTGCATTGCATCCTGGCCTCTCAAATGCCAGAGAGATGTTTACACTTTACAAGCACGAAAATATATCTATTCGCCACCTCCAGATGTGCAAACGAAAATCACAACATTTATATACTTTCTGCAGATGAATCACAGAGATAGATCAGTACTTCAGTATATGGTCATGGTGGTTTCGAGCTAGTTATTTTTTGCAGCCTTTTTCCCCTTCTGCTTCTGTTTCTGCTTCAGTTGAGTGAGACCAGGTGCGGTGATCTTGGCATTTCCAATAATCGCAGCCACCAATTCAGGATCCGTGCATGCCTTCATTAGTTCCTTCTCGCGGTTCGTGGCATCAGCTATGTGCATGAATAAGCTCATAGCGGTTTTGGCAGCTGAAACCAACAAACAAGGACATCAGACATTTGATTTCACAGAGAAACAAGAAGACGTCGAGAAGACAAAATGATGCAACTTCCATGTTCCAGAATGAGCAGAAACATACCTTTTCCTTTCTTTGCAGTGCCCGGGGTGATCTTTACGCGATACTTGTATGTTTGCAACGCGTTATAAGGGGCACATACTGGTACAGCATATAGCAAAATATCACTTGGCAGTGGAGTTCCAGTTAAGTAGTCCAAATCAATCAATTTTTCTTTCTCTTCATCACCAAGCTCATGGATGTCATCTTCGTCCATGGCAGTGCTGCCACCAGCAGGAGCAGCACTTTTATCCGTACCATCCCTGCTTCTACCAACATTTACATCAGTTGGATCCACCACAGATGTACTTTCAGGGCAATCACGAGATAGATGTCCAAACTTTTTGCATTTATAACATATTTTTGCCGAGTCATCTTCGCCTGCAAGAGTAAAAGATATGACAGTTGAGAGACTAAAATATCAAATATAAAAATCGTAACTTGCACCACTCATTTTACAGTTCAATATTTGGGACACTATGTCAACAAACTAATAATATAAGTAATATATTACCTCACATGAAAAGAATTAGTTAACCTGGTAATCTGGCACAGTTTCTTGCCGCTATGGTATGGAGTACAATTATAAGCACAAAATTGTAATGGAACCATCATATGTAGAAACTTAAAAAAAGGAAGAGAAAATTGTGATAAATACCAGTTGATGGTTTTTGATTGTTTTGCAGTGGTGTCTTCTCCATCTTGTGAAGGTTTGTCCTTTTGTGAAGCTTTTCCAGAAGACTAGTATCGGGAAAGCAGAAAGGTTGTCAGTTCCAACGCAAAAGGAAAAGAGAATACAGTGGAAAATGAAACAAAAGGTTAAGTGGTGTTATTACCGCAAGCAAAGACATACGGATTTCTCTTTCTTCTTCATCCTGCTCTGCGTACTTCTCTTTAATCTTCTTAAGCTTACCCTTTTGTCCACGACTTGTTTTAGGATTAGCAGCCTTTGTGTTTTCCTTTGCCTTTTCTGTGTGTTCCTTGCCTTTTTCTTGCTGTGAGTTACCTGACTTTTTGACAGCTTCACCATTTTGGGGGTCACTAGTAGCTTCACAAGCATTCTGGCCCTTCTTCAATTTTCTTCTGTCTGCTTTTGATACATATGGTTTCTCTCTTACTGTCGGTTTTTTCACATCAAGATCATCAGTGTCTTCTGCTAAAATTGAAGGACCACTGATGAGCAAAGAGCTTTTACCCGACACCTTGGCAGGGCCCAGACCAAGATTCTTATCAGCAGATCCTCAAGTTGAGATGAAACAGAGTCATCACGTGTTTCTTCCTTGAAAGTGGAAGTTCCACTGTTTCCCACAGTTCGCGTTTCAGCAAGCTGTTCAGACGAGTCAGTGGTATCCATAGGCAGATTAGAAGGGTTGGTATCATCATTTTGGTGAACACTGGTATAATCCCTGCTACATTCATTTTCATGAGTTCCCTTGCTCATCCCATTGTCACTAGCAAGTTCGTCATCTGGTTCAGGATTACTCTGCTGCTTCCTAGGCTCCGCTTTAGTTTCTGGAAGAGCCTCATCTTCACCCCTGACCCTCCTTTCATTTAGATGAGATGCCAAGGAGCTCTCATCCAAACGGAAGAGGATACCAAAGCCCATAACAAGGGGGTGAGGCGGGAGGAAATTTTTCTTGCCACGGATCATAAAACTACCAACAGTGAGGTACTCGCCAGTGGGAGCTGTTTTGCTAACTTGATGAGGATACACCCACCAAGCACTTGTAACAATTTTTGAATCCCATGCTTTGCTGTGGCAAACCTGCAGAAGTTCATGATCAATAGGCTTAATTCATATCAACATTCGCTCTTTAAAAGTATTGCCATAACACATTTAGTGATAACATAATCACATATTGTACTCACAGTGAAACATCCTGCTTGGTTTAATGTCAAGGGTGGTATTGGACTATCAGGTTTATGATTCTTGATTATTGTACTGGAAGCTCCATGTAACTCGGCATGCACATACCTATTCAAGATACATAATAAGCCAGTAGCTGCTATGAGAACTCCAAAGAACTAACAAACATAGCACTGCAGTATAAAACTTAAGAGGCATGCCAATGGAGTTATGTTTCTATGAGCAATTGCAAAATACCAGACAGAAGAAAAAATGCATTGGTGTTCTGGCAATAAGCTTATACTATTAAAAATATTTCTTCCATTGTTTGCAAGGTAAATGGGTAATAGCTGATTAAGGTACTTACAGATCTCCTTTAGACATATACCGCTTGACAATCAACTCATTTTGTTGAGCATCTCGGCCACTGATAATCAGATAGTTTTCACTGCTGATGAACCAATTGAATTTCTCAAACCAGTGAACTTTCCGCATATGAGTTATTGCGGCCACAGTTTTTTCCTACAAATGTCAAGATATGAAGGTTAGTTTTACAATTATGAAAGACAATTGAGTTAAGACAAGTTCTTGGAGCAATTACTGTAAAAACATAATATGAGTATATGACACTATCTAAACAAGGCAACATACATAAATGCTTGGCTCAGAGGACAGGTAAAGCTTTTCTATTTGTTCATGGACTTCTATTATTAAAATTGGCAGTATTGAGTATTCTATTAAGAAAGCCAAATGAACCATTTAGTTCTTTCTTTTGTTCTAAAGGAAGATATAGGATGAAGCTTGTTTGCACAGGCTTACGTACTTACTTGCAAAGAAACTAAAACTTAACTAACATGTTTGGTATGAAGAAAATGTCAACAGACAAGTTTTAACAAATACAAGTGTACAGTGCAGCAATAAGGAAGTAAGGAACCTGAGCAAGCTGAAGACGTGTCTTCTTCTCAGCTGCTTTGAAAGCTTTATCATGTGCTGTGATAGTCTTCTCTTGTTTTGTTTCCTGTTTTTTCTTCATTTCGTACCACCGCCTAGCATTTGCATGTGCAGAAAGTGATAAATCAACCTCTACCTAAAACAAATGAAAACAACAGTGTGTCATGAAGATAGGAAAAGAGAATGTCGAAATTGATAGTAGTATATTGAGTCACACAAGTAAAATCTAGGTACGATCTGTAAGGAAGACCGAATGCAGCATGTATCCATTAGCCTCCTCATTTCCATCCTGATGTGCCCATTTTTTGTGTAACTATAAGTTAACACTCCATCAATCAATCTTAAGTATTTCAATTCAGGAAATAAATCTTTCACGTGATTTTGTAAGGCAGCATAATAACAAGCGATACATTAATATAATACAAGTATTGATGAGTGGTGGGTAGCTCTCCTAGTTGAAGTAAAATTGGCTGTCTAAAGAAATAGAAGGCTAGAATTCCAAATTATTCCCGTTAGGCTGGACACAGCAGGGAATTTATCGAGTAGAATGTTCAGCATAGAGAACATACACCAAATCAACATTAATAAAAGTATAAATAGCAGGGGTCAAAAAGTCAATTATGCAAATAGAACTGTTGCCGGAATATGGGTGAACATAACCAGACAACCAACATTGCCAATAAGATACAAGTTCAATGAATAATGGATCATTTCATGATACAGACACTGTCCATGGATACAGAGTAGGCATCTGCGGAACATACCTTCTCAACAGGCGCAGTTTTCTCATCCTCATCCATGTCATCAAGATTATTGCTAAGAAGTAGAGTAATGCAATTTCTTTCAAAACTGAGCTTATCAATTAGACCAGCTACCGGGTTTCCAGCCTTTCTCTCCTCTTTAATCATGCGGGCAAGAGCTTCCCAACTCATTCCATTTGCAAGGGCAACACGTACAGCTATAATTGCTGCATCCACATCCTCCAAATTGTACTCAATTAGTTCTGCCATTCTGATGCAATAATTCGCTTCCTTCCTCAATGTATGCACACGATTTTCCTGCATGGAACAATGGATGAATGCACTATTAGGTATCTAATATATCGTATATGTGTGGAAGAAAAAAATCACCTCCAAATAGAACCAAAGTCAAGCAAATTATGAGCCGGGACCTGATCCAACTTTATTTTATTGAGCCTCTGGACCGCTGAGTCCTCTTTTGCTTTCTGCTGTTGATTCACCCTTTGACTTTCTATTTTGCTATAGAACTCATCTAGTGCAGCATCAAATGTCCCAATTCATCATATTCCCTTGACCTAAATTGCTTCAGCAGGATAGGGCAATATTCATCATATATCTGCGTATAGGAGCAGTAAAACAGTGAGTACCTTGACTTGCAATCGATCATATCATATGCAAATGTGCTGCTGCCTAAACATAAAACTGGACAATTTATTTCTGCTATAGGTCTGCAACAGACATCACTAACAAATAAAACAAAGTAGAAAATCTGCACAGCCACTTACACACCAGCATAAAAAGAAACACAGGAACAATAATAGACACACCTTCTGGTTAGTTGAAGGCCCTTCTGAGGGTGTGATGTTCTTCTTTGCAGACATCTTATTCTGCATGAGAATGTACCCCTCAGGAATCCTTTCACCAGATATGATATCTACAAGCCAGTCCTCAAACCTTGTAATAGATTCTACTAGAGACTGAATAGTATGGTCATCAATACTGCTCTCTGGATTATTCCCAACCTTTGTACTTGGAACTAACCCAGCATCTAATATGATATGCTCCGCTAGAGCTGGGCCATAAGCCAGTACCTCCCCAAGAAGTGTCTTCAGAGTAGCTTTATTTGATTGAGCGCCATTACTCGCTTTTGCATTTGAACCTGACTGCTTAATTTTCGCAGCAGATTTCTTTTCTGTTCTGTTAGATGGTTCTTCCGATTTATCAGTAACAAGAACTCCATCATTGGCGGATTCAGAAGGTTCCTGAGCATCAGCTGAACTAGATGTAAATTGAGAAGATTCTTTATCATCAGCTGTATTAGACAATTTCAGTGTGTCTTTAACTTTGTAAAGTCTGTCCTTTCAAAAGTACGACAAGTTTCTACTGGATAGCGATGGCGTGACATGATTGCCAATCCTTTGTTGTCATCTCTGCAGTTTTTACAATAGAAGATGAGTATAATAAACAAACAGTAAGCAGCAAAGGTTAAGCGAATTCTTAGATTGCATACAGAATCATTGATATTTCTTGTCCTTAGTCCTCACTTGTGCAACAGAGTAATAGCACCTAATACATACAGTGAACTAGAATAGTACTGCACGAATAGACAATACCTATGAGAACGGAGTAGTGTCATCACTGTGTATTCTGAATCAGTGAGAATGATATTTCCTTGTGCATATAGCTCCAGAATTATAAAATGTGCGTTACTGCCAAGCCCAAATTGGAAAAGGATCATCTGCGCAGTTGAAACAAGGACATTGTTAAACAGCTCAACCATCAACGGTACGAAGCTGCTGGCTTCAATGATTATCCAAGAGGAAGAGAAATGGGACCAATACCCTATCATATCCTAGCATACGGACATCTTCAAGCCTCTGCTACGAATGTGTTTACGTAACTTAAGAGTGAATCCGGAAGGTGTGGTGCTCTTGTCACTGCAGAAGTAGATAACCATGGGGATCTGGACATTAATTATCTGAGACAATGACATCAGATAAACATATATCCATGACAGTGAGTAGCATCTCACCGGACATATTGAGTGGTGTGCAGCCTGACACCACTTTCCATGAGCAACAAAACCTTCTCACTTTCCCTGACTCAGTGATTCCACTGCTGTTCATCAGCTTGAAAATATAAGTCTGTCCAAGCACAAAAAGGATAATGTAAAAAGAATCATCTACTGCATAGCAAAACTAGATGTAGTGGGCAAGAATGCTGCAACATAATGTAATCCATTCAAGGAGATAGTTCGCTGGACTGCCAGCAGTTCGACTAATGAGCTGCTATGCCTCAGCAGAGACAACAGAAATTTAAATAACCATTTGGTCCTCTCAAAGCAATAGACAACACAATAACCTTATATTATATCTCAACGAATTGCCTGAAATGTGTGCTGGCAGACTCGTAACAAGACAGCCAGCAGGCAGTATGATGAATCTAACCGATTTGGCAATTTTGCGATGCAAGAGATAGAACCACAGGAGTCAGTGGAATCAAACATTTACACGATCCAGCAAAAGGCAACCTAACAGCATGCCGAATCGCCATCAGACCAGCAACTAAGATGACCCTACCCTAGCCCGAAACTGTTTGTTCTAGTTCCTTTCTAAAATAATTTGTTTCTTCTACAAACGGTACCAAGTGCCACCAGTGCCAAACAAACTACACAAGCCTTCCACTACCAATCCAAGCACACCCGAATCAGAACACAGCCGCCACGCGCCGCGGAAGCCACGGTGGAATCGCTTCGAAATCCAAAATCCGATCGCCGTCTGGTATATGTACCCGCTGCGTACGGCGCGGCGCTAGGTCGCTAGGGTTTGGCGCGAGCTGGTCGAGCCGAAAGAGAGAAAGAAGGAAGTGAGGGTGACCTTGGGGGTGAGGTCGTAGACGTTGGAGAGGCGCATGCCGATGAGGCGGCGGAGGCACTTGACCTCCGCCGCCACGTCCGCCGTCGTCATCCGCGCCTTCACCATCTTCGCCGCCGCCGAGGTGTCTCGATGCTGCTTCCTTCCTTCCTTCCCTGCGGGGTTTCCTCCTTCTCCCTCGAGTCGGTGTGAGCTCACTGGGCCGGCTCTATTTATAAGAGCCCGCTTAGGCCCAATCACGCTGTGCCCGGCCCAATATAACTAGGATTTAGGCCCATTTTGCGCTGCTCTTTTGTTGGGCTGTACTGTGTCGCGCTGCTGCTGGCCCATCTCGTTTGATCCATTGCAAATTCAGCCATTAATTCATTCCTGATTAACTATTTAAAAAAATTACAGTCCTGATTCCCTTAAAAAGATACATTCCTGATAGATAGATATTCTTTTGCCGTTGTTGCGATTCTTTTCCAAATAGAATCATTGGTCAGTGGAATGTTTCTTTTCACGATTTTCTGATTATAAAGTGATGTGCAATCATCAACTTGTATGTGTTTGCCGTGTAATTAATAATTTCCATTGATTAGGTAAGATGAAGCTCTTATGAAACCAAAAAGCAAAATACCAACAAAAGTGTAAGTCCAAACAGGAATCGGAATTGGCAAGTTAGATGGCTTTCATCAAGCAATTTCAAGTCTCAGCCAAATAACAGAACTGGAATCACAGGTTACTGGCATTTCAGTTGTAATTGGAATCAAATCTGCAGACAATTCCAATTCCAACAGCCTAACAGAGCCTACTAATTCATGGTCTGTTTGAGAACATTTCACACAAATCGGTTCATTTCCCACAGATGTAGGAACAAATATCAGAGTTACTCGCCTAAAAAATAAAATAAAAATATCAGTGTTCCAAATGAGACCCTCAAGCATTTAGCCATTGCACTCAATCATTCCTAAGAACTTGTTTGGAACAAAGAATTTTTACAGGAGTTTCATAGAAATGGAATCCTATAGGAAAGGCCTTGAATTGTAGGATTGGGTTTGAAAATTCTGATAGGAATCCTTCATTTCGTTCACTTTTTGAAGAATTCTGAACATCCACTCAAACCTCATGTTTTCATTCCTTTGAGAAGTCCAATGCAACATGTGTCTTTATCTCTTCTCTTCTCTCTCTAATCAAGAAACATTTTTCTGTAAAATCCGCGTGGAGCATCCAAATAACTAATTTATATAATTCCTTTGTTTTCAATTCCTAAAGAAATCCAGAAGATATGATATCCAATTCCTGTGAATTTCTTATTCCTATGTTTGTCCAATCCTACGTTCCAAACGGCCTACCATGAAAAGTTTTCAACGACCAATACATACAGCATGTACTACAGATTGACGACTGATTGAAAGCACTCATTCAGACCCATTGCTGAGCTCAATACATAACAGAACCAACTAAAATGTACCGCTATCATAACAAACTCCCCATGCAGTATTTATGGCACCACCATAATAAGTTTCAGCATCTCAAAATTCCTGAACCCTACAAATGAAACAAGATTGACTGATTGAGGTAGAAGGTTTTTAGCATGCCGCATTTTCTTAACAATATAAGAAATAAACCAGCAAATATGGACATATCAAAATTTAATAATGAGCAAATGGAAAGGTATCCTAAGACCAACTAGTACTGATATGGTTCCACTTAACCTACCAGTAGCAGAATGTAACAACCATCAAGTGGCAGCAAATCAAATGTTGGCACTGAACAAAGGGTAGACAAATACTGATGATACACTAGAGCAGCAATATTGAATTGGCAATCCTGTGATAGCTCACCAAACCCTCTAATTGCCAACAAGAACAGCATGCCTTGCATCATCAAGAAAATGGGAAGACAGACACTGGTGATGCACTAGTGGCAGCAGACGATCTGTTCTTTTCATCAACTACAAGTTTCACTGAGATGTGCGCATTCAAAACATCCTCACAATAAAAGTTTTAGTGAAGTAAGAAAAGGAGGGAAAATAAAGTGTTGTATGATCTCCTATGAACAAATTTACTGCATTTACTGAATATGCGTCACTCATGTACAGCAATAGTAATCTGCATTTACTCAAACCTCCTATGGCAGCAGTCCATATACAAAATGTGTAGGTTCAACTCTAAAAACACAAGAAACGAAAAAAAAAGTACAAGAACCTATGAAACTAGCAGTCTATGTTGGCAAGAGCTGCAAAACATTCAGGAAGTTAAGGATGTATGCTGGACACAATTCCTTGCTTGCTCAAGACCAAGGAACAAGTTCAAATGTGTTTGCTAACAAATGAGAATATGAGATGCATGCGTTATAGGATTCAAAGTACGTGATAATCTAGATTTTTCTGGCATGCTCATCATACTCCAGTCTCTAACTCCTCAAGCACCCCAAACATTATTATCTCTAAAATGTAAGAACAGAAAATGCATATGCGGTAGTTGCGGCCTAAGAGAAGAAACGGTACCTCAATGATGTGTTATGAACTCAGTTGTCAGCATCAACCTCCTCTTCTGCCAGTTTATGCTCCCCATCCTTGATGATCTCTTCTTCATCCCACCTACTCACTTCAAGAGTGAGCTCGTCTGAAAGGAAGGCAGCTGCATTCCTGACAGCATCTTCCAAGGCCTCCACCTCCTGAACCTTTGCGCCATGACAAACAATCTCAACATGGAGATGCTTGAGCGAGTAGAGATTCTTGATGCCAAAATCCAAACCACCACCATGCAAAGAGCACACATCATGCGCATTAAAAGGAACCCGGAGCTTTTCAAGCTCTGGCACGGCTCCTGCTTCAAACATCAGCCCTCTCCCGCTCTCCCAGCAGGTGAAGTAGAACTCCTTCAGGTGCGGAGAGTGATGTTTGAAATGCGCTCTCGCTCCCCCCCGCCCCTCCCCCCGTCGCCTGCGCCGGAGACCCCGCCCGCCGCCGACTACCCCCAGCTACCCCCGCCGCCCCCGCCGCTCCCGCCTCCCCCTCCTTTAAGCCAGGCTCGCAGAACCCCGTCCATTGTCGCCCCACCGCCAGTTCCCCAACCGGCAGACAGTTCCCCAATCCAAGATCCAGATCTGCAGTCGCCGGACTCGATTCAATTCGTTCCAGATTCGCAGCAGGAATCCCCTCGCGAGGGTCCGCAGTATCCCAGGCTCTTCAATGCGGGCCTTGATGCGCGGGGCAAAGCGCCTTTGTCCTGCGGCCAGGTCCCGTCGAATCAGTTGGAGCTGCTCCGCCGCCCCCTCGGCGGGAGTAATGGCGCCTCTTCCTCCTGTCACAGAGAGGCTTCTGCTGGTCAGAGGGATGAGCTGTGTTGCATTGATGAAAACAAAAACCCATGGATTCAGGTTGCTAGTCGGAAGTACAGATCGCGTCAGGCAGGAAAATCTTTTGTGCCCCCAGCCCCTGTCGCTCAGAGACGAGGCCGCGGATATTCATGGCGCATTCAGGGCAAGGGCGATCAGGTGCATGAGTTGCCACCTACCGAAGCACGAGCCCCCAGCCTCGCCGACTTATTCATGAAAAGGGCGCAAGGTTGTTGCTTCCGGTGCCTCAGCCCGAAGCACTTTATCTCCTCCTGCAAGGAGCCGCCGCGCTGCTTGCTTTGTAATCTCTCAGGCCACCTAGCTCGTCGGTGCTCTGCTTATCAGCGACGACGCCCTCAGCAGACCAGGAAGGCTGTGCCGCAGGGCAGGGACAGCTTCCCCCCGCTGCTTAGCAAGATGGCGACAGCAGGAAACGCCTGGGCCGTCAGGCCGGAGAATGTCCGCTGCTACAACAGGCTTTCAACCAGGATGATGCGCTCCGAAAGAGATTTATCCTCCACAGGAGTTATCGTCCTAGTGCTCAACCAACACTTGCAGAGTTCCAACAGGCAGATATGCCGCATCCTTGCTGATTACTTCGGCATCAGGCGAGAGGAGGTGGAAGTCACCATGCTTGGAGCAAAGGAGTATCTTGCCGTCTTCAGCGACCCAGCAGCTCGCGACGATGCGCTTGCAGAATCAGGTATAAACATTGAGGAGCTGAACCTGCGTTTTCGCCCATGGTCTCGGTTGGCTTCAGGCAACGTAAACCAGGCGCGTTTCCGGTTGCGCCTTTGCATTGAGGGCGTCCCGCGCTCCGAGTGGGGACCGGAGGCGGTGTCGGCCATCCTGGCAAACACAGGTATTCAAGAGGGAGACTTCGATGAACCGCTCGCAGACAAAGAGACGGCATGCATGCGCGTCTGGGTTTCGGCGCACAGCGTGTGTGCAGTGCCGCGCTCGGCCATCTACACCACAGAGCAGGCCGCCAGGAGTCCTCCCCAGCTTGACGAGCGCAGCTCTTCATCTCGGCGCTTTGCAGGGCAGGGCCGGCCGCGTGGACCTCCTCTCAGGCTCATGTCGCATCCCGTGTTGATTCACATTGACCAGGTTATCGACTTCGAGCCACCGGTGAGCAGCCCGCCTTTCCGTGCTCAGGACCTGGCAAGTCCGGCCAGCGGAGAGATCTCCCCCCCCTCTTCCGAGGACGGAGGGCCAGTGCATTACTCCTTTCACTGGGAGCTCGGAACTGGAGATGGACCTCTGCAACCCCCCAGGCGCTCGGTCCACGACAGGATTGCCCCCAGGTCCGACGACAGCGACGACGAGCGGGACCGTTCCAGAAGTCCAGCTCGAGCTCGCCACCCCTCTGGCTGGGATGTGCTGCCTTCCCGCAGCGCTCCGCAGAGGGGTCATCACCAGCGCAGAGGAAGCAGAGGAGGCAGCGCGCACAGGAACTTCAGGCGCGCGGCAGCTCCGCTGGAAGCTGCCGCCACAAACAGCTCAGGAATGCCCCCTCAAGCTCATTCAACAGCAAGTAAAGCTTCTAAGGAGAATGTGAGAGCTCGCTCGCGCTCCCCAGAGCGCTTTCCCTTTGCATCCCAGAAGCCCCCTCAGGAGGACATCTTCCAAGTCATGACACAGGTCGGTGAGATAACACTCGGTGATGCTGCAGGTGCTGATCCGATGAGTGATGAAGCGCTGATGCCCCCTCTCCCGGCTGTCACAGCATCCCTTGCAGACATGGCACCAGTGCCAGATACTGACATAGCTGACCACAACGAAGCCCCTTTGCCGGATACTGACACAGGAGGCTCCGAGATCGAAGACGACATGACCTTGGCTGCATTCCGCAAGCATATATCTCGCCAGATCCCAGCTCCGCTGATCTTGGCTGCTCCGCAGGCGCCAATTACGAGAAGCAAAGCAAAGAAAGCTGAGGCAGTCAGCGGTGCAAGCTCCTCCAGAGAGTCGCTGCCCATGATGGAGAAAGCGCGGCAGCTGCTGATGAAAAAGCTTGGAATCCTCGCCGCCAATGCAGAGCCAGGCATGGAGGATTTCGCGCGCTATAAGGAGTTATTCAAGCAGCCTTTGAACGAGGCCAACGTGGTGGCTTTCGCCACGCTTGCAGGCGTGCTCGGGAAGATCGACATCAACTCCGTGCTCAGGGTCGCGGCCTGAACACAGATGTTAGCTTAAGTAGCCTAGTAGGTTATTTTGTCCCATGTCTCCAGCTCGGCGTATTTTCAAACTTATGCGAGGCCGTGCCTCAAGCTACCCCCCAGATTTAGGTGTTTGTGTCCAGGTCTGCGGAAGCTATGCTTCCTGCTTTTGTTGCTTACGCTGTTTCTCTGCCAGTTTGTTGGCATGGCCCTGCTGCTGTGTTGGGATGTTGCACTGCAGGATCAGGTTCTTCACCCCCGTATCTGTACTGAAGTTTGTAAGCTTAATGCATATCAGGTTCTCCAGCCCGTCTTTTAAATCCACAACCTCTATGCAATCCCCTTGGCTCAAGCGCGCGCACAGGGGCCTCAGCAGCATCGCGAGAAAAGTGTTAAAACAGAACAGAGCCAATTTGACATGCTTACAGGAAATGAAATTGAGTTCCGTCGACGATGTTTTAAGTCCGCAAACGTTACGGGCAGATTTCACAGATTTTTACCGCATGATTCCGGCAGATGAGATCAGAGGAGAACCCAACTGTCGGTTAGTTGCCGCATCCCCAGGTTCAAGGGCGGACTTGTCCTGTATCGTAGCTGCAAGAACTAGTGTTCTATTGTTAGTCTTCGGCTGCTTCATGAGGTCTTGCCCCGGCCGGTCGGGGCATCCCCTTCTTGCCACCACCGCGAAGACGTTTAATAGGATGTTCTCCCAGGCTCTTCTCTGTATCTTCATGTTCCCCACCATAGTCACCACAGACATGAGCTACATGCATGATAAAACAGAGCGGTGGGCTGCTATTCCCCCATAATGCCGCACAAACAGCTGAGACTCTTGTCTTGGAATGTTAGAGGGCTTAATAACATCGCAAGAAGAGAAGTAGTCAGAGAAACTATAATCCAGTACAGAGCCACGATGGTGTGTTTACAGGAAACAAAATTAGAGCGGGTAGATGATAATCTCATCCAACAGACCCTGGGCCAACAGTTTGTGCATAGCTATTGTGTGCTCCCAGCCTCAGGAACTAGAGGAGGCATCATCTTAGCTTGCTCCGACAAGTTCTTTACCTTAAGCAACGTCCACCGAGCGGCTTTCTCAATAACAGCTGATATAAGCCACATGGAGAGCAACCTCCAATGGACTTGCTCGGCTGTTTATGGACCCCAGACAGAACAAGATAAGCTGCTTTTTCTCCAGGAGCTGAGAGCCTTAAAACCCAGAGCATTGCCCAAATGGCTTATAACAGGGGATTTTAATTTGATCCTCAAAGTTGCAGATAAAAACAACAACCAAGTTAACCACAGGCTCATAAGAGCGTTTAAGTCAACGCTGGATAACCTCCAGCTCAGAGAAATTCATCTGCACGGTCGCGCCTTCACCTGGTCGAATGGACACGAGAATCCCACCTGCTCCAGAATAGATAAGATGTTGTGCTCTACGGACTGGGATCTGGAGTTTAACAACTCTCATCTGCAAGCTCTATCGTCGATGATCTCTGACCATTGCCAGTTGCTCCTCCAAGGTTCTTACCAGTCCCAGCGTTCCAGAGCATTCAAATTCGAGGACTGGTGGTGCTCCATCCCAGGCACGCACCAGGTAATAGAGACCTGCTGGCAGAAACCGGTCTCACCCACTGATGCTATCATCCGCCTCCATATAAAACTATCAAGACTTGCAAGTACTCTGCGGAAATGGAGCAAGAATATCGTCGGAAATGCTAGAATGATCTTCGCCATTGCGTCTGAGCTCATCCATCAGCTAGACGTTGCCCAGGAATCAAGGAACCTTACTGCTCTAGAAATAGCTCTGCGCAAAGGACTCCAGGCCAAGCTAATGGGAGTAGCTGCTGTCCAAAAAGCCAGAATCCAACAGAGAGCTAAGACCAAATGGCTGCAACAGGGGGATGCAAATACCAGCTTCTTCCACATCAAGGTGAACTCGCGGAAAAGAAGAAATACCATCGCATCTCTCAGGATTGAAGACCAGGTTATCTTCAAGCAGAGCGACAAAAGAGAAGCGATCACGCAGCATTTCGAAGCAATACTAGGTAACAAGACGCAGAGGGCATGCACCCTCAACTGGGAGATGCTAGGCATACAGAGCTTTAATCTGCTCCATCTGGATGCTCCTTTCACGGAGGAAGAGATCTTCAACGTCATAAACTCAATGCCCAATGGAAAATCGCCCGGCCCGGATGGTTTCACTAACAGATTTTATAGATCTTACTGGAACATCATCAAGGAAGACATAACCCAGGCGGTGAAGCAGTTCGGCGAGCTTCGAACCAACAGGTTCAGCCTATTAAATGGGGCAGACGTAGTCCTAATTGCAAAGAAAAAAGAGGCAGATACTCTCAAAGACTACCGCCCAATAAGCCTAATTCATGCCTTTGGCAAGATAATATCAAAAATTATGGCGAACAGGCTAGCTCCCGAGATGGAAGCAATCATCTCCACGTCCCAAAGTGCTTTCATTAAGAACAGAGCAATACAGGACAACTTCTTGTACACGCAGAACATAATCAAATCGTTGCACAGAAAAAACATCCCAGGTCTATTTATAAAGCTAGACATTCAGAAAGCATTTGACTCAGTGAGCTGGGAGTATCTGATGGAGCTGTTTCAACAGATGGGATTTGGCCCAAGATGGAGAGATTGGATCGCCCAAATTTTATCCTCATCATCTAGCTCCTTCATAGTAAATGGTGAGAGGACCCAGAGCATAAAACACCGCCGCGGCCTTCGACAGGGAGACCCTCTATCCCCGCTCATTTTCATAATGGCGATCGACCCACTACAAAGGCTTCTCCTCCGTGCCATTCAGGTTGGCCTCATCAAACCAATCAAAGACATCGCGAATGACCTCAGAATTTCGCTATACGCAGACGATGCAGCTATCTTTGCAAACCCGGAACCAATAGAGCTTCAAACAATCCAAATGTGCCTTCAGCTCTTCGGCGAAGCAACAGGGCTCCAGACCAATTTTCAAAAGAGTTGTGTTTATCCCATCAGGTGCTCGCAGGACAATCTGCAGGCCATGTCACATATACTGCAGATGCAGCTAGGCCAATTCCCATGCACATACCTAGGCCTACCACTTCATATTGCAAGGATTCGCAGAGCTGACTTGCAACCTTTATTCGATAAGCTCTCAGCTAGGCTAGCAGGATGGAAGGGTAAGCTGCTATCCAGAGCAGGGAGGCTGACCCTCATAAACTCAGTGCTCTCGCCTTGCCTGGTCTATTTCTTATCAGCTTTTTCGCCAGACAAATGGACTATTAGAAAGATTCAAAGGATTTTCAGATCATTCTTCTGGAAAGGGGAAGAATCCTGTTCGGGTGGTCATTGCCTCATTAGCTGGAAACAGGTGTGCCGCCCTAAGAGCTTGGGTGGTTTAGGTGTCAAGGACATCCCAAGATTTAGCACGGCGCTACGTCTCAGATGGCAGTGGAGAGAATGGAGCTTTCCGAGGAAACCTTGGTTCCAGCAGCAGCTCCCATGCAATAACTCTGATAGCTCGTTCTTCGCCGCTTCAACGACAATCCACATTGCCGATGGACAGACGGCCAAGTTCTGGACATCGAAATGGCTTCATGGAAGCGCCCCAAGAGAGGTCGCCCCGGACCTATTCAAGCTTGTAAAGAGAAAACACAGGACAGTGGCGTATGAACTCGAAGATGGCAGATGGCTCAAAGCACTAAGAGCAATTCACACAACAGCGCAGGCCACACAATTCATCGCTCTCTGGAATTCTATCCAGAGCATTTCGCCCCTACAGAGTCATACACCAGACTCCATTTCCTGGCGCTGGACAGCAAGCGGAAAATACACTGCCAACTCGGCATACAACATGCAACTATGCGGCTCCTACGCAAAGTTTGATCCTCAAATCATCTGGAAAGCGGACGCGGAGCCAAAATGTAAGATTCACGCATGGCTTCTTATCCACAAGAAGATTCTTACAGCCGACAAGCTAGAAAAAAGAGGATGGGACAACGGAGGAACCTGTACCCTATGCGGAAACAACGTTGAAACAGCCCAGCACATCTCTACCGGATGCGCCTTCGCTAGACAGGTTTTGCGCAAGGTGGCGACCATGAATGGACTGCCCCACGATGCTTTCCTTCAGGATAATCAGGAAGACCTCCTCGCATGGTGGCTTTCGCTAGGGAATTCAAAGTCCGCAGGTGAAAAACGCAGGATCTACGGACTCGTCATTTACGCGCTTTGGAACGTGTGGAAAGAGAGGAACGCTCGGATCTTCTCTAGCTCTTTCAAAGATTGTCTCAGCGTAGCGCTCAAAGCTCAGGAGGACATCACGGCGCGTAGAATGGCCTTCGGCGAGACCACAAACGACACAGGAGACCCCCTCGCTCTTTTTTCTTAAGGGCTATAGAAAGAAGCGAGCTTCCCCTTTGAAGCTTCCTTCCGTTTGCTTGTTGTTTTCCTGAGCTCTCGCTCACCCTTGCTACCGCCTGTACATATAACTTGTTATTTTCTTTAACGTCTAATCTATGAGAAAGGCAGAGCTCCTGCCAAGTTCTTCAGAACTCCTTCAGGTATCGGAATCCATTGCTGCCGATAATGAGCCTTCCAACAGGTCTTGCTGTTCTTGAGGATATCCAGAGAAAAAACAGAGAGGGTAGGTCCCCGAGGATTTGGAATGTTTCCTCATCCACTGGATCAACATAGATGTCTAGGTAAGAGAGGTAGTCAAGTGAGGCTACCCACTTTGGGATTCTGGGGAAATAGTAGTTTATGGACATCTCAAATCTCTGGAGGAGACGAGGAGGTGGAAACCAAGAGTCAAGTAAGAAATCAAGGGAACAAGAATGGTAGCTTTGAATTTGTATCGATCGAAGACTGAGCATGCCTAGTTTGCAGAGGGACATAACCAAGTTATCTGCATAAGCTTTCACACAGTTTGTATTGCTTATGTGCCAATTCAGGTTGAGCCCAAGAATTCTCAGTTTGGTCAGATTGCCCAGCTCCTGCAAAGAAGACAGAGAGGTGCTCTGGTTGATTTCAATCTCTGATAATTCCCGTAGAGCTCGCATATTCCCAATCCCTTCAGGCAACTCTGCACCGTTAACCAATAGACATGCCAGTTGCTGTAGTTGAACAATACTTTCTGGCAACTTTTTTACCCATGTCCATCTTAAGTCTAAGGTCTGCAAATTCTGCAGTTCTCCAAGTTGTTCAGGAAGTGCAGTGATTACTCTTACATTGAGTCGCAGGTACTTCAGCTGAGAAAGCCTGTTCATATGTTTAAGATAATTGTGTTCCAACACTTCTTTATTTTCTAGATCTAGCACTCTTACGGATTGAAAATTTGAAAGAGAAGGCATAAGTTCAGCACATCCAAAGATACTGAGGGATCGAACATGAGAGACAACCATGTTTGATGGTACCATGGTATGTTCTCGAGCATGATAGTTGATGGACAGTCGACGAACCTTGCCATGCTGCAGCGATTTGTGATTTTGATCACCAAATAAAGTTACAAAATTTTCCTCAACTGATTTGGATATAATGAGATCAAGAATCATATCATGGACACGGCAAGCATCAGCTCGACCATCATACTGGATTCCAACTGGTTGAATCATGCTTCTATTGACCAGATCATTGAAATAGCATTCTCCTACTTCCTCCAAATCCTGTCCACCTTCTGTAGTGATGAAACCTTCAGCAATCCATCTCCTTACTAATCGATCCCTCTTGATCTCGTAATCTTCAGGAAATATACTTAGATATAGCAAACATGTCTTCAAATGGTAGGGGAGATCATTGTAACTGAGGAGTAATATATTTTTCATATCTACCATGTCTGAATCTTTTTGAAGTGCTGAAACAATAGAATTATGTATCCTTAGCCATTCTTCTTGTGTACTAGCTTTATTAGCCAATAAGCTAGCCACCGTAGTGATCGCCAATGGCAAGCCACCACACTTTTTCAATATTTCATTTGAAACTTCTCTCAGCTGAAGAGGGCATCCATCTTCAGAGCCAAAAGCTCGTTTGAAAAATAAGCTCTTAGAGTGAGTTGCACTAAGAGGCTTTATTTCATACACATGATCATGATGCTGAGAGCTGCAATACTTGGCTACTGTGATGATACGCGTTGTTGTCAGTATTCGACTGGAACAACTATTTTCAGTAAAAGCACATTTGATTGCTCTCCATGCTGATGTACTCCATATATCATCGATTACAATGAAGTACCTATCACAAATTTTACAAATTAAAACAGGTATTGCTAAAGCTGCAACCAATGAATAGCAGTAGTAAGCAAGATGTAGTGATGTACATATAATATCCTACAGACAAAATTGACTTAGCACTAACATGAAGTTAAGACCAATGTATAAATTATTGATGACATTGCATGCGTATCAGATTCCAAAACAAGATTGTCATGAATAGATAAGGTTACATACCTTTTATCCTTGAGGAATTGTCTTATTGTGTTGATGAGTTGCTGCTCATCCCATGCTTCATTGCTGACACGCTCTTGCCAGCTGATCTGGGAGAGTATATTTCTCAGAATCTTCTTCAAGTCGGGGTTTTGGGACACCGACACGAAAGCTTGATACTCAAATTGCCCTTCGAGCTTCTGGTATACTTGGTTTGCGAGAGTAGTCTTTCCAAGGCCTCCGAACCCAACAATGGACACCACCTTTAGCTGTTGCGCCAGTGCACCTCCCCCTTTTGTTAGCAACTTGATGAGTTTATCCCTTGGGCCATCGATGCCAACGAGCCTCGTTGTCTCCGTGTAAAATGCTGGTAAGCGAGGGTCTATGCTTGTCCTGTTCAGCCTGAAGACAACATCATCAACCTTGTACCTCGCATGTCGATTGCTAACCTCAATAACGCGGTGTTTGAGAACTTGGATTTTCTTGGCAGTCCAATGGTGCGTCTTGGCATTTGTCAAGAAGTCCAAGCACCTTCCTATGAACCCCTTGAAGCCACGTTTGCAGCTGGACTTGCCGTGGTGGGAGAGCATGAAATTGTCGATGCTGTCCTCGATGTCATAAGAAAGCTCCCGCACCTCCTTAATCCAGCATTTGGACTGCTCATCAGGGTTCTCAACCTCAGACATCGTCTTGAGGAAAGCATGCATGCTCTCAAGCTCAGCTTTAAGGAACATGATATCACCCTTCACATTAGTGCGAAGTTTGTATTCATCAGAGAGCAAAGCACCCAGCTTCCGTAGCAGGGAGCCCATGGCTCCATGTGATGCACATACAACAGCCTCCATCCTCCTCTATGTGTAGTGTTTGTGTCCCTGCTACTTTGAAGCTTCAAGCCTTTTATACACGCATAATTAGTCAAAGCATACATGAACAAGAAAACGAAGATGATTGCTTGAAGTGAAGATAACAGAGTGAGTGAGCAGGTGAGGCACCCGCAGCATCTTACCATATAAAAGTGCTAAGAATATACAAACCCCATTTCAAAATCAGCCAATTTGTCAAGAAAAAAAGAATGTGTGAACCGCTTGCACCACGAATGCAAGGTCAGTCAATTTGTCAAGAAAAGGAGTCATAAGCCACCTAATGAGAAGACTATTAATGTACACAGACATTGACACTCCATTAATCTAGGAGTATATAAAGTTAGAGGACAGAAATCCCCATACATCGACCTGAACTAGTAATGAAGATGGAAGAAAGGACAGGGAAAATGAAGCTAAATAAATGGAACAGGCTTCTTGGAGCAAACTAGTAATGATTTCTGTGAGGGAATCTATGATTACTTAAGCTGCCAATGCAAGATTAGTCAATTAAGACACTTGTACAGATATGGACTTCGCTGAAACAATTGTTCAGACATGAGAGTAGTTACCTTCTTAATTAGTATCAGGTCACCTTGATTGGTGTCGTAGCTACGAGACTAGACAGTGTACTTGAGGTACCCTCGATCGGTTACGTCGACCCCCGGGAGTACTAGAGAAGTACGAGCAAGTGTATTGTCTGTTGAGGGAGGTGCGCGGCGACTTTACCGGCGAGATGGAATGTGGAATAGTCGTGTCGAGGCGAATTGGAAACTCTCGTATTAATTTCAGGGATTAGGGTTTGAATCTGAGGAATCAGCCTCCTCTTCTCTCTACCCCTAGGTCCTATTTATAGGGGTTGGGAGAGGGATGTGCGAGATTACAATTATACCCTTCGGACGATAACACACCATCAGGGCTATGTGGTCAGGCTCAGCTTTGAGGAGCATGATATCGAGCTTCACATCTGTAAGAACATTGTGCTCATCTGTCATCTTTGCCTGCGTGAAACTTTCTCACGCCTATATATGTAAATCTTCTAACGGATACCAAGCAGATTTAATCAAGGTCAGTCAAGTTGTGAAGAAGAAGAAAGAAAGAAATAGCCCATATTTCACTATCTGGTCGAGCCGCCACCTAGGGAAATCACTCCAAGAACCAGGGTAGGAAAACAAAGACAAGTGACACCATTCACCAATCATCTACCTCAATCAGTCAAAATTATTCAAGAATAAGTCATCGGTGGAATGAAAAGGCAAATCAAGCTAAAGGAAGATCTTCAGGCGGATACCAAGAATCTCCAAGATAATAATCTAGAAATCGGAGTGGTTGCCGGAGTACAGCTGCTAGCCTGCTATGTCTATACCAGTAGATCAGATTGGCCATCATCATCAGAATCTTACTCCGACCGCGTAACCACTAACCAGTCAAAACTCGGAGATAGGAAGAATGCGGCGAGACTTGTGGGCATTGTAGCGACGGAAATTCCCCTAACTTTGGTACCGGATCTTTGTTGTGTCAAAAGGAGGGTCGGGAAGGGTATAGGGATACATGCGCATCCGTTGGCGGCGGGGACGGAGAGGGGAGCTACGGCACAGCACGAGGCGACGGAGAGGGCGTAGGTCGCCGTCGCCGTCGCCGTCGTCGTCGCAGTCGCAGTCGCAGTCGCCGTCGTCGGAGAAGGTTTGCCGGAATGCGACAGGAGGGCAGGCGAGAGAGGAGGCTTGGGCTGCCGGACTAACTCTACTGGGCCGAACCCGTTGGGCTGCTCCATTTCGCCGTGCACTCCTCCCCCAGCCCACAGCCCATTAGACCATCTTCCATCCCCTAAAAAAAAGATTGTCTTCTCCGTCTACGACCGGACGGGGACTGCTGGGAAGCGGGGTTAGAGATGGGTACACCGTGTGCCTTCACGGAGGGAGCCCGTGGTGGTGATGGACTAGCAGCGGGGTAGGAGCACTACATGTTGTTAAGTTGTGCGGGAGTGAGATGGCATAAAGTGGGAGATGACGTCACGGTGAGGTCATCCTCGGCCGTGGGCCATGGAAACTGGTGTAGAGAAGGAGCACGGTGCAAACGGCACAGAAGAGGAGCTGGACAGCGAGAATGCTGGAAGAAAAGAAAGGGTCCACGAGATTAGTGAAATAAAGAAGGGAGTGGGGAGGCAGAAGTGAGTCATGAATTGTGGCTCGACAAGATACGCACTGATAAATAGGCTATGTTATCTTCGAGAGAGTGTATTGCGCTTCAAAACTAGGTTTGAGGGCTGTTTTCTTGTTTTGCACCAGGTTTTTTAAAACCGGACACATAACACCCATGGGACGCATCTAATCTGGTATTTTACATAGGTAATCGCTCTCGGAGGAAAACCAACCCAGTTTATTTGCCCAAGCCCACCAAACAGGACCCACACGTGATGCCACGTCCCCACTGGATGGTGCACATGTACAACCCCCCTTCTTGGTTTTGAGAGAGGAAGTGAAGGCACATTGCTAGACAATCGCGTAGAGGAGACAACCCTGGCCATAATTCCACGTGGACTCAAGGCAGGTTTTGCTAAATTCCAATTGATTATATGGTTAATTTTGGCCAGATTGCTAGGCTAGGGCTCCTCCTCATCCTACTCCATCACCTTGGCGAGGTTAGGTGTGTCCGACTCAGCACAGTGCGGCTACCCCGTCGAACCCGTGCTTGCAATCATTGCCTTATTCCGCAGCATTAACCCGAAGGTAAGTGTTGTCATCGTAGAAACAACACTAGAGAGGGGGGGGTCGATAACTCGATGGCTAGGTCACAAAGTTATTAGAAGGTCGCTGTACACTCGACAAATTGGGATACGTCGATATTTTTTGAATAGGTTCAACCGCCTTGTGGAGCATGGCCTAGTTCCATGTTGAGGGAGGAACCTCGTACAGGACTCAACTAGCGACTTGGGCTGTTGTGGACTTCAAAGTCGCCCTAGAGCTCCCTGTGCAAGACTTGGTGCTCTAGGCCTCTCTTCTTGAAGTTTTCCATTTATGAGTTGATTTTACAAGCCCCCATGAGTGGTATATATAGGCTTGAGTCCCATGACAAAAGACCATGAGTAACCTTGAGGTAAGGGTAAGAGAGTGGTAAAAAGGTAAAACTTGATCCATGAGTCTATGGTGGACTAGGGAAATGGGGTGGTACATAGTTCATGATAAACTAACCAACTCATATACCCTCTAATTCTTTTGACCAGCTTTACCTTGCCTTGATTTGTGTTGACTTTGACCACAACTTTATTTCTTAGCTATGATGATCTTTCCCACCACTTGAGGACATATTTACTATATCTAAGTATATCTCCAGAAGACTAGAAGATGGAGAGGGATCGGTTGATCAGAAGGTGGATCGCCGAAGGATTCGTTAACACTGATGGTGGACAAGATTTGGAGGAATAGAGGAGTGCTATTTTAATGATCTTATCTGAAAATCCAATATGATGGTCGAGTTGATTCACTCAGAGTCCATGGTACGATTCTTGATCTCCTAACATCTAAGTCAGTTGAAGAAAACTTTGCCACCTTCTTTGGTGAACAAAATCATAAATTAGTGCTACAACATAAGATTCATAGGCTATCTCTCAAGTATTATTCCCAAGAGCACATTATTGTTCCATCAACAGCGATCATTTTCCATTGTCGAGTGCTCAGTATCTTCGGGTATGCTGAAAAGATGCCATCTCTTTCAAAGTTTTGAGTTCTATGAGTATGTAGATATAGAAAATGGTGAGGAAATGGAAAGCAATTGTATTAACATGTATGGAAGTTTTGCAGTTGAAGCATTTGCGACTTCATTTTAGAAGAATTTCTGCGCTCCCTGAACGTTTAGGAGAACTACAACATTTGAAGATTCTAGATACAAGATGGACAAAGATAACAAAAATGCCCCCAAATCATTGTTCAACTGCAAAATTTGACATGTTTGTGTGTCAGTAATCTAGAATCACCTGAAGGAATTGGGAATTTGCAAGCTTTGAAGGAGCTATCAGAAATCAAAATCAACTAGGACAGCTTGGCATCTTCTTTGCTGGAGCTAGGTAGTTTGACTAAATTGAGGATTCTTGGGCCACACTGGTGTATTGTCAATAAGCGCAGTAACAAAGAAACTTTTGTGGATAACTTGGTCTCATCGCTCCGCAAACTAGGCAGGCTCAACCTTCGATCTCTATGCATTCAGACTTATTATGGCTATCCAATAGATTTCTTTTTCAATTCTTGGTTCCCATCCCCTCATCTCATGCAAAAGTTTCAGATGGGTTCATATCCAGAGTTCCAATTTGGATTGCGTCACTTAGCAACCTCAACTACCTAAATTTTAATATTGATCCAGTAGAAGAGGAAGCATTAGAAATCCTTGGGGAGTTACCTGCGTTGTTGTTTCCTTGGTTGAGATCAAAATCAACCACTTCCAAACAGTGGCTCATCATAAGCAGCAACATGTTCATATGTCTGAAGGAGTTCCACTTCACCTGCTGGAGCAATGGGGAAGGGCTCATGTTGGGTTTAGTCCCACATCAGTTGTGGACAGAGGCTGAACACAACTTATAAGGGTGAGGGTAGCCCATCCTATCAGGCTAGTCTTTTAGGGGGATAGGGCCCAAGACCTCTTATAAGCCTGTGTTGCTCTGTGGTTGGGCTTGGAACGTAATGGGGGCTGGAACGCTGTTGGTTAGCGAACCCAAGATTACGTAATAGCTCATGTTTGAAGCTAGGGCCATGGCGAGGCTCGAGAAGCTGTGGGTTCCGTTCAACGCAGGCAGCGGTCTTGATTTTGGCATCCAACACCTCTTTGCCCTTAGGCATCTTGCTTTGGAGATCATTTGCGTCGGTGCGACGGCTCGGGAGGTGGAGGCATTGGACGATGCCATCAAGAACGTGACTGATCTCCTTCCAAACCGCCCCACGCTGGACGTTCGAACGTGGGATGCTGAAAAATGGTGGAAGAGGAGGAGGAGCACGGCATGGCTGAAGAGGAGATCCACACAAGCAGATGAAAGTCAGCCTGCAGTTTATGTAAGTGTACATAGCACAGATCTCATTTGAGAAGTTTCCAAGTTTTCTTTGTCATTCCATAGTATGCATAGTTTTTTTTTCCTTTTGAGTAAATTGCATTACGGGTCACTAAACTTGTCCAGCTGGTCAAAGTACGGCGTTGAACGCCCTTCTTACATATCTAGGTCACTGAACTTTAAGTGGGTCACTCTAGGAGTCTAGGTCATTAGCATTCCATCCTAGGTAAGACTGATGGCATGGCACGTTGATTTCTGCCATGGTGGCATTATACTTATAGTCTAAAAAAGGCACAAATCTAGCTGCAAAAATCACTCCTTGTAGACCGAAGTTGGCCTGTCTGAACCAATGTTTCGATGAGCGGGGATGGAGTTCCCCAGGCCCAATTGTGGCGTACCCGGTTTTAAGGCCGGATACTCCCTTGTGATTACTGTACCGGTCCCTGGATCAGTAGCCGGTACACACAAGTTAACATGTATATCATTGTCATACATACGTATATCAGAATACACTACGTAAATAGACCGTCAAGGTCGATTGTCTAATACCTGTAGCCCAACGGCTATAAACTTGCAGCGAAAATCAAGCGGTGATGAAGCCCATCAACATGCTATACCCGACAGGCAACTGACTGGGGTTACGCCCTAGCTTTCGCGATCGTAATCGTATCTTCGGAATTGATGTCTCCTTGATCTGGCCAAATCAACAAGCCAAGTGAGTACATTAAATGTACTCACAAGCTATTCCCACAGGGGAATATCATGGCAATATTTCATGCAAGGTGTAATTCAAAGGAGTAGCTCTTATTCTAAGTTCCATGTTGTGCGGAAATGTAAATCTTCAATTTAAATACGAGAATAGTAGATTCCAAAGCAGTTTTGAAAACTAGAATAATTCAAGTAACAAAACAACACTCGAGGTAGACTCCGCTACCTCCTTTTCTCATCTCCGAGTGATAGATCCGTCTTTCACTGCTTAACTCATGGCTCCAGCCCGTACTACCCCGGGTAGTGCAGCTAGCCTCTTCCTCTGGCAATTCCTTGCTACCAGCCGTATAGCGTAAATTGCTCTCTGTGGACACGTCATGCCCACGTCCTTAGTTCCTTTCCCAGGTTTTCACAAACAAAACTCAGTCTAACCAATGTGTGGCCTTACCAGTTCATGTCCATAACCGAGGACGCGGCTATTCGAATAGTTTTTAACACTCTGCAGAGGTTGTACGGCTTTACCCACAAGATGCAAGTCCCCCTTGTTGCCAGGTACCAGTGGGCACACTTCACGAGGTCTGCTGGCAAGGTTATCGCAATGAGACCTTTCACCCGCTTCCATACTAGAGCTGGACCCGCTAGATGGGTAACCCAACTTTTGCGTCCCGGACCAAAAATGGGACTCTCCACATTTGTGTCGAATCAACACCCAAACGCCCAGCGGTAGTGGATCTCTAGGACTTTAACCGCCTAGTCACATACTTCCTACTTCCCACGGGTCCATGCTCTAGTACTTGCCAGGTTAATAAGCCAAGTCCTTCCCATAAAGGCCATGTGGACATACAGTGAGGAACTGGTTTAGCGGCACTTAGGCTCGATCCTTGATTGATTCGAGCAAGACTCCATATTCGTCCTCGATGACCACGCTACCTCATGGTACTCTACAGCCCCGGGCTGCCCTTACCATTCTCGCCCGAATCGAAATCATCCTTCGTTTTATTTGGGGTTTTGGCAAACATTTCTTTCGAAACAGTCACCTCGGAAAGCACATACTATCCGAGGGTTTTATTCCCATGTCCCAAAGGAGTTCGTCTAAACCAAACGAAAATTTAGTTTTTATCTATAGCAGGTCTAAGCATAGCTAATGCCTATATCCTTATTACTATTGTCGGTCAAATACCAACCGACTAATATGTCTAGGTTTACAAGGGTCGGATTTTCACACATAAGTCTTATGCAACTATAGGGTATAACTAGGTCTACATAAAATACCGTTAATATCCACATAGCATGCAAGTTTCGCAAACAAAATAATTAATTTCACACATATGGGGTTCAACATGATCAAAGTGGGAATGCTTGCCTAGCAATATTGTTCGGGGTTCGGTCTTGAACCTGATTCAACAATTGTCCGAATTCCTTCGCGCGATAATTCCTAATGTCGTATCTACACGTCGGAAAGACAACGAATCAACAACGAGGTGGAGAAGAGCCAAACACACATTCTTAAGTTCTCGAAATATGTATATTGGACTTAAATTTTTATTAGGATCTTTAAAGAGATGGGATGGAACTAGATGTTGAGAAGTTGGAGGGAGATATAGAGTGACTTAAATTTTTATTAGGATCTTTAAAGAGATGGGATGGAACTAGATGTTGAGAAGTTGGAGGGAGATATAGAGCGCGAGAGGGGGTTTCGGAGGGGGAGTCAGTATATATGGAGTGTGTGGAGTTTTGTGGTTGTCAGGTGTTAAAAAGTGAGAATTTGAAGTAACGGAGTGGAAAATGGAACCGTGTCATCGAGACGATCGAAACGGTATATAATACTCCCTCCGTCCCATTTTATAGGGCGCGCACGCTTTTTGAGATACAACTTTGACCATTAATTAGACCAATAATATATGAGTCATGTTACTTTAAAATTATACCATTTGAAACTTCTTTCAAATACGAATTTAATGGTATAATTTTCGTGACATATAAACCATATTTTGTTGGTCTAATTAATGGTCAAACTTGTATCTCGAAAAGCGTGCGCGCCCTATAAAATGGGACGGAGGGAGTAGTGTTCTTAGAGTTTCGGGCCCGGCCTGCAAAATATTATTGGGCCCATTATGGCCCTCGGGTTGGGCTGGGTTAGATATGGGCTGCGGGCTGAATATGGGTCGGGTAGGGCTTGGACTTGGGCTTTGGGCTTTAGGGTTAACAGGAAAAGAAATTAAAAGGAAAAGAATTCTATACCTAATGGGCTTGGCCCAATAGTGCCTAGAGCCGGCCCAAGGAGTGGCCGAGCCGGCCTGTGAGAGGAGGAGCCAAGTGGCTTGGCTCAAAACCGAGCTGTTTGAGGAAGGGCGGCTTGGAGCATCAGCTCGGCTCAATTCCAAATTGAGCCGGTGCCGATTTGGGGAAAAAGGGGGAAAACGAGGGCTGGCCGGCGGCATCAGGGAGGATGAATCCGACACCTGCGATGTTCGTCGGAGCTGGTGAAGGGTAGCTAAAGGATCCACAGGGAGTTAGGGTTCCATTTTTGGGAGAAAAGAGGGGCAGCTATATGGGGATTGTGCTCGGCACCGATGAGGGGAGTCCGGATTCACCTTGCCAGAGATGATGAGGATGGCGGCGGTGCGGTGGATCTCCGGTGATTTGGTGAGGCTCACCGACGGCGGCGCTTGGGCTCAAGGTACAGCTTACCAATGGCAGCGGCGGTTCTTTAAACACATCACCGGTGTGGCTCCGTAGTGGCGGCAATGATGGCGTGCCCAGCGGCGGCGCTCGGGGCTAGCGGCGTGTTGGCGGTTGGGATAGCAGCTCCGGTGCTCGAGAAGGGTCTAGAGGCGGTGGTGGGTCCCGCCGGCTGTAGCAACGGTCCTAGAGCTCCACGGCGGTGGCGGCACGCGCCTTCTCGGTTGTGGTGCTCGGCAGCTCGGTATTGGGAAGGCATCTAGGTGCTTGGCATAGTGGAAATAGAGGCGAGCTCCAAGAAGAAAGAAGTGCTGGTGGGGAAATAGCAGGGAGTGATGGGGAGCTCGGCTGTTCTCTTAACCCGCTGTGAGGGAGAATTAAGGCTGCAGGGAGCAAGCAAAGAGGAGGGAAGGAGGTCACTGGCTTGCTTGGTAGAGCAATGAAAATAGCAGATTGAGCTCGGCCTCAGGAGGAATGAGAGGAAGGGAGAGAAGTGAGCTTGAGGGAAGGAGAATGGATGTTCGGGTATCTCGATTTTAGGAGGAGTGAGGGGTGTACTGGAGTTCAAGTATGAAGGTTGGGAAGAAGAGAATGGCAGCACGGGGGTGTATAGAGAAAAAAGGAGCTCAAACAGCTCAGGCTTGAGTTTGGAAAGATGGGGAGCTCATGAGAAGAAGAAATGGGAAATGTGGGCAGGAGCTGCTCGACATTGGGGAAGGGAGTTAGGGGTTGGGGATGAACAACTGAGGGATGGAGTTCATGCTGATTTTTAAAGCAAGGAGAAGGAGTAGCAGGATAATAGACATGGGAGGAGTTAAGGAGAGTAGATAGGTGGATAGCTGATGCTGCAGGGTGTAGTAAAAATTGGGCACCGAACGCATACGTGGAAAGAATGGCCTAGTGCTGATCTTTAATGAGAGCAAATGAGAGACAAGCAGGGGAATAAGAATTGGGAAAAGAGAGGTGAGGTGGAGCAGTTCAGCTGGGTTTGGAAGGAAATAGGAGCAGCTCGAGTGTTACAGCAGGGAGCAGCTCAGCATGCATTGGAACAAGCTGCTGGTTGATGCTGTAGAACTACATGAGGAGGTGCTGAAAAATTAGGCACCGATTTCTGCTGGTTGTGCTGCTGTGTCCAAAAGGGAATAGTGTTAGCTATTGCGCTCAGGTAGAAGAGAGATAGAGGAGAGTAGATCATGAGGGAGGGAAAGGGAGTTGGAGAAAATGGACATGACAAAAGGGGACCAAGGCCCACGTGGGAGAGAGTAAAAGTGAATTCGGTTGGTACAGCCCATGTGGCTTTAGCAGAGACGAGAGAGGGAGATTAACAGCCCATAATAGCGGTGCCCAAGTACAGTGAGAGTCAGAAGGTGGAACTAAATTTTTTTTGTGTGGAAGAAATGACACATATGATAATAGACTTCATGCACCAAACGGGTCCTATGAGAACAAAGACTGTTCTACGAGAAAATTTTGAAATGTTTTCGAGTTTCAAAATTGTAGGAACTGGGATAGAGTTTAAGAATCAATTTACCAGGGTTTGAGTATTTTGACTCGTTTGTGGCGAGATCACGACCTTATGTTGTACGCGCTTTTAACAAAACCTACGTAAGGAGCATTGAGGATGCTTTATGATAAGCTTGGTAAATCTTAAGATAATAAACAAGTACGTGTTGGAAATATGCCCTAGAGGCAATAAATAAAGTTGTTATTTGTCATATTTCAAGTTCATGATAAAGTTTATTCTCCATGCTATAATTGTATTAATTGGAAACATTATTACTTGTGTGGTTATATAAACAACACCGTGTCCCTAGTGATCCTCTAACACTAACTTGTTGATTAATTGATGGTTAAGGTTTCCTAACCATGAACATGAGTTGTTAATTAATAACAAGGTCATATCATTAGGAGAATGATGTGATGGATAGACCCAAGTTGAGCGTAGCAATTTGATCGTGTCACTAAGTTTTATTTGCTTCAGCTATCATATGTTAAATGTTCTAGTCCTTCGACCATGAGATAATGCCACTCCCTAGTACCGGAAGAATGCTTTGAGGGCATCAACCATCACGCCGTAACAGGGTGATCATAAAGGTGTCTTTCAGGTATCTCGGAAAGTACTTGTTGGGTTGCATGTATCAAGAGTGGGATTTGTCCATCCACGTGACGGAGAGATATTCTCTGGGCCCACTCGGTAACGCACATTCCATATCGCTTGCAAGCAAGGGACTAAGGAGTTAGTCACAGAGGATGTTGTATTACGGAACGAGTAAAGAGTACTTACCAGGAAACGAGATTGAACTAGGTATGGTGATACCGACGATCAAATCTCGGGCAAGTAAAATATCGTGAGACAAAGGAATGGAACATTCGACATCGTGGCTCAACCGATAAATGATATTCGTTGAATATGTGGGAATCAATATGGACATCCATGGTCCCGCTATTGATTATTGATCGGAGAGGTATCTCGATCATGTCCGCATATTCACGAACCCGTAGGGTCACACACTTAAGGTTCGTTGATGCTAGGGTAGAGAATGAGATATTAATATGGTGAGACCGAAATTTTGTTCGGAGTCTCGGATGGGATCCAGGACATCACGAGGAGCTCCAGAATGGTCCGGAGATACAATTTCATATATGGGAAAGTATTTTTAGGGTTTCGGAAAGGTTCGGAATTTTTCCGGCAGAGTTCCGGAGAAGTTCTAGAAGGTTCCGGAGGGTTCTAGAGTAGGGCCCACTTATCCCGGAGGGGTCCACATGGACCAAGGGTACTGCATGAACAGTACACATGTGAATAGTGTAATGTGAACAGTAACCTCCCCCTTCCTAGATGGATAAGATCGATATCCCTTAAAAATAGGAGAGATAAGATAAAGGAAAAAGGGGGAACTTGGGAGGCAAGTTACTGTTTACGTACTATTCATGTGAACAGTACCGAGCCTATATAAAGGGGGGGGAGGGCTGGGCGCAGCCCCCCATTGAACCCTGGCCGCCAGCCCCTCCCTCTCTCCCATCTACTCCTCTCCCGCAGCTGCTTAGGCGAAGCCCTGCAGAAATTTCTCCACCACATCCACCACCACACCGTCGTGCTGCTGGAGATCTCATCTACCTCTCCACCTCACCTTGCTGGATCAAGAAGGAGGAGACGTCATCGAGCCGTACGTGTGCACATCTCGGAGGTGCCGCTCGTTGCGGTGCTTGATCGGATTGGAACACGAGAAGATCTCTCTCGCGGCTGGGAGGTATAACCTAGCTGCGGGAGGCTGCGGGCTTCATCGACAACGGTCAAATTCTCCGCTGCATTGACGTGTTCGTCGAGGGTATGTAGATATGATCTGTCTCTCGTTGCAAGCTTCTTCTAGATTGGATCTTGGTTTTCTAGATTGGATCTAGGTTTTCGTTTGCATCTCGTAGGAAAATTTTTGTTTTCTATGCTACAAATCCCATCAGTACGTGTTGGAAGGCTTGGAGTTGAATAGACGAGAAGGAGAGAAATACGGAGTGTCAAAGGTCGAGGTTTCGACAGGTACAGATAAAACACGTGCGTCGAGGAGTACGCATAGTCAGGCACCTGGACACACCGGAATGAAGGGTGTAGATATGGGGTAGCCAAGGTGTCAGAGTTTACTCTTGCTCGGAAGAAGCGAGCTAAGGTTCAGAGTGTATGTGCCCACATACGCTCGGGAATTCAAGCATATATATGGTGGCAACAAAGTTAGAATAGATATAGGAGTTGCGGTGGGCTAGGGTTTGGGAATATCGCCGGTATACTCGTATATATGCATAGGATTGTAGCAGAGCCGAACGAGGAGTTAGGGTTTTGATCCGTAGCTCGGGAAGAAGGGTTCAATGTTTTGCGCATATGCGTATAAAGCAGTATATATGTGCACACACTCACGATATGACATGGCGGGGTAGATGGTAGAAGATCACGTCATTCGGAAGAGATTCATGACGTATACATGTGTCCCAATTTCACACAATACCACGCGGGTACTTAGTTGCCGACGACGGTCTAGGTTACACCGACTAGGAAAAAGAAGGGAGGAGCAAGGGTAGAAGGCTTTTGGCTTGCCTTGCTTTTGGGTTTTGAATAAAAATTTTAATCAGGTGTAATTCAGTTAGCGTTATTAGTAAAAAAAATTTGAAAGTCCTAATTTTCGGGTTTCGAAAAATCGGGATGTGACACCAATCCACCCCCATCCCACACGGAGAAAGAAACCCACCACCTCGCATGGGAATTTTGTTCCTTGTCTTAAGCGCTGCCTCCTTCTGTCCTCTTTCTTTACGATTGATCTTAAAACATTATGTTTTAATATTATTAGCATAACATTTGGTCACTATGTGATGTCAATGAGGATTCTCGATCTTTCCGTGAGAAAGATAACTTTGATTTGGTGGAGATGATTCTCACGATTTAGTTGCAACCATAAGACGGACACTGCAACTTGTAATTGCTGCACCAACTCCGTGATGTTATCGACCTTGCTAAAAGCACGTTCAACTTGACCACAAAAGCCTTTTCTTGCGAGCAATCAAAGAACAAGCAAGTAAATAGTAGTAAGCAATCTAAAATTGCGGATAGAAATTATAAGTATTGACACGAAAAGATGAATCTCTCATTGATGTGGGGTTTCGAATACGTTCTTGCTGCTCAACCAGCCAAATAGGAGAACAATGAAAGTTTTCACAAGTGCAAAAACCTATCTAATAAAATCCGAGTTGTAGAAGGGATTTTAAGACATATTTAAAGGAGAGGAGGGGATTTCGACCAGCCAACGGGGTGGTCAAATCCAACCCTAGGACGGACTCCTCTTTGGACTCTAATTCAAAAAACTTGTAATTTGACTCTAGTTTTGAAATTACTTGGGTCTGATCCAAATAGAAGTGACACAACACCTTGGTGTTTTTAACATCCCATGATACTACCAAGTCATGGATCTCATCATCTTATATTAAATTGAGCAAAGCAGCCATCTCTCTTCACTCATCATGAGGGCTTCAAGGTCTTGTAGTATCCACTCTTAAGAGTAACTTAGCTCACATCTTTGATGCCATAATTACCATGTTTATCTCCCATCATCAAATTTAGGCCTTAGTTCCTTAAATATAACATAATTTGATTTAAGTAGCATTATATAGTTCTTGAAATCATTAGACGCATCGAGAAATAAAGGTACATGATAATTAAGTTGACGTGCAAGTGCTCTTGTTATTGGTCCTTATATCTCTTGACGAACTTGAAGAGGACCAACAAGTATTGATATAGGGGTAGTTGTATCAATAATAGTGATGTCTTCGTCAATATGTGGTAAATGAATTCTACAATTTAAGCCTTCCGCTGCAAGTTTTCCTTTTGTGGAGAAACAAGCCTCTCAATTTATAATGCTACTTGCTTGTTTCATATGATGCACAATTAAACCAAACCATGATGCTCCTAAGAATGAACAAAAGAAGAGCCCTTCTTTTTATGCTAGAAATTCACCCAGCATTTCTATTTACTTATAGTAATGCAAATAGTTAATTGATTTGGCACACCTTGCTGCTACTATCTATTCTTCAGTCCTATAATGCTAATTTTCTCATGCCTTGCATGACTAGATGAGATCATGGTTCATTTTTTGATGTAAACAACTAATATAACAGCCATACTTCAGTGGAAATTTTGATTCTGCGATGGGTTTACAGTCTGATTCAACTGCACCACGAAGAAACATCAACCATATATCTGGAGTGAAAAAGCATTATGTCATTTCAGTAGCTGTTGGTAGACTAATGATATTGATCAAGTGAATATTCATGAAAATGAAAGATGTCTCAATTTCGATTTAGTTATTGTGTACTTATTGATGTTTTGGCAGGATTATATAGGTTACCTCGGTATTGTTCCTGTAGAGCTGTGCATGCGTAGTCAGTGCAAGTCTGGTGAGCTAACAAATTTCAGTAGTCTTTGCATGCTATTCCTAGATCTGGATCTAGCAGATAAGTGTAATCACATATTTGGATGTAGCAGCGGTGTTCAATTTAGAATACATCAACTCTTTTCCTCGCAAAAAATAAAAGAACGAAGACAGCAAATCTTGTTTAGGGTATCTACAATGTAGTCAGTTATTGGCTCTTTCACTTCTTCACATCATTTAGAGTAGTTGACTATCAAATAATTTATACAATTGTGTTGTCTCTTAAACTGACTCTATACGAAGAGTCAGCATTAAATGCAACAACGTACAAAGACAATTTGGTTGACTCTAGATACTCTATTCTATTTAAGAGTGTCACTCTTCATGAAGAGTCAGTTTGGTTCTCTCTCCTCCTCTTTCCTCTACATTAATAATTATCCTACGTGACATGATGATGAGTTAGTTGATATCACACCATTATAAATACCCTTAGTACCTGGCGTGGAACTTGTTTGTCTATATAGCTTATCAATAAGCATACATGACTGAGAGAGATTTTAAAAAAAGTAGGAAGTTGATGCTGGAAGTTTCGTCACACTGACATTCCCGCGGCAAGTCAGCATGTAACAAGCACATAAATGCATTGTCTTTTTTTCTGGTATTCCATATTTTTATTTGCTTAGCTACACAATTCAGTGACACGGTCTAGTGGCAAAAATGAAATATTCCATACACATAATCGACCCCTTTCGCTGTTAAACATAATTGGGCACTATATTTTTCTTTGTATGACTAGTTGTAATCTTGATGTTAATGTCATTGAATCATTTTGTTTGAGAATTATGATAACATCACCATTGATGCCATATTTCTCATAATTTTTCTTATTATTCTTTTTCGCTTCATATTTTCGTAGAATATTTTCATAATTTCTTTCCTAGTATTTTATGATTTTTATTTGCATTCTAAATTTTCCGTTTTTGATTTCCTAGAATTTTCTAATATTTAGTGAGTGACTTGATTTTATATTTATTGAATACCTAGGATGTTTATTGGGGTGGGTCCAAACCGAGGGCTAGGAGGGCTATAGCGTTGGTCCAGCTCAAGTACATAAGGGAGCAGGTATGCATTGTTTACTCCAAAATATTGAACCCTGAACAACTCAGCACCCATTCGCTCAGTCCAACCCCCTTCTTTGTCCATTTCTAGGTCTGCCACTGATTTTTACCCACATGCCTCCCAGTCCAAGATGATCACAAGAATTATTACCTAGGCTTCGAGGGGGATTCCATATGCCTTCAAATCCGGAGGTTTGCTACCACCGGGAATTTTGCCCCTAACATCCAAACATGTCTTTGATTATTCTATTTGTATTTCATTCATTTATAATGTGTTGGGTCATAATTATTTTCTATATAAGCCAGATCAAAAAGTCCTACATGGCATTTACATGACATAATGTCAAGCAATAAGTCAATAAGTCAACAAGGTTATTAGTGAAATCAAAGCAATTCAAAGATAAGCTAATTAGGGGGTGTATGTGAAGGCTAGTCCACCATGGACTCATACACCACGCCCCTCTTCTCTAGTTTACCATGGATTCATGGACCAAAGTTTCACTTTTACCCCTCTCACTCCCTCCTCAGGGGTACCATGGGCTTTTTCATGGGACTCTTGCCTATATAAAGCCTTCATGGAGGGATGTAAAATTCATTCCATAAATGAGAAAATCTCATAAGGGAGGCCTAAAACTCCAGGTCACGGATGGCGAGCTCTAGGAGCGGTCTTGGGAAGTCACCAACAGCCCAAGTCGCTAGCCAAGTCATGTCTGGGGCTCCTCTCTTGATATAGGACTAGGTTGTGCTTCACGAGGTGGCTGAACCTATTGAAATAACATTAAAGTGTCTCATTTTGTCGAGCGTACGACGACCTTCTCATAAAATAACCGTACACGACACAATACTATCGCATCGTAACTGTCGAGCTATTGACACCCCTCTCTAATGTTGTTTGTACCATGAAAACATAATGAAAGAATATTTCATGCATCCAAACTAGTGGCTCACGCGAAAAGAGCACCAACACATGTGTTTGTGTGGATGAATCTACTTGACAATGACCACGTCGTGAATGACTCATAGCCACATCTAACACGTAGGAAACAGAAACCATTCGTTTGCAATTGCAAATTGTAGCATCACGGAAAGATCCGCATCTTGCTTTTTTTGTTGAAAAACTCACCCCTGTTTGATAGATTAAAACAAGATAGAAGCAAAAGATCCCATAGTACAGAGCTAGGATAAGGCAAAGTAGACAAAAAGAAAATACACCCAATCCCTAAAGACATGTGGCATGCAACCCACGCAGGGGAGCACCACGTGTGCATGCAATCGTCAACCTAGGCGGAGCTCACCGCTTCACCTCCGCCACCCATGGAAACGTCACCGTTGATAGAGTCGCCGTCGTCGCCCATGGAGGCGTCACCGTCGTAGGAATTAGCACTGCCATAGACTTGTGATCCATGGCTCCAGTTCGAGCATGCTACCAGAGATATAGAGAAAGCCTAGCAAGACCTTGTTTGCCTCCCATGGCGCCCGTACTGGGTCAGGAGGAAGGATCGCTCGTCAATGCAACTGATGAAGGGAATGCATACCATCGCTGAGCTAGAGGGTTGATGGTACATAGATCCTGTAGAAGCAAATACGCCAAGGACCGCCATGGCTGCTGATCGGCCTAATCAGGTGGCGGTGATTTTGACAGAGGCAAGACCGTTGTACGCCTACTGATGTCAGGACCAGGAACTAGGTCTCCCAAGAGAGAGATTGAAGACCTCGGCAGGAGGCGTAGACCACCTTCCGCCGCCACTGAATGAAACTGAAAAGACCCCAAGAGGGCCAGCTTTGACATATGCACCGGGAGAGGAAGGAGAACTAATCTAGAACAAAGGGATTTATTTGGGGGAAATAGAAGGCTGGGATAAGGGCGATGCAGGACAAGCCAAAGCACCAACAAAGGTCAAGAAGCATTTATCCAGCACAACTTCAACCTTCCTTGCTCAATGGCTCTCCGGCCACCATGGACAAAGCAAGGATGAGCAGGAGGGAACAACGAAGAGCACATGGATTTGGTTTATTGAAGGGAAATGACCAGAATTCTAGAATGGTACAAGGCTCGGGCTAGTCCACGATCTCTAACTTCCTACCTTGTTACCGTAGAAGGTGTGTATTCTATTGAGTTAACTTCTCACGATTGCTCTTATCTAGGTTTAATGAAGTGCCATGGTTGTTGTCACCTCTTTTTTTTTATCTTATGTGCTGCTTACCCACGTTGAGAACCCTTGCAACGTGGGATGTTGGGGTGGCAATAGCCATGGCACTCCATTACACCTAGATGAGAGCAATCCTTACTAGCTAGACTAACAGCAAATCTTTAAAATGAAGTTTTATGATATATTCTGATCTTAGATATGGATTTTTGTGAAATTGTTTTCTAAATGTAGAGTTTTATGATTGTCTATGCAACATACGCTGGAGTTTTATGAAATTAATTCTATTCTACTTTCGTGAAAAATGTTCTTCAATGGACTTTCGTTGCCCAATTAGTAGAAGTGAGTAATGCATCTTTCAAAAGCGTATACATCAAATTTAGAGTATGTTTGATTAAATAACATTGCCATGACTAACCTTAATCAAATTATGACTGCCATAAAAAAGTGTGGCAAACAAAATAGCCACATATTACCAAACTTTGCCACATGTGACAGTTGGTTATGGCTACTATTTGTTTTATGGAAAATGCTACTGATCGGTGGGGCGATCAACGCGCCGCGTTGACCCATGCGCTACCGTCTGATTAGCTAACTATTTGATTAGTTTAGCCGTCGATGATTTGATGCGGTATTTACAAAAATGCCACCGCACTCATACTTTCATATATTTACAAAACTACCACCGCACTTAAGTTTGTAGATATTTACAAAATGACTCTGCACATACAATTGTCAGGTATTTACAGAATTGCCACCGCCGTACTAAATGTTTACTGCATTAAGGCAAAAAAATATGTTGCAGCAGATCAACAATAATGTTGCAATATATTAGAAGTGCATACAAATTAGAGGGAAATAAAATCAAGATTAGAAATGATAGTGTGTCACGTTAGGGTTGCCACCGCAGCTACTCTCGTTATATACGTTAAGGTTAGGGTTGAGGGTTCACCCTTTTCCTATTAACTTAGAGAAAAAAATCACTACCACAGTGGTTAGGGTTGCGAGGAGGAGCCGAGTCCGCCATAGTTGTTGCATATGTTAGGGTGTCAGGGTTTAGGATTTAACAACATAACTTAAGAGATGTTGCAATGATGTAACCTTTTTGTTGCAATAAGCTAAATGGTATGTTGCAAGCATACACACTAGATGTTGCAATACCATAACATATGAGATGTTGCAATGGAGCCGAAGTCGACAAGGGAGCGTCGACGAAGTCAGAAACGAGTCCACCAAGCTCGTTCTATACGTTAGGGTGTTAGGTTCTAGGGTTCACCTCTTCCCTATTGACTTACAAAGAAAAAACATCACAGTCACAACGGTTAGGATTGTGAGGCGGAGCTGAAGTCGACACGGGAGTGTCGACGAAGGCGGAGACAAGTCCACTGATCTCGTCCATACATTAGGGTATTAGGGTTTAAGGTTCACCTCTTCCCTACTGACTTACAAAAAAAAATATCACGGCCACAACGGTTAGGGTTGTGAAGAGGAGCCGAAGTCGACGTGGGAGCGTCAACAGAGACAAAGTCCACCGAGCTCATTCCATACTTTAGGGTGTTAAGGTTTAGGGTTCACCTCTTCCCTACCGACTTATAGAAAAATATCACGACCACAACGGTTAGGATTGTGAGGCGGAGCCAAAGTCGACACGAGAGCGTTAACGGTGGCGCTGCCGAGTCCACTACTCCCATTAGGGGTTAGGGTTTGGGAAGCACACGGAGCAAGGAAGATGAGGCCCTATCGACCTCGTCGCGACAATTGACACGGGAGTTTCATGAAAACATATGATTAGAGTACTATGGAGGTGAATTATTGCGATGCAACATGTAGGTGGGAGTTTGTATGTGCATTAAATTGATGCGATGCAACTACTGTCATTGCAACATTTTTGTTCAATTGTTGCAGCATTTTGTTGTGTCGGATGCAATAAATTAGGTATATGACTACAGCATGACATAGTTTTTTGGTGGCAGTGACAATTCTGTAAATACCTAGAAATTATATGTGGCGGTGATATTTTTGTAATTATCTGGAAATTTAACCTCGGTGTTATTTTTGTAGTTTCTCTAATCGGCCGATCGGACAGCACAGGAGGGGGTTGATTTTTGCCTCCTGCTGCCCGTCAATGTCTAGCAGCTGCCTTGTTTTATTGCTACAATTGTGGCTGCCACACTTTTTTAGCAGTCTGTTCCACGTGTTATAGATTCACACTATTATCAAATTTTATCAAAGTTGTGACGACCTATTTTTTCACCGCACCTTTTATAACTTGTTATAATTTAGCAGAAAAAATATAATAAAGTTCGATCATGAACCAAACTTACCCTACGAACCAAACGAAAAAAAAGCCAAAAATAGCCTCCCTCCGAGTTGCAATGTCGGAACTAGCCCTCAGCGAGAAGAAACAGCGAGATTGTCCCCGCGGCGAGCTGGGTATCCGACGCGTGGCCACATCGCAGATCCGAGCCACGAAAAGAAAAATTCGTGGTTGCCACCCGCGACGAGGAGGCGAATTTGATACGGGCCGCGATAGACTAGTGCCACGGCTGGGACCCGCATCGTGCACAAAGGCTGTGACCAAACAGCGGTCGCGGCCGTGGCCCGCGACGGGCCTCGTGCACGTGGCTCGCGATTCCCCGCTGGCGCGCTTGTCATGCATGCTTTTGGTTGGACTGGTGTGGGTTGGCTGCAGGAGATGTCATGCATGTGTTGCTTAGACTTGAGCTCAGTACCCACACAACCTCAACACATCACATACTGCTCCTGCTGCTACACTCAACTACTAGTCCATTAAGCAAGTTTGACCGTGAAGTAGTAATTAGAAAGGCATGGGCATAGACATGCATGTAGCTTTCAATCTGACCTCTGAGTGACGTTCACGAATTAACAGCCTACCACGTTTGCTAATCCATCATTTACACGAGGTCCGTCGCAGGCCTTGGCCGCGACGCGCCGTCGCGGGTCGCGGCCGCGATCGCCGTTTGGTCGCGGGCTCCGTGCGTGGTGCAGTGCACGTCACGGGCCCCAGCAATGGCCCATGTCTGTTGCGGTCTATACCAAATCCGCATCCTCATCGTGGGTGGCAACCACGAAATTTTTGCTTTGCGGCTCGGATCCGCGATGTGGCCACGCGTCGGATGTCCAGCTCATCGTGGAGACAATCTCACCGTTTCTTCTCCCTGAGAGCTAGTTCTGGCATTGCAAAGCAGGGCTATTTTTAGCTTTTTTTTTCCCGAACCGAACATGTCCTTTAAACACACCGGTCATTTGCTCCGAAACCGAGCCATGAGTTGCCAAATGGTAGAGTTCAGGTTCCATCTATGCAAGTCATGTTTGGAACAGAGGAATCATACGAAAAGTCCTTAAAAGTGATGCTTCCACAAGGGCCTCTACCCATTGCACTCTTTCGCTCCGCGAGAAGCCGTCTGGAATGCACAAATTTCACTCCGAACAGTCCTTAACGCCCTCTATTCATAAACAGACGAAAAATCTCTAGCCGTACGATCTCAATCACACGGCTACCAGAGCTCCCTTTATCTCCTCTCCCTCCTCCCTCTTCCTCACTGCCTCAGTTGCTTGCCAACTTGGAGCCTTCTCTCTCTCCTCTCGCATCGCTCGCTGCCTCCACCTCATCACATCAGGATAAGGCAGGCAGGGTCCAGGCACGCTTCTAGAACATTCCGGAACCTTCAGCTGGGCCCGACCCCCGCCGCCGGCGCCCGGTCGTGGAGAGGCTGTATGCATGAGTAGTCGCGCCGCCGCCACCGCCGCCGCCGCCGCCGTCGCAGAGGAACCATGGGGATGGTCACCGCCGCCGCCGCCGCCCTCGCCTCGCAGCCGCAGGCGCCTCTCGGACGCCAGTATTTTCCCGGCGTGCCGAGGCTGCGCCTGAGGCTCGCCTCCCCCAGCGTCGGCGCGCTCAGGTGAGTGCGTGATGCTATATTGCGTCGCATAGGCGGCTCCTTTGGGTTCGTTTGGGGTGCTCTGGTCTGGTGTATGAGAAGTTTGCTTCTTTGGAAACTTCACGGAATTGCACGCGAGATGTCGAAAATTTAGCATGATAAATTTGATCCAGGTAAGAAACTGGGAAGGATGTGGAGGTTTATTACTTGGGGTTCTTGGTTTGTTGTTCGTGGTGAAGAGATAGGTAGAAGTTGGGGCAGATTTTTGCTTCTCTGGAAGCTCGGTATAGGAATTAGGAAGTGTAGTGGTGTTGCTATTTTAGTTATGGGTTGCTTTTTTGTTCAAGTGATAATGAAGTTTGTAAGAAAGAGAGGAAATACGTTAATCGGATTGTTGTCTTCTCGGTATGCTTTCGCTTGACCATGCGGTCTGATTCATAGATTCAATCATCCAATGGTGTCGTCAAGAAAGAATAATTGAATTAGAAAAACATTAGCAGATTGCTGTATGTTGAGTTAGTGCATTGAGCTTGTGAAGTTGTTGCTTTTGTTCTTGTGTTATGATGTTTAAATTAACAAGGAATTTCAAAAGAATTACTCTTGAAACGTGTTAGAACTTTGCCAGGTTAAACAACTTTGTCCGGAGGTGTTACGTAGCGAATGTTGAGGTTGATGTTAGCAATGTAAGTAAGGAAGAGGTTTTCGATGATCATCCATCATTACCGCCCGGCTGCTCCATTCCAGTTGTTCATATCCTAGGAAATGTTCTAGATTCCGGCCCTTTTCCGCTGCACGAGAGCACTCCCCATCATGTCAATTTTGAAGAGTTGCCGGTATCAATCTTTTTTCCTTCCCCGATATTCTTTGTCAAATAGAGTACTTTTTTTGTCTTCATGTGACAGTATATTTATAATTCAGGTCTTGTCTGAAGGAGAGCAACATACATTGGCCGCCACTCCAGCTCACCCTGCTGGACTATATGGTATGGGGATTTCATGATATCACTGGATTATCTTGATGTACCATTTACACTTTGCACGCTAGTTATGCAGTTACTGTACTTCCTTTTTGACGCAAATTGATGCATGTAGCCAAAATATCTGATAATTTAATATTTCATAATTGGCAGCTGGCCAATGTTTTCAAGGCCTGGCATTTAACCAGCAGGGGACATCCGACCCCTAGTTTTTCATATGTATATTTTTAACATATATCTATCACGGAACTTTAAGACCCCATTAATATCGTGTACGCTTGATGCAGCCCTATATGCTAGCTACTTGTTTGGTAACCTGGTGGAACAACTTTGGAATTTCGCTTGGCCTGCTGCCCTGGCAATTCTTCATCCAAGCCTATTGCCTGTGGCTATTGTCGGTTTCTTCACAAAGGTACTTGTCACTGTACTAAATTCAACAGAGATCTTTCAACTCAATAATCTAATTTATTTTATGATATCCAGCTCTCAGTGTTTATTGGCGCACCAATAGTTGGCAAACTTATGGATCATTTCCCTCGAATACCCATGTACACAGGCTTAAATGCTGTCCAGGTGCTTGTCTTTATCTTCTCTATTTTCTTAGATTATGGGCAAAGAGGCCAAATTGTTCTAGATTCTAATTCCATGCACAATGCAAAAATTAATTTATGCTAGTTACCTGCGCAAACTGGTGTGGCAGGTAGCCACTCAGTTGATATCAGCTGCAATGGTCATCTATGCTCTCAAGAACGTGAGCCATGCTTCTACATCATCTTTGCTTCTCAGACCTTGGTTCATTGCACTAGTTGCAGCCAGCGCCATTGAAAGGCTTGCAGGATTGGCACGAGGAGTTTCCATGGAGAGGGACTGGGTTGTGTTGGTACGGTTGCTAATCCACGTATTATTTTTGTAAATTATTGCCTTTTTCATTGAAATCTTGGATATTTCCCTCCTAAAATAGTAAGTATTAGTGACTTAGAAATGGAAAACTTGTCATCATAAAGAACACTTAGGATTTCAGAATAGCTTGCTTTCTTGTTGGTTTTGACTGTCTCCCTTACTGTTCTTTTTCTCTGTGAAGTTAGCAGGAACAAACAGGCCTGTAGCATTAGCTCAAGCTAATGCTGTGCTTAATCGACTTGATCTTCTTTCTGAGGTGAGATGTTCCTAACATTCTTGAGCTTGCATATCATTATCAGCATCTTTTTAAATTTGTGAAAACTTCAGCAGACAACAAGGTTGTCTGTTTGGTCGATCTTGTTATCTTATTAGTCTGTTCTGTAATCTATTTCAGTTGACAGATTAAAGTTGCATAACATGCATGACCATTATGGATGTTGCAGACTGCTGGTGCTTCAGTTTTTGGCCTTCTATTGACCAAATACGATCCAGCAACCTGTTTGAAGATTGCTTGTGGTCTAATGATATGCAGTTTCCCCGTCCTGGTATACTGCGTATATTTTCTTAAGCTAAATCTTGAATCGCCAGATGTAACCTACTCACAAGATGCTGTTTGGACTTTTCAGGTTATGCTGGGTCAACTAGTTAACAGCGTCTCTTGTCATGCGCTTGATTACTCGAGAACCCCCAGTGATGAATCTATTTGTGCTGATCTATTGGATGTCCGCAAGATAGGTGAGGAAGTTAGATCATTTATCACTTATTAGTTTCAGTTCTACAGATAGTCTAATATTCTCTCTAACCTTCAGTTCAAAATGGCCTGAGTTCTATCAAGCATGGCTGGAATGAGTATAAGCAGCAGACAGTTCTACCTGCAAGTGTAGCTACCGTGTTTCTGAATTTCAATGTAGCACTTGCTCCTGGTGCCATAATGACTGCGTTGTTGATGCATCATGGTATGTTTCACTTCCCCAGCTCAAATTGATAACTCCTAGAAAAGTCTAAAAATTAGTAATGGGTGTTCAACAGGTATTAGTCCATCCATCGTTGGCGCTTTTAGTGGATTGTGTTCTATCATGGGCCTTGTTGCAACATTCATCTCCTCAAGCCTGGTGAAAAGAGTTGGAATTCTAAAGGTTGGATCTATACTTTGTTGGTTCCATTTCTGTCTTATTTGTCACAATTGACACAAACGGCTTATGTTATACATACCAGGCGGGAGCAGCTGGATTGATATTTCAAGCTTCACTCTTGTCAATTGCTCTCGCAGTGTATTGGTTTGGATCCATTTCACAGAGAACACCTCTACTCATCTTCCTCGCTTCCATTGTGGGAATCAAATCTTAGCTACAAATTGCCCTTTGATTAGAAATTGGGCGAACGCACTAGACTAAACATTGTGCCCGTCTCTTGTTAATTTGCAGGCATTATCTCGGTTGGGGCACATGTCTTATGATGTTGTGGGGACACAGATCATCCAAACAGGAGTTCCTGCTTCAAAAGCAAATCTTATTGGAGGAATGGAGGTTTCAATTGCAAGCCTTGCAGAGTTGGTCATGCTTGCGATGGCTATAATTGCAAACGATATCTCTCATTTCGGCTTCCTGGCGATCCTGTCTGTATCATCCGTCGCTGGGGCAGCATGGATGTTCTGTCGGTGGTTGGGAAATCCAACAGATGAACAAAGGGAGCTCTTCATGTTCGATCCTCACTTCCAACTTCAAGGAACGTAAGTTCTAATTCATGTCATTTGCCCATTACTTCATGAAGATATCAGTGTTCAAAAGTATTCAACTTCCATACTAGAGTTTGCTGCTAAGTTTGTCTCTTCCAGTCAGCTATATACTACTAGAGTATTCCTGTAAGAGCTTTATACAATTTTTTTTTCAGTCAGCTAAATAAAACTGGAACTATAAGCAGCATCAAGGTAAAAAGTGTGTTATCATGATAAGATGTGAACATCAGATTATCATGCAATCAAATGTTTATGATTCAACTGTGCAGATAGCAGTTCAGCATCCCAACAGAACTCCTGCTACATAGAAATGACACTTTCACAGAGCAACCCCATCTTATCTTGCAGATAGAAGATGAAGCACCATGGTCCAGCACGGTGTGGGTTGCTGCTGCTTTTGCTTGGGGTCAACATCCCAGTAAAACTGCTGCTATTTTGAAACGACAGTTTCATATAGCATATTCCCATCTTATCTTACAGATAGAAGATGAAGCATGCACCATACACTTGCTTGTATTGGAGTCAGAATGGGGCCTGCGCTGCAATTTCCTGAAGATGTTGTGCAGAACTGCTGTTACATGTTGATTGAATACAACACACACTTAGGAGTTAGGAGACAGAGATACCCATTTGTTACTGATAGACTCAGCCTCAGCCATTCCCAGGATTGAGGTTGTACACTCTTTCTTTTCCCCAACTGTTGTATAGCACAACACATCTACTATCAGTTAAATCATTGTTTGTTCTAGCTGATGTTGAACGAGCATGACTGCCAATCGTAACAAAACCAATGAAATTTCGTTCTTGATCTGATACCTCCAGCGTGATAAGGTACGTGGTAACGTGGCAGCGCATCTAGCGCTCGGTGAACGCCACAGGGGCCATATCGCCGGGATCACGTAGCGTCCCGGGACCTTGACGTGAGGTTGCTGGCTGCTGTTTGAGTTTTTCTTTTTCTCTGTTTTTTCGTGATCGAGCTGTTTGAGTTTTCAGCGTAGAAACGTGTTCAGGTTTGATTTTTGGAGCGATTTTTCGAGAATCCGGAGGCAGATATAAAAATTATACCAGACGAAGTAGTAGATGAAGTTTAGATCTTCAACTGCACAATTTTGGTTTGAATCGTTTCATTTAGCCTGTAGTATAATACTGAGCATGGTTCCTTAATTCGTAGTAGTAGTTCACAAAGGGACATTTATATTAACCGTATCGTGGAACCGTCGTCTTAATGTTTACGTGTTGTTACAGAAATAATAAAAATTATGTGGCATGTAAGTTCTGTGAGGACCCTAATTCTGGCGTAGTCGAGAGGGGCGTGAGGAGGAAGTCGTGGAGCAATCGCGCTGCTGAGTTGAGCTAAACCTAACGAGCTACGTCGAGAGTTAGTCGAGAGGGGGGAGGAAAATTGTTGTGCATTCGCATTCATCGCATACATGGCATTTAGAATTCATGCAAGATAGAATGCAAATGGAATTTAAATAGAAATTTTATTAATTCAAATGCATGATACAAATGTTAATGATACAACATGGTTACAAAAGAATAAAGAAGAAGAAAGAAAATTACCTAATTAATTCTTTCTATCTATACATCATCTAACCTAAGTCTTGAACCTTCGGGTCTTCGAAGTCTTCAAGTCGGAGAGGGATACCGAGAGACGAAGGGGGAAGTCCTTCGGGAATGTAGGCGGTCATCCCAGGTCGGCGAGTATGGGTACTCGAGACCGTTGGGAATCATGCCGTTGCTGTAGGAGGCAAAAGATTCCTAAAGCTATATTTTGAAATACGTGTGGTCTTATCGGCGCAGTTCCGCCGACGTCCGCAGGGGTAGCTGCGGGGGCAAAATAGTGCCGACGACCTAGAGTAGATTCTAGTTTTCGAAAATAGTTTTATAAAACATTTTTGTTTTCGAAAGCGTCCGAGGGCCACGTGGCTAAGACCCTTATCGGACAAGCCCTAGTATTCTTATATTAGAGATAAGAGGGGTGAGAGGATAAAAATATCTTTTATTTTCCTACAACTATATTGCCTCCATAAGTTTTTATTTTGAAAAAAAGGAAAAGTGTTTTATTAAATAAAAATCTGAGATAAGTAAAGCATGGATAAGGCAGCCATCTATATTCATCCTTTAGCCCACATGAATTGACCAAGGTCAATGCCCTTAGAAAATGAGGCAACAATCCATCAAATAATGCATCTAGCAATCATTTCCTGTAATCTGAACCAAGCCAACAAGTGTGAACAGAGCAGCAGCCATCGAGTGAGTTCCCAGGCAGCCAACAATCTATCTCAAGTGAATGGCTTAGCCTAGAAGGCAACTAAATATCAAGTGAGGCAACCCACGTAACAACAATGAGCAAGCATGAGGTGGCCGGAGGTAATCATCATAGAGAGTTCAGGAACCCAGCAGAAATATTGAGAGGCAACCGAATAGAGCTAGTGCCACCGTAGCAGCATTAGAACTCAACCAGAACCAGCATTCAGTATCACTAGTAGTCAGCCATTAGAGCAACCGAGAGCCAAGCTCAAAGAGGCCAAAGCATAACCAGTATAGCAAGGATAGAGACTACCAGCAAGAGCAAGGGAGTCTCAAGAGGAGGATCACCCAGAGTATAGGAGAAGAAGGAACGAAGGAGAGTAGAAGAACAAGCCACTTAACCTGTACCACCATTCCAACCAAAACAAGGTAATGACCATTGATAGTATCCAACTCTGCATATATGTACACATGCATTTTAGCAAGTAATAGGACCCTCAGAACCATTGTTGCATCATAGGATTGAGAGAGGCATTGTAGAACCTGTTCTTATCATTTGGCAGTAAAGAAATGTCCCAAACAAATCCTCAGCTAAGAGTTCATCACAGAGTTTTCGTAGGCAGCAGGGTAGTGTGTTCTGTTCTTATCAATTTTCAGGAATAATCTTTCAAGAATAGCAATCTGTTCTTATCAGGAAATAAACAAGAACAAGTGTAGTATATATGTTCTTTCAGTCAAATGAGCTGATATGCACGTACACATGAGGAAGCAAAAAAGGGCAAACTAAGGTAGTAGTAGTTCTTATCTTAAACATAAGGAACTTTTAGTTGAATCGAATCACATATGCACTGGAGCTAAGGCCAAGTATAGTATTTTGTTCTTATCAATGTTAACATAACAGCCCAAGGTGAATATGTGTTCCTCAATTGGAAAACTGCTAGAGGCATGCATATATATATAAACAAGCAGTAGTATGTGCCATCAGATGAAGACCAGTTAATAATTTGTTTTTATCTCGTTCGATAACTAAGATTCTTGATCTGGAGTTTCAAATAAAGAATCAGTAGAAGATAGACCAAATTAAGGATAGCTTTGTTCTGTTTAATCAGGTCCAATGTAGTAACGTTTGTTCTTACCAACTAAGGCAAGATCACGCATATATACATATATGGGGGAAACAAGAGATGTTCAAGGCTAATAGTCATCTGTTCACATCAGTTTTAATAAATCATCACAATCAAAGCAACTAAAGAAGAACCCTAGATTAGAGAATTTGAGTGCAATTAAGCTAGCAAGTGAAGAACCCTAGAAATTGGGGAACTATTTTGGGTATGAACCCTAGAATGAATTGGGGGAAAATGGGGAATTAGAGAAGATAGAGGAGAGAAGTTAGGGATTTCTACCTGGAGGCGGAGCCTTATCAAGGTCGGCGCGGGTACCACGGCGGCCCGCCGCCGACGGGAGTGGGACCCGGCGGAGCTCCGGCGAGCCAGAGCTGCCACGCCAGGCCGCACGGCCTCCCGGGCAGCAGGCGGAGGTGGCGGCAGTGATCGGGGCGGCGGCGGCGCCAGACCGGGGTAAGGCCCGAGCCTTAGGGCTCGAGGCGGCGGTGCCCGGGGCCATGGGAGGTGGCAGCAGAGCGCCGGGCAGGCGGCGTCAGCTCGAGGGGAGGCGGCACGACCGGGAGGTAGCACGCCCGAGCGTGGGGCGGCGCCGAGTGGAGCGGCGCAAGGTGGCGGTGTGGTCACCTGAGGAAGAAAAGGAGGCAGGCGGCGGCAGCGCATGAGGGAGAGAGAGAAGAGAGAGAGCTGGAGAAATAGGGATTAGAGATTTGAGGGTTGGGTGAGAAAAGAAAAAAGAAAATAAAAGAAGGGGGTTTTATGAAAATAAGGAAGAATGAGATGGGAAATAAAAGAGAAATAGAATCAAAATTTAGGCATGATTAAATAGAGATATGTGTATGTATAGGATATATATTCTTGTGTTCTTTAGGGCAGCAAATAAAAAGAAACAAATAGAAATAGGGTTATAAACACATATATATATATATATTTAGGTTGATGAATTATTCTGAATTGAACAAAATGTGTTATTCCCTAAGGAGAAGGCTAAATCCTAAGTTTTATTCTCTTAAGATCTTAACTAGCTCCTAAGTCAATAGAAATAAGCTAAGTATAAATACTAGGCTTTAAAATAAAGTAAGTCAAGTATTGGCATGTCAAAGTTTTGGTTATTCCCTTAAGTAATCATAAACCCTAGAATTAATGCTTAAAGAAATTATGTCTTAACTTCCTTAGAACATGTTGAGGGCATATCATGAGTCGCGCATGCATGTCATGGCATGTCATTTGCATTCATGTTTGAAATCCTTTGAATAAGTCCTTATCGGACTTTGTTATCTTTTGCTAGAAGCCGGAGTTCAGCAGTCAGGACCGTCGAACTCCACTACCTATCCGTTACCAGGCAAGTCCAGTTTCTTGTTCATGTCCGTTGAAACTGTTCTTCGATTTCCCTCTTGTCTATAACATGCACTGAAAACCTAATTTCTAAAGATGAATCAACTGTTGTTTTGTTTTGGATCGCCGGTTTTTGGGTGATCGCATGGCGGGTGGTGAAATCCTGGTATGAGGTGCAGTTTGGCACAGTTGGGAAGGTGGATTTCATCACATGGGAAAGTCTCATATAAGGTTAATGCAACCAATGATCGATTGTGCTTAAGGGCCGTAGTGATCGCGCATACCACATACCCTGTATGGGCGGGGCTGAGCTAAAGTACCCTTTACCCTAGGTCTATACCCCCCTGGGAACGCAAGGCCTCGGTATTGGGATCGGTACCGGGAAGGTAGTATGGCCGCGAGCAGCTTACTACTTGAGGATGTAATTGGGCCGTCGCGCTACTTACATCAGAATTATGATTGGAGACCGGTAGTCCTCAGCCAGTTTGGGGCGGGACTACGACGCGGGGTATAACCGAGCGGGCGGTGAAACGGCTCTGTGATTTGACGGTCTGGTAGTGCATGTGACGACATGAACTCCATGACTATGATCGTTTGTGGGTACAGTTGTGCACCTCTGCAGAGTGTATTGAATCGTGGCATTGTCACTCCGTGTTCCCGGTTGGAACTGCGAACCCGGCAAGAAAGGGATTCATCGGGAATCCTAGCAGCTTGTGAGACATGAGATCATTAGTCTCTTTAAGTAAAACTTGACTCTCTTACCTTCTCCACCTGCATTTCTTTTGGGAGAACGTTGCCGTTCTCAGTAGCTAGTGCATCAAACACCTCTTTGCTATTCCTGGACTTGTTGAGTACCTTTTGTACTCATCCCTCTATCTAATTCCTTTGAGTAGATTGCGAGCCGACGACGGAGGAGGAGGTGATCTACGTCGAGGTCGACGATGAAGCTCTTGAAGATCAGCCGATGACGAAAGAGGACGAAGGCGTCGACTACTACGTCGAGTACCGCGACGAGGACAACGCCGAGTAGTGTAATAGGTCGTGAGAGTGAGTTAGGTGTAGATAAGACTTTTGCTGTAACCAAACAATAACGGTTTTAAATTCCCCGTACTTTTGGGAATGTGTTGTAAGACTTATGTTGTAATTCGAGTTGTAAATTATGTTTGTATCATATGGACCGCTGCAATGCTTCTGTCGTGCCACTCTGTCACAAGTTCCCATATAAATTCATGGCCATAAAAACTAATTTTCACTTAGAAAAAACACGGCAACTTAGAGATAACAAAAATGTAAAAATAATAGTACGACATATCCTCTAAAACCTAAAACAAGACGATGGAATCGTGAGGGGCTAATACACAATTTTGTCTCTAAACTATCGTCTCTGGCTCATTTTGATCCCTCAACTATCCACTTTGATTCATTTTCGTCTTCTTACTTATGTGGCAGTACATATGGCATGCTGACTCTGCAGTAAAGGGCCTAAGGACATGATGTGCACATGAAAACTCTAAAATACCCTCCTTTTAGCTAAATAGTAAATGACTGCACTGTACCACTTTTCTTTTGTGTTGTAGCTCGAACATGATTGTTGGACCATTCCTCTATGTAAATTTGTTGCTGATTGGACTGTGATTCATTAACAACAGCCTCTTTTCTTGGGCATTTAGGGTTTTTGTGTGCACAACATGTCCTTAGTCCCTCTCATGTTGAGTCAGCATGCCATCTGTACCGTCACATGGGCAAGAGGACATAAATGAGACAAAATAGGTAGTTGAGGGACCAATTTGATTAGTTTGATAGTTCGAGAATGAAAATGAGCCGCAGGTTTTAGTTGAGGGATGGATTTTTACATTAACTCAAATCTTGAGAGATGGCCCTTGGTCAGGAAGTTACATTTTGGTGGAGGAAAAATGGGATGACAAATAGACCATCACCACTAACTCAAATATTTATAGGAGTAAAGATTTAGTTGCCCAAGAATTATGAAGACTGAGACTTTTATGGCTATTGTTTAGGGCCATATGATGAGTATCGACTAACTGTAGGTCATATTTTCTATTTCCGTCGGGCGAACTTATGGCTAAGGTACGGAGCCTGACAAAACACTTGAAGATGACGTTGCGCTTACATGGTGTGCCGGTAATGGCTTAGTACATACTCACTCCGTCCACAAATGAAAGGCGTGCACGGAATTTTAGGTTCAACTTTGACCAATAATTAAACCAATACTATTCAATTATATGACATAGTAGTGGTATCATTGGATTCATATTCAAACGCATTTTCAAATAGTATCACTTTTGTATTATATAATTCAATATTATTGGCTTAATTGTTGGTCAAAGTTGAACCTAAAATTCCATGCACGCCTTACTGAAAGGATCGAGATGCCGACTAGAGGGGGGGGTGAATAGTTGGCTTATAAAATTTCCTCTTTTAAACTTTTGTTTGAGTTGTCAGATTAACTTCACAAGTTAATAGTGGACAGCTGTGACACAGGTAAGTGACACAGGTAGAAACTATGTGTAAATTAACACACAGCTGTCACACAGGTGAATGACACAGGTGAAGAGTTAACCTAACACAGGTGCTCTATTTAGACTGACTGTGACACAGGTGCTGATACAGGTGAATACAAGTGAATGATGCAGCTGTGCAACAGATGATCACACACAGATATAAAGGAGATCTAGCACAGGTGAAAAGGTAAACTTAGCAGATCAAGTCTAAGAGACACAAGCAAGCAAGTATAAGCAGATATGCATGCAATACAGGAAAATAAAGGAGGCTCAGGGGTTTTTCATCGAAGTTCCCAACTCTTTGCAGAGAAGTTGGAGAGACCACTCCTAAGAGCTGGCCAGCACCAAACCGTGCTTCTTCTCCGAGTACCTGATCCTTCAGGACTCTTTCTCTTGCTTGTGGAGATCCTTTTGCCTTGCAGCAGGTAGACCTCAGAACACCTTCACAAACTACTGGTTCAGCCCACACAAGCTTGGGTGATACCAGCAACTCCTACACCCGTCTAGGAGCAGACAAACTCCAAGAGTAACAGATGATGCAGCAGCAATCTCTTGGAGGAACCTTTGCTTGTGCTCTAGCTCACAAACCCACTCGAACTAACCCTTAGGCTCTCGGCTCTTGTGGAGTGGTTGGAGGCTTTGCAACGGTCGTATGTGAATCACTGATTTGAGCAAGGTTGAGGACAGAGTCCTCCCCTGGTCCCCTATATATAGGGTCCACAGGCACCTGACCGTTACCCTGTTGCCACGTAGGATTAAGTGAGCCACCGGTGTCAACCACCGGTGACACAGCTACACCCTACGCCCAACTGTACCCGGCTCAGGCAGACCGACACCTGTGTCACCGGCGGCGCACACAGGTGAACCCTTAGCTGATAGCCGCACTACTCAGCCCGGTCCTGGCACATGACATGCCCTCAGCATACTTCAACTCTAATACCTATAAGGAGAGAACCTCCGACAGACTTCTGACTCATCAGACCGCCTATCGCAGTGCAGGTACCTTAGCATTTACAAGCTCTCCCTGGTACTGAGATGTACCTGAGTCATAGAGCGGAAGGCCACCTGTGACACAGCTGTGTCACACAGGTGCCTAAAACTCTAGGGTTTTCACACAGCTACATACTTTTGTGCAAAGCTATTGACACAAGACAATTGGCCTCAAAGCACCAATCCCCTTGACCAACACTCTGAGCAATGAGCAAGGTTCCCTTAGACAACTGCTACTGTTTCATCCCTCTTGATAGTACGGGTGGTTCCTATGGACTCAAAGAAACTAGCAAATCTAGGCTTTTACCTGCCACCAACTGAAGTCACGGCCCTTGACGCATCAAGCCACCATCACCCTGCTTGCAGCTCCCTGCACAGCACCGGCTTCTTCTCAGCTGTGGCACAGCTGCCTAGCACAGCCATCTCTTTGTCCTTGAAACCACCTTGTACCCTTTTTGGTGGGCATCCTTCTTTGGATAACCCTTCATCTTGGAACCTGTAAGTTCTGCTTACACTCAATGTAAACATTAGATTCCAGTTTAGGTTGCCATTAACCATCAAAACCAAATTAGGGCCTAGATGAACTTTCACTTACATTTGTGAATGGAGGGAGTATGATGCAAGGCTATTCCTGCGTAAAATGACATCATGCACTAACCATCAAACTACACCTATGCTACAAGCACACTTTTGGAATCAGAAATATAAGACGGAACAATCTCTAGTCGGGCTTGTAGGCTTACGGCCTACTGCTGTCATCCACTCTTGGTTGTCTTTTCTTCCGGTAGCCCCCCCAATACTTGTTTCGTTTGTTTGCCTTAGTCATGTCCTGATTTTGTATATGTCAGCAGTGAGCATTTATTTTTTGAAACCGATACTGTGGGTTGGTAGCGAACTTCACATCTTGAAGTGTGATGTCTCCTGAGCCCCCACGTGCGACTCAGGAGGCAAAATTAGGGTTTCTCCTCTAACGTTGATGTCTCACCTCATTCTCTCGCTGCTACAGGATGTGGCCACCGATGGCAGTGAGGCCTCTTCTCCCTTGCACTGGCTCATCAGGTGGTGGGCAAAGGGTCTGGTACGTACCTCGCAGTATTCTTGCACAACAAGGGCTACATACTCGAGAGGAGCTCTCGATGGCTTTTGGCGGTGGTATGGGAGGCTTGGTGTGATAATGGTAACCTGATCTTCATTAGTTGGATCTAGCAACAAGGATATTGGGCATCTTCAAGCACCAGTTCATGTTCTCTAGGGTGAAAACCCTTTATCTAGCCTGATTGGACGGATCCGACAATGGTGACGTACGTCTGTCTTCCCCTTCTTGAAGGTGTTGTATTCGATGATGGTGATCTAGCTTTCACTTGTTGGATCCAATAACGAGGGGTTGGGTGTGTCTTGTGAATTGGTACCTTCACCATGAGGTCTTCATTCTTGTCATAGTGTTGTTCTTCTTCAATGGAGTACATATATAAGAAAGTGCATCTAGGCCCATCAAGTGAGTTTTGATGATTGAGCACAAGCGATTAGGGGACTAACGAATTCAATGAGTATTTGAATAGGTGAAAGTCTCATTGGCAAAAGTATTATGATGTTGGCGACCCCTAAAAATGAAGAAAAGAAGACGGTGCTTGGTTTTCTTATTTAAAGTACTCTCTTGTTGTTTAAATTGACTGTAGGACCGCCATAATATTAAGAGGGGTGAAATATAGAAGCTTAGTGGTAAAATTAGTGCTCAAATTGATCAATGATTTCGTTAGAGAGTCACAGGTTCACAACACAAATACCAGGATAGTTTTTCCTTAGGGCCCGCTTGGATGGCCAGTTTTTGGCTTGTTACTAGTGTAATATCCAAGTCCCGAAATAAATCCGGCCTGCTTGGGAAAAACCTACAGCCTACTGGATAGCCGGTTTTGGGTTGGCCCAAAAACAATGTTTTACTAATTACACTGGTAAAAGAAAACACTGCTCGGAGGCTACGTTTCTTTTCTGAGAACATTCGGGTTTATCCACGACCACGAGGGTAGAGATCCGGTGTGGCGACGACAAGTGAGTGTGGTGAGCACAGCCGAGTGCGGTGATGGCGAGTGCGAGAGTGCCATGGTGACGATCTATCCCATCTGCCACTGCCGCCGCGACCTCCTCCTCCCGCCACCACCAACACTCTACCAAGCTACGGTGGTGGCGGCGGCCATGATGAGAGGGAGCCATAGCGGTAGGCCAAGGTGGCAGCACCGCCCCACGTCCTCCTCCGGCAGCCATGTTCCCCTCACGACCAACTCAGCCTCCTCCAGCGACCACCTCCACGTCCTCTGGCTTCTTCCCCACGGAGATCCTGTGGCTTTTTTTACCTGAACAACGATTGAACTGGACCGTACGGATCTTTGCAAGAACTGATAAATCCCCTCCTCATCTTGCTTCTCCCTCTTGATCACCTTGGATTGGTGGGGATCTTGTTGATCACCTTGGATTAGTCACATTGCATCGGTGGTCGTCATATCGACAGAAGGGTTGGCTTTGGAGCTGCCCGTTGTGAGCAGAAGATTAATTTTCCATACATGTTGTGATTCTCTCTCTCTCTCTCTCTATCTCTCTATCTCTCTCTCTTCCTTCTGAAACTGAAAGAAGCTTGTCTTATTGTCTGCAGAAGACCGTACATGATCGAGTAAACTTTTTTGCTACTTGCTTGTCTTGTTGTCTGCAGTGTAAGAAGCTGAAGCTAAGGAAAAACAATTGGACTTGTGAATCCTGTGAGGTGGTTGCAAAGCCTATAGTCGAGCTAAGTCACGTCTTTCATTATGTTGTTTAAGCATGCAAGTTCTTAACCTCAATTTCATTTTCAGTGCCCCAGTTCTTTGCTCACTACCCCAAAAAGCTTCTCTGGTCATGTTAGTTTTCTTTGTCATCTTTGCATGTGTCTTTGGATTGTGAAGGTCAGATCTTATTCTTTGATAATTGGTTGTATGTCCAGTTACCATATATGCCAAGTAATGCAAAGTTCTTGTTCTTATTAATGTTTTACAAGCAGAACCATTGTCTATTCGTGTGGTGTAGTACTAGTCTGCTACCCTGTTTTTCTTGGACATATATTCTCAGAAAGAGAACAAGATTCAGTGTACCTGGTTAATGTTTCCTGTCAAATTAGACTGCTAGCTAGTTCTCTTACCTTAACTAGATCATCATTTAACCATGTTTTCTGTTATGAAATTTTGTAACTTCTTGTCGTGTGAATTTCTGTAACTTATGAATTTGTTGAAATCCGAGTGAAATGAGAAAATTTGAGAGTGGTGCTACAAAAGCCATGTGAGAAAATTTGAGAGCGTCACACTTCCTATTCCCCTCTTAACTTACTATTCCATTCTTACTTATTAGGATATTATGAGTCATTTGGAGATGGATATTGCTACCGATTCTGAGGAGGAAGAGTTAATGTTTTTGGTTTTTCCAGCATTGCACCAAGCGTCTAAAAGAATTAAAGCTCTAAGTCATACATCAATTCTAACAGGTGCAAAATACATTCAGGAGTTGTTGGAAGGTCACCCTGTTAGATGTTACAATATTCTAAGAATGGAGTCTCATATTTTCCAAGCACTATGTAATCATCTTAGGTCAAAAGATCTTTTGCAAAGCACAAGAGGGGATCATTGTTGAAGAGCGGCTAGGAATATTTATGTACATGCTTTCATGGAATGCTAGCTTTCACACGTTGACCGACAGATTTCAACATAGCCTATAAACTATCCATAGACACATATTGATTTGATGCAATCACTCGCTAGCATCCGACCTTGTCAAGCCTCCATCTACGGATACTCATTGGAAAATATCATCAAATCCACAGTTCTAGCCTTATTTTGAGGTACATGTCATCTATGGCTATGTAGTTTAATAATTTCTATCCTCTCCTAGTATATCTCAGTCTGTAACTGTAGTTTTTTATATATGCATAATTGCCTTGGTGCAATAGATGGGACTCACGTTCCCGTGACAATCACAGGTAGTGAGGCTGCGCCTTATAGAAATAGAAAGGGGACTCTTTCTCAAAACAACATGGTTGCTTGTAATTTTGATATAAATTTTGTCTATGTTTCTACTGGTTGGGAAGAGTTTGCATCACATGCTAGTGTATTAAACTCTGCTATCTAATCTGGCTTTCGAGTACCTACAGGCAAGTACTATTTGGTCGATGGAGGGTATGCAAATACACCTAACTTCTTGCTCCTTACCGAGGGGTCCGGTACCATCTTCAAGAACAAGGTCGAAGGAACTGTCGACCGAAGGACTATAAAGAGCTCTTTAATCTTCGGCATGCCCGCCTACGGAACCATATAGAGCGTGTAGTTGGAATCTTGAAGATGTGGTTTCCTATATTAAAAGTGGGCACACGCTACCAATAGAGACTCAAGTGAAAATTCCCGTGGCAACAATTGTATTGCATAATATTATCAGAAGTAATAGAAGTGATGAAGAATGGCTCACTACCCAAAAAAATCAAATTAATCTTCCTAAATTTGTCACTCTTCCTAGTGGAGATGAGACATCTCGAGATAATTCTACACCATCAAACAATCAGAGAAACTTGGGTAATGCTATGAGAGATGATATAGCAAAAAAAGATGTGGGCTGATTATGAAAGGAGCAGGACCAGAAGAGTTCATCGAAGATCTGCTCAATGAGCATTCATGTTGTTTTTATTCCGTTTGAACTAATGTATTGTAATATAGCGAAAAAGGTTTGTCTTTTGTGCCATTGTTAAATTTTTTGTGATTAATATTAGTCCTGATTGATGCAATAATTTTTTTTTGTTCTAGGCTCTAGTGGCACAAAGAGCAAGGTGGACGTCAAAATATGAAAATGGATTGGTGGATGTACTTACAGAGTACAATCTATCTCATTACCATGGTCAGAATGGATAGTGTTTGGACGGTTGGAACTGGACCGTGAAAGAAGTGAGCAAACTTTTCCCTGAAGCACGGTTTACAAAGTCTTAAATTCAAGATAAAGAAGCTCAGTTGAAGAAAGAGTATAAGGTCATAAAAGCCATTATCAAGCGAAGCGGCATTTCATCATATCCAACTGCTTGCATGATTAACACTATGGTGGAGAAGTGGGAAGAGATTATAGAAGTAAGCTTCCAAACTTTCCAATCGAGAGTTTTTTTTCATGACTCAACTAACTTGATCCCTTCATTAAATTGGTAGGAGGAGCCAAGACTAAAGAAGTATGAAGGCAAAAGCTTCCCGTTGTATGAGGCACTGGATCACTTGTATGAAGGCAACATTGCGTAAGGTAAATATTGCTTTACATCTAGCCAACCTCCTTGTGTTGGAAATACAAGCCGTGATGTTGGAGGAAGGACCAAGTCACATTTAAGCGCGGGTAGGAAAAATCCTAGGGATGAGAGAACGCACTCCATAAATCCTAGTGACGCAAGTCAAGGGTTGGAGAATTAACCATTGAAGATGAAGGGCATAACTCTTTTCACGAAATTGAAAGAATGGAAGACATTGGAAGGAGTTTTGGTCATCAAGAACCACAAGATTGACATGATGGAGATTTTTTCCTTGAAGATGATGCTGCATATGAAGAACTATAAAGAATTGGTAATCCAATAAATGGGAATGGTGGAGCACAATGAGTAAGACCCGAGAAACAAAAGGGTACCACATCGATACCACGTATGGAAGGAATAATGTTGGCTTATGTTGATCTCAAGAGAGAACAAGCAAGCATGAAAGAAAATGCTTCAAAGCAATATTCTATCACAAGCTGTTTGGAGGTGCTCATTGCCATGGATGATATGTCCGATGAGATCAAAGTTCTCGCTGGTGATATCTTCAAGAATACAGAGAATAAATAACTTTTCTTAGGCTATGGCTCGAGAATTCGTGGTTTATAAATAGCTTTTCTTAGGCTATGGCTCGAGAATTCGTGGTTTGTGGTTGAAGAAGGAAGTGGCAAAGCTCGAGACTCAATTGCCTCCATGTAAGTGATGTGGTCTTGGATTTGCTTTTCTCTCAATTATTCTTGCTAGTAATTATTAACGACTACATGTCATTTGCAACTAAGTGCTCATGTGGTCGTGGCCACATTTTGGCACCAACCAAAATGGAGTAGCTGCGCCTCAGCCTCTGACGTCGCCCCCGAGTCGCCAAGTCCCGTCGAAGACATCGCTGTAAGCTTCGTCGCCACCTTGAATCACTTGTTTGAGTGCTCTAATTTACAGCATGTGCGGATAACAATGGGTACGACATATTATTTATTATGCAGGGCCCCACAAAATACCACCTCACTATCCCTTTACCCGGTGTGAAGAAGATAGTTGCACACGGCCTAGTCTTCCCAACAGTAGAGGGCGCGACATGCCACAACGCTGCTATACCTTCCCACATGACGAGGGTGCAGGTGGACCGCGTCGTCGCCGAGTTTAGTGACATCGTAGTCCCTGTCGCCCCTGAAGAGGATGTCACGAAGTTAGGAGACTGCAAGGGGTACTACATTCTATGGCCGAAGAGTCAGATAGTTATCCCCGGGGTGTCCTCTCCTAGTACGTCAACCATCCCATCTCCATCAACCGGAGCCGGCCCGTCTCTGCTCGGCCTGTGTTGTACGCCCGTTTCGTTCGATGATCGGGATGACTATCTTGCCGAGCAGCAACTGATGGGATTCGTAGCATAGAAAACAAAAATTTTCCTACGAGATGCAAACGAAAACCTAGATCCAATCTAGAAAACCAAGATCCAATCTAGAAGAAGCTTGCAACGAGAGACAGATCATATTTACATACCCTCGACGAACACGTCAACGCAGCGGAGAATTTGACCGTTGTCGATGAAGCCCGCAGCCTCCCGCAGCTAGGTTATACCTCCCAGCCGCGAGAGGGATCTTCTTGTGTTCCAATCCGATCAAGCACCGCAAGGAGCGGCACCTCCGAGATGTGCACACGTACGGCTCGAAGACGTCACCTCCTTCTTGATCCAGCAAGGCGGGAGATGAGGTAGATGAGATCAACTCCGGTAGCACGACGGCATGGTGGTGGAGGTGGTGGGGTTTCTCCGCGGACAGGGCTTCGCCAAGCGCTGCGCACGAGAGAGAGGAGATGGGACAGAGGGAGGCGGCGGCTGGGATGGATCTCTCCGGAGGGCTGCCCCTCCCCTCCTTTATATAGAGGAGGAAACTTGGAGGAGGAGGAATAGTACCCGTGAACAGTACACGCATGAACAGTACGCGCGTGAACAGTACCCTCCCCCAAGTAAAGCCTCCCCTTTCGATCTTATCTCCTATTTTTAAGGGATTTGATCTTATCCCTCTAGGAAGGAGGGTTTACTGTTCACGCGACACTATTCATGTGTGTACTGTTCATGCAGTACCCTTGGTCCATGTGGACTCCTCCGGGACAAGTGGGCCCCACCCGGGGACCCCCGGAACCTTCTAAAACCTTCCCGGTATGATACCGGAAAAATCCCGAACTTTTCCGGAACCCTAAAAATACTTTCCCATATATGAATCTTTATCTCCGGACCATTCCGGAGCTCCTCGTGACGTCCTGGATCCCATCCGAGACTCCGAACAAAATTTCAGTCTCACCATATTAATATCTCATTTTATACCCTAGCGTCAACGAACCTTAAGTGTGTGACCCTACGGGTTCGGGAATATGTGGACATGATCGAGACACCTCTCCGATCAATAATCAATAGCGGGACCTGGATGTCCATAATGACTCCCACGTATTCAACGAAGATCTTTATCGGTTTGAACCACGATGTCGAATATTCCATTCTCTTTGTCTCGCGATATTTTACTTGCCCGAGATTCGATCGTCGGTATCACCATACCTAGTTCAATCTCGTTACCGGCAAGTACTCTTTACTCGTTCCGTAATGCCACATCCTCTGTGACCAACTCTTTAGTCACGTGCTTGCAAGCGATACAGAATGTGCTTTACCGAGTGGGCCCAGAGTATATCTCTCTGTCACATGGATGGACAAATCCCACTCTCGATACATGCAACCCAACAAGTACTTTCCGAAATACCTGAAAGACACCTTTATGATCACCTTGTTACGGCGTGACGGTTGATGCCCCCAAAGCATTCTTCCGGTACCAGGGAGTGGCATTATCTCATGGTCTAAGGATCGGAACATTTAACAATGGAAAGCTATGCAATATGAACTTTGTGACGTGATCGAATTGCCTAACTTAATTTGGGTCTGTCCATCATGTCATTCTCCTAATGACATGACCCCGTTATTAACCGACATCACATGTCCATGATTAGGAAACCTTAACCATCATTTAATCAACGAGCTAGCCAGATAGAGGCATTGCTAGGGACACGGTGTTGTTTATAAAACCACACATGTATTATGTTTCCGGTTAATACAATTATAGCATGGAGTATAAACATTTATCATGAACAAGAAATATGATAATAACAATTTATTATTGCCTCTAGGGCATATCTCCAACAGCAACACACGACGATCCTTCTGTCCCAGGAGGAGGAGCAACCCAAGAAGGACTCGCCGCCCCGTGAAAGGCGCTCCAAGCATCACCATGACCCAAAGGCAGCAGGAAAGAAGGTCTTATCTCCAAGCACGCTCAATGCCGCAGTGGGCCAAGCGTTGACGGGAGGCAAGAGGGCCTCCTCTCCAGAACCGGAGAGGAAAAGAAAAAGAGCACACAAATGGGGCGGCACCGCTGCGAAGGAGGCAAGCAAGGAAAGCAAGAGAAAAGCCTTATCCTTCCAAATATCTGTCGAAACTGTCAAGAAGCCTCGACGGGTAGTGTACGAGGTAGGTAAGCCCGCACAGATGAAACTTCTCCATGACACGATCATGATGAGGTCACGGAATCGGATGATTATGAGCTACACTTTAAGGTCGAGGTGCTAAAAGATTACAGTTTCTTCCTGGACAGACAGCATGACACCTTCGACATCAATTTTGAAGATATCTTTAATTTATTCAACCTCTTCCGGCTCGACATCATGTTTGTCAGGCTGTGGGCGCTTCACCAAGCCCAAGAATCTAGGCGTTTGCCCAACTGCGCTTTTGGAATAATAGATCCGGTCGTCATGAACGATTACTATGTACGAGAAGCGAAGCCGGTCCTAATAAATCTCGTCACTGAGTCATTGATATACCATAAGGACAAGGACTACGTACTCATGCCCTACAACCCCCCGTAAGTTACTTACTACCATGCCTAGTTTGCTTTTCTTAAGGACGTATCCCGTCTGTTTATATTCATTCGTTACCTTTTACGCAGCGACCACTGGATCCTCATTGTCATCCACAAGCCTTCAAGAATGATATACTATTTTGATTCCCAAAGAAGTGCCAAGCGAGACTACTCAGGAATTAAGGAAGTTCTGGAAGCCACTTTTGGGAATACAACTTGCGAGGGGAGGAGCAGAATGCAAGAGCAAAAAGCTGATCCACAAATTCAACTTCCCTTGCAGGCAACAGTCGAAAAGCAGCGTGACATGTGGGTACTACATCTACGCTCACATAGACGCGTTCGTCATATCCCACAACCCGCAATGGAGCCAGGATCAATTCAATAATTTCATACACGACCTGGCCGACGATAAGTACGACTGGAGGAAGGACTTTGCCCGCATCCAGAAGAACTTCGCGTACATTATCAACAACGAAGTCATTCGGCCAAGTGGTGATTTCTACGCGGGAGTCCAATTACCCGCTTACCGCCGCCCTGCAAGTACTAGCCAAGCATCATAGACTTAGAGTAGGGCTAGTGGGAATAAACAGTGTTAAATTCATTTGTTTGTCGTTTTAATTCGTTGTAAACCAGCTTTTACGTACTTAATATTTATGATATTAATTGCTATATGTGCTTAATATTTGTGATATTAAATGTTGTATGCTTAATATTTGTGCTTAATATATGTGCTTAAATGCTATATGCTTAATATTTGTGACATTAAATATTGTCTATTCAGAAATGCTTAAAAAAATGTATGATAATACTTCCACTGACGGGCACAGGCGTTGTACCCGTCAGAGGAAATCATTACCGCTGACGGGCGCATGGTCCGAGCCCGTTAGTGAACATCCTCTCAGCATGCCACCCGGGCAGCGCTGGAAGTCACCCGTCAGTGAAAATGTATCTCTGCTGACGGGTCCTCTGCCCGTCAGTGAAAGTGTAACTTCCACTGACAGGAGCTTACTGACAGGCTCGAAACCTGTCAGAGAATACCGTTTTGCGCCCGTCAGTGGATGTGTTTCCTGAGGTAGTGAACCAAGTGGACCCATAAAGATCCAAAATTCAGAGGTTGATAGATGATTGCCCTTTGTTTGAGCTTGACTTATGGTGGAAGGTAATCAATCAATCCTTAGCTCGTTTTTCACTATGACATTGATTTGGTAAAACTAAGATATTTTCTTTGTATATAGTTCATAAAACTAAGATATTCTCTTTATATATTGTTTTTTACTATGACATGAGTTGGCTATGAGTTGTGCACTTGTATCTTGTTTGAGCAGTATGCCTACTCAGACCAATATTATGAATTTTGTATCACAAGATCATGTTTATGGAGGGCCTATCATGAAGTTCTTTCTTTCCTCTAGTAGGACATTCTGGTGGTATGCTTTTCTGCTGGATGTACACCAATTACATGATGGTGAAATTAGTTTCAAGGGATAGTTGTAGCATATCGAATTGATTTCTTGTTTTCGAACTATGTGGCAGGGATATGGGGCAGTTGAGGTGGATAGAGTGAAGTCTTGGATAAAGGTTGATCAGATCAGATCACTAGAAATTCTTTGTTGAAAACATTGTATTGGATTCTTTTGGATTAATCCTTATCGGACTTTATTATTTCTTTATTAGAAGCCAGAGTTCAGCAGGCAGACCGATCGAACTCCACTACTTATCCGTTACCAGGCAAGTCCAGTTTCTTGTTCATGTCCGTTGAGAATGATTTACAAAATTTCCCTCTTGTCTACAACATGCACAAAATAGAAATCTATTTTCTAAAGATGAATCAACTGTTGTTTTATTTGATCACCGGTTTTTGGGCATGATCATGGTGGGTGGTGAAATCCTGAAAAGGTGCCGAAGGCACATCGGAAGGCGGATTTCATCACACGGGATTGTTTCATATAAGGTTAATGCAACCAATGATTGAATGTGCTTAAGGGACGTAGTGATCGCGCATACCACATGCCCTGTATGGGCGGGGCTGAGCTAAAGTACCTTTGTCCTAGGTCTATACTCCCCGGGAAAGGAAGACCTCAAAGTTGCATCGGTACTATCAACTGTTGGGAAGGTGAAGCTAGTTGTGTGGGCTACTCACAAAACGTTGTATCTGTAGTATCAACGTGAGGCTGGTAGTCCCTGGCCATTGTGCGGGGCTGCGACGCGAGGTATAATCGATCGGGCGGTGAAACGGCTCTGTGATCATGGGTATATGATCTGAGATTAGCTACCTCGGGTACATGCTTATGATCGTGTGTGGGTACAGTTGCGCACCTCTGCAGAGTGTAACAAATTGTGGCTCAGTCACTCCATGTTCCTGATTGGAACTGCGAACCCGGCAAGAAAGGGATTCATTGGGAATCCTGGCAGCTTGTGAGACATGAGATCATTAGACTCTTAAATTAAAACTTGACTCTCTTATCTTACAAAATTGCATTACTTTTGGAGAGCATTGCTGTTCTCAGTAGATAGTGCATCAAACACCACTTTGCTATTCCTGGACTTGTTGAGTACCTTCTGTACTCATCCCTCTATTCTAATTCCTTTGATTAGAAAGTGAGCCGATGACAGATCAAAATGTAGTCGACATCGCAGTTGAAGATAAAGTCTCCAAGGGGCCAACAGCGGCGAAGGAGGATGAAGGCATCAACCACTACTTCGACCACCGTGGTGAAGACCCTGAAGCGTAGAGTACAAGTATAGGACGTGGGAGAGGAGAGTATGGTTATGTCTTTTGCTGTAACCAACTGGAACGGTTTTAAATTCCCCGTACTTTTGGGAATATGTTTGTATAATTACATCTTGTTCTCTGAGTTTGTAAATTAAGTTTGTAATAAACGGACCACTGCAATGCTTCTGTCACGACCCCATTTCTCGGAGCCGCAACGTGTTGCCCGCAACTGCCCAGGAATTTCTCAGTTGCGGGGGTAGAGCAGATACATTACCAGCACAACAATAAAACTTCCGGATTATATTACAGTACAACAAAATGTGTTTAGCAGCAGTTTAATTTACACATCAGACTGGGGCATCTAAGCCTAAAATTTACATCACAAAAATGGACCTATTCCACAGGCGCCTCGAGCACGGATAAGACCTAAAATTCGTACTCGTTTCCGTCGAAGCATTCTTCTTCGCACGGTGCATCATCGTAGTCCTGCGCATCTGAGAGGGCTGGTGCAGTAATGAGTACATGGCGTACTCAGCAAGCCACAGTTGGGAAAGCATTCTATTTAACTACATGCTCTGGATTTCAAAGGAGGGGTGTAGGGTTTTATATTTGGTGGATGCATAGCCCTAGTCTCCGCCTTAGCAATCTTAAATCTTCTTCGTTAAAACAGTTCTAAGACAAATTGTTGAGTTTAAGTAACCCTGCCGGGTTAACGACAATTTCAAATAAACCATCACAAAAATCTACTTGTGCTCGTACCGAGAATCACCTCTAAACACAGTTCCATTAACCGGGAACACGGCGTATTCGAATACCATTTGATTTGACTCTGCAGAGTTACTCAGCTTTACCCACATGATGTCCGTACCTCCTAACGTCACTGCAGTCATACACACGCCCTTCGGTGTGTCGACAGAGCTAGGATATCAAGACTTTTTATCTGCTCTATCTTTTGAAGTTCCTACCCAGGAACTTTCATCACTCGCTCTCCCGAGATCCGACGGGCCAATGTCAACTACGCGATTTGGGAGTCGGGTGAGTTCCAGTTGTGATTTCCTACTGAGTAGCCTATCACCTTTTTCGCTTCTGCGGGCCTCCCAGAAAAGTGGGACGGCAAGCCAGTCTGTAGTCGTTCAGCGGGTAGAGCAGACTTATTAGGCCAGGTTCGACAAGTCGAACATGTGGTTCAACGGTTCTTATGTTCATCACTAAGCACAAGGGTTGTGTCCTTAACTGCCTTGAGTAAGGTAATCCTCCCGATTACCCTCACTCCACGGCTAGGGGTATGGCGGCACGATCAACACGTGAAGGGCCTCATCTTCTCTGTCCCTCACCGTCGGCAATTTCTCTTTAAGAACCACATCCTCCGAGTTTAGCTAGGGTTAACAATTATCCCTAATCTTTATCTAGCCTGAGTTCTAATGTCGGTGAAGGATACTGATATAACTTATTTTCATCATAGGGTTATCAAGGTGAATATGGCCTACAAATGTTAACTGGGCTGTGAGGTCGTAGGTATTAACTACGCATTCATGTCATTCTAAAATATACGTAAGAAATTAACATGCGAAAAATAATAACTAAACTAGTCATACTGTAAATAACATGGCATGTGGGATCGACATGGACAAGAAATGTGACTTGCCTACTGCACCGAAGTCGTTCGGGTCGATGTCTTCGTGAATCTTCACCGTCGGGTCCTGTCCTAGCGTCGGTTTGTTGCTATCGCTCCCTAGTTTGCAAAAAGATCCAAACAAACAAACACATATAAGTCCGGGCTCGACGAATGCGAGCTGGGAGCAAAATGCATATCAATTGAAAATAATGTTGAAAATAAGGTGTGGGGCGAGCGGGATTGGAACCGAGACGTCGAGAAGCTGAAGAAAATGGTAGGATTGGAGTTAGGGTTTTCAGACGAAAAGTCGGATTATGAGGGGTGGAAGGTTTTTGTGGGTTTTGGGCATCAAAAGGTGAGAATTTGGATCAATGGATAGCAAAAATAGAACCGCGTCGTCGAGATGATCGAAACAGTATATAATAGTGTTTTTAGGGTTTCGGACCCGACGGGTCGGCCTAGGGCCCGCAAAATTTTTGGGCCCATTAGGGCCCTTGGGTTGGGCTGAATATGGGCTAGGGTTGGGTTGGATTTGGGCTAGGGTGGGGCTTGGGTTAGGGTTTTGGGCCCTATTAGAAAAGAAAATAAGAAAACGAAATCTTTGCTGAGCTCAAACTGCTGAGGTTGGTGGGCTGACACTGGGCTGCTTAATGGGCTCGGCCTGCTGAAGAAGAAATAAAATAATAACAAAAACAAAGAAAAGGGAGCGGGCCAGCCGAACCGGCCTGCTACTCACGGGACTGGCCTGCTAAGGAAAGCAGGCCAACGGCCTGGTCGGGGAGTGGCCGAGGCCTATCGGGAGAGAGGGAAATAGGGGAGGGGATGGTGGCCGCCGGCGGCAGGGGTGAAATCTGTCGCCGGTTCGCCGGATAAAATTGATCACTCAGGGAGCATCTAAGGGAGTTGGGGAATCCATTTTTGAAGAAAATGGGAGGGGGTTCCACTGGGATTAGGGCTAGCAACGAGGAGGGCGGCTCGCCTCACTTCACCGGAGGAGAAGGTGACGGTGGTGAGCTTGTCGGGTTCGGGGAAGAGGAGGAGGAACTCAGGGAGGAGAAGGAGAAGGTGGGGGGAGCTTGTGCGGCTGCTCGGGAACTATAGGGAGGCTTGGGAAGAAGGAGGGGGGAGGAGGTCGGCGGCGGGGTTCTCGGGTTTTACCTCGCCAGAGGTGGAGAAGGAGGCGGTGGCGACGTCGCTTGGGCTCGGGAACGGAGAGAAAGAGGTGGGGGAGCACTCAGGAGCTCGCGCGACAAGGAGGGAGGTGCTCGAGGAGAGGCTTGGATGCGAGAGGAAGATCGGTCGGGGAGCTCGGCAATGCCGGCTTTTATAGCCAAGCGGCGGAGCGGCTGGGACGCGAGACCGAGGTGCGGAGCTCAAGGGAGTTGCAATCGTGGCGATGGCGAGGGTAGCGTGGCGAGGGGAGGTGCTCGGGAGCGACATGCGCGGGTGAGGTGGTGCGCGCGGCAGCAAGCGGAGCGGTGGAGGAGCAGAGAGAAGGAGAAGATTGGCGACGCGTGGAAAGGGCCTCAGGCGCGGCAACGAGGCAGAACGGCCCCACCTGGCTCCGGCACCGAGGACGAACGGCGCAGTGTCGTCGCTGGTTCCTCGGGCGGCGCGACGAAGGGGGGGATGGGGTAGGTGGCGACGGAAAACGGGGAGGAGGAAATGGTGGGCCGAGCGGGCCACGATTTGGGAGTGGGCTGAGAAAGAAAACGGGCTGAGGGAAGAAGATGCGGCCCAGATCAGGATTGGGGATTTTCAAAACTTTTGCAAATTTTGGTTTTGTTACTGATTCTGTCGATGGAAAGCCACATGAATCTGTCGGCTGTTGCCGCCGCCGCCGGCGGCCATCCTCCTTCGTCGCGAATGCGGACGAGAGGCTGGCCGGTCTGAGTCTGAAGCGGGCTTCGCGGGGGAGGCGTGCAGATGCTCCTCCGCAAGCGGGACTACAACGGCGGGTGCACCGACGCGACGCTCGTGCTGGTGGAGGTGTTCGCCTACTGACCCACGGCGGCCGAGTTCGCTGCGTTCAGGTGGCTGGCTCGAGCTCCCCGTCGGCAAAGGCAATTTCTTTTCTTTCTGAACAAAGAGTAGCGAAGCACAAGCTCTGTTAAATCTTTGCTTGTTCTAGCTGACACGGAACAACATAACAGCTAATTGGCGTAACAGAGTTAAGAGATTTTGTCCCCCAATGATCGCTCACTCATTTACTGCAACTATGCAGTTGGATACTCTGCTGAAGGATCTGTCTTGTTTCTTCTGTCTTTGTCTTTGCATTGGTAATGGAGGCTGGAGTGGTTAGCCTGAAAGTTTTTTAGGTCGGTCTTGTAATAAGCTGGATAAACTATTGTCAAGATGGTGCTGTGGTGTAGTCGGTTATCACGTTAGTCTTACACACTAAAGGTCCCCAGTTCGAGCCTGGGCAGCACCAAATCATTTTGATGAATATTTGGCAATTTTGTTCATACTTTCAGGTACTTACCTATGTAGTTCAGTCATATTTAGTTCACTTCTCTCACAAATTTACAGTATTTCATTGGAAAGATCCCTAATTTTATGTTTGTATAAAACATGCACTACAAACTTGTAACTGGAGTTTTCTACAAACTTGTAACTGGAGTTTTTTCCCCCTCTAAATTCTAATCGTACTGTACGCTAAATCCTCCTTTTTTTTTGGCAAACCTGAACTGTTCTCTCAGCAGCAAGATGATTTCTGAGATTAGCGCCATACATGTTCTCTTGTCAATTAGCGTATAAATTCAGAGTATGTATTGCAACTACGTACTAAAATGATAAATTTCACTTTGCATTTGGAACTGGTCCAAAGGTGGGGATATCTTGCAGATAGAACATTAGCTATTCTAATGTCCAAAAGCTTTGCCAAGTCAAGGGTTGGTGGTTGTTGCATGTGTTTCTGACAGACTTGCTACTGCAACCATGGTCTAGTTGTCTTATGGAAATGCATGCTTCGCAGAGCAGTAGAAGCACAGAACCAAGTGGTAGGGAAGCAATATTTAACTTAACATCATTTCAGTCAATTGGATTGCACCGTCGGAACGGGCATCCTGATTGATCGCGCATTAATTGCTCTCTGAAGAGTGGGACAGTAAGTTTGCCACAGTCCTGTAATTTGTAAATCAATCTGTGCCAACTATTTCTCTCTCAGTGGTAAGTTCACATCATGCAGGCTAAATTCTTCATGAAGTTTTTCCATTAGTTTGCTGCTGTAGAAACAATGCTTAGAGTAGCTTTCAGTTTCTCTCCAAGCAATCTTTTCAGTTGCCATAAAAGTACATTGAAAACCGAGATCTTCATGCTTGTGCAGAATCTTGCGATACCATGAACGTGCACTTTAGCAAGTCAGCTCATATTTCAACAGTTTCTTTTGCTGTATTAACCTATACTTTTCAGATGTTCGGCAACGATTACCCATGATACATATTTGTTGTTCCAGAGTAGGAAGAAAATTTTATGGTTATCAGATAATTTTTCAACAAAAGAAAAACAAGTTCTCAATACACCTCTTCTTCCGCGCTCCAGGTCAGAAACATCTTATTCACGTGTTATCTTTTAGAATCTTTTAGAAGGAAGGACAACCATGCAACGAAGTCTTAGAGACAATATTTGTAGGTCTAATAGTGGACCCTAAAAACAACCTGATGGCGATGGTTGGTTTCTCCTTTTGACAGCAATGTATAAGATAAAAACATACTTAACCTTACAAAATTTAGTATGGCAAATCCTCATAGTTGCCAAAGGAATCTGCAAGCACGATGTTTACCCAGCAAACACTGCCTGAGCATATTTTGCAGTACGAGAAAGGTTACTTAGGACCATGCTGCTCATTCAAAGAATGTAGACATGCACTTTTGATCAGTTTTTGCAAAACTTTCAGGATGTGACTACAAAGCAACATAGCATCACATGCATACAGAAGTTCTCTGAGACCGCAGGGATGATCATGTGGAGCTATCAAAGCCACATTCTGAACAGCAGGAGTTTGCACCTTGACACTGTAGGAATTTGCACCTTTACAATGTAGGGATATGGGTAGGTTACACTAGCGTAAAATAAAAATTTCTACCGCGTAAACTAGGAGTTGCCGCAGTAATAGATCACGAGGTTACCTCTAGACGCGTAGACCCGTAGCGGAAATAGAGTCGATGCAGCGTCGGTGCAGTTGTAGTCGTACTACTTTCTCCTCCTCGCAGTTCCCTTCTCCTCCTCACGGTTCCCTCGAACGGTTCGTCCAAGTGTCACAGCTGCAATGCCTCCAAGGTATCCACACATTCAGGGAGGAACGTCACTCATCCGGATTGCTAGATCCGAGCGGGCAACTTTGGGTGTGGGAGAGGTGACGGCCAAGTTTCGGGAATTCTGAATCAGTTTAACTCTAGCACGTCCGCCCCCCTCCTTATATAGACGTCCCCATAATGGGTTTCTTTGTTAGAGGGCCATTAGGACTCAGTACCCAGTCTAACTCGGATCCTAATCTGAATTAGGCTCCAGCCCCTTAAGTGTGTGATCCTATAGGTTCACGCACGTTTAAACATGACACATGTACTCCTACTCGGTCACTAATTGGTAGCGGCCCCTAGCAAGACATGCCAACTCCCAAACGTACGTAAAGATCGTATCGGATGAACCTTCACAATGTTATATATATGCTACTCCCTTTGCCTCACGATATTTGTCAAGCTCAAGTTCGAACTTGACCGCTCTTTCTCGATCATGTGTCTCGGAATCCTTTATTAGGTTAACTCTTTAACCTTAAGTAGCACGGCCATGCATTTCTAGATCCGATCACTCAAGGGGGCTCTGAGATATCTCTCTCATTATAGAGAGGGGCAAATCCCATCTCGATTGACCATGCCTCGTATCATGCTTCATGACAAACAAGGAAGCAACATTTATAACTACCCAGTTACGGAGCAGCGTTTGGCAACCCCTAAGTAAGCCATTACACATCTCAAGCACATGCGACAATATCAGGTCAAAGGACATAGCATACACATTGTGTCTCAAGTTGGGTCAGTCCAACCCCATGTTCCTTAACATGTGCTCATATAATTGATTCGACATCTCTATGTCCATGACCCGTGAAACATGGTCATTAATCAATACATATGCTAGTCTATTATTCATATGTGTCCTTATATAAATTTCGACTAGGGACCAATTTAGAATAATCATTCAAGTTTAGTACGGAGTTTCACGAACAAGTCATATACTTACTAATCAATACAAATGATATTATTCAAGGAACATTTAATAAATCATGGATACAATAAAATATGATCATCCCTATGATTGCCACTAGGGCACATTTCTAACAGACCTTTACACTGCCTTATTTAAAAAAGAATCATCCAACCAATATATGATTAGTAAACGTGCACAGGCAAAACACATTTATCTTATAATAGTGATGGAGACGTTTTTTTCTTTTCTGTACGCCACCGGAAACATCATTTTTTTCTCTTCCTATCTGCCGCCAGCGAGGCTGGTGCATAAATCAGGAACTGGTTTGGAATCAACAAAGTGCTAAAAACCTAAGATCACAATAGCTCAATATAATACAAAGCATGATGACACAAAAAGAACAGGAATGTAATTTAGTAGCTTCACCACGGTTTTCTGCCCTGTCTTTCTGAACCAGATGCAAATTATCTCAATATATTAATTAAGTCGATGAGAATTGCTCAGTTAATTAAAAAAAACTAGACAAAAGCCAAGATTACAACCCATCCAAAGATAGAGCACCGTCAACTGACCTAACTACCAACACAGACTCGACACACATTACTGTGAAGATCCGTCCGTTGAAACCCCACAAACGTTATTTTCATCACCCATTGCTCCCGATCTGGTGACTCCCAAAACCGCCGTAGTGCGCCACCTCGTTAGCCGACCTTGTGCGCCCTTATCCATAGCCAGCCCACGCCAAGGCCAGAACCGGCCACTTGCCACCGCGCCCTGCCCCGAGTTGCATAGCCACGCCTCGTCTACTGCCTTGCGCCACACCAGAGCTGGCCACCGAGGCCTCAAGCCGGCAAGCCCAAAGCAGCCAATTATCGCCCGCCTCGTCCCTCGGGCTGCAGCTCAATGGTCATCCATGCATCTTCCTAAGAACAAACTTTTTGTTATATTTGATGTGCATCTTTCTAAGAACAAACTTTTTTATTTGTTAATTGGTTCAGAGTGCTAACCACGTGTCCCATTCGGTTCAAAGAACAAACTTTGTACAAATTGCTACTTCCTTGAGAAGTTTTCTCAGGCGCAACTCAATGGTCTGATTTTTTTATCGAATCCAAATCGGGCATCCGTATCTCTCTTGTATAGTTGTATACCATGCTTTTTCCGACATTTGGCAGCTTTTTGTTGGCTGTGTCGAGCTAGCCAGAGAACATAAAAAAAAGCACAAAAAGAAACTTGAGCATAAATATAGACATCAACTAAGAAAGTTGAGACATATATATAATAAAAAGAAAAACTATTTAAAAAGACTAAACATAGTAAGAGAAGACATATACATAGACATAAATTAAGAAAGACAATTATTTAAATAAAAATAAACATAGACTAAGAAAGACAACAACCTAAAAGGCACTAGACATAGACTAATAAAGACAAATACGTTACTAGACAAAAACTTAACATAGACTAAAAAAGAAAACTACCTAGAAAATACTAGATATAGACTAAGAAAGACAAATATATTATTTAAGAAATACTAGACCTAGACTAAGAAAGACAAATATGTTACTTAGAAAATACTAAACAAATACAGATATTAAGAAAGACTAGACATAGACTAAGAAAGACAAATAAGTAGAAAAGACTAGACAAAGACTAAGAAAAATACATTAGTGCACCATTGTACCCGATATATGATATAGACTTAGACATAAGTTCAGTGAAAAAACTACCCGCACAAATGCTAAGTTTAGTGAAAAAACTACCAGCACAAATGCTCTCCACGAAAGCCATGCTTGTAGCCCATGTGCACGATGCACACACGACGACCACTGTAGTGAACACCAAGAGTAAGACATGCGACAGAAACTAGTTTCCCGTCAGTTGATACAGAACATCTGTAACATATCTACCTCCATAAATCAAGAATCAACTACACATACGAGCAGATGCATGGACATGAAGTGAGCTAATGAGAGTGTGGAAATCAATGAAAGTTTGCTGCCGTGCACACACATGGAAGCGGGACAAAACAATACCAAGGAGAAGGTAAGCAGCTGGGCAAAAGAGTCACAAGTATCAAATGGGATCCACAGTGAAAAAAAATGGCTGGTGAGACAAATATTATCAATTGAGTGTTATAAGCAAAACCCTGTGTAATATCTTATTCGTATAGGTGCCAAGAAATTCACGTTGCATTCTGCGGGGACCCACTGTATGTAAGTAGAACTGAACCCATATATTTATGGGATAATTGCCAGAATGCCACTAGTGGTATGAGGACAAATCCCTCTATATTTATTGGGAATTGCTAGTGCATTCGTCTGGTTTGTCTTTAAATTTTGTTAGAATTTAATTTGTTGCCATTCGATTTGCTTTGTGAATCTTGTTGTGTTTGGGCTGGTCCTGCCGATGGTGGGTTTGAAATCGAGTGAAAAGGACTTCACTTCAATTGACTTGTGCAATAATCGGTCCCATATTCTCTCTATTTTGAACCAACTCTATGGATATTCGTTTCGATAAGGCTATGTATATTCAAACTATGTATGGCCACGAATATACAGATTATTACATCTGTATATGATAAGGCTAGACTGAGGATACCTATACCCTATAAGCTCAACTTGTGGTACTATAAGCTCCAACAAAGGCTAAATTCTCTCATCAAATAGTGTGGATGAAAAAAAAGCTCCTCAACCCCAGCTTCCCAAGCTTCTCCGACTCTATGATATGAACATGCCCTCAGAGTTGGGGTAAAATTACCAGTAAATGCCATCCTCATATAAAGAAATGAGCTAGGGTTTTTTTTTGCTCCCCACCCCCGCAGGCCCTTGTCTCACCTGAGCCCCCCCACCCCACGCACGCCCTTGCTTACCTGGCCGGGCCACCTCCGCTCCGATCCTCCCACATGCCGCCTCCCTTGCACCGAGCCGCCCTTGCACCGGCGCCGCTTACCCCGTGCCAAGCCGCATCCGCACCGGCCTCCCCAACGCCAGCCCTACCCGGCGGCACCTCCCTCGCGCTGAGCTGTCCCCGCTCCAGCCCTTCCCCGTCGCCCCAACCCAGCGCCGCCCTCCCCCGTCACTGGCCTCGACGTCCCGCGCGGCCCTCCCCTACGCCGGCCTTGGCCTCCCCGGCGCCGGCCTCGTCTTCCCTGGCGCCGGCCTCGTCCTCCCGCCGCCACCCTTGGCCTCCCCCTCACCGCCCTCCCCCATCGCTGGCCTCGGCCTCCCGCGCCGCCCTCCCCTGCGCCGGCCTCGTCCTCCCGCCGCTGCCCTTGGCCTCCCCCACGCCGTCCTCCCCCGTGCCGGCCTCGCCCGCTGCCTCCCTCAGCTTCCCCCACAGCAGAACAGCAGGAGCAGCAGCAGCACAATAGATTTGTGTGCTTGATTTGTTCATCAAAAATCCAGATTTGTGTGCTTGTTTTTTATTCATTGATGGAGAAAAGCTTCCCGAATGTTAATGTATGTGTTCATCAAAGAAAGCGTTTATGTATGTGTTCTCCCGAATAACTAGATTATTAGGCATGTACCATACTGCCATGTACAGTTCTCAAGAGGAGTACGTAACTTCAAATTCCATTCGCTAGATTTGATTTTGAGTCTCACCTGCAGCACAGTTTGAATTTGCATTATGATTTTGTTTTCCAATGCAGTGACAATTGAATTTGCATAGCTGACAACCTGATATCATTTGTCCTAAATATATTGTCTAGTAAGCTGATTTTGTGTGAGAAACAGCAAAGCCACTTCCTATTTCACTAAAAAGTAAGGAAACTGTTATCTGCTTCTATGATGGTACTAGCAGATATTTTATTTTACATTTAGGAAACTATGGCACAAGATAACAAACTATTCCTCCTAAACAAAACTGCATCTGATTTAGAGGTGCTGGTGGTAATAGTATAAAATAACCTATCATGTTGCATTTCGATGTATGATGTCGTTCTTGGTCAGTGATGCATGTGCTCACTAGTTAGCTATTGGTGACTGTCATGAAATGTGTTAATTGCTTTCAGTTTTGGATGTTAACTATCGAGGGGAAAGTTGAAGCTAAGCCATACATCGTTGGCAAGGTTATGGAATGGAGCCGACGCTTTGTACTTGCACCTGAATCTATTAATAATTCGTTGCCAGTTCCTGTAGCAGCTATTCTTGCTTCAATGTTGTATCGATTTGGTTGCGATTAGCAGTAATATTTGGTTAGCTAGCTGTTGGTGCTCAAGAGTACATTCAAGGGTTCAATTTAGCTATTAATTAAAGTTGGCACAAATTAACTGGTCAAAAGCTTGCCCCAACTGGATCAAGGGTATTTTAGACATTTATTCTATCCTCTCATACTATAAGCTGATATTGCTTAAACTCTAACAAACAGACAGTTGACTTATCTGGAGCTTATCTCTTATCTCCACAACTGGCTTATGCACAAGCTCCAGCTCAAAAAAAGGAGGCTTTAGGATGGGTTCAAGTAAATATAGACCTTTCAAATTTCAATGGCACACATTGAAAAGAGTTGATTAGTATTAATGAGTGCGTTTTTAAAAGCCGAACTTATTCTCTCTTTTTTTGGCTGTTTTGTTGTCTGATTTTGGATTAATATTTGTTTTTCCTTCTATTTTAGCTCCTTTAGTTTTTTCTTCTCTTTTTTCCCTTTCCTTGGCTGTATGACTACTTTGATAATGGATATACAAGGTACAAAACGCTCTGTCTTCTCGTCTAAAAAATAAAATCACACTTTTAAGCATTTATTATATAACCATACTTCCTTTGATATAAAATTTCGCAAAACCACTCTTTTAAGAATGTATTTTGCAAAAAAGACACTTTCTTTGACATAACGTTTCACAAAACATCACTTTTAAGAATGTATTTCACAAAACCACTTTTTTGGCATAATATTTCATAAAACTTTGTTTGATTCTAAACTACCATTAGCGCCTACTAAATCTTGACGGCATGTAGAAAGAATGGAAGGTAACAATGGACAAAGGGAAAGGGGATTACACAGTTTTGGAACTATTGGCCAGATTGATTTGAGATATGGTCGCAATACTACCTCATGGTTCTTTTAATTGGCATGATCTTGTTTGTCCTCTCTCTCTCCCCCTCTCTAGCAATTAGGCTTTGTTTGGATGCAGTGGGGGGAAAACCCGGGGTGCCAAATCCCATGAGGAGAGTTTTAGGGGCACATGGGTTCCCGTTCCACCGGGGGGGCGATCACCCCCCACCAGGCAATTAGCCCTGCTGTCATTTGGCAGCGGGGGGAGGGTAGGAACTCCCGCGATTGAGGTTTAGCAAGCTGTGATGAGCTGTGGGCATGCAGACATGCAGCGGCAGCAGCTCGTGTAATACTAGCTGACTGAATTGGTCGTGTTACTCACATCCTCAATCCTAATACAACATAACATCATTTAAATTCTTTGCTTAGCATAAAAGTCTCACATGCTCAAGCAAAAGTGAAAAACCAACATTCACAAACTCGGTCTAGTCTCTCATTCAAACATAGTACTCAATCAAAACATCACAGTTCAATTTAAATCTCAAGATGCTACATGTAAAACTGCTTATAAAACAAGTTCTAATATACTAAGAACTCTCATCGCTGCTAGAAGATAGAGAGCAAGTCACCATCCAGTGTAGGTACAGTTGTTCGTATCTCAAATTCATGAAGGTAAAGGAAGCTCCAATTCACATGCAATAGTAAATCCTTCCAAATCTTGTCTGGCTGAAAAACGTGGACCTTTCCAGCAATACACCTGTCAAACAAATGAGGACCTCGTTTCATGAGCACTCCACTGAGCCACTGATAAAAGCTCAGGTTTTCTGTGTGAAATTCCCTTGAAACTATCGCAATGCATAGTGTGGACCTGCAACTAGTTATTACCAGGTGCAGCGCAATCAACCAATTACTTCATTATATTTGCGAGGACAGAATATTTTTAACTCCGATGCTTCCTTCTGGGAGTAATTCCAATTTGCATCCTACAGCTCATGATAAATAATAAAGCTCCTAGAGCAAGATACGGGAAAGAATTCCTTGAACAAAACAGAAACTAACAAACTATGTAATCCTACTTTCATCGAATAGTCTGTCCTGGAAGGAAATAACAGGGTATTATTCCAAATGTGGTGAAATGAACATCTTTCACTTTTGAGGATAGTATTTGATCGAGTCAAGCAGCATATTCATCATTGCTACATCATCAATTAAGGTGTTCAGTTACGTGTAATGATATAAACGAAAAGGGCACATAGATTATGGAATGGGGTAGAATATATGCAAATATAATATACAGCTCAGGATAAGCCCTAGTAATTGAAACCAATAATCAATGCCCGGTCCATATGACCAAGTTGAAAAGCAAGGGTCTGCAGGGCAGACTTGAAAACCAATTCCTTCTATGTTTTTGCTAATACAAATAACAGTCTATATCAGCATTGTGTTAGGCAGATCACGGGATAAATTCAACAAACTGAGAAGACATGAGTTTTAATAGCACTTATGTTGCTAATACAGATAACAGTCTACTTTAGTAGCACTTATGTTGGAAAACTTTGAAACTTAGACTTTGAAACATAGAAGGAATTATGTAGCATAGTAAACAATAATAGGAAATAGCAATATAGTAATGTTAGGATGATATAGAACAATATAAGAGGGATAACTTACTTGTTCTTGATAGTCACTACTTTGTCCATTTTCTTTCCCTTCATTCATTCAGTAGCTGCAAGGACAAAGCACACCTAAGAATCAATTTCTATAAGACAATTAGAAGAAGAAATTACGTAGCATACCTAAGAATAAATTTCATCTTTCAGCCATAGCAGTCGGACACTTGCGCTCTTCGTATTCATGAAGAGTTCTCTGTTCAGAGTGCACTTGAATAGTTTTAATGTCTTTGCCTTCTCCACATCAGTGAGCTCTTCTATTGCTTCCAATGTATCCACACACTTTTCAATTGAGAATTTATCCTCCAGCTTTGATGCTTCCTTCATTTCTTCCATAACTTTTTGTGTTTGTTTCTTCTTAAATTCCAAATAGTTCTCAAGTACGCCAGCAATCTGACTTGACTTGCGCTTTTTTTCAGTATCCTCTCCTTTCTGTTCTGAACATGCAGATGTTGTAGGTTCAAAATCTTCAGCTTCTAGGTTAGTACTTATTGCCCCTTGCCCATCCATAGTACTAGAGGAAAAAGGATAAGGAGCCTCGTTCTCAACGAGGGGGACTTGATTGGTTATCGTCATCACCATTCGGGAGATCAACATAATCAGATGGTAGGATATAAGGTGGTTGGTGATCCAACCACCCCTCATCACCATTTAGACCTCTAATGATGTTATGGAATATAGCACATGCAGGTGGAATCTTAATCTGAGATTTTATGGGATGGTGGGTGCCCACTTTTAGAATCGGAAATCGCTTCTTTAGAACACCAATTGCCCTTTCAATATGGTTACGAAGAATTGCATGGCGATGGTTGAACAACTCCTTGTGGTTAGCATAGCCACTATGAGATGACCGCTGCCTCCTGAATTCACTGAGATGGTATCGAACCCCTCTGTATGGGGCAAGAAAAGATGGTGTATTTGCATATCCACCGTCCACAAGATAGAATTTCCCTTCGGGCACATGAAATCCTTTGCTAATAGCAGACCGAAGGACTCCTGCATCTAATGCAGACCCTTCCCAGCCACATGAAATGAATGTGAAATTCAGATCAAAATCACAGGCCACCATCACATTCTGGGACAGGGTTCCTTTCCTATTTCTAAATGGTGAGGCTTTCTCTTCAGCAATAGTGATGGGGACATGGGTTCGATCAATAGCACCAATGCAGTTCTGCACACACACAAAAAGCAAACTTGGAAGCTTTACAAATCTATAATGAGAAGTTTGGGGAAAGTTCAGTGACACGGATATGTGTATGGTGGTTTACCTGAAAATAAGGCCAATAGCGAGGGTTCTACATGATCTTTGAGTGGGTTTGGATCGAACTTGGAACCTTCACAAATCTCTGGACTAGAGTTGGAATTATTAAGAATATCTCTTTTATCTTCCTATGAATTGTTTCGCCGCTGTGTTGGAATTGTTTTGTAGCACTTGATTGCTAGCATTATGAGAGATCATGTACATAAACATCCCCAATTGCTCCTCAATACCAACATTTGATGTGTCCTTTAATAGACCTTTTCTTCTAAGAAAATTTGAGATAGCCCTAAATATCTCTGGCTCCATTCGAAATTCAACCCTACACCAACTCTCATGTCCTTCTAAGATTTCCTTAACTTTTTTTGCACCAGGAAGAGACGAGGTGTGGACTGGTCGTTTTTCTTCATAAAGGGATGAGTACAAAGCGGGAACCAACACGAAAAAGATTTCATCTTCTTCTTCTTCTTCTTCCAGTATAAACTTCCTAATTATTTCCCTCCTAGAACCCATCTAATAATGTAGCAAAAATAATTTATGTAAAAATAGTAAAAGACATGATTAAAAATTATAGAAATTGTACTGTATAGAGCAAAAATTAGAACATGTAAGCACTAGGTTCGTTTGCACACATAATGAATCAGCATGTAATCAGGAGAAGACTAATATATTATGGCCAACTACTAATGTAGTCTGTAATCAGGTTCATAAAAGATGGCAAAAGACTAGCATCCAAGAAAAACTAAAGCCTGTGAAGAATCTGAAAAGGCTATGGCTATGACTACAAGAACTCAAGAAGTGACCTCCTAACTCAGGCAAGGATCTGTTGACAGCACATTGGATGGTGTATTCAGGTTTGCTAAAAAGAACAATATTCCCTCAGGTTTGCTAAAAGAACAATATTCCCATATCTACACAATAGACACCATATGTAAGCTACTTGACAAACAACCTTAGGTGTTTCAGTATTTCACACGTTCTGAATATGATGGTTTGATCTGTCTTATGGATGACCAGCATGGCAATGGATAATATATACTGAATTTGGTAGCACAAGAGTTACTTATAAATCGAGATATACCATTTGGCAATAAAAAATTCTGGACTAGACAACTCGCGATGGAAATTAGCTCCAATAAGCAAAAACGACCATTGGTATCTGACAGGAAGTGGATTCTGCTGGACGCTAGTTTGCTCGTCTCAAACTAAACAAATTAAGCTAGCTCTTGTTATCAAGAATTTGCACCTCAGGCAGACGGTGAAATGTAGAACATGAAGTAAAATTGAGGCATCTAGCAACAAAACAACCAGAACACCTTCGTGCCTGCATAAATCTAGGGGAGAGGTGGAGGAGGTTGTGCTCACCTTCGTGGATCTAGAGGCAGCGAGGTTGCCGGTGAGAGCGGAGAGTTGCTGGAGGAGATGGAGGAGCCCGCGGGGCGGAGGAGGTCGCGAACGGAGGCGGTGCAGAAGGAGACAGAGGAGGTCGCCACGTCAGAGGGAGGCAGAGTAGGTCGTCGCGCTGCAGCTCGGTCCGTGGTCGTCGGAGGAGGCGGAGGAGGTTGCGAGGCGCTGCCACGGCTCTGTCGCGAGGTGCCGCCGCAGCTCAGTCGTCGAAGGAGGCGGAGGAGAGTCGCAAGTCACCGACGCACTCGGTCGTGAGGCGTTGCCGCGGCTCGGTCACGGTGTGGAGCCGACGCCCGATCGGCCGAGGGAGAGGCGAGGGTTTCCTCCCCGACCTTCGGAGACCTGGATTTCTCACCCGTGGAAATGGCGCGGATTGGGCCGGAAAACCCTGTCGAGTGGGCCTCCAAATGGGTCTGCAATTTATCCCAGGTAGATCGACCACGTGGGCTTTCCACCTAGGGATTGGGCCGGGATCCCGGCGGGTTTTCGGGCTACCAAACAAAACCTTAATGTGGTTATGAGATAATACTATCCTTCTGAAAAACTTCTCTCTAATTCTCCCCTTAAAGGGTGCAGGGACTACTCGCCCTGAGAGAGCTCCTCATTGCTGGGCCGTCCGATTGCCCTCATACCCGCTTTACCGCTCCTTACCGTTCATTTGTGACGTTTTTCGTTTACTCTCGTCGTCTTTTGCCTATGTACCTGACCGTGGGGCTCCCGTCCGTATCAGCCGCGGGTGGCGAGGATTTGGGTGCCTGTTGCTGCCTGTCTCTTTTTTTGGGCTGGTGACAATGCGTAGAACAGGGCAGGTGGGCAGGCTGGGTTAATCTTTCACGTATATTGTGAAACATTAGACAAGTGGCATAAAATTGCATTACAAAACTCACGGGGAACAAAAGTCAATGAAGTAAAACCACGAACTGAAAACACCAGTCTCTACCACACGGCCTTAGACGCATACAGTCGCCGGTCAAATACGAGATGCCGAAACATACTGGGGCACGGATTTGTCTCCAAGGTCATCGAACCCTCCCGTAGTCGCCTCCCCGCTCCTAGATCGTTGTCGCCGCCTCGACCCAGATCTCCTTGCTCCTCGTGCCCTAGCGAAGTGAAGCCAAACGAGCTTCTATACATATATGCATGGCGCCTGTATGTACACTGCCCTTTAGGAGAATCCGGCCTCATATGCTCGTCCCACGTGAAATGTAGCTTGCTTTTTAGCCCGCGTAGGCTATGTCTCTGGCTCTATCTCAGACAATTTAAGTCTGTGCATAATCAGTTTAAAGTTAACTTTTCACGGGAGCTCCAATCAGGAAAGCCTTCAGAAACGTATGTCCTTTTGTAAATAGCTTATGAATATATTGTCTGTGATGAACAATGTAAAATCTGTATTACTTCTAAACTTATTGTTGGTCTATTTAACTACTAATATTATTCTTTTGCATAACTTGCTTGTACCCCTAGTAAACTAGGGTTTTCCTACCTCCTGCGGTGACCCTGCAGGAATACACCTAAAAATAATATTATTCTCTTGGATTGTTTTTGACAGAATTGAGCAAGAGAATAAATTATGAGCATTACAAAATTCTATATCATGTAAAAGGAATTGTTCACTGTATACATTCACTATTTCATATGTGCCAAATGATTGCATAAATACATACTACAAGCATGATCATGACACAAAAATACTAAATTACGACAATTTTATAGCACCACGTCAAATAAGGGCAATGTTTAGAAATTTTCTTGCCAATGACATGCGTTTTAAGATATCAATAGCAACACATCATATAGTGATAGATTGCCAACCTACCAAACTCTTATCAATCCCATCACGTATTTGTGTCATAGAAAACCAATAGAGAATTAAAAATTGAACGGTTGCTAATCTGCAACATACAATTTTTGCTTTCAGCACCATACAGATACAAATGTATATACTGATTTTTTACAAGAAAGGGCAGCTAGCGGAAAAACAGATATAGATCACTACTGCAGGATGACCCTCTGCTGAACCCTCTCCACTAACGGGCCCCTTTTTGCCCGTCGGTGGTGCTGGTCACCACCGACGGGCACCTTTTCGCCCGTCAGTGGTGCTGGTCACCGCCGACGGGCATCTTTTTGCCCGTCAGTGAAGGCGACGCCTAGACCGGCCAGGGGGACCTGCACTAACGGGCGCTAAAGCTGCCCGTCAGAGGAGAGGCGACCCGGGCGCCCAGGAATCCAAAGAGCTGACGGGAACTCTCCACTAACGGGCGGCCCGTACGTGCCTGTCAACGGAGAGGCCAACACCACTGACGGGCCACCACGCTCCGCGTCAGTGAGGTGAGTGCCACGATTGACTGGGCCACTGTAGAACACCACTGACGGGCCAGTTTTGGGCGCTCGTCAGTGGTAACCTATTGTATAAAAGCAGATATTCATTTAAACTCTAAATAATAGTAGATTATTTTGGAAAAATTACAATCTTTACGATAACTTATATAATATAGTTACGTTCTTGTAAAAAATTAGGGCTTTTTCGGATAAATATTTAGTGTATGTACTTCATAAGGCACCTTAATTAGTGATTAAAAATAGAAAATACATATTATTACATAACAAGTGGCCATGTGAATTTATATTTGTCAATTCACATCTCACATTAAGTTCTAGGTAAAATCTTGATTCAAAATGATGAAGGGAAATATTTCGGTAGTGCTAACTTCATAGTATGCTTGGAAAGACATGAAACATCTTTAGAGATGTGACCATTACAAAGCAACCTATAGTCATACTTTTCTCAAATCTTCTGAAAATTTTATGGCAGACTTGTTAACCCATAATATGATCTCATGCCAAGTTATATAATTTTTGGACCAAATTTCTAATTATGGAAAATGATAAACCATTGGGGTGCAAATACAAGTTCAAATTTTTCATTTGGACATTTGAATTTTTCACCTGCGTTTTGGACATGAACTAAGCACTAACATATGTACATACATATAATTTTTTATAGATTTTTGGGTCCTTATTTAAGACACATGTAGTTCAAATTGGAATTACTTTCAATAAATGCATAGATATTCATTTAAACTCTAAATAATAGCAGATCATTTGGAAAAATTCCAAACTTTATGAGAACCTATATAATATAGTTACATTCTTGTAAAAAAAATTGGGGCTTTTCAGATAAATATTTATTGTATGTACTTCATAAGGCACCTTAATTAGTGATTAAAAAAATAGAAAATACATATTATTACATAACAAGTGGCCATGTAAATTTATATTTATCAATTCACATCTCATATTAAGTTCTAGTTAAAATCTTGATTCAAAATAAACCAAACCCTAACCCTAAACCCTAACCATAACCCTAACCCTAACCCATAAACTCTCCACTGATGGGCAATAAGTCAGCGCCCATCAGTGGAGACCCCCCTCTACCGACGGGCATTTACAAGGTGCCCATCAGTGGAGGCCCTAACATACTACCCTCTGGTAGTGTCCTACCACTGACGGGCGGATACGAGGCGCCCGTCAGTGGAAACCCTGCACGTATATAAGGCAACGGGCGGGACTTGGCGAAAAATTCACCAAGTCCCGCTCGTTCTTTCGAACCAGCAGCGAGACCGCCGCCCTCCCCGACGCTGGCTGGCTGCTCTGCCACCGACCACCCTCCCCTACCGCACCTGCGCCGCTAGCCTCCTCTCCCCTCCTCGGCGCCGCCTTCTCTCACCCTCCTCACCGGCGATTAGGATTTTCCTCGGGCCACCGCCTCTGCGCCGCCACCTCTCCCTCTCCACCACGCCGCCGCCTCAACCTCTCCTCCACGACGCTGCCTCCGTGTTGCCGCCTCCACGTCGCCGACCAATAGCTCACCCCGCGTCGCCACCATCCTCTCCCCACGCCACCGGTCGTTCCCCACCCCCGAGCTCCGGCCGATTTGGTCGCCGCTCCGACTGCAGCATTGACCGGCCGTCGCCCTGACTCCTGCATCGGCCGCTCGCCGCCCTGACTCCTTGTTCTTAGCAGTGCAGCGAGGAGGTAATCAGAGCCCTCTCTCCCTCTCAATCCTTCTCTGTTTTGAATTTTTTCCAGAGAATGTGCTATTGTGGAAATGATTGTGCAGAAATTTTGTGCTATTTTTGGTGAACTTTGTAAACAGAAACTGAGGCATGGTTCATAGATTCTTTTGAGGAATGGCGCAAAGCAAAGAACCTCAGTAATTTTATATTGCTTGGTCATTCTTTTGGAGGATATGTTGCGTCAAAGTATGCCTTAAAGGTAATATTCAAAATACATTTAGTGAGTGAAGCTTCTCCTCGGATACCTATGATTGTACTAAAGTTTCTGTTTTGTTCCAACATCCTGAACACGTCCAGCAATTGATTTTGGTTGGTTCTGCTGGCTTTTCATCAGAAACAGATCATAGCTCTGAGTGGTTAACCAAGTTCCGAGCAACATGGAAAGGCATGCTAGTGAATCATCTTTGGGAGTCCAATTTTACCCCTCAAAGAATTGTTAGGTAAGGCTAGGCCTTCTTATATTTGTATTTTTGTACCTAAAATCTAATGAGAAGGCAAGACTGCAATGGAAGACCCTCTACTTCACAATTAGGAGCAATCAGGTGCCTCTACTTAAATTTGAACAGTGTAGGTACCTTAACAAAATGGACCAGTCCACCACTTCTGTCTTTTTTAGCTGATGGAAGTGTTATATGACAATTATTTATGCCAGCTGTGACTGCCATATCAGACCAAGCCTCCTACATGGTTTTGTTAGGAAAATAGCAAATGAAAATTGAATGGAAGTTCCAAAATTAGTTGCACTAGCATTTGTTTTCAAATTAAAAAAATAATCCAAATTGTACTCCAAAACAATTCAAATTAACAAAAACCACAACCATATTTGTGGCAGCACCAGAAATTAAAGCAGCAGTACCATTTGCTTTCAAATAAAAAAACTACCAAATTATACTCCAACATAACTAAAATTAACAAAAACCACGACTAAATTTGTGGCAGCAACCAAAAATGAAAGCAGCACCAATCAAACTTTTGCTCCAATGATGGAAACCTTCATTAGAAACAGATTCCATCACTGGGATCATGCAAGAGCTGAACTATTTTTTTGCAGCTCTATTTTTTTTAACCTCATAAATCTACCAGTGACGGGCCCTTAGAAAATGCCCGTCAGTGGAAGGAGGAACCACTGACGGGCACTCACCAGGGGCCCATCAGTGGTGATACCTCCAGGCGCTTGCCACGCTAGCCCTGGAGGGGTTTCCTCTGACGGGCAAATTGGGTCCGTCAGTGGAGGGCACCCCTCCACTGACATTCCCAGGCTGACGGGCCCCCAGCCGGTCAGTAGAAGGGGTTAACTGCCCGTCAGTAAAGGCCCATTCTGTAGTAGTGGATGTACAACTTTGCAATCACTATACAATTTTTGCTTTGTAGTCACTATACAACTCACTACAAATTTCAGAAATCTGGTGCCGCTGCTCACTGCCCATAAATATGCAAATCAGTTTAAAAGTGCAATTTCACAAAACCGCTGGGAACTAGGCCATGTTCGGCCTGGGCTGGTCGCACGCGCAGGCTAATTGGGCCGCCAGCCCGCTTGCTTTCTTAGCCTCTTCTTTTCTGTCTCTATGGGCTTTCGACCCTTTTGGTCCAGCCCACTGCCACACTGCCCCAGCCTGTTTAGGGGGAGCGGTGGTGCGTGTGGCTGGTGGCACGGGAGGATGAGCTGTCGTGCAAGACGTGCGCACGGAAGGCATAGCGGCATGCAGCGGCATGCTAGGGGCACGGAGTTGCAACGTGTGCGGCGCAGCGCGGCGCGGCTGACGACGGCGTGCAGGCGCGGCTAGCGAGGTGCGAGAGGTCAGCGACGGTGTGCGGGTTGACCGGTGACGTTCGCCGGCCCGGCTATCATGCGGGGTAGTGGTGGCCGTGTGGGGCCACCGGCCTCGTGCGGGAGGCGCAATGTGTGCCCATGAGGCCGCCATACAGGGCGGTCAGTAGCAGCGGCGATGACACAGGCGTGCGCGTCGTCTCCCTAGGTGTTATCATTAAGTCCCCGATCTAGCAAAACGATCGGCATTGGTCGTCAACGTTTGCTTGTGGATTTTTCACATATGAATAAAAAATGAAACGAATCTAGATACCAAACTAAAGTAAAAAATAGAATCTAGGTGGATCAAAAAACTCATTTTTCACATCTTTAGTGGAGCTTTACCTTCTCGTCTGATGTTAAGTAAGCCTATGAGAGACTCAGCGGTGGAACGTCTTACTGATAATATGTCCTATAATACTTGTCAGCGAGTCCGATCAAAGAGATGTAAAACAAAGATGTAGATGATATTAGGAAAGAAGAAAGATATGAAGAACATAAGTACGGTAAAATGAAAAGTACTATGGTTAATAGATAATGTTACATTACTCTTTTATATTCGTAGATTAAATAAAATAAAATGTGTAGATCTAACTTAAATGACATAGAAGGCACTTACCTTGGGATTAATCCAAAGTTTCCCGGACAGTCAAGATACACAGCAGCCAGTTACCGCACGACTACGGTTACTATAATTCTCACACCAAAAATGAGAGTTACTGGCCACTGGCCATCATTGCCCCCATTTTTTTGCCGGGAAAAAAGGCAGCCAGCCAATCGCCACCTTACCCTTCCCATTCAAACAAAATTTAGCAACCAATAAATAATTACCAATTAACCATACATCCTTCTATTAACCCGCGCCTACCTAATTCTAATCTCCATTTTCCCTTCGCACGCACGCACGCCATGCGGCCGCCCCTCGCCGCCTCCCTCATCCTCCTCCTCGCCACGGCGGCGTCGACGCCGTCGGCCGCCGCCTTCTGCGTGCCACGCAAGCCCGGCCGCCTTGTCCCTTCTCCGGTGAAGCTTACGCCGCCGACGCCGAAGCCCAAGCCGACGCCGGCCCCCCCGGGGCAGCCGAAGCCGACGCCGATCACGCCCGGCGGCGACATCGTGAAGGCCCTGTGCGCCAAGACGGACTACCCGGATGTGTGCCAGTCCTCCATCGAGAAGCAGCCCCCGCCGCCGGCGGGGAAGAAGCTGGACGGCGCCACCGTGCTGCGGCTGGCGATGGGTGTGGTGCGGAGCAAGGCGGCGGAGGCCAAGAAGGCGGCGAACACGCTCGCCGCCGACCCCAAGACGGCGAAGCTGGCGCTGGAGCCGCTCCGCGACTGCGCCGAGTCCTACGACGACATCAGCTACAGCCTCGACCAGGCCGACAAGGCCATGGTCGCCGGCGACAAGGACACCACCGGCACCATGCTCGACACCTGCCTCACCGACGTCGACACCTGCGATCAGGGCTTCGAAGAGCGCGAGGAGCTCACGCCCCTCATGTCCAAGTACGATGCCGAGCTCGCCAAGCTCGCGAGCAATTGCCTCGCCATCGCCACCGCCGCCGGCCTCCGCTAGATTATTGCACAAATATATATAGCATTAGCAACCTAGGCCGCCCCCGTTTATGCTTCGTCTCATCCAAACTCCATGAAACTTGTGTATCCAGCCATCCATCCAGGGAACAATATTTGTTAGTGGAAGTCTGAAACATGTTGAAATTTTGGGGCTGCTTTAACATTTTAACCTTAATTCATGTTCCTTTTTAATTATTGTTGTAGAGATCTGACTATATGACGCTGGTGATTTCTATATGACGCTGTGACATTTTAACCTTGAATTTCTCTGACTATCTGCAGTTTGATACCCAGCTCTCGTCTGTGTCTCGAAACAAAAAAAGACTTACTAACATTGGTACAAATAAGATGTCTGATGATGGATCTGTGAATCTTCTTCTGGGAAATGCACAGCATGTGAGTTAAGAATTAGTAAGTTCTAATGTGATGGAATTTACTCGTAACACTATGGAAAATTAAGTTGGTGAGTTAATCTTAATCCTCGATGCATTTCAAGATTTGCTGTACTTTTGTCATGTCTGCGGCATAGCACATGTTGTTGTGTTTAACTTTCCAAGGTTAGATCCAATATATACAGGACGACAAGTTTCTTCAGAAAAAGAGGAAAAGAAAGTCAGATTTCAAAGGGAGAGTTGAGTTAATCCTTTTAACAAGCATGCATTATGTGGTGATCTTTTAAGTAGCATGCATTACGTGATGATCTTTTAAGTAGAATGCATTATGTAATGATCTTTGTTAATTCCTGAAAAGGCTTCCATTTGTTTTTTCTTTTCTTCTCTTCTTTAAAAAACTCTTCTTCTTCCTCCTTTTCCTTATTGTCATAGTCGTGAATAGGAATTATAATTTGGTTCTTAGAATAGTGTCATGTGTGCGTTGAGTACCTGACACATGTTCGGGGATCAGCTCATTAACATCCTAGAGAGTAACGAAATTAGAACGCTAGACTATCAAAGCACGTGTTGCCGCGTCCGGTCCTAAACAGTCAACATTTGATATAGATGGTCCAGTAATACATGATACTAGATATCAACATACAAAACAAGTATAATAGTTATTGGTATCATGTATTGGTTGTCATTGAACCTGACTAATATTTAATATGTTAATAACATGGTCCATGGTAGTCTGGGAACATGCATACATAGGTAGTTGAATGATTACAACATGACCAAAACAAAACAATAGTAGGCCAAGGCAACCGTATCACTCCATTCTATGCTCGGGAACATAGTATCTTGAGAAACCAAAGTATAAATAGGAGCGACCACATCAGGTGCAAAGGAGTGTGCTATGGCAAGACACTAAAGAATCCAAATGGTTCAGTATTTCTGATGGCATCAATTACCATCGTAGAGAACACAATGGAGAAGAAGTTGGTAGTAGAGTATTAAAAGGACAGATAGAACGGTAGTAAGATTACCCAGATTAATGGTTATGTTTCTTTATCAGAATATACTATTTGTAAGAAATGTAATCAAAGCAAGAATCAACCGGTGATTAAAACATTTGACTTCATCAACTCAAACCAGAATGGACAAAGTAAAGAACACACAATATGGGAGAGCAAGATTAGCGGTGACTAATAAAAAGTGTTACCATTAGGCATTATGCAATGCATGTAAATTTAATCTGATATTAGTATCAAAAGTGACTAGAAATCTATAGCAGAAGGATCTAGCAAATAGAATGTACGTTGATTTATGGCTATTGGATAAATGTCCAATCTCCTTGAAGGTCCAATCTCCTGCATGCCTGTCATCAGAGTCAGGCAAATAAGGCTAACAAGATCGAAAAGCATTGGAGCTAAACTGAGAGAGCTGACTTCAGTTCAACATGTTGATCTTTGATAGTGCATTCATGATGGACAAAAGAAAGTGCTCGTACCGGAGGTGGCACAGTCAACAGACAACAAGAAGTATGATGTAGGTATGCGACACTAGTAGTAATGCTGTGATCCAATCGATTTTTTTTAAATTTAGAACGTGTCGACGATTGATAAACTGTCGATCTTATAGTTGTCGTGAGCAGAAGATTTGTATAAAGGTAGGGACCCCTGGGGCCGTCGTCTAGCAGCACCGGGTAGATACGGACAAAGATTTTTATACAGGTTCAGGTCTCCCTCAGGGTAATAACCCTACGTCCTATTGGTATATATATATTAAATCACGAGTAGCTTTATAGAGGATGTTGGTGGCTATCCTAATCGGGACCTAGATCTAGTTGGGATCTCCACGTGATGGACCGTCTCTGGGAAATCAAGATCCGGACTAAGGCTCTAGAGAGGCTAGGGCTCGGTCAGATGAAGACTTATGTGTTAGATCTTGTTGGCTTGTCCTTCCTTGGGGGGTCTTCGAGTCCTTATATAGGAAGTCTTCTGAATTGTAGAGAACATAAACTTAACTCTAAACAAAACTATGTCATCCTTTAAACGTATGAATTTATGCTTCCTAATTTAAAGGGTGTCATTCCTCATTACGTGAGAGTTCCTTATCTCCCGGATTTCTTGGCCATTACGTCAACTGGTCCAGATATCCAAGGTATTCATTTACGGATAACATCTCGTATATGATACTAATGTATTACTCATCATCAGAATGGGACCAGACTAGACAGATATCCACACGTCCTTCCATGCAGTTAATTGTTAAATGCATACGAGTTAAACACTAATATATGAGTAGCTAGGAAGAATTTAAAAAAATCTTAGTTTCACATCTGTAATTTGCTTTGCCATACCATCGAGTTAATGAACTAATTTGTCAGAATTACTATAATGCCATATAGAAATGTAATAGTAGGAACATTTTAGAGATATATATTTGTATATACATGCATGATGTATGTAAAAGAACACTTACCCTATATCTATCAGCTGTAAATTTCTTCTAATACAACCCGACGATTGCCTTTGGTAGACGAATTATAAATCTAAAAATTCGATGATAATATCAATAACGTCTGCAAGAATATCAGCAGATGCAGTATCAGCAGATGCAGCAATTATGTTCATGCATGTGCACATTAACTGGTTATAAGGAAAATCTGTGAATGGGAAAGAAGCTTATCTACACTTAGGAAAGAGTCCTTCCGTCTGATCAGCTGAGACAGCTGCTTAAACCTTGTTAAGGAGCACACATGTCGAGGGAAAGCCGAAGGTACCTTAAGGAAAATTTTGTGCTCATCAAATTTTTGCTCAACATGTTGTTCCTGATAACCTCAGTAGAAAAGTACAAACGAGAACATTTTAAAAAGCTTGGATGCAACGACTCAATAAATATTAAAATGCTCTGAACCTGACTAACTCAATAGCTATTTTACACTGCAATTTAGTGATTAATTGAACCGACAGGGAAACAAAATTACCTTTGTGAGACCAAAAAAATTCATAAAGTAGTTTATCTTCACTACTAGCAGATAGGTCCAATCACCTGCATTTAGATAACCTATATGGTGTTCCACTACATATAATCCAATCTTGCCCCCACTAGCATATATATTTAGAAGAAAAACATAACAATTAGAGTATTCCAGGCCATAAACACCGTTGATGCTGATTATTTCAATTAGTTGCAAAAAGATTGGTACGAGTCTGCAATCATGAATATTCCGAGTTAATGAGAGAAAAAGAGTGAATAATTAATCAAGGTGGCAGCAACCGTGAAATCGAATTCTTCTCAAGTACTTATCTTTTACAGATAATTAGATCTAACATCGGCCACATAAAACTCTATTTTGCCGGTGAAATAGATGCACAAAATGGAATATAGGGAGTCGGTAGACGACATAGGAATAAACAGATAACCAATCAACTCCACCTCTATATATGTATGAGTAAGAAATTATTCATAAAACGCATAAAGTAGGTATTGGTTTGGAGGCATTGGAAGAAGCAAATTAGATAATAGTATAACAGAATGTCTTCTTAAAAGATGATGGTTTCCTCCATTTCTCACTCTGGACTTTTAGACATGTCCATGGATTTATCAATTAAACAAAGGAGGCCTCGTCTCACAGATTGCTTGGAGTGCAAGTGTTTTTTTGCTTATGATGATAGAGTAAATAAGACCCTTGTTTTTAGAAGCAATAGAGGAAATAAAACCTGACCGGTCACATCCTAGTGTTTTGAGAACAAACCATCACGTAACTAGACAATAATCTGCGTGGTCTAGGTAGTGGTGCAAAAATTGTTGATACACCAATGCTAGTTCGAACCATAAACTAACTCAACAAATAGAATACTATAGTCTAACATAAGAAAGTTCACCACACCTGCCATTAACCACAACAAATCACTACATTGTGCGCACAAGCACATAGAAATTATGAGAGTAGATAAACCATTCAACCAGCACAGAGTTGTTTTAGGATATACCCTCTTCCAAAGCAAGAAAAAGAAAAGAAGAGATATTGTGCATACATGTGTGTGGGCACATGGAAATATACCAGCCGCTATAGGACACTGGAAACAATTGACATGATCCACCCTAATCATAATCTAGAGATAACGGTTCAAGCATTTGAAGTTGGTCATACATAACTAGCTAATAATGAATAAGAACAAGAGGAATAATTAAATCGGTCGATAGGATTAAAATGTTGTTGATTTAGCGTTTTCATTCAAAGGCATCAAGAGCAAGCTTATCTACCTGCAAAGAAGGCTCGCCTAGGATTAGGTAAACTGCAGGTTGAAATAAGACACATGGATAGTACAACAAATTCTTACCTTTTCAAGTTGCAGCTTGTTCGGATGCTCAGAAAATTTCTGATAAAGTGATGCAAATTTTTGGGAATTTGGCATAGCACCAGATTTCCAAATGCATCTGAAGATATGCTTGTTTGGATCTGGATAGTCCATGACGCTATGCAGCCTGTACATGTCGATCAACAACCCTTCAGTGACCTTTGAGAGCTCAACCAATAGCTACATCTGAAAGTGTTTCTAGTGATTTAATGCACCATATGCAAGAAAAGATTGAAGAATTTATGTCACAAATAAAACAAATCTGCCAAATTTGTGTGAATCTTCACATGGTACAAGAAAGTAGAGGGAAAACTTTATTGATTCCTTTGGACATGGATCAGGGACGCTTGAACGGAGAAGGACAGTTAGCTAATAGCGAGGAGGGAGCAGAGAGGGGAGCATCAGCATTGCAAGCTAGGGTTTGGAGCCCGACTCTACCCGCGCACCGCCAGGCAAGCGAACCAAGGGGAGGGCCTCTAGTCTGGAGGCGATGGCGCACCAAGGTTTCAATGCCTCGGCCGTCTCCATGTCCAACTCCCGAGCCGCCTTCCGGGCGGTGCAAGCCACAACATGGAGAAGGTGAAAGAGTGAGGCCCAACAGTCGAGTTCCTCTGCTCCCTTCATCACCGTTGCCACATCATAGCAAGGAGAAGGTGAAAGAGTGAGGCCATCGTTGTCGGTAGATATGACCAGATCTAGGGCATGTCCACTATGTTGACCTCACCCGAGTCTGACGCGGCGGGGAGGGTGGTGGTGTCACCCTAAGAGAACAGCGTCCGCGTCGCTAGAGCGCTTCCTCCATGAAGTGGGCACATTAGGCGATGAGGGCATCCAGGCAGCGGTGGACAGTGCTGGGAGGGAATCGCGGTGGCAGCTGCACACCTAGAATTCACCCTAGGTCGCGAGAGAAGAGAGGGCAGGGGAGTGGGTGAGAGGAGGTCGACCTCTATCCAGTTCCTAGTGTGCATCCCTAGGAACCCGCAAACCTGAGTTAAGCACGTGGAAGCGATTTTGTCAGCGGAGTAGCTGCCCAAGAACATTTGAGCCGTGAATTCGCCCGACCTATCATGTGCCAGACCTACTAAGACGACAAGAGCGCTCGCCCATGCAGATCCTAGTCGGCCATTCCGCATCAGATGTAATGGAATCGCGGGTGAACGACAGGGCTCAGAGGCTGCCCAGTCTTAATGTTACCTAATGTATTTTTGAAATTGATTAACTAGTTCAGGGTTAATGTTTCTCGGCACCATTGACAAATTAATCACAGGGAAATAGGGCATATCTTCATTTTTTTTCTCGGTAATGTATTAGTGCTTACAAAGGTTTAGGTTTAGTATTACCAAATTTGAATGAATAGTTCATTTCAGCATTAGGCTGGATTGCTCTTTTATCTGAGAAAACTAGAAATGTGTTACTCTTGCTCATACGATGAATGTAACCTAAAAGGTGATTGCAATTTGCCATAGTAATGGAACCAGAGAGCTTTGATGGAGACTGGAGAGGAGTTCCGGGTGGAAATTTAGATATTTGGGGTCTGTGGAAATACTTCGGTGTATGATGGCTAGATCATCCTTATTATTTGGATTTTTTTTCTGATTTTTCTGTATTTTTCACTTATTCAATTTTTCCCCAAATTTTAATCTTTTAAATGATATATTCGTTCTTTCAAATTTCCCTAATTTTAGGATTTCCCCATTTTCCCAAGTTTTCAGTTTTTTCATTTTTTGGATTTTCCCCCTGATTTTTAATAATCTATCTTATTTAATTTTTTTTCCCAAAATTTGGATGATGCCGACTCAATGATTTTTGTCCACGTGGACATTATGTTAGTAGAAATTGACACATAGGTACCACGTCAGTTAAAACTACTCCAGTTTGGATAGAGGGGATAACGTGAATGATTTTAAGAGTTAAGGGTGCCTTCTAACTAGTATTAAAGTTTAGGAAGCCAAAGTTTAAAGAGGTAATATGTACTTTCTCTCAAGTGTTATATACTAAACAGAGAAAAGAATGATTCTTTTATCAGAGAAAAGAATGATTTTGTTCGCTCGAGCGCGCACATTGTAAATTCTAGAGAAAACACAAGAGTGCGATAAGTTATTACCAGTGAATTCCTTTTCGCGGGCAAAGACAGCGAGCGACCGAGCGAGGGTAACCTTCGTGAGTTTTCTCTGTGACACCATGACAATAGCTCTAGCAGGCACACTGGATTGGCGTTAGCTGCAGACAATGGGCAGGGGCCAGCGACGAGGATGGCGGTCGAGTTCGGTTTTTGGGGAGGTGGTTGTGGCGAGTAGAGAAGAAGCAAGGACTTGGTCATGATGTTGCAGCTGATTGGGTTGACGAGAGCAAGGCCATCACCATGATGAGTACTGTCGATGTATGGTATATGGGGGGTACGGATACGTGTACTCGTACAGCACAGATGTATAAAGTAGCAGGGTGATGACTCAGATCAGCTAGACCTCCAGACACAGATTTACCCAGGTTCAGGCCCCCAAGATGGGTAAAAGCCCTACGTCCTGCTTTGATAGAATTGATATGAGATCTGGCGTACAGGCGATTACAGTGGAGAACTCGGCGAGTCTGGCTTACAAGGAGAACTCGACGAGTAGGAAACTCGATGAGGTTGGTGCTAGGGCTAAGGATCTTAAAGGCGACTAGGCGACTAGGGCTCTTCGATCCAATTAAGTTTATCCCCTCCTGGGGGGCGGTGGTGCTCTTTATATAGGCGGAGTAAGGCAGTAACCTTGTCATGAGTCCTCGTAGTACACGAGTCGGACTCCTTATTACCATAACCCGAGTCCTCGCAGTACACGAGTCGGACTCTTCTAGATGACGTGTCGGACGTTGCTTCTTTATCTTGATAAAGATGTGCTGACTTGCGGTACACGCTTCCTTTGAATCAGGCCTTCGGGCCACAGCTTCTCCATGGAAACCCAGTGATGAAATCGTGGGCCTGGCCGCACGCCCATGGTGGTAATACTATCCATCATCATCATTATGCGTGATGAAGTCGAGATGGGTTCAGGTCAACTCGAGTTGCAGTGGTCCTGCTACTCAGTTGGTCAATTTGGCGTCGAGTTTGCGGAACTCGGAATGTTGTCTTCGGTCTTTCCGAGTTGAAGAACTCGGCGTGCTTAGTCCGTTTTCGTAGTCTGCACCTATCCGGTAAAATTTACGGATGGTGATGTCATAATTTCCACTTTGCATGTTGTCAGAATGATCCTGTCACACCCCGGGATGGTCGTGATTCTCTAGGCGTGATGCGCCAAAATGTCAGGAAGGTTGCGATCATTTCGGGGTAGTGCGCTTTTAATGCCGGGGCAGAGGGTCATATAATATTGCTTTTACTTCTCTCTTCTCCTTCTATCTGCTTTCTGCATCCTTCAGTGCTTTGTTCCTCTTCATCTGGTGCGGTAAAACTCCATTGCTGCGCAAGCTTTTCATCTCTCCTTCCACCAAAAAGTCACCTTTTGCTCCCAATGGTGGCCCCATCCGGTGATGTGCGAGTGGCGAAAACCGAGCCGGAGGTGGTGGAGCTGACGGAGAGCCCTGTCGCGGCTCCGGCGGGCGAAGCTTCTTCGTCGGTCATTGCGATCTGGGACCCCGCTCGGGGCAAAGCGCCAGCGACGGTCGAGGAGAGCGGAGCGAGCCTCTACCCGGGAATAGCCGGTCTTCCTCCCTCCCGTGTCACCCGAGAGGACCTCTCCCGGATGGTGGCGGAGGGAGAACTGCCCAGGTCGGTGGGCTTCAAGCTGCCCGCCGATAAGGACTCACCATTCTCTCCGGAGGAAGACATGGTTGTCTTCTTGGACTTCTTCAAGTGCGGGCTCGAACTCCCAATGTCCGAGTTCCTCCGCGACGTTCTTTCTTTCTTCGAGATCGAGCTGGTAAACATCCCGCCCAACTCGGTCTTCTTTCTTGCGGTCTTTGCACACCTTTGCGAGGCCTTCATCGAGACGAAGCCGGACGTTGAGACATTCCGGTTTTTCTACACTCTCAAGACGTCGGCGGCTGGTCAAGTCCACAGCGCATGTCGGTTTTCCCTTCGTGACGACGCGAAGTCGAGTTATATCCCCTTCTCCCCAAAGGACTCGTGGGGGAAGTGGGCTTCAAACTGGGCTGTCTACTCCCGGTCATCGCACGACCCGATGACGCGGTGCGAGGTTCCGACCCTGCAGGAGTTATGGAGGGATCAGCCGCGTTTGACACGGCGAACCCGGGCCGTGAAGGACAGCATCGGCGAACTGTGCCGGAAAGGATTGACGGTCGTTCATGTAGTCGGCGACTTCATCTCCCGGCACATCGCACCTTTGGGGGAGCGATCTCTCCTCGGGTGGGAAGACGAAGTCGTCTCATGTTGGCTGACGAGAGTAAGTACCTCGACTTCTTGTTTTATTCTCCTTTTCTAGAAACTCGATGTGTTACCTGATCTTCTTCATGCCTTTGACAGGGTTGGTTCGGAGCCGAGTTGATGACTTGTTCAAGGCCGAGCGAGGTGACGATGGAGCCAAAACCTCACCTTGGGACTCCCGGGCCAATACGGAGGTGGAGTCGCTTGTTGTCAAGGCCGAGGAGACCCGAGCTGTGATCATCTCGGTAGGCGCTTTTTCTTACATGCCTTTGTACTTGCGCATTTTGTCACACCCCGATTTTCCAAACTCGAAAATTTAGGGCCAACAAAAACTTTTTACTAAATAATGAGAACTAAAGTGCACCCGATTAAAACTCTAATTCAAATCATGCCAAACCCTAAAGGGGAGACAAGCCGAAACATTCCCCTTCCGTTCCATTTCCTTAAACTCCTGACCGAAGCTCTTCCGGCAAATGCTCCACCCCTCGACTCCATGCATGGCTGCTTGCCTTGCATCCCGCCGCAAATATACCCCTGGTACTCCTCTTCCCTCTTTGTCTTGCCGGTGCAGCCAGACCATCATCTGCCGCAAAGTGCCCACTCGATGCTTCTGCGAAATTGAAGCGTATACCCAGCTTGAACTTTCTCTGAATGACCTGAAATGTTGCCACCACCTTCGCCGTATCCTATCGCGGGTATGTGCAAAACTATCTGCTTTTCGAAATGTGCACATGCACCAAACCCTAATTCATTCCTTCCGAGCTACAGATCAGAACCCTGGCTCGCTGTTCAGTCCTGCTATGCATATATTCGGGTATAACCGACGATACCTCCCCGAACCCTAGCCCAGGACCTCCCAACCTTGTTTAATATCGTTGCCCCCTCATATACGTGAAAACGTCCAAGTGTATGTATGCACATACACTCCAAAGGCCCCGTCAAACCTCCCAATGGAAGTGAGTTCCAAAACCCTATGTCGTCGTTCGAACCTGCTACAATCCCCTGTATAAACGTATTCCTAAGTATTCCAAATGTATATGGACACATGTATATATATACATTGAAAACCCCAATATATATAAATACATGTGGCCACTGGATTTTCCACCATCTTTTCTCTCTCCTGCCAGCTCTCTCTTCTCTCGTCAAGGCTAGTGCTATTCCCTCACTGCTCAACCATGCCACCTTCCTAGCTGGAGCAGTAGTCAACACCTGAAGCCTCAAATCAAATACACTATGCTTTCCCTGCCACATCGCTTCCCTAGTACTGCTCCTTACTGCCACGTCTACTGCATGCCACAAATTCCAGTAGTGAACAGCAGCAGCCAGCCCATTTATTTTGCTGCCACCTCACCTTTCCCTGACTTGTTCCCTCAACGCACTGTCTCAGACACGAGTGAACGTGCTTCATCTTTTTCCGAGCTGTCTCATCCCTCAGTTATTGCTTCCCAGAGCTTTGCAGCACAATAATGGCCAGTTGCCACCTGTGCCTCTCGCTACCTTCCCCATTAAACCATCTCCCCTGAGCAATCAGTTCACTCATCAGCCTGAGCTCCATAAAAGTGCCCGAGCAGCTCCCTCTCCAATCCCCGTTCCATCTTGCTCTCTGTTCTGAGCTGCCACTTCTCTCTCTTCCAAGTTATTCTCTCCTTTTCCCTTCTCTCTTCCCCCTAGCAGCCTCCTCTTCTTCCTCCAGCAAGCACCAGCACATTCACCCGCCGCCTCCTCCCCTTGAAGCCCGGCCATTCCAATGAGCTGCTCCTTAAGCCCCTCTGCCGATTTCCCCACTGCCACCTACACCGCGCATACCGTCGCCCAGGCTTGCTCCTGAATTCCCCAGCAGCCGAGCTGCTAAAGACTCCCCGACCGCCACCGCTCCCTGTAACTCGCCGCCGGTAGGCCGCCACTAGCAGGTCCGCCGCAGTCGCCACCGGCTGCTCGCCGACCATCAGAGCAGGCCGCTCGCCACCGGGGGTCCCCACCAAGCCGCCCCCACTAGTAAATCCGCTCGGCCCCATTGCCTGAGCTGCCGCCGCCGCCCAGGTTCCCCTCTGCTTCCATCCCCATGCGCCGCCGCTCGCCATGGGCAAGTCGAAGCCACCGGCACCAGCCACCGCGTTCCTTTGGCCCCGACTCCGGCAGAGCCGCCCCCGCTCTCAAGCGCCGCCACCGGTGGGAGCTATCGCCACGGCCTCGGCCCCGTGACCCCCCACCACCTCCGGTCGTGAACCACCGCAGTTCTTCCTCAGTCCAGCAGGTCTCCTTCCCTCCACCTGCACCCGGAGTTTCCTCCCGGCTCCCGGGTCCCCTCCGAGCCCTCCCCGGCAACCATGAGTGACCAGTGACGAAGGATTTCTCGGATCGACCAGGAATCGATCGCCACGGCCACCGCCAAAATTCCCCATCTCCGGTGAGGATCTCCTTCCCCTTATTCCTTTGGAATAGTCTCCAAGCTGCCCTAGGCCTTCCCATGTCCTCCATCTTCGCTCGCATCGACCAGAACACGGACCCAACCTCGGCTGCCGGAGATCGCCGCCGCCCTCTAGCGCCGACCACTCTCTGGTCTCCTTCCGCTCCTTCCACCACCCCCAGAGCACTCCCTCAACTTCCCTGGCTCCGTTTCCATCCTCGCCGGCACGTCCCGAGCCGCCATTCACCGCCGGTGAGCACTAGCGGAGCCACCACCGATGGCTTTGTTCTCTCTCCCCTTCTTGAAAAGCTCTGGCCAGGACTAAAAGGGATGGTTCCGGCATAAGTATAAGTCCCCAGGAGCTTACCCTACAAGTACAATTCCAAACAATAAATTGGTTTGATTTAAATAGAACATGGATTAGGAGAAGATTAATTGTGAATCTTACAAATACGAAAATAATGCTGAGAAAATGTAATTACCGGATACCCTAACTTGACCCCTAAGCTTAGGTCAAAGAAGGTGTGATAACCTCTGTATTCCAGTAGTTAGACGGTCCAAGAAAAGAAAAAAAATATTATTTACCCTTTTGTCCGAACACCATAAAAATTGACACCATAAAATGTTAAATGAAGGTATCAGGGAAGAATAGGGTTAGGCCTATTAGGGGTATCTGTGCAAATAAATAATCTGAAGTTTAAATGTATTCTCATTAATATCACCAGATGACCCTGAGTAGATATGCAACATATTGGGCATCCAAGTTGAGTCCAGAATTGATTTAAAATCTTTGGTTCAAAAGGTTTTTAAGGCTTCAAGCATATTTGAAATATAATCAGAGGAGATTAGGTTGGGGCATGTCCGTTTATTTTTCTTTAGAACCAACACATGCGCTATGCAATTTCAGTGCAACCAAAATTAAATTCTTCGTATCGTCTAGCGTATATTAAAGTATCTAAAACATATTTGAATATAAATATACATAACACTTTAAGTTCAGTATAAAGCTAAGGAGCTACAAGTTTAAAGCAAAGGAATAGAGTAAAACCCATCTTGTCCAGTACTTGTCACAAGTTGGTATCCGTGGACGAAACCATTGAAACCCTAAATCGTTCACCCAAATGATTAGGATGAATTTTTCCCAAAAGTAGAAATCAAAATCACCAGGAAGCTAAGCAAGAAGATGATTAGTAAACTAGGGTTTCTGCTGCTGTGAAGACCTCTTAATCCATGCGAGGTGGGTCCCTTCTCACCTCTCTAGCAACCCTAATAAAACCTATACCCAGTCATGTGTCAACCTTAAGCTAGGGCTTAATTCCTTTCTTTAGTTAGCGTATACGTCGTAAACCAGAAACCCTAACGACAGTCGCATACCAAAAATTGTCCGAGAACCCTGAAACCCTAACGCGACAGAAGCGTAAGGTAGATGTTTTGACAGGATAACCTGAAGCACCCATTTATGCTATTCTAAAAGCCCCTGCCGCCACGGCAGCTATTCCTTCTGTCGCGGCAAACTCCTGTCGCAGCTCCCCTGCCCCGCCGCGACAATTTCTCCCCGCCGCGGCAGCCCTTTTTGTCCACCGCGGTAGCACCGCGGCAAGCCATTCTCTGCCGCGACAAGCCAGCTCCCCGCCGCGGCAAGCTATGCCTCTATCGTGGCAATGCCGCGACAGCCTCTCTCCCGCCGCGGCAACTGCCCATGTCATTCCCCTCTGCCACCGCAAGCCTCTACCGTCGCCGCATTGTTTCTACCGCAGCAAAACCTTGTCACTGCTGCCTAGCTCCTGTCGTGTCAAGCCATCGTCGTCTGCCACTTTGCTCCTACCGCGGCAGCAAGCCATCTCGGCACCTCTTTTTATTTCCTATAGCTCCTTAGAATCAAATAGCTAGTCAAGCTCGTTATGATTTCATGTGTTGAAGTTTCTGATTTAATGTTATTTGGCTCTTCCTTGCAACGTTTATTTATTCGCCGTTCTTTCGACGTGTAGATACCGACGTTAGGGAATATCACGTGAAGGAAATTGGACAATTGCCGAATCACGTTCAAGATCAAGCTCCGGCCAAGTGCCAGGCAAGCATTCTCACTTTGACCATGTCGAATCCCATACTTGTGAACATTAAGTATTTTGTTTGCAAACTTGCATGCTATGTTGATATCGACGTTATTTTATGCTAGGGTAGTTATGCCGAGTAATTGCATATGAGGTAGATTCTGAAACCCTATCCTTGTAGCCCTAGGGATATTTAGTCGGTTGATATTCGACCGACCAACTAAGTAGGAATATAGGCATTAGCCGTGCTTAGCCCTGCTGTAGTAAAAACTAAGTTTTACCGATACGATGGGTTTGGGATCAAAACCCTCGGTTTGTTATGCATACCGAGGGAAAGCTTTTAAAATGAAAGGTTTATTAAAATCCCAAATGAAAATGATGGAGGACTGGGATTCGGGCAGGAATGCTAAGGAAGTTTGGAGGTGGTAGAGTAGCCGGTCGCTACATGAGAAATGAAATTGCCGGGTAGCCGGTTGCTACCTGAGGAGATGGTTGGATAAGGAGTCCTGCTCGAATCAGTTAAGGACCGAACCTAAGTGCCGCTGAATCAGTTCCCCTACCGTACGTCCACATGTCCTTTATGGGAAGGACTTGACTCGGTAACCCGCCTAATACTAGGGTTCGGACCTGTGGGAAGTAAGAAGTATGTGCTAGGTAGGACGTTGGGCCCCTAGAGAATCCCCACGGCGCTATATGGGTCAAAATTCTTAGTGAGCTCCAGCTAGGCGTGGGAAAATTCGACACAAAGATGAGCGTTTCTCCGAGTTGTGGTGTCAGGCTGCCTGGGCACAACTGGAGTTGGGGTAAGTCTCATTTAGCGGGTCCGACTCTAGTGTGAAAGCAGGCGAAAGGTCTCGTTGTAATAGCCCTGTCAGTACACGTCGCGCAGTGTGCCCAGGGGGACTTACATCTTGTGGGTAAAGCCGTACCACCTCTGCAGTGGGTTAAAATCTATTCGAATAGCCGCGTCCTCGGTCATGGACATGAACTGGTAAGGCCACACACTGGTTAGACTGAGTTTTGTTTATGAAAGTTGGGAAATGGGATTAAGGACGTGGGCATGATGTGTCCACAGTGAGCAGTTTAAACTACAGTCTGGTAGCGAGGAACTGCAGAAGAGGAAACCTAGCCCGGGCCGCGTGGAGGCAACGCGGGTAGGTTGTAAGGACTGTACGAGGCGGTAGACGGAGCTACCGACCTCTAGTAACGACTGTTTTGCTGGTTTATCCAGCACCGAACGCTGTCTCGACAGAGACAAAATTTTGGAATTTCGAAAATGCTCTTTGTCACACCCCGAATTTTTCAAAACCCGAAAATTAGGGCCAACAAAAACTTTTTAGTAATAAGGCGAACGGAAATACACCTGATTAAAAATTTTATCGCAAGTCGTGCCAAGCCGCCAAGCAACGCAAACCAAAGCCCTTCACCTTGCTCCCTTCCTTTTCTCGGTCAGTACCACTGAACCATTAACCCTAAGTTAGAAACCATGCGGTGCCTTGGAGAAACTTAAACATATGCATGCCCTAAACTTTTCCGAATGACACGACCCTTGCCACCCACTTTGCCAAGTCGTATCGTAAGCACGTGCAAATACAGGCTGCCCTTGGATACCTACACGCATGCTAAACCCTAACCCTAACTCCCGGACAATTCCCTTTTATTTGAATTTCAATTCCATCAAAACCTTAACCGTGAGAACTAAACCCCTTCGATCTCTCTAAAGATCACGAATAAATTCATGGAGCAAAGTAGTGTCATACCCAGCTCAGCCAAGGTCACGTCCATTCTCAACAGTGCCTTGCTCTGCCCCTTCTGTTTAAACCTGCCCCTTTGACCTAGCATGGCACCAAGGACCCGTCAAATCTTTGCACAGGCCATGACAACACAACCCTGGGAGCTCTCATACACACGTTGGACATCCACCGGCACAAGGGACACGCGGACAACCTCTCAATCGAGCTAGGACGCGCCCATGCCGCTCGGGCATACGCGTGGCCGCGCTCCGGGCTGGCACCAGCAAGCCAACGCACGCCCTTGCACTGCCCAGTATCAGCCAGCCTGTCAAAGCCGCGCCGCCCGCCGCTTGACCCGTCGTCCACGTCGCCACCTTGCTCCGCGCGTCGTCCCAGCTAGTCGCAGCCAGCCCTCGCCACAACCGAGGTAGCACAGCTGCAAGCCGCGCTGTCGACGCGCTGACCGCCGTTGCCGCTGATGCCCTTGCTTCCAGCTCCTGAGCCATCACGTTGCCCTGTTGAGTTGTCCCGCGCCGCCCGCTGATGCAAAGCCGCGCCGCTCGTCGTCGCAGCGCCGCCCAAGCAGTCACCGCTCACCACGGTTGCCCTGCCACCTCGCCAACTCTACCCCGGCCTCGTCCCGAGCACCGGACCTGTCCCGTCGCCGGTCTGGAGCATGCATAGCAGCGGTGCCCAGCTGGACTCGTCGCCGGCTATAAAAGGGGCAGCCGAGCACTGAGCCTTCACCAAGCTGCCCACAATCGAGTTCTTCACCTTCTTCCTCCCCAGCTCAGTCTTCCCCAGCTCAAACCACCGAGCTCACCTCCAGCCGAGCTCCAGCTCCCTTACTGTTTCCTCTGTTACACTCCCCATCTTCCTCTGCTCATCCCAAACTCGCCCTCCGCAGCGGCCATGAACTCCTTTAGCTCCTGCGACCACGAGTTCAGCTCTAGCTCCGGCCACCCGCCTCTCTGGACCGTGCCACCCCAAACCGCCAAGCTCTCCACTGAGCCACTAAGGGAATGAGCTAACCCAGGAATCTCCCCCACCCGGATTGCCTCTTCTCTACAGCTGGTAGCCACCTCCCTTGGTCCTTCTCTGCTGGAGCCACCGCCGGTAGACCTTCCCCACCATCCCAGACCGCTCGGAGCAAGGGGAGCCTAAGCTTCTCCAGCAGCTGAGCCGAAGCACGCCGGCCCTCAGGTCTATTGCCGCCGCCGCCGAGCCTCTGCGTCTCCTTCTTCTCAACCAACAGCCGCCGGCCATCCCAGTTGCAACCCCCGCGCCGCCACCCCTTTCTACTCCGCCGCAGCAGAGCCGCCAACAGGGGTAAGCCGCCGGCCGAATCCCATGCCCAGTGCGCCGCCGGCCCTTTCTTTGTTCCTCTGTTTTTCTTTTTCAGCTCATTAGCTCAGCTATCCAACTCCTTACTGCTACTAGTACTCACACCGACAGCCTCTAGTACTTTTTCTCCAATTTTATTTTTCCAACTCGCCAGCCACTAATTAATCACTCGGTTAACTCCTTAATGCACTGCCTAATCCCTAGTGCACACACTAGTTCAGCCGATCAAAGCCCTAATGGCGCATTGAGTTGCTGCCTTAATAGCACATTTATCCCTAAGCTAGGTTTTCTTAACTGTTAACACTAATCCAGCCGATTAGCACCTAATGGCCAATTTGTTTTCTCACTCCAGTGTTAGTTCTGAAAACTAGAGTTATTTCCTTTAGTTAATTCTCATATATGAATTCAAACGCATTTTCAAGAGCGAAAGCTTTTAGAATATAATCAACAGAATCGGGTTAAGTCTTTCCCTTCAATTTTAAACCACGCATGCAATGTACCCATACGCATCCATAAGCAACCAAAAATAAATCCCCTGTCGTCCGATAGCTTTAAGGTACCTGTGACCTCCCACGATTCGTTTAGATGAATGTTTTTAAATTTAGAGGTTGTGCATGCGATCGGTAGAGATTAGATCTAGGGTAGCTCTTCAAGCAATTAATTCCGCGTATGTAGCTTATTCGCATGCAGAAGCTTTTGAACAGCCCTAGTGGCCGACTCCTCAATCCGAGTTATGTTCTGGCATCCTAGGTTTAGTTCTAGTCGATCGATTCGAATGCTTGTTTAGGATTTAAAACGTTTGCATATAAATAATAGGGATTAGAGTTAGAGTTAGCAGTCAATTCCACATGTACAGTAGGATTTAGTTTAAAGTGTTTCTGTAGCTTTCTTCTCTCTCTAAAACCATATATATATACCATATGCTGGTAGTTTCCAAAATGATCAAAATAGAAGCCCTGTAAACTAACATGTTAGAATATCCTTAGCAACCCATAGAATAAAGGAAAACGATTGTCATCGCCAAAACCCTAATAACATGAGTCCTATTCTCTGATCTAATGCATCGTCATTTTATGTGGTAGTTCTGCATATACCTGTCGCCAAAATCTTCCTCTTACCTCAGAAACCTAAGTCACGAAACCTTAGGTTCGAATCTCGAATTTAACTCCGAGTATATACATCCTCTGCTAGATCGCTGCCCGAAACCCTAAAAACCGAGCTCGACCGTTCTAGGGCAAGCGCCCTCTTTAGTTCACCGTATATTCACCGTTCCTTTGTCTTGCACGCTGTTTGATTCTCTTGAAGTGTTTGGATTGCTTCTTATTCGATATTTTCTTCCGACGCGTAGTTGGCGGAGTGAGGCACGTGCGTCAGGACGAACCGGGATCACCCCCGCGTCAGGAACCAGAGCAGGAACTGCCAGGCAAGCTATTTCCACCTTGACCATGTTGAAATCCTATATTTGTGACGATAATTATGTTGTTTATGAAATTGCATGCTATGTGGGTAAAATCATTATTTTATGTAGACCTAGTTATCCCTATTAGCTGCACGGCTTAGGCCGATAAACCCTATCCTTGTAACCTTAGTATTAAGTGCTGATCATTGAACGATCGGCAAATTTCGTTAGGAGTATAGGCGATAGCCTCGCTTAGCCCTGCTGTAGTAAAAAACTAAGCTTTATCAGCGCGATGGGATTGGGATCAAAACCCTCGGTGTGTAAATGCATACCGAGGTGCCATTCACAAAGAAATGTTTATTAAAAACCCTGAATGAGATGATGGAGGATTTGGATTCGGGCAGGAATGCTAAGGGAGTTTGGAGATGGTAAAGTAGCCGGTCGCTACATGAGAAGTGAAATGGCCGGGTAGCCGGTTGCTACCCGAGGAGATGGATGGATATGGAGTCCTGCTCGAATCAGTTAAGGACCGAACCTAAGTGCCGCTAAATCAGTTCCCCCACCGTACGTCCACATGTCCTTTATGGGAGGGACTGGACCTGGTACCTCGTCTAATGCCGGAGCCTGGAATCGTGGGAAGTTAGGTTGAAGTGCTAGAGGATCCGGTAGATCCCTAGAGGATCTCCACGGGACTGAGTAGGGGGAAAGCTCTTCATGGGTCTCACCGTATTGTGGGGGTAAAGCTCAGTAGAGTCTTACAAGGTGCGTGGAACATGGTCCGACACAAAGGGGAAGAGTCCCACCTCTGTCATTCGTGATGCAGAGGATCGGGTAGTCCTCCTAGCGAGACCGGCTCTGGCATGAACACGGGAGAAAGGTCTCGTTGTACTAGTCCTGTCAGTATAACGATGCATAGTATACCAAGGGCGAACTACATCTTGTGGGTAAAGCCGTACCACCTCTGCAGAGGGTTAAAACTATTCGAATAGCCGCGTCCTCGGTCATGGAGATGAACTGGTAAGGCCACACACTGGTTAGACTGAGTTTTGTTTGTGAAAGCTGGGAAATGGGATTAAGGACGTGGGCATGATGTGCCCACAGTGAGCAGTTTAAGCTACGGTCTGGTAGCGAGGAACTGCAGAAGAGGAAACCTAGCCCGGGCCGCGAGGCGGTAGCACGGGCAGGTGGTAAGGATTGCTCGAGGCGGTAGATGGAGCTACCGGCCTCTAGTGGACGACTGTTTTGCTGGATCACCCAGCACCGAATGCTGTCTCGACAGAGACGAAGGTGATTTCGAAAATGCTTTTGAATCTACTATTCTCTATTTCGCACAAGAACTTACATTTCCGCACAACTTGCAACTTAGGTTAGAGCCATCCTTTGAACTATTCCCTGCATGAAATATTGCCGTATATTCCTTCCGTGGGAATAGCTTGCGAGTACATTCCATGTACTCACCTGGCTTGTTGATTTGGCCAGACGAAGGAGACGTCAAGTCCGAAGAAGCTCACAATCGCGAAAGCTAGGGCGTAACCCCAGTCAGTTGGCTGTCAGGTATGGCATACTGATGGGCCACATCTCCGCTGAGTTCCGCTGCAAGTTTATAGCCGTAGGGCTACAGGTATCAGATCATCGACCTTATCGGTCTATTTAATATTTACGCATGTATGACAATGATATACAGGTTAACTCGTGTGTATCGGCTACTGATCCAGGGATCGATACAGTAATCACGAGGGAGTTCCCGGCCTTAAAACCGGGGGCGCCACACTCTTGAATCTACTATTCTGTATTTCTAATAAGAACTTACATTTCCGCACAACTTGCAACTTAGGTTAGAGCTATCCCTTGATCTATCCCCTGCATGAAATATTGCCGTATATTTCCTCCCGTGGGAATAGCTTGCGAGTACATTCAATGTACTCACCTGGCTTGTTGATTTGGCCAGACGAAGGAGACATCAATTCCGAAGATACGTACAGGAACGCGAAAGCTAGGGCGTAACCCCCAGTCAGTTGCCTGTCGGGTATGGCATACTGATGGGCCACCTCTCCGCTGGATTTTTCCGCTGCAAGTTTATAGCCATTGGGCTACAGGTATCAGATTATCGACCTTAACTGTCTATTTAATTGTTTACGCATGTATGACAATGATATACAGGTTAACTCGTGTGTATCGGCTACTGATCCAGGGACCGATACAGTAATCACGAGGGAGTATCCGGCTTAAAAACCGGGGGCGCCACACATTTGAATCTCTAATTGCCACCATCTGGACTTTGTTTTGTGTTCCGCGCCCCTTCCTTGGGACCGGCCCATGGGAGGGCGCTAGAGTCTTTGTGGAGGAGTCAACGCATCTCGGGGCAGTTCGTCCTCGGAAGGTTCCGGCTTCGAAAGGAAAGAAGTCGTCTGCCACTCCTATCGGGAAAGGCCAAGTTGCTCCGGTGAGTTTCTTCCCCTTCGCTTTTGTGTAATGAGATGTCGACCTGTTGTGGTCGAGTTCTTGATCTTGGATTTTGGGCAGCGGTACACCTTCAAACGGTCTGCTAGCTCGTCGACTTCCCAGAGGCCAGCGAAGAAGGCAGCTTTGCCCATCTCGAGGTGAGGCTTCCCCCTTGTTTTTCCCTGAAGCTTTACTTTTTTGTATGAATCTTAACTTCTTGATTTTTCTAGTCCCGCGCCCGTCCCCGTTGCGTCACCATCACCTCCCTCTTCCGAACGACGGGAGCTTGCGATTATTCCGGAGGTGGAGTCTGTCGGCGCCCAAGGGCCTTCAGGAGGAGGCGCCGGGTCCTCTGGCGGGAGCCCTTTCGTGGGGGTGCCACAGGACTTGGTAGCTTCTGCTGCCAAGGTGAGGGAACCCAGACTTGTTGGTCCGGAGGCCGTCCCGGAAGTCGACGACGGCGAGTCGAGGCGTTCCTTGCCTCGTAATGAGTACCGAACGTACATAGACTACGCTCTGGCTTGGCTAAAGGTAGGCGGAATCCTTCTTTGACTTCGTTGCTTTTCGCAATTGCCTTCCTTCGAATGTCTTGATCTTGTTCTGTATCTTGTATCAGCGCGCGCGACTGCTGCCGCTTATGCCAAAGAAGAGGTTCTTCTGAGTCGGGTTCGCGAGGGCGAGAGAGAGATCTCGCGACTTCGTGCAGCGAACTCCCAGATGAGCGTCCAGCTAGCCTCTGCAACTCGTCGTGCAGATGAGGCTGAAGCTCGGGCCGGGCAGATTGAGGAGCTCGAGACGCTTAAGGCTGCCAACGTTGAGTTGAAAAAGCAACTCTCCTTGGTTTCGGCCCGTGCTGAGACGGCTGCGGCTACGGCTAAGTCGGCGACCGATCTTCAACAACTCGTCAGTCGGGAACTCGAGGGGGTGAAGAAGGATGCTGAACTCCTGCGCGGGCGGCTGCAAGCGCAGACTCGAGCCACCATGGAAGCGTGTTCCGTCCTTGATCGAGTAATGGCTAGTCTAAAGTTCGACCGCCGTCCCGTCTTGGCGAGTTTTGCTCTGGAAGACTTGCTGAGGGTTGTCGCCGAGTTCCAGGCTTGCCAGAATGACTTGGTTGCTTTCGTGAGGGAAGATGCCTCCGTGCGGGCAAGGAGTATGGCCAATGCGGCCATATTGTATGCTTTAGCTTTGGCTAAAGTCTTGGCCCCAGAACTCCCTTCAAATCTGTTAGAGTTGGATCTTGGTGAGCCCCCACAACCCGGAGCAAAGGATGCGCGGATCAAATATTGGCGCGAGCCAGTAGCAAGGTTCCTTAGCAAGTCCAGGTTTGAGGCAGTTGAAGATGTCCCCACTGTGTCTGGAGATAGTGAGGGTGCTGATATCTCCGGTCAGGAGTATTAGGGTTGTCCTCTTTCTGGTTGTGTGCTTCTATGATGTATCGAATTCTTCAATTATGCAATCTAGTATTGTGTTACGCTTTGTCGTCTCATGATTCGATGTTTATGAGTTCCTCTGTTAGTCCATGTTGCACAAGGACTTCGTAATGTGCTATATGTCTCTGAGCCCCTGACTGCTAACAATAAACATTTTAGAGGAAGTTTACTTCAGTGTGTTTGAGTGGAGGAGGGTGCGAAATGATAGAAAAATCATGTACAAACTTACCAAGCACAAGTACCAACTTTGAAAAGTGTAAGCCTGTGTTCGTAATTCCTGATAACACAGCTACCGACCTTGAAAAGTAGTGAAAGAACTACAACACTCCACCCCCCTCCATCGCGTCCATTCTCCTCTTCGTCCTCCTCCTCGTCGTCGAAACCCAAGAAAGTCCTCCTCCTGCTGCTCCGCCGGCGGCAGCGGAGCTCACGCGTCTGAAAAAACTTCGCTGTAGTAGCCATCGACTGTTCATGTGAGTTAGCAGGAACTCGGATGAACAGTCTGAAAAACTTCACCCTAGTAGCCAAATATTCAATAAATATTTTAGAGGAAGTTTACTTCAGTGTGTTTTGAGTGGAGGAGGGTGCGAAATGATAGAAAAATCGTATACAAACTTACCAAGCACAAGTACCAACTTTGAAAAGTGTAAGCCTATATTTGTAATTCCTGATAACACAGCTACCGACCTTGAAAAGTAGCGAAAGAACTACAACACTCCACCCCCCCTCCATCGCGTCCATTCTCCTCTTCGTCCTCCTCGTCGTCGTCGAAACCCAAGAAAGTCCTCCTCCCGCTGCTCCGCCGGCGGCAGCGGAGCTCACGCGCGCACGATCTCCGTTCATCCCACTGCGATTCTTGCGGTAAACGGCTTCTCCGACCCCCTATCCTGCGAATCTCCCTCTGGTGCGTCCAAATCAAAGTCGTCTCCTTTCGCTTTCTTCACCCCTCCCCTCCCCTGCCGGCGCCGAAGGGAACGGAACGGAAGCGCCGCTGATTTCATTCCGAGAACCAGATGAGGTGGCAGCGGTGGCGAGCAGAGACGGTGAGCATCTCCTCCTTTCCCCCATCCCTGTTAGAGCGAGATCTTGATCAATTCTCCTCCACAGATCGATCCTGACTAGTGACTAATATTTATTCAACTTATTCGTAAGTAGGCATGGGTTAATCTTCCCAATCAGTGAAATTGTCCTGTTTGGGGGGGACAATTTACTTTAAATTTTACTGTTTGGATTGACCAAAACTATGCTTCTTGTGTAAATTAGGGTTCATGGTTTTTATCCCTCCTTGTTCATGTGTAGGTGACAAATGAGGGCTATAGGTTGTGACTAGATGGAAGGCGGTGAGAGTTCTGGACTTGATAATGCGCTCATGAAGAAGTGCCGGACCAGCACGGCGAGGAGGCCCAGGCCGGAGTGCAATCCTGTTGTGGAGCAGTCGTCTTCGTCATCTATGTCATCTAGGAGCAATTCGAAGAGGTTTCCTTCTGATGAGAATGTTGCCTCTGACGGAGGGCTCCGAAGGCGAGAGCTTTATCTGAATGGACCTTCCCCGGAGCGTGCTTCCGAGCGTATGGACGAGGGTGTTCTGTCCCCTCCAAGCTTGAAAAACTCACATAAGAGCAAGGGGAGTAACCAGTTGCATTCCGAGGCCTCCGGCAGTAGCTCGAGAAAGAGTGAGAGCAGTCATGGGATAAATGTGCCTGCACTGAATCATGATTTATCAACCAGTGACAAACCAAGGAAAGTGAAACTCAAGATTGGTGGAATCAACCGCAGCATACCGGCAAAACCAAACCCTGATACTCCAGATTCCAGGTCTTCGCCTGTAAAGCCTCCACGGCCAGGAGATTCAAGGCATCGGCAAAAGCATGGTAGTCAGGTAAGCGATAAGTAATCCTTTTCTTTTGTTTCGTAGTGTACTTGCACCTAAAAAAGCATTATTTTGACTCGAGAAGAAAATTTGCTGGCCTGCTGAAATCAAGTTCTGTAAATGAAAACTAGTTGGTGTTGCTAGGACATACACAGCATTTTCTATCAAGATATTTCTTTTATCTCAAAATCTTGGCGCTATCCCTGTTTTGATTATTCTTTTCCAAGTTATGGTGTTATTTGGGTTCTTTGCAAATGTTTTCCCTTTATTTACTTCAAATTGCTACTCATAATTGATAATTGATTGAAAAAGATGAATTACTTTCAGACTGAAGGCACAAAGGATTCCAGTAGGTTACCCTCTTCTCAAGACAACAAAAGAAAAAAGGAGAGGACAATTGAACATACCTTGACTCCGGAACAACCTGCCAAAGTTCAGAGAGAATCATCTTCGGATCCTGTCCGGAAGAGTAGGAGGCTTGCTAAAAAATCCATCTTGGACAGTGAATTAGATGAGGAATATGATACCGGTATTCTTGAAAATTTTGGAACTTCTGATGAAAATGAGGGTCATATTCGTGATTCTAAAAACAGAGGAAGTAGCTCTAAGAAGAATGCATCAAAGAAAGATAGAAGTAGGAGCACAGTGTATGAGGTAGATAATGATTTTGTTACACCCCAATCGAATAGAGATGGCAAGAAAAGGTCGAGAGAGTTTACTGATGCAAATGGTGATAATGCTTTAGAGGAACCGACCTCTGACAGTGAACTTGAAGCTGAAAACAAGAAGCAAAAGGCAGTCATTGAATCACCTGCCAATGTTAGAAGCGAACCTCTCACAACACGTCGCCGTGCCCTTCAATCATGGATGGATGGGAACAGCAACAGTGCTGTTGAGTTCCCTGATGGTTTACCACCAGCTTCATCAAGAAGTACATACTACCTATACTAAGCTGTCTTGTTGTTCATTCTAACTTGACTGAAGTCTCGCACTGATTTAGTTTTGAACATCTTTCTGTTCAGGCAAGAAGGAAAAGCTCTCTGAAGCAGAGATTCTCGCCAAGAAGGCTGAAGCTGCTCAGCGGCGCAAGATGCAAGTGGAGAAAGCCACTAAAGAAAGCGAGGTGGAGAAATATTTGCTTACCATCTTTTAAACCTCTTGAAAAAGGTTCGGTTTCAAGGAGTTCTCAAAAGTTTTAATCTCCACAGGCTGAAGCTATAAGGAAAATATTGGGCCTGGACACCGAGAAGAAGAAAGAAGAGAGGAAGCAAAAGGAGCGAGAAGAGAAGGTTCATTGCATCATTTGATCATGCCCATCGCGCTCTCTTGCATTTCTACTACCACTATCTTCTGACCAAATCATGCCTTTTACTCAGGAGAAGGCAGCCAGAGCGCAACATCTCGCCAGAAGTACCATCCGGTGGGTCATGGGACCCACCGGCACGGTGGTTTCGTTCCCTGATGATGTAGGCCTCCCCAGCATCTTCAATTCCAAGCCCTGCAGGTAAACCAATCCTCGCATCCCTCTTATTCTCGCCTTTGAGAAATCACTACCAAAGGTGCGCCTCAACATGTCATCTCACATCATCGCCATCGCACAGCTACCCTCCCCCTCGTGAGAAATGTGCCGGACCATCGTGCACAAACACATACCGGTACAGGGACTCCAAGCTGAAGCTCCCCCTCTGCAGCCTGAAGTGCTACAGAGCTGTCCACGGGAACGCTTGATTTGAACGACGATGGAATCGCGCAGAGCTCCTGTTTCCGTGGTTGCATTTTGGTCCATGTACTGTAGGATGGTCAGCCCTGGTGCTGCAAATTTGTTTTTTGATCCAATAAGCACCTCATTGCGTGTAGTTATGCATAGTTCCATATAGATCTGCGGGTAAAAGGTTCCCCTGTGCTGCACCAGTTTGTTTACTGAGTGTGTGATCAGATGTACTGATGTCATCCCATGATGCCTCTGTAGATATCAGTCATATAGAAAAAACAGCAGAATAATGAAACTAGTTTTATTTTTCCTGATGGTTGGTGAGTTCCTGGCGTGTTTCGGAAACAAAAAAAGGAAAGTTCCAATAAATTTATTGTTACAATTTTAAAAAGGGAAAAAATAATTGAACTCGGGACCTCGCGCACCCGAAGCGAGAATCATACAAGTAGACCAAATGCTCTTTGATGTTGAACCACGTTTTACTAAGTACCTGAAGTGAACGCGGGTACGTTCCCCTACAGCACGGCGAGCGGGGAGTACATAGACGCGCCACCGCGACTGGGTGCTGCCGTTCTACGGTCACGCGCACTACAGCGGCGAGCTGGACCTAGACGCCTGGTTCGGACTCCACGTTCACGGCGCCGACGACACAGGCGGCCGTGACAGCTCGGAAGGGCACCTGTGCGTGTGCTACGTGGTGACACGGACGTACGTCCTCCCGCGCGGCTGCCGGCCTGCCGCCGGAGCACAAGGTAGGCAGGGAGAAGCTCTCCGTCGATCGGGTACCCGGGGCTGGACGCATGCACGCTGACGCCGAGCTCGACGACGCACGAGAGCCGACTGCTTGGGCGACGGCGGAGAGTGTATGCGTGCGTGCTCCGCCTGGCCGGCCACGTTTCCACGTCGAGTACGGCGACGATCGACGGGGATCGATCGATGTTACTCACCGGCTTAGTTTAGTTTGATCCGAACGATGGGGATGCTGCTAGCTGCTGCCTTAATTACCTCGATAATTATCTCAGAGTTGAAGTCAGCAACTTGCTTCCAGTTCTTGTACACAGTTGTTTGCTCAGTTAAAAAATTTCACTCAGCAACTTGTCTATAATACTAGTATCTAGGAGTAGAGTGGCAATTAACGCCTAACTGGACTCATCTGCGTCTACGTACTGAGCTAGCTGTATGTTTTTTTTTGCCCCGAATTAAGGAGCTCACACTCTCAATCTCATTTCAAATGAAACTGATAACACACATCGTTCCAGGTCCAGATTTGGTATCAGGACCGCATCGTGACACCTACAGACCACCAATCTCCACTTACAAACGCTGCAACTAAAAGAACCTTACAGACAGTAACAAATCAGCAGAACCATCACCACATAATCCTTCCATTCCAGTCATCACTTCAGTAGTCTCCGTCCTTTAGCAGCCAATTCTCCGCGCAATGAATCACACTCCATGCATATCTTGCTACTGCACATTGAAGAAAATTTTGATCAACAGACTCATCTAAACTACAAAACATGCATTTAGTATTTCCTCTCCACCCCCTGTTGATAAGGTTATCTTTAGTTAAAATATTGCCCTGGAAAGTAAGCCATAGAAACACTTTAATAAAGACAACTAATAGAGCTTGAGGTGGTACTAAGTTGAGCAAACATGGTGTAACTATGCACTACAAGAATTGCAATTCAGCTAATCACAATAAAAAGGGATGTCATAATCATCAGGAGAGCAGTACTGCACAAGAAGGTGATGACCATATATCAGATGAGGAAGAGGAGCCAGAACCCAACATCAATGATATATGTCATTCCACCACTTGAGAATTATCCCCTCTTTTATCTACAATCTCAACACTTAACTTAATTGTTTTTCTAACACTTGCAGTACATTAATATTCACCTCATTTATGTCAGTTCTCACAATTCCACCATGTTTGCCATGTCTTAAGTACCTACACACATTTTTGCAAGATTTATCTAGCAAAAATACTATGCAGAACCCAGATCCACTGCCAGAATTCTCATTTGTTGCTTCCCAAAGAGACGCAGTGCCAACACCAAGGGTGACCACAGCAATGCCCAGGGGCAGAGGTAGGAGTGGCACTAGAGGGAGGGGTGGTAGAAGGAGTGGTTGCATAGCTGGAGCTGGAAGCAGAGGCAGAGAGTTGGATCCAGAGGCATAGGGAGAGGTAGCAGAAGCAGGATATACAACTTAACTTTTGGAGAAGACAACAACCCTAGTGAAGATTTTGCTATGGAAATGAACAATGCCAAAGCTGCTGATGAAATTAACAACACAGATGCTCCAGTGATCAACATGGCTCAAGATGGAATCATAGACATGACTTTTGAAAACACATGAACTTATTAGCTTAGTAACTAAGCCTTATTTTGGTAGTGTCAAGTTTGAATCTGTGTGGTATGAACTGAACTTGCAATGTTTTGGTCTCATGCTTTATGTCTAGAACTCATAACTTAGCTAGCATTATTTTGGTTTTGTCATGTGTATGCTAAAACCTCTGTATTAGATAGAATTCTGATGGTTTTCATTTAAGTTTTGAAGCTAAATTGTGTCCTGATATTTTGATACCCATTTACTTCCTTCTACATCACGTGTATATATAGAGCACAACCTGTATCAATAAACAGAAAATATTTACTCAATTGAATCTAAATTAAAGCCAATATTGCATTGCTTCATAGAAAACTAACAAGTACAAACTCACAACCACAGCAGACAAACTAACGTCACCCAACATTGCATTGTTCAAGATCACCTGGATTAAGTACTAATCTAAATAACCTAATCAACTGCATTACCAAAATGCAGATGCATAGGCTTCTAATCCACTTAAGAAAGCAAACAACATCACCCAACCTAACAGCTACTGCATCACTGCGGTGCCATTCTTCAGTTCGTGTGACACCATTGCACTTGAATTGTCCAAAAATCTACCCTACTCCATGGTTCGTACCATCAAGCATCTGCAGTTCTCCTGCTCCTCTAACACCTCTGTCGAGGCCTTCTCCACTGCTTGTGCGTTTGCCACTCTGCCGACTCCATCTCTAGTGCTTGCGCCATTGCCACCTACTGTAGGTTGTATAGGTGTAGTGTCCACACCAAGCGATAGCAAATACGCCATGTAATTCTCCTGCCACATCCAAAATGTGCAGCCTTGTCCGTCTAGCTAACACGCAAAAATGGAAGAAACCGAGAGTTGGCAATGATAAACAGAGAGAAAAACAAACAAATGCATGCGAGTTAAATTGAAAAAACTTACCTGTGATTATCACAATTTGTAGAAGTCCTTCAAATAGTTCTTCCGTGTGTATGAGGTGAACACATTCACCACCCTCCACCTACAGTGTGGAAAATTCACCAGCCTCATGTGTGGCTCCGTCCTCCTTCGATTGGCTGACGACGATGAGGATGCTTTAGCCATGGCGATGACCTTCGGATTTGAGGTGAGAGAGATGGGGGAGAAGAGGAGATGCGTGGCTAGCGCTACGGATTTAGGATTAGGCTAGGGATTTTGAGCTCATCCAGAGATTCTAGGAATAATAAGGAGACAGGACCGCAGGTGGTGGGGTTTAACAGGTCAAGGGTTTTTTCTTGATAATTTACATGACACATTTCCCAAAAAAAACCTGATCGCGTGACGTGAAATCCCGCCCAAACCATCTTCTGTCCAAGCCGATGTGTCCATCTCTCTCTGACGTGGGCAACTTTGGACCTAGAATGAACAGTAATTCCAAGTTTAGTGAGCTACTTTACCTTTTGAGAGTTCTCAGACTATAGTGTACACAGTTGCCGAATTCAGTGACTACCAGTGCAATTTACTCAAACATCAATTCTCTTAATTGGACCTTAAGGAACCTCGTACATAGACAACATATAAAAATGGACAATACTGAGACAACACCTAAGCAGTACCAATCTATCACCATATGAAATCATCTTTCCTTGTGAGGTGCTTAGCTTCTTCTCAACCTCTCCATTATACTTTTTCAGTCACTATTCCTAAGCTTTTTATAATGCAAAGGGTCACATAAATATTCAAAAGGAAGCATCCCCTCCAAACAGGTAAAAATACTAAATACTCCTCACTCTACTGTTTAGCTCTATCAAAGTAGTACAACTCACTCTTATAAAAGTTAATCTTTAAACCAGAAAGATGCTCAACGACACAAAAAATAAGTTTCGGATTCCTAGCACTCTAGATCATGTTCGAAAAGAAAGACAATATCATCTACATACTAAAACATGGCCAAACCTCCCTTCGCTAAAATTGGTACTAAACCCTTCAGCAACCCCACTCTTAAGACTCTTGGGATCAAACAATCAAAACATCTACATCAATATCAAATAAAATAGAAGATAAAGGATTTCCTTGTCTAAGCCCTTTCCTAGTAGTAAAGTATGGCCCTATCTAATCATTAACCATGATTACAACATGACTATTAGTTACACTATTCATTACTCACTTGACGTATCTCTCTAGGAAACTTTTCATAACTAAGAAAATTTCAACTGATCTTATCATATGTTCTTTCAAAATCATCTTTAAAAAGCACAACATCCTTTTCTTTTTTGGAATCTCATTTAACGTCTCATGCAACAAGACTACTCCATCTACTATATTATCTTTAATAAAAGCAGTGTGTACCTAAGACACTACTTATCAGCTACACAAATAACCCTATTGTTAATGACCTTAGTAAAAAATTTGAAAAGCTAAGTAAACATATAGGCCTACATATCTGTATCCTCCTGACTTTTAGGCAACAGAGTCAGCACCCCATAATTAAGTCTAGCACTCAGCTGTACGGTGGTATTTCTTCTGTTTATTAGTTTGCTCGTCCCAGGCTAGGCAGCTGACCAAAGCTCGTTACGTACTCGCGCCAGCAGAGCAGCCTTCCCACGAAGCAACCGTGTTTACGTAACCCAAGTCAGGAAACGGAACAAAGGTTGATGCAAAACCCAAGCTTGAACGCGTAAACCCCGGGAGGAGCCTCCAGCGACGGGCCAGGCCAACCCGTGTCCGTGCCTCTCTCTCTCTCGCGGCGGCGCAGCCGTGTCTCTCCCTCTCTCCTCCGGCGGTGGCAAGGTCAGATCCTCTCCCTCTCCCCCTCCCCCTCCCCCTCCCCCACCGCTCCGACCCGTCCGATTCGATCCCTCGAGCGTTGCGTCGTAGAGCGCGATCAGTTCCTACCCGGCCGCGCGACCACCTCACGGATCCTAGGTTTCGTTCCCCCGATTCATTCGAGGACCGTTTCGGATCTGGTTTGTCGGCGCTGGTGGATCAGGCTCGCGTGATCGATCCATTTCGGTGGGTTGCTTCTGAGGACTAGAAATTTGAGAGGAATGCGTCTCGCGTGGGATTTATGATGGGATTTGATTCATGAAGACGGCGGCGTCGTAACCATGGCACGCGGTGCCCATCCGGTGCGAATTTTTGGGGGTATTTTTGTTCATGGCTTTACGAGTAATGCGAGGCGTCTGTCATGCTCATGTGTTATTTCAGGGTTATGCGTTTTAGATTAGGAAAAATGAGTTGCGAAGAAAGAAAGAAAGATAGGTAGCTGCAACAAGAGGTGAATATGAATCAGAATATGTGACCCTGTGTGGGGGAACTAGGAAGTAACCTCTGCCATATGTCGGAGCCCATTGGGTGGGTGCATGGCTCTTGTATTAGGGTTTTACAGTCATAGCATGCCCACGGCTTTATGATGCTGTGTCTCCTGCATCCTTCAATGCCATCCTCTCTTTCACAAATCAACTTGGCATTTACCTTCTGTTGTGCCTTCGCTTCTAAGATTCCGGAACATTTATGAAGGGTATCATCTATTTACTGGGGACTTTGCATACTATTCCTGTTGGTATCGCGACTTGTGTAGCTTCCCAGACCTGTAGTCTTTGCCTTGCCATGTGCATTAGGTGCTGTGGTGTGACAATGCCTTCATGGTGATTGCAATTATTTCGTAATTTTAGGGTAACCATAGTTTCTCTCCGCAACAGTTATTACATTACAATTGTACGTTCGACTTCTCTTTTGATATTTGCGTAGCACTTAAGGTTCGTCAAGCATCATTGTGATTGCATTATATCTGCAGCTCTTCCAATTTATCATATGTGTGATGTTGAGCTATCAGCAGTGACACTACAGGTTCTATGAGGTATATTACTATTGGAAATCTTCTGCTAATGTGGGAACCTATAAACTATGGATAATGTATCTCATGATGTCCTTGCTGTTGTGGTGGTATCATTCTCCCATTGGACGTATCGGCCACAAAGATATGGACATCTCGGTAGAGCTCAGCTATGTTGATAACTTGAATTAGCTTCACCATAAGTATATGTTAGCTAGCTTATTGTCCCTTTCATATCCCACAACAGAGAATTTCCTTGATTGGGTGAAGGTTTTGGGCACACAAAAAAAAGCCACCTCTAATTCAAACTTATCATAGTCTAAGTATGTTACGAATTTCCTTTTCTCTTGCGGTTTGCTTTGTTGGCAATCGTTTGTTTGTCTTCTCTGTGATTGGTTGAATTTAAGTGAACTTGCTTCGTGACATTTGTTTGGAGCTTGTCTGTAACTCTTAATATCTGCTTTAAGTTAAGAAAAGACCCTCTGCTACTCATATGGTGGCCTGTTATACTAATGATGCTGCCTTGCACAAGCGTGTTGTTATTATCTGTATGGTTTGATTAAATACTTCTTGTCAGCATAATTTGAATGCTTATTGTTGCATATGGTAGGATGATGCAAATTTACTGTAATCTGATGATGGGTGATAAGGAAATTCCTCCCAACTAATTTGCTTTGCTGCATTTGTGCTTTATATGATTACGATGGCTGTGTCTTCTGCGCATGAGTGGCAGGTTAGGTGAAGGGTACACTACATACATTTGTTTTTGGTGAAAGAAGCAATGATTGATGCTAAGGATGGAACCATTTGTTGTGTCACATTTTCGTCCTGCTCCATCTTAAGATATCCCTTGAAATAACTTGGACGGTGGAATAGGATGGTATTAGGAGGCAAATACAGAGAGTTGACTCTTTTGGTAATTATTGTTCTCACGACAGGTTGCTCTGAGCACTTGAGGAATGAGAACCTCTCTAGTGTAGTCTCTACCGCGTGTGTATACATGCTGGCTTTACATAGCCTCTCCAACTATTTTAAATCTTGGAAACCTTAAGTTGTTGATTTCTATTCTAGTTCTTCCAGTCTCACCTCAGTTATGTCTTGAAAGTTTGTATGACTTGTCTTCTGTGCAATTCACTCAAGTCACCTTTGAACGTGTAAAAAATCGTAGGTGAACTAATTGTTGTATGCTGTATGCACATGTCTGCATTTATTAAGAGTATCTTGCTGCCTGGTGAAGATATGCTGTCTCCATGTTACTCCCACGAAATCAGCTCACAGAATCTTCTCATTTCTGCAGGCATTTTGCATCTGAGCTCAACAGCAAGCAAATGGCAGGTGGCAGGGTTGCACATGCTGCCCTCAAGGGGCCGAGCGTGGTGAAGGAGATCTTCATCGGACTCACCCTTGGGCTGGTTGCCGGTGGCATGTGGAAGATGCATCACTGGAACGAGCAGAGGAAGACCAGATCCTTCTACGACATGCTTGAGAAGGGGCAGATCAGCGTTGTTGTCGAGGAGTAGTTCTGACGTGATGAATTTGTATATCTCAAAGTCTTTGTCTTTTTTGTTTTTGCCAGTTATTTCCGAAAACGCCTGGAGAGCATGACAAAGTGATCGCTGTGGAGATTGTCATGAAAATAAGCACAGCCACTTGAGAATATTGGATCTTGTTGTATTTGCTTCTTCCATTTTCTTGACATCTCAAATATGTCTGTTTTATATCTGTAACAAATTCAGGGATTTGGGTGGCTTCCCTCTATATGGTTTAGATTTCCTTATATTCATGTGATCATTTTGAGAATGAGCTCATCCTTTTGTGTGAATGAAATGGTGGGATACCTAACAAGCTATTTATGTTTGATATTATTGTGAATGGACCAAGCACCATCATTCTGACCTATAACTGGTGCTCTTTTATTTGGTGATGTCAGTGGTTCGGTCAAGATAAGTTTTTAAGGTTTTCATGTGCCTTTCACCATCCTTTTCGTGTGCGTCATGAATGTAGTTGTTTGATGACAATCTCATTAGCTTGCTTACACTACAGTCATTAGCAATTATTGCTTGTTTGTGGAGTACAGGGAAAAGGAGCGGCAGTATGCTGATGCTTCGTTTTAGTATAAATCTTGTCTTTGCCGGACAAAAAATCGTCTTGCCAGTCACCACATGTGAGTTGTGGCCTTGTTTGTATTATTTCTTTTCACCTTGCTCGTGCCCAGAAAAAAGTTGGAATAGATGCAAGAAAATATACACACACAAGAGAGCTGTCAGACAGAATCCAGAAGGAACCTTGAAACTGAAGATCTGTCTCTGCTTTGAGCACTTGATGTTTCTTTGCACTCAAGTTGATTTGATGCCTTTCACCTTATTTGTAATCTGATATGAATTCACAGATTATTATGTGATTTGATATGACCTCAGAAAATCATGAGAAGCTGCAAACAGCTAGTGTAATCAGTCCCTTGATTCTTCACCCAAAAAATCCATGAATGCATGAACCAACATCCAGAGATCATCGTTAAATCTGATGATACACTTGAATTAATTGGACCACACAAAATTTAAATTGAACACTGAACATGATAACATGACATAGTTCCATCACATCACAATACATAACCACAACCAAACATATAATTAACCATATTACAAAGCACTAGGACAAAGACAACAACAACACTTATTGAAACATAAACACAACATAGAGCAGCAAGCTAAGCCTTGTAATAATCCTCAAGGCAGCCAAGTGGAGAGCAATACTAGTCTTCTTCTGCATCTTGCCAACCGCAGCTCAGCTCCTACAGGAGATCTTGAATTCTTGATCCATCAATGGCAGCATCGATGTGCATCAGTACTGAAGCATGTGCGTGGCAGTGGCGGCGATGGGCATGGCGGTGGCGGGGTAGGGGATCTGCCACGGCCGGAGCAGCGGGTCGTCGGCAGGGCACTCCTCCTGGATATCCATGGCAACGCCGCTGAACTCCTCGACGACGCGGAGCACCTGGTTGACGGAGCGCAGGCGGTCGCCGAGCTCGGCGGCGCGCGCCCGGAGCACCGTGTTCTCCTGCTCGACGCGCACGTACTGCCCCGCGATGTCGTTGGCGCGCGCCAGCACGCCCGCGTTCTCGGCCTTGAGCCGCGCCACCTCCTGCACCAGCTCGTCCAGGTGCTGCTGCTTCCGCAGCCGCGATCGCCGCGCCGACTCCCGGTTCGACAGCCGCCGCTTCTCCCGCCGGTTGTCCCCCGGCATGGCCAACCCGGAGTCGCTCCCCGACGGCGACAACGACGACGACGACATCTCCGCACCCAAAAAAATCTGTGTTTGGCTACTACAGCTGCTACTGCTACCGTTCTTATTATTTATCACTTCTTGAAGGAAGAAGCAAACGAAGAAGAAGAAGCAAAACAAGAAGAAAGTAGTACTAGCAATGGCGGATCGAGAGGAGGGCGAATTATGAGATCACATAAAAGTAGTAGAGGAAGACGACGGAGAAGGACTGGAGGAAGCAGGACCGGCGCAGGTGAGCGGCGATCTTCATAAAGCTCAGAAATTGCGCCTCCGCATGCTTCGACAAACCATGGCCAGCGAGAACGAACCCTCCCCCAGCGCAGCCAAACCCACAGAGGAGATCTCTCACGCAGAAGCAAAAAATTCACCCAAAAAGATCCAACCTTTCGCCAAGATCCAGCAAGAACACCAGGTCCTAGAACGAGAAGGAGGAACTGGGGCGAGGAATCGATGAATTGGGAGCTCGGAGGTTGCAGAGAAATGGCAGCCACCCAATCGGAGGAGGAAGAGATGGGAGGAGGGGGGGAAGGGATCAGGTCAGGTTGGGCAGGTTATTTATCGGCGAAGCGAGGGTACTCTTGTAACTTCGCACGCAAGGGTGTTCTGGTAAATTCAGGAGGGCGTTTTGGTAATCTTCTCGAGGCTGCAACCATGGCGTGTGTTCTAGACGATGGACGGAGAAGGTGGAGGAATCTTTACTGGTCTTGGTGTCCGGTGGCTCTCCGTGGCCCCGTGGGGATGGGATTCATTCGGGGTTGCTTTCGCTTAATTCGTATGTGTACAACTCGTCGCGTACCAGGGTGCTGTGGTGCCTCGGGTGTTCGCTCAGAGGCTTTCACGGTCCGATGATTGGCATGTATTATGTCATGTTTCGAGAAACAGTATATTGTACCCAAAAAAAAATGGACTCATCGCTTTCGGTGGAGAAGTTGTGTGTTTACGTTTGTGAATAAATTTGCTATCTGTTTCGACTCTTGACCGGGTCTAGATAAAATTAGTACGTTGCAAAGTAGGGTGTGGAGTGCTCGATGTGTTTGCTTGGCGGCTTTCAGGGTGTGGTGGTTGCGTGACGTGCTTCATGAACGGATTGTAGAAAACGTGTCTTGTTTTCTAGGAGTAAGTATGTTAAATATTTGGACTTGCGTTATTTTAATAGAGAATCAGTATTTTACTTTTAGGATAAAACCATTATACGTCACAACTCTTGGCTGGGTTTAGATGTCATGCTTTAACTATAAAACTCTGCTGTACAACATGTAGTCGACTGTGTGATGTGTTGGTTTGACGCTTTCTAGGTTTAGTTGCACCCATGACATGTTTGATTGACGGACCTTAGCATTGTATCATGTTTTGAGGAGTGTGCTTTAGATATTTGAACTTGCTCAACTTTGGCGGAGAATTCATGTGTGTCATTTTGAGGAATAAAATCCATTTTATCCTCTCGGTTCTTGGAGGACCTTTGACCGTAAAGCTAGACACTTACAATTACCAGCTTTCGAATGGAAATGAGAGAAGGAGAAAAAGCAAGAAAAAAATGAAAAAGGGCATGAAGATATATTAGAGACTAGAATGTGGGTCTATTGCATTAAAAACCCTTAGTATTTTTATTGCTAGTTAGGATACCTGATCAAGAAAAACACGTTGTTATAAGTGTGTACCAGGTTAATTATCTAGACACGCTGATGTCGCCTCGGTCTAAACAATGGTGGTTTCAGATTGGAGCATTATGCACCAATTTGAAGAGTTTGAAGGTGTCATGTCCCATATTTTGGAGTTGAGCGATGAATTTCAGACTCCAGCAAAAACTAAGTGATAAATTAAGCTTATCAATTACTTTCGCGCTATGTCGACATCTTAAATAAAACATATTTTGGGAGAATTTGTCCTTCGTGTGATGTTGATGTTATTATTCCAAATCGTATTGTTATAGTGGATGCATGCATATACTCTCAAACAAAAATCTGGGTGCATATACTTATTTGTCTATCTCCTCTTAGCTCTGAAGTCCGAGGAAAATTTGGTAAAACAACCTGTGCTTCAACAGGAACAGTTCTGTGCTCGTCGATAGAAAAATTCATGCAAATATCTTACAAGCATGGACCACTGAAGTTATTTATCTTAAGGTGAACATTTGGTTTAGACGGACCACTTGATGCTCTAGGTATCTATTCCAATCATGCCCCTGAAGGGAATCTTGCACTTTTCCAAAGTGCAAATCGGAACCAACCAACCCAAGTCACAAAAGTCCATTTCTCTCATACTTGATTGGATATTTTTCTTTTCTCTTTCAGGCTAAGTTACCTCGCACGAACACCATGGGATTAATTAAGCTATAGTTTTTCTCTAAACATCTTCAAACCCCATTATGGGCTAAATTTCAGCAAAACTCCCCTCATACAAATATGTCTTTTGTATAAACCAACTGGTACAGTATATATTTTACATCTGAATATAAGTCACGAAGAGAGGACATGCAATATGCGATTGGCGGAACCAAATAAAAATAGTACATCAGGACAAATGCGTAGTACATTGATTCTTTTTTGCCTCTAGTACATTGTTGGTGAATGTATGTTTGTACTATAGCATTAAACTAGCTAGTTGGCTGATACCTTGTAGATTCAGTGTATCTCGTAAAGTACTTCCTGTTCAAATTAGAGAGTTCAAACTTCTGAAAACAGACTCAGACCTATTTGGAATACGGGAATCCAAAAATATAGGAATAGTAATTAACTCAGGAAGTGAATATCATGCCTTGTAGATTCCTATAAATTTAAAAAACATAGGAATTTCATAGAGTTGTTGTTTGAATGTTCTATAGGAATTCTATAGAAATCCGTTTCTTGATTGGAGAGATAAGAGGGGAGAGAAAGACTCATCTTGCCTTAGACTTCTCAAAGAAATTATAACATGAGGTTTGAGTTCATGTTTGAAATCCTCCAAAATATGGAGGAAATGGAAGTTTCCTATAGAAATTCATAGATTCATTCTTACAATGCAAAGAGCTTTATAGGAAAAAAATTCTATAGGATTCTAATTCTATAAAGTTCCTACAAGATTTATTTGTTCTAAATGAGCCCTTAGTTGATGAGGAAAAGCCGAGGGTCGAGAGGTGGGATTTACTTGCGACATCGACCTGCGCGAGGAAGATGGCTATGAATTTGCAGGTTATCACGCAAACATAGGCGCGGCGGAATAATTTCAGCAAAAATAGTCACATCAAAGATTAACCAAGTAGATAAATAAATATTTTATTTGTTGTCAAAATTAGGTGATGCCTTTAATTGACTTTTTTGGCCCATTGTACTAGTATACTAACCATCTTCCTGCCAACGTAGAAGAAATTATACCAAAACACATGAAAGAAGAAACAAAAGCATCACGCTCACTCGATCCCATATATGTTGCTAGTAGTTTCATATGAGCTAAGAACAAAAGAAACTATGCATAGAATCTCTCTCCCAACTCACAACCATTTGGAAAAACATATGACGGAGGGGGAGTCCACACTATACTAGGCCCTAGAGTCCTAGACAAATATGTGAGCTGGAATATTTTCTTTTGTTTATTTTTCTCATAGAAGAAAATAGAGAAGAAAAAGAGACAAACGTGGTCACCTCAATTATCATTTGTGCAGTGTCTTGCATGCTTGGGCCTAACATTGTGGGCTCCACCCCTCTTGAATGTGCTCCCTCCATGATTGGTCGTAAAAGTGAACACGTAGTTGTAGTATTTGTACATCACTTTGGTGGTGAAATTGTGTATTTGTAATTTTCTGATACTGCACTAGCTGTTCATATCTTGCTAAAGTATGGTGAATGTATCACTTACAATTATAGCACTAAACTTGATGTACTTGTGCATTTATTTTTGACGACAACTAAAATGATAAGTGGTACTTAACACCTCTTTATATTGCTTAGATGGTGGATTTCTAAGATTTAATAGTATAATCCAAGACATTAATTTATCAAAAAATGATTGTTCATAGATTCGGAGGGAACTTTCCTGGTACTCTGTATAAATAGCGGACACAGGTCCACTAATAAACATCAATTTGTGTAAACAAGAACAAATTTACATTGTCATAGTATTCTTTTTTGCAGTTTTTTTAATTATAAAACAATAAACTTACAAAGTCGGTGGGTGTCCACCGATGCTATGCATACGGCCACATGTTCCTGTCATAAAAATATGCTGCAAGATTCTTAGGTATATTCCACAAAAACATTAGTTTTCTGGAGATGTCTGGAAAAAGTGTGCATTCTCATGTTTGGCCAATTGATTGGTGCACACAGGAATGGAGCATTAAAGATTTAAAAACACCCTAATGAATTAATTCTTGGTGATTGTATACCTTTGCAGCATAATCGCGAATAGAAAGCATACCTTCGCAGCATGATTGTAAAATTTTAATCAGGTAAACTATACATTGGCTATGCACATTATGATCCGACTATGAGAGCATGGTGCTATTGTAGTAAGACTAAGAACCCACTACAAATATTGCATTGTAGTGACTCCATTTACAGAAAAGCTGTTAATTTGCCATATAATTATTTACTTGTCAGGCAGGTTATTTTTCTTTTGGCGATGATACTGAAAATTTTCTACTTGACTGCTGGTGCAAACGTTGGCGCGCACGTTCGTACCATCTTCTCAAACCTCCATCTGTAATTTATGAAGAATCATTCTGCATATAAAGAATAAGATAAGAGAACAGTTTTTGCATGCTTTCGTTGACGGCTATATCAGAGTCAACCCAAACCAGTTTCATGTTAGAAAAGGATGAGATCAAGAAGAAAGAAAAATGTCTAGAAACAAATAAAGGTAAAGCAACAAAGGATTAAACATGAGGAGGAGTGTCCTAATTGACCACCAATTCTCTAGGAGCAGTGTTAGGCGATACATTGTGGAATTGGAAGTTTCTCAGCAAGAAGAGTTGGGAGCGTGCCTCCTCCCCCTCCTTTGCTAACTACATGCCTTTTGACTTAATTTTGATTTTATAGTGCATCCATCACTCGATAGTAAAAGCATTGTCACTCCCTTTCGATAGTGCAAAAAGGAGCTTTGCTAAGCAGCCACTTCTCTTTCTTTCTTTCTTTTTTCCTCCACGAACTACTTTCCACGTTATTTCCAAATGGCATTCTTCTGATCATCGAATAAGAGAGAGCTAACAAAAGATGACAACAAAAAAAAACAATTATCACGATCTCCATGATTTAAAACAGGAAGCATGCAAAACTTGTATATATTCCCTTGTAGAAAAAACTTGTATATATTACATGTATGACAAGATCAAGAAACAAGTACTTATGAAAGACTACAAAGAAGCTAGCCATCCACGGAAATATATGTGCCATAATGTGATAACCTAAGAGATAAAGACATGTTCTGCACAAAAGGCATGACTAGTTCTTCTCCTAGTAAGTAGACATGACTATTTAAGAAGGGAGAACTAAAGAGCTAAGTAATCAAAGGAAGCTAAGAAAGCCATTTGGGCCATGGCTTGTCTGACAAAAGAGCACCATAAACGTGCTTGAATCCAGTGGCCACTTTGGCATGTCGCAGTGCTCTGATTTAATTGCGCAATGTCTACCTGTTCGAGCCACGTTTAAGATTAGGTTTAACTCGAGAAAGGGTCGCCATTCTGGGAAAATATATGTAAATCTGACAGGTGGACCCCATGGTCTGGGAAATTTGGACACAGTGATATTCTTCTTTCTCGTAGGCAAGTCCAGTGGTATTTGATTGTGATGGTGCATGAGCCTCCAAGTGCATGCACCTTTGGTTTTGACAAGCCAGCCAACCAACCTTCCATGATCTTATTCGATTTGTGGAAGGATAATCGAGCTGGACCAACGATGAAGCTGATAAATCGTGGGCTGTGAATGAGGATGAAGTTTTTGGAAATAATATCTACTCGTACTCTACATAAGAAAAAGATAAATGCGAACCATTTATATAGTTACTGGAAATGGGTATTCCTCTGCCTTAAGTCCAAAGCGAGGAGAAGAAGACAATCAAAATTTGGATTCTTGAAGAAGATAAATTTATGCCTAGTAATCCCGAGAGGAGACTTGGATTCTCATCAATATTTGATATAGCGTACTGATCTAATTAATAAGTCAGAACAGAGATGTGAGCATATCCTACCGGACTATAACGCTCGATACGGGACAGAGGCTTAACTTCAGAGTTTTATGATAGTTTATGTTGGAGTTTTGCGAAATATACTCAAATCTTCAACACTGTATTTCCTCTTCGTATCAAACGCTTCATAACACAAGCGAATTGAGGACCTTTGCAATTTGTAAAATAACATTGAAAACAAAATCATAGTACAAAATGAAATAAAAAACACACCCATGCAAAAGGCATGTACCCTAACATATACAATAACGCATGAACCCGTTGTACGAGCACACTACATATTCCATAGAAACGCTAAAAATATATATTTATGGAACGCTAAAAAACAAAACAGATTTGTCCTCGCAATTTCTTTGAGTGGAGGTGGCTAACTGAAAGGCAATAGTGAGCAAGCACGTTTTCAAAAAAATAAAACAAAGGAAGCAAGCACACGGACATGGTAGTAGAGTAACACAGCTGTGATGACTGATGAAGAACAGAAGTAAAAGAGCAAGGACATATTTGGGAGTGAAAAGATCACAATGGACATGACTGGAAGAGGCACATACCTGTGTGCGTGCAGTGCACTCGTCCTCAAGGCCAAGGACCTGGTCGTAATAAAAGGAAAAAAAAGAGAGAAGCTCAGGTGCACGTCAGTAAGATGACAGGGACCGGCGCGCAAAATCTCGCAAAAATTTGGACCATTTCTCGATTTGTGCGTGTCATCCTTGCGCAGGGGCCATGCTAATCTTCTCTGTATCGTTCCAATTTTATCGGATGTCCCCGAAGGGACACAAGGGTTGTAACGCTTGGGTTTATAAACCGATCGAGAGTCTACTGGGTGAGCGAGGTGGGACTAATCATGGGTCCTCTGCTGCACCCCGCAACTCCGCAAGCGCGCCCCCAGGAACCGTGGGATCTCTCATGAATCGGACTAATGGGCCGCACCGGCGTGTGGGCTGGATCGCCCTCAGCCAGCCCAACTTAACAAAGCGAGCGAGCTAGAACGAGCTGCACTGCGTCCCCGTTCTGCTTCGACTTGGTGTCGACAGCATGCTACTGTCAGTCAGTCAATCATCCCTAACTAGCTATGTTTCTCCACACACGCTGTAACCTTCAAATGAACATGTACTCTGACTCCAAGTGCAGATCGCGAGAAGGCTATCAGAACTTAGATACACTCTGTGTGTGCTTGTACATGTTTCCACGCACGAGACATGAGCTCTGGGTTCCACCATCAGAGATGACGGAACAAATGTATCGGAGTCTTGGACCGGACCACTCACGATCATCTTGAGAAAAAAGAGCTGTATTTTTCGTCGATATTAGGTCTACAGCGTCGAGGTCGAAATTGACGGATCAAAACAAGGGCACGAGCACGTTCTCTCGGATCGGATCGAACGGCCGGCTGAGAATGCAAAGCTTGGATAGTCTCCATGCATATAGCTCTTCTTTTCTGAAGGCACCATATAGCTCTTTTAACACTGTGTTTCATTAAACAGGCACGGTTATGAGAGCACTCTCATCTAAAGCTAGGAGAGAACGTCTTAAGAGTTACGTCGCGTGTTAACTCCTCCTTCTTTTTCTAAAACTCGAAAAACTTTGAAATTAAAATCCTGAGATTTGAATCCAGCGGCACCGGTACAGCAATTTACTCAACAAACACATGTAAAATAGTAAGACAGGAAAACAAAATCACAATATGCAAAATATGGCTAGTGAAATACCCAACCAAAAGCAGCCACATCAGTACACTGCTCGACCCAAGTTCTCTACACCTGCAGCAGAGCAGAACACCCCAAACCCGGCCCACTTAGCTTGGGCCCACTCAGACCCACTTAAGCCCACTCAATCTTCCCGCCACGCCGCCCCCCTCCCTTCCCGCCAAAACCCCTCCTCTTATCCCCACTCTTCCCGCCATTCCCCCCCAAACCCTCCCCCATTTCCCTCCCCACGCCGCCTCCGCTGCCACGGCCGCCGGGATGAAGAACGTCGACTACGCCGCCGAGAGAGGTACGTCTTCCCTCACGCGCGCACGGCCCTCCAGGAGCTCGTGGAGCCGTGCCTCCCGAGCCTGCTTTTCGCTTGTGTTCTTGGAAGCTTCTGGAATGATCCGTTGATTCCTGGTGTTTGTTCCTCTCCCTGCAGCGCTCGCCAAGGACTTCATCACCAACTTCGCCGGCCCGCACGGCGAGCCCAAGTACCAGAACATCCTGGTGATGATCTCTTCTTATCTCGTGTCCTAGCACCTGAAAGATCTGAGATATTATTGTTGTTTCACGCTGATTTGTTGTTAATGGAAGTGTTGCTCATTTGTTTGCTCCGATTGTAGCAAGATATCGCGAACCGGAAGATACGGGCGGTCCAGATCGAGCTGGACGACCTGTTCCATGTACGAATTCCCCACTTCGGCAAGATCTTAATTAATTTCTTCTGAGATTATGTATCTATGGGTGCAAGATCTGATTTTGGGTGTGAAATTGGATTTCGTTGCGCAGTACAAGGATGTGGACGAGGAGTTCTTACAGAGGGTCACCGAGAACACGAAGCGCTACATCGGCATATTCGCGGAGGCCATGGACGAGCTTATGCCGGAGCCCACAGAGGCGTTCGCCGTCGATGAGGACCGGGACATCTTGATGACACAGCGCGTGGACGAGGGGGCCGATGGCGGCGCTGATGGCACGGACCCACTCCAGAGGATGCCACTGGAGATCAAACGGTTCTTGTGAGTGTATTGCTCCTAAAAGCTTCTCGTGTAACTTAGAGACTCAGTTAGTTTTTAAAAACAAATTAGGATAGTGGCTATGATTAGCACAATATCAAGTTGACAGCAAATTGTTTAACTACTTTGACAAAGTACGGTGTATTTGGAAGTTGCTGTAAGATGTGCAGGGGGATACTTCAGGAGTATCTGGCTTGTCAGGACATGTTACAATAGTAGTCTCCCCAAACTGACCGATGGAAAGAATCTGAACATGTTAACATTTTCTGCACTCATGGATATTGTTTATATGATAAGATATTTCAATGTGATATGAACATTGGCCATCTTGAATTCTTGCCAAGAATTTCTTGGCGATCTCACAGATATTTTTAGTTACCTAATTCAGTACCAATGGACGAGGGAGTCTAGTCTTTTTCTTTTCTGGTTTACCCAATTATGGTGTTGTTATTTTTTTACTAAATATGAAATGGTTTTGAAATTTTAGTGAGGTCTACATCAAGGCCTTCTCGAAGGTGACTCCACTCACCCTCAGGCAAGTGAAGGCATCCAACATTGGGCAGCTTGTGAAAATATCTGGAATTGTGACTCGCTGCTCGGATGTGAAGCCCTTGATGCAGGTGGCTGTTTATACATGTGAAGAATGTGGTTTCGAGATATACCAGGTACTTCCATCTGTTTTAATTTCTGATATGCCTATTTGTGAACGAGAAATGTTCCATAGAACCATGGAGCCATGGCTCCATGCTCCCCTAACGTCAGATATTTTATCAAGATTTGCACCATGGATAATCGTTAAGCCAGTTCCTCTTAATCTATGTGTACACTTACTTTTCCTCCCCCTGACATAGCAGCTGTCACTGGTCAGAACTAGTGGAAGATTAAAAAATGCATGGGCACAACAACATAGGTAGAATAAAAAAGATAGAATTGCCCCTCACATAGCAGTGTTACAACTGCTGATAAGAAGACTTAGACATGCTCTTCTTCTCCAAAGCGATACATTCTTCTCCCTACCACAAAGTATCAGGTTGAGGTCTCGATGCCATTGTTCTCCACAGTGAAAGCTATCTGTTGTAGGAGGTGATCAAGACAAAATGCACCATTAAATACACCAAAGCAAGAACAACATTTATTTGTCCATAAGAAGCACAATACATGATTAAATACATCAAAGCAAGAACAACATTTATCTGTCCATGAACAGCAAGTATTTCATCACATTTTGGTAAAGTTTCAATACAATTTTACACTGAATCACAACCATTTTTCACTGACTCATCAAAATTTAGCAGAAAACTGCACATGAAAATACATTTGCAAATCATAAAAATGTAATGCTTCATCTGAAATACCATAAATCTGAACATGTCGACTGGAGAATTCCAAAAATGTGCAATCACAAGGGCATGTCCACCACCAGACAAAATTGCAGATACGAGAAAGGAGGAAAAGAGTCTCACCGTGGTGAAAGAGGGAGGAGAGAGAGAAGGGGCTGGACTTTACGCATGTGTACCAGTGGGACCCACCTCCCTTGTATTTACTCATGGGTAGCCCAACAATCTAAAAATCATGTACCTATCACTGTTTAGTATCTCTCCTATGTGCTAAACTTGCTCAGATCTCATGATAAGTTTTTTCCATCCAAGGGCAGTGGCGGGTGGAGCCATGTCTCCATAGAGCTGAAAATGCACAATCTTTGTGAACCCTTAAACGATTCTTCCTACGCTGGTTTAGAATGTGGTACTAGGCTGCACAACTAGTGCTGGACTTCTATTTGGAGGTAGCTCTGGTGGAAACTATCTAGAATTATTATTCATAGACTATTTTGGAGAGCTGATGTTTTATTTTAGGAGGCTCATAGAAAAAAATGGTTAGAAGCATCATTCAAAAGCTATTGTTGTGAATTTAACAGGAAGTGACAGCTAGAGTCTTTATGCCCCTCTTTGAATGCCCATCTCAACGATGCAAGCTGAACAAAGCAAAGGGGAATCTAATCCTTCAACTGCGAGCATCAAAATTTCTTAAATTTCAGGAGGTAATAATCTTTCTCCACAATCTAGTGAGCTCCATTTAATGGAAAAAACTGGTCCAAACCTAAGCATATTCAGATTCTCACTCAATCGACTGTAACCTTATCTTGCAGGTGAAGCTCCAAGAACTAGCAGAGCATGTACCAAAGGGCCACATCCCACGTTCTCTAACTGCTCATCTCAGAGGAGAGCTGACTAGAAAGGTAAACCAAATTGCAACTTTCCTTTTGCTTTGAGCAGTTCTTTTTTTTTGCATAAGGCCATGAAAGTCACTATTTTTCCATTAGGTTCATGTGTTGATTTGAAAAAAAGTTGCCTTAAGATTTCTGTTTTCATTTACTAAAATGTCCAGTAACTAAATGCTGCATTCAGTAACCTTTCCAAGTACTTCTTTTTTGAAGTCCCTTGATCTTTAAAGTACTAAATGTTGTCATTATCAGGTTGCACCTGGAGACGTTGTTGAGATGTCAGGCATTTTCCTCCCCATGCCTTACTATGGATTCAGAGCCATGCGTGCAGGATTGGTTGCTGATACCTACCTGGAAGCAATGTCTATTACCCATTTCAAGAAAAAATATGAAGAGTAAAGCATCTCAGCCTATTGCCATGAACCCTATTCACCTTGCCTCCAGCGCCATTTGATGTTAGAATTTTTCTGTAAACTATTGCAGATATGAACTTAAAGGTGATGAACAAGAACAAATTGACCGATTGGCTGAGGATGGTGATATCTACAGTAAGCTGTCAAGATCCTTGGCACCTGAAATATTTGGACATGAAGATGTCAAGAAAGCACTACTGTTGCTACTTGTTGGCGCACCTCATCGGAAGCTTGCAGATGGCATGAGGGTATGCATCTTGTTGGCAATTGGAATGCCTTGCATTTAACAATGAAACTTATCTCTCTCCAACAGCTTGCATATTCAAAGTTAACTCTGTACTTGTAGATCAGAGGAGACCTGCACATATGCCTGATGGGAGATCCTGGTGTTGCGAAGAGTCAACTTCTAAAGCATATCATCAATGTGGCTCCAAGAGGAGTGTATACCACAGGGCGTGGGAGCAGTGGTGTTGGTCTTACTGCTGCCGTCCAAAAAGATCCAGTTACAAATGAGTTTGTCCTCGAGGGAGGGGCACTGGTAGGATTCAGATCTTATGATTCATTTGCACAGTATTTCTCTTAGCTGCTAGTCTAGTGTAAGCAAGTCTGCCTGCCTTAAGTCCTGACTTTAGCTGTTCAGAAAACCTGTTGATAAAAGTTGCTTAGACGCCTGTTAAGATTTCAGCCATGTGTCGTACTGGTAGTAAACATTTCATTCTGATGTTGTCCAGAATTGCTTCCTAACACTAAAGCTGCAGTAATGCAGAAAGACACTTTATTTGGTGTATAGGACAGTCATGCAATTCTACTAATAATTATTCTCATAATGCACTCCTGGGTTTCAGGTACTGGCAGATATGGGTATTTGCGCAATAGATGAGTTTGACAAGATGGAAGAGTCAGACAGGACAGCGATTCATGAGGTGATGGAGCAGCAAACAGTTAGCATTGCCAAGGCTGGCATCACTACCTCTCTTAATGCGAGAACCGCAGTTCTGGCTGCTGCAAATCCAGCATGGTAAGAATCAATCTGAATGTTTTCTTCTCTGGAGGAAATCCAGGACAGCTAAGCTGATTGTAACAACAACATTTTTTAACCATTCAGGGGAAGGTATGATATGAGGAGGACTCCAGCTGAAAACATAAATCTTCCTCCAGCACTTCTGTCACGTTTTGACCTCCTATGGTTGATCCTGGATCGTGCAGACATGGAAAACGATCTTGAAATGGCGAGACATGTTCTTCATGTGCATCAAAATCTTGAATCACCGGCACTTGGGTTTGCACCACTTGAGCCGTCTGTTCTCAGGCAAGTACAGTCTCCCTAGAACTGTGTTATTTGAATTGTGCTAGCCCAGAAAAAAGTTGCATCCTGCACACCTTGCTTGCAGGAAGGTTGTATCTTCTTGAATGTTGAAATCAATGAAGTAATTATAGATATAGCAGGCTGAAATAATAGCATTGTTTAGTGTTTATTATCTTTGTATTTTCGTAGTTCATGGTTTGACAATCTTGATCTGATCACAGAGCATACATATCTGCTGCAAGAAGAGTCATTCCTTCTGTTCCTCGAGAGCTTGAGGAATACATTGCAACTGCCTATTCCAGTATCCGCCAAGAGGAAGCAAAATCAAACGCGCCACATTCTTACACAACTATCAGAACACTCTTGAGCATAGTCCGTATTTCCATTGTAAGTAAACATAAAACTGTGCTGTGTAAACAAGGTGCTAGCAAATGCAAATCACTCTTTTTAAACATGATTCTCCTTGCTTGTTTCAGGCCTTGGCAAGGCTAAGATTTTCAGAATCCGTCGCTCAGAGTGACGTCGATGAAGCGCTGCGACTAATGCAGATGTCTAAGTACTCTTTGTACTCAGATGATCGCCAGCGGTCTGGCCTCGATGCAATTTCTGATATTTACTCTATCCTGAGAGATGAAGCTGCGAGGACGAGTAGCATGGATGTGAGATATGCTCATGCCCTTAACTTGATCTCCAGAAAGGTAGTCTCTAACTACATCAGCCTGTTCCACCATTGCTACAACCCACTGCCCTGATTGCTAACTGAAATTCTCTCTTGTTCATATGTTTGTAAAAACAGGGGTACAGTGAGGCTCAGCTGAAGGAATGCCTGGAGGAGTATGCATCCCTGAATGTGTGGCAGATCCATCCCAGCACCTTTGACATCCACTTCATCGACGCCTGACATGGAAATCAATCGACCACCTTCTAGCATTCCATCATGATCAGAGGGTGAGGGACGCCATTGATCGAGACCTAACGAGATTGAGGAAAGTTCTAGTGATGGTGAGAAATGTACTAGTCTAGCAGAGTCATTGTTCATGTGCACCTTGGAGGAGCCTTTCTCCTTTTTCAGCGATCTCATTGGTTGACGCTTTGACACTGAAGTGTATATGTAATTCTGTTGTGTTCCGTTACCCATTAGTTGGTAAGATTTCAGACATCGGTGAATTTGTGCCATTTTGTTGGCATCAAAAAACGATTTAAACTGATTCTTAACGAAATCACTGGAAAGACGAAAGCTTCATGGATATCTGTGGTAGGATTTTGGCCTTTTAGCTACATTTTACCTACTCTTGGTAATTAAATATGGTCTGGGCTAGGCCTTTGTCGATCGAGACTGTTGAGATTTAACAAAATCTCGGTAGATGGTTGAGCTACTGGATCTTATTGCACTGTCAAAACAAAAAGTAATTTTAGACGAAGAAAAATGGATTTCTGAGTCTAATTCGATCACTAAACTCGGTCGATCAAGACTTAAGAAAATCTCGATCGACTCAGCACTAGCAATTCTGATTAAATATAGTAAGTGTGACAAGATAGTCAAAATATGTCCAGGCATGTCTGCCAAGTTTGGCGCCAACACATACAGGTTGTAGTCAGTCAGAAGTGATACTTGGTACGCGGGATGAACACAAGCTAAGCCATTTGGGTGGGATTCATTATGACAGGGCAGGAGAGAGGCGTGGCCGCGTCGGCGCGCTGCTTAATTATGGAGCTCAGGTCACCATGTGCGTCGACGGGGAGAAGACCGGCGGCGGATCAGGCGGAGGGTTTTCTCTCGAGGACCGGGTTGTAATTTCTATGTTTGTTAAGGTCCTTTCTATAATTGTGCGGGACAGCTGTCCCCTCCAGTTGTTACTGTTTTCCTTACCTTAATATAACGTAGATATCCTTTCAAAAAAAAGGTCACCATGCCGGTTTACAGTAATGGTAGTCATAGTCACAGTATGGGATGAGCGTCAGTGTCTTGATCCTGCCACGCTTCGCTAGCAGGGCGCCGTCGACGACGATATTGCAGCAGTACATCGCTCACGTAGAGAAGCTCCAGCTCCAGGCAAGGAATGCGACCGACGGCATTCATCAGCACACCGTTAGTGATGCTGCAGTCGACGAGTGTTAGGCTCTTGAGTGACAGCGACCTGCAAGAACGAACAGAACCTGACACTCAGTAAGTAGGAACTGAAATCTGGTTAAAATTCAAGAACACAAAAATCTAAAGCACCGGAAGAACTGGAGCACCTTTTGGAGATGTACTCGAGAGCTTCAACGGCGCCGAGCTTGGCGAAGATCAAAGAGAGCGTGACCAGGGGCAGCTTCGACCAGTCCGTTTCTTCCATACTTTCTTTTGTATTTTCGTGTGTATATAATATACACACACGAAAATACAAGATCCATACAAACAACCGTACCAAAGAAGACGGAAATAAAGCTTTGATATGAAAGAAAGCTGAAGACAAATGCAGAGAAGACACATGCAGAGAAGACGGGGATAAAGCTGAAGATAGACACGAAACATCTGGGCGCCAGTCGCACCCGTGAAGAAAAAGGAATCCAGGAGGACATCCACGCATGAAGTCTACAAAAAGCTACCAAGCCTAGGCATCCAGGTGGACGGTCATGCATGAAGCGTAGGAAGGCTATTAAGCCTAGAAGTATTAAATAATGGAGAGAGGCTCCTCGCGCACGGCTATAAAAGGAGGTTGCAGCCAGGCTCGAAGGGCATCAGGAAAATCATCTGCGAAGGCAACACCAGAGAGTAGCTAGAGCGAGAGAGAGAGCACTCCACTGAGCACTCTCTCCATTATTTAATACTCTCCATCATGCGTGGCTGTCCTCCTGGATTCCTTTTTCTTCATGGGTGCGACTGGCGCTCAGATGCTTCGTGTCTATCTTCAGCTTTATTCCCGTCTTCTTTGCATGTGTCTTCTCTGCATTTGTCTTCAGCTTTCTTTCATATCAAAGCTTTATTTCCGTCTTCTTTGGTACGATTGTTTGTATGGGTCTTTCGCGCCCGAATAATTGATAGTACCATATCAATATTGTTATACCTTTATAGGGATACTTTAGATATAGCTCATATTCTTCAGGATTCGACCTATGCATAGGCCTTAATATTCAATTTATTTCCGGCTTTGGATTTTGCCCATGCCCGGCAATATCCATAATATCTTCGTCTGAGAATGATATATCATATTTTTCTTCATATGTCCTCCTCATATTCTCAAACTTTTCATCCATTTCTTTTTTCAATTCTTTTAGGATGTCTTCTTTGATATCTCTTTTTCATTGTGGAGCTATATTCTCAAAATTTTCATCTATTTTCCAGTCTATGTATGATTCATCTAAGGGATCCATCCTTTTATTAGACATTCTTTGTATGTCGGAAATTTTGGTGAATCATCTTTTTTTATAACCTCGGCATATGGTGTGGCGGGAGCTTTCTTACTTCTGGCTCTATTAAATTTCTGAATATATTCTTTTGCAGCGGGTTCCATATGATAATTTATACCAAATATTCTTCTAGCTTGAGCTAGTGCTTCATCAATATTCGTATATTTCTTCCGTGATATTCCCCCAGATATTTTTGCATCTATCTTCTGAGATACTATTTCTTCAAATGATAAATATATTCCTGGTAATTGTCCTTCAAATACCACATATAGTGGCTTTTGTTCTATATGCTCAATTATTTCTGAAGTTTCTGAAGTAGGCATTGAATTATTCAATTTATTGAAATATTCGGCAAGTCTATTTAATATAGATAGCATATAGCCTTTATCTTCACGCCTATTGTTATATTGATACCAGAAATTGTCTAATATGTATTCTTGAATATCATCTAATACAATATGATCTTTTGGCTTAAATTTATATGAATTTGGTGGGAAAATTCTTAGCTTATTTTCAGCTCCAAAGCTGAATGATTCAACCCCATTGAATCCCATCATTCTCTTCATTCCTGCAAAATAGATGATCGAGAGAATAAGTCTGGTAATATATTCTCTTTACCTTTTATATGCTCAAATATAACTTTATAACCATTTCCGGTAATAATATCTTCAAATAAGACCCATCTTCTAGTTGAGCTTTTCGTACTATTGACTTGATTATAATATCTACATATGGCTTCACAGTCTGTTCGTACTGTAAATTCTTTAAATCCTAGATATAAACGAAAAGAATTTATGGCATGAATTATTATTAAAATTTCTCTATCAGTATTGTTTACAGTTTTTAATTTATAACTTCCAGAAGCATATCTACATATCTTTTCTTCTGATTTTGCTGAATATTTATTTGGTCTTTGCTTTAATATGGCTCCCCATCCTAATTGAGAAGCATCAGTTTTAATAATTAAATAGCAATTATCTAATGGTAACTCTAGTGGTTTTAATTCTTTAACCTTGTCTTTTATTAGCCTTACTAATTTAATATCTTCAGAATTGAAGTATCTTTGCCCGTTCTTTCTTAACTTTGCATATAGTGGCCCAGCAAGCTTCGCTAAGTTTTCTATGTAATTCCTAGCATAATTCACAATTCCTAAAAATTGTTATGACGACCTCCGACGGCTCCGAATCCTGATGGAAGAGGCGGCTCTCCAGCAGGTCGAGATCTCTGAGGTTCGCGCAGCTTCTCCTACTAGCACCAGGAGTCGACCTTTTCCCCCGCTAGGGAATCCACACGCCACAGAAGGTCGCCACACCAACCTAGAGCTTCATCGTCCCGCTGGGTCGGTTCATAGTTGACTCGGACTGGACCGCGATGTTCGGGACACCTTCTAGGCACGACACCGCGCTCATCACGACGCGGGAAGAGATGGCCGCCCCACCCAGTTGGTGCATAGCTGACTTGGACCAGGCTGCGATGCACGGAACACCCTTGAGGCAAGACGCTACGCTCGTCATGGCACGGGGAGAGATGACAGAGATGGTCAGCATAGCGACAGTGGCGATCGCCGCGTTACTAGCCAGCGCCGCTCTCCGACTCCTTCTGGCACGGCTTATGTGGGTCTGAAGGCGTTCGGCCCTCGCATCCGCAACATCGTCTTCCCGCCACGATTCCGAGTCACCGGCATCGATAAATACACGGGCGAGACTCGGCCAGACATCTGGCTAGCTGATTACCACACGGCATGTAGGACCAACGGAAGCAACGATTACGTTGCGATCCACTACTTGCCCCTGTTCTTAGCCGACTCGGCCCGAGCTTGGCTCACCAGCCTGCCTTAGGGCAGCATCCAGTCCTGGACCGATCTTGAGACCCTCTTCGTGAACAATTTCCAGGGCGCCTACAACAGGCCTGGGAACGCGTGGGATCTCCACAGTTGTACCAGGAAACAGGAGAGACCCTCAGAGAGTACATCCAACGTTTCTCCAAAAAGAAAACTCTCTGCCGAAAGTCCGGGAGGGCGACGTCATCACCGCTTTCTCCAAGGGCGTTCGGAGCACGGACCTCATCCACAAGATCGCACGCAAGAATCCCCAGACTACGCGTGAGCTCTTCAATATCGCAAACAACTTCGTAACTGGCGAGGATGCTATTCGCAGTGCGACCAAGGATGACAAGTGTCACACCCCGAATTTCCAAAACCTGAAAATTAGGGCCAACAAAAACTTTTTACGAAATAATGTAAACTAGAGTGCACCCGATTAAAACCTTGCACCAAATCATTCTAACCCTAAAATAAAATTAGGCCAAGACCTTCCACCTTCGATTCCCTTCCTTTCCCTAATCGGTTTAAACCTGGACCAACATATACAGCTAGGTACCCATGCGACACCTGGTAAAATTTATACATATATACGTCCCGAACCTTTTCCGAATGGCACGACCTTCTGCCACCCACTTCGCCAAGTCATATCGTGAGCATGTGCAAATATATACTGCCTTTGGATACCTACACGCATGCTAAACCCTAACGCAAGGATAAGGTAGCATCTGCGTTATATGTGCCGATACATCCGCGGCACCCTGCGGTAGCTTAGCCCAAGCCAAGGCAGGGAAGTTCCGAGAGTCTCCATAGCTGCCCCATGCCTTGCCACCCTCTGGAACCCCGGTGCCACACACCGATTCCCATCTACTGATTTAACTCGAACCTCCTCCCGAAACCCTAGTGCGGTAACACCATGCAGCAGGACATCTGCAGCCGCGGCACCTTGTCGTCAAATGGACCTGAGTCGAGATACAAAGGTTTCCAAGAGTTCCCATACCTTGCGTCACCCTGCCGCGCCCCGAAACCCTAAGTTCCGAGCCCCAAACTCTCTTCTTCCGATTAAACCCTTTCCTTCCAAAAGCCCTAAACGCAAAACCTAACGACCCTCGGCTTTCCTAAAAATTTCGGGAACATTCATGAAGCAACAAAATAATATTCCCAGCTCAAATGTGACATAAAATATCGATGCTCAATTTGGAGGTACTTGGAAATGGAAATAATGACCCCTAGGGCAACGGCGAGTCTTGACTACAGTCCTATGTGTATATACGAGTGTATCGGAGATATTTCCCCAAACTCTAGCCACCGCAGACCGTTCCCCCTACTCTGACTTCATTGCCACCGCATATACGCTAAAACTTTCCAAGTGTATATGGACACACGCACACTGAGAACCTTGCATGTGCCATTTGAATCCCTGCCACCTTTTCTCTCTCCTAAAGTATACGTACATATATACACCCCTGCCCAATTTTTACTGCGTCTACAGCACTTCATTGGTTCTCCCCTCGTGCAGTCATATGCCGCAATGCCGAAACCTCAAATCAAGCACACTATTCTTCCTTGCCACATCGCTTTCCTGGTACTGCTCCGTATTACCACGTAGTACCATGCCATTTATCACCAATGGAAATTCGGTGCCTAACTTTGCAGGCCTCCCATGAACACCTCACCTCCTTGCAATAGCGGTCAGTGCCAACCTTCCCTGGTGTTCATTACCACCTCCTGACATACCAAGCACACGCACTATTATTCTCCTGAATGAGCTGTCACAAGGTTTCAAGCCAGCTGCACACACACGTGTTCCCCTGCCATCTACTCCCAACGTGCTGTCAACTCCACTCCTACAGCACCCCCAATGTGCTGTCCTTTCTCTTCCCTATTTCTATACAGCTCCAATAGCAAATTTGAGACACGTAGCTTGCCTGTTCCAGCATTTCTACAGCAGCAGACAGACCTGCCACCACGTCACCATTGACCAACCAGCTGGCGCCTGCTCCTCCCTCCTCTAAGCTTTCCATCCCCTCACACTTGAGCACCAGCCGAGCACCCTCCCTGCTTATCCCATGTCCCAATCCTCAACTCCCTTGCGTCCAAAACTTGAGCAGCTAAAGCTTCAGAGCCCTATTCCTTTCCCTTCATTCATCCGTAGCTCGAGCAAGCTCCTCCCTCCATCTCCGTGCGCAGTTGCCCCTCTCCTCTTTAGCCGCAGCAGCTAGCAAGAAGAAGCAGATGAGCTGAGCTGTTATCATTAAAGGCCAGCTCACCTCACATCCATTCCCCAAAGTCTCAAGCAGTGCTCTCCCCCTCAGTTCCTCTTCACTCGGTCCACCCGCAGTTGAGCTCAAGCTCCTGCCCCTTCCTTGCCGAGCGCCCGCAGCTCCTTCCTTCAGCCCCAGTAATGGTGACCGCTCCCCAAGTCGCTTCCCCCTTCAGCTCCGGTCGTGAACCACCGCGGCCCCTCCCCTTTTGGCGGGACCCACCTGCCCCGGGTCCATCCGAGACATCCGCCGCCGCCTGGTTCACCTGCTCGCTCGGCCACGCCGCGCGCCCATAGCTCTGCCGCCGTCGGGATCTACAGCAGCCGCGCCTCTACCCCAACTCTAGCCGGAGCACCGCTCCGACCTCGGCCGCTCCGTTCATCCCCAACCAGCTCGCCTCGCCGCCAGTGAGTCCTGCCGAGTCACCTCAAGCAGCCACCGGATCCACTCAGCGCCGAGCTCAACCCCAACCCCTTTCCAAGCACCGAGCTCACTCCCTCTTGTTTTCCCTTAGCTCTCTTCACCGTCTCTGCTCAGGCCTCGCCTTACCAAGCAGCCAGACCTCCTTTGCTCTTCCCCGTGCCCTGGATTTGGCCATAAGCTTTAAGGTCGAGCAGCCAAACTTCGCCACCCTTCCTTGCCCGAACACCAAGCTCAGATCCGGCAGCACCGCGTTGCAGTTTTTCCCACCGCGGCAACCCCGCAGCAGTGCCGCGTCGCAACCTCCCCGCCGCGGCAGCGCGCATCCAACACGACAACGAGGTGAGCTCTCCGACCTCCCCATACTCCCAACCGACCGAGCTCGTGCGCCTCTCCGATGCCCCGAGCCAGTGGTCCACCTCCTTCTCAATGTTCTTGTGCTTGGAGCGTTCGGACAGAGCAGTAACTCTGGGAAGACACGGAGTTATCCAATGCATAGTGCAATTAGGGCAGCCATCGCTAGGTGCTGAAGATTAATCACGCATGAAGTCCACCGGTTCGGTGCAGCCAAGTTTAGACGTTTTGAGTACTTTCGGACAACATACCTATTATGGAACGTGGAGTTGTTTGGAGCTGAGCATGTTTGCGACAGGTAAACACTTTGGCCTCTGGCATCTGTTGCTAAAGATCAAGCTGCCGGATGTTGAATGATGACTAAGCATAATTAATGCCCATGGCCTGTAACCAATAGCTACTGCCTTTAAAATTATAGTTGGTTCAGTCGCACACGGACGTTAACGTTCCAATACGTAAAGTTTGGACAACTACAATAACTCCTTAGCCGTAACCAAACCTGAGAACTAACTGGCTCACTATGTCATCCCAGACTTAGCTAAAGAACAGATGAGTTTAGGTTGATACCAATGTCCCTAACTCACCCCTAACCACTGAGAAGTATATGGATCAACGTATGAATATCTCTTCGCTGATATAGTTCAAAGTAAAATAGATCTTGTATCTATCGTATAAAATCAGGAGCCCCATCTCGTTCCGCTACTACTCCAATCCAAATGGCACTTCCAATACCTGCCACTTACTTGTTCCACCGTGGCAGCTAGCGGCAACTGCCGCAGCTACCTTGCCCCTGTCGCGGCAAGCCACCTCTGCCGCGGCAAGCTACCGCCATTGCCGCCTTGCTACTACCGTGGCAAGCCATTACTGCTGCCACCCTTCCCCTACCGTGGCAAAGCAGCTGCCGCTGCCGCTGTCGCTTAGCTACTGCTCATCGTAGGGGTAGCTAAGTTTCGTCTCACCTCTAAGGCAGATAGAGAAAACCCTAACGCGGCATAAGCGTCAATGAATCGCAAAGGCTAACCCTACGCCTTATAATTGCACGAATTGGTTACTCTGGCTTTGCATTCGATGTTTTCGGTTCTTTCTTGCATCGTTGATTTATTCATCGTTCTTTCGACGTGTAGATATCGACATTAGGAGATATCGCGCGACGGAAAATTCGGACAATTGACAAATCGGGTTCAGGACCGAGCGCCGGACAATATTGCCAGGCAAGCATTCCCACTTTGACCATGTTGAATCCTATAATTGCAAAGTATATTTATATTGTTTACGAAAGTGCATGCTATGTGTTATCACTGATATTTTATGTGGGAATAGTTACACCCAGTAGTTGCAATAGCTTAGGTCTGATAACCCTATCCTTGTAGCCCTAGTATTAACTGTTGATCACGGTATGATCGGCAAATAATTAGGAATATAGGCATTAGCCCTGCTTAGCCCTGCTTAGAAATAAATCCTATTTTTGAAACCGCTACTACAGACTCCTTCGGGATTTGGGAATAAAACCCTCGGGCTGGCAGTGCCGTCCGAGGTGATATTTTAAAGATGTTGCTAAAACCCCAAGTGAAAAATGGAGATTGATTTTGATTCGGGTGAGAAATGTAAGGGTGTTATGGGTGATGATGGAGTAGCCGGAAGCTACATGGGTGCTGGGTGATGAAATGGAGTCTTGCTCGAATCGCTTAAGGACCGAACCTAAGTGCCGCTAAACCGGTTCCTTACCGTACGTCCACATGACCTTTATGGGAAGGTCTTGGTGTAGTAGCCCGGCAAGTATTAGAGTCTGGACCCGTGGGAAGTATGGGAATGTGCTAGTTGGATGAGTCTCTCTAGAGGGTCTCTACACGATATGGGGGTAGAGATCCGACACAGAGATGAGTCCGCTCCGGGTTGTGGTGTCAGGCTGCTTGGACACAAACAGAGTTGGGTAGATCTTGTCTAGCGGGGCCAGCTTTAATATGGAAGCGGGTGAAAGCCTCGTTGTAATATCCCTGTCAGTGCACGGCGCGCAGTGTACCCAGGGTGACTTACATCTTGTGGGTAAAGCCGTACAACCTCTGTAAAGTGTAAAACTATTCGAATAGCCGTGTCCTCGGTCATGGACATGAACCGGTAAGGCCACACACTGGTTAGACCAAGTTTTGCTTGCGAAAGCTGGGAAAAGGGATTAAGGACGTGGGCATGATGTGTTCATAGTGTGCAATTAAGGCCACGCTGCGGTGGCAAGGAATTGTAGGAGAAAGGTTTACAGCTGTATTGGCCAATGGGTGAATGGTCATACAGGCTGCTGTCATAGAACCTAGCTACCGATCGGATGGAGCTGTCGGTCGAGGGATGGAGCTACCTAAGGGTAGATGGAGCCATCGACGACAGAAGGAGCTATCGGTACTAGGAAGTTAAAGTTGAGTAGCGGTGTCTACTCCATGAAATGAGATAAGTTGTTATATTTACCATACCACAGATTTTGAAATGCTTTTACAATTAGCTATTCTAGTATTTAAATGCAAAACTTACATTTCTGCACAACCAACAACCTAGGGTAGAGCTATCCCTTGATCTATTCCCTGCATGAAATATTATCGTATATTTCCTCCTGTGGGAATAGCTTGCGAGTACATTCCATGTACTCACCTGGCTTGTTGATTTGGCCAGACGAAGGAGACGTCAATTCCAAAGAAGAAATTACGATCGCGAAAACTAGGGCGTCACCCCAGTCAGTTGCCTGTCAGGTATGGCATATTGATGGGCACCATTACTGTTGGATTTTCCGCTGCAAGTTTATAGCCGTTGGGCTACAGGTATCAGATGAACGACCTTAACGGTCTATTTAATTGATTACGCATGTATGACAATGATATTCTGGTTAACTCGTGTGTATCGGCTACTGATCCAGGGACCGGTACAGAGATCACGAGGGAGTTCCCGGCCTTAAAACCGGGGGCGCCACAACAAGGGGAAGGGCAAGGCTCCTGAGTCCCCCAAAATGAAGGATTGTCTCGAGTCGCCCAAGAAGAAACACCGGAAGTGCAAGAGTGGAGACCTCGTTGCCGCTGCCGAGCGCGCTCTGCAGCGCCGTCCTCAGCGCGGTAATGCCACTTTTGAGGAGATGATGGTCCAGCCGTGTCACTTCCATGGTCCGAAGTCAAACTACCTCACACGCCCTAAAGAAGCTGAACAAACCTTTCGCCCCTAGCCAGAACAAAAAGGAGCCTCCTCTAAATGGGGACGCCGAGTTCCCAAAGGAGACGGCGTGCCTCATGATCTTCGGCGGTCCGAGTGGCTACGAGTCCAAGCATCACCAGAAGCTCACGGACCGCGAGGTCAACACGATTGAGCCGGTTGTGCCTCAGTACCTGCGATGGTCCGAGTCCGTCATTTCTTTCGACCGCTCGGATCACCCTGACTACATATCCCACCCCGGAAGGTTCTCCTTGGTGGTGGACCCAATCATCCACGGCGTCCACCTCACCAAGGTCCTCATTAACGGAGGGAGTGGTTTGAACATCCTCTACCCCAAAATCCTGGACGACATGAAGATTTCTCGCTCAGAGATCAAGCCCACCGGCTCACCCTTCCACGGGGTTGTGCCCGGCAAGCTGGCAAGGCCACTTGGGCAGATCGTGTTGGCCGTCACTTTCGGTACACCCGACAACTTTCGGACCGAGTTCCTTACTTTCGAGGTCGTCGACTTCCCAGGCTCGTATCATGCCATCCTGGGGCGACCCTGCTACGTCAAATTCATGGCCATCCCTAGCTATGTCTACCTGAAGCTCAAGATGCCAGGTCCCCACGGGATAATAATAGTGCAAAGCAACTTCCAGCACGCTTACGCGTGTGACCTGGAAAACTGCAATCTCGCTGCAGCCCAAATCGCAGCAGCCAAGCTTGACAGCCTCAAGTCGGCTGTGGTCGAGGAAGCACCCCCGGCTAAAAAGACTTCAACATCAATATCATTTCAGTCGGCGTGGGATACCAAGACAGTCCAGATCAATCCGGATGACCCTTGCAAAACAATGCAGATCGGCACTGCGCTAAGCGACAAATAGGAAAGCGTGCTCGTCAGCTTCCTCCACGACAATCGAAACATCTTTACATGGACATCCTCGGACATGCTTGGAGTCCCGAGGGATGCTGCCGAGCACTCTCTGAACGTTCGAACGGATGCCAAACCGGTCAAGCAGTGCCTGCGCCGCTTTGCTGAGGATAGGCACAGAGCAATAGGAGAGGAGATAGCCAAGTTTCTGTCGGTTGGCTTTATCAAAGAAGTGTACCACCCTGACTGGTTAGCAAACCTAGTTCTTGTTTGCAAAAAGAATAGAAAATGGAGGATGTGCGTTGACTACACGAGCCTCAACAAAGCATGTCCCAAATATTCCTTCACACTGCCTCGCATCGACTAGGTGATTGACTCCACTACCGGCTGTGAAATTTTGTGTTTTCTCGACGCCTACTCGGGCTACCATCAGATCAAGATGAAGAAGGACGAGGAGATCAAGACGTCGTTCATCACTCCATTCGGGGCCTTCTGCTACGTCTCCATGCCTTTCGGTTTGAAGAACACCGGCGCTATGTATCAACGGTGCATACAGCGCTGCCTCCAGGGGTAGATTGGCAGGAACATGCAGGCCTACGTTGACTTGGGGGAGAAAGAGGATCTCCTGACCGACTTGGGGGAGACGTTCTCCAACCTTAGGTGTTTCAACATGAAGCTCAACCCAGAGAAATGCGTTTTCGGAGTTCCTTCAGGAAAGCTACTCGGCTTCATCATTTCCGAGCGAGGAATTGAGGTTAACCTAGAGAAAATCGATGCCATCATCAAAATGGGACCACCAAAAAGCCTCAAGGATGTCCAAAGGCTAACCGGGTGCATGGCAGCCATTAGCCGATTCATCTCTCGACTCAGCAAAAATGCCCTGCCCCTCTACAAGCTCCTGAAGAAATCAGACACCTTCATCTGGACATCTGAGGCCCAAGACACCCTCGACGGACTGAAGAAGCTCTTGACCATGTCCCCGGTGCTGGTTTCCCCGATGCCCAACGAACCGCTGCTCCTTTACATCACAGTGACTACCCAGGTGGCTAGCACTGTCTTGGTCGTTGAGCGCTCCGAGACAGGCCACATCCAAAAGGTTCAGCGCCCGATCTACTTCATCAGCGAAGTGCTTTCCGAGTCCAAGGCACGGTACCCACAAATATAGAAGATCATCTATATGGTGTTCATAACGTCTCGGAAGTTAGTGCACTACTTCCAAGGACACCCGATTACGGTGGTCAGTTCCTTCCTGATCGCTGACGTCATCAACAATCGCGACGCCACTGGAAGGATTGCTAAGTGGGCAATGGAACTAATGTCATTCAGCATAGTTTACGCCCCTGCATGGCTATCATGTCTCAAGCTCTTGCTGACTTCATGGCCGAGTAGACGGAAGTCTAATCCTCGCCCTCTGTCGTCGACCTAGAACATTGGACGCTCTACTTCGACGGTTCACTGATGCTTCAGGGCGCAGGGGCTGGCATCGTGCTCATCTCTCTGAAAGGGGAACGCTTCAAGTATGTGCTACAAATCCACTTCCCGGCGTCTAACAACGTCGCTGAGTACGAAGCCTTACTACACGGCCTACGCATTGCGACCTCACTCGGAAATCACCGGCTCCTCGCCCGTGGAGACTCCGAACTGGTGGTCAGGCAGGTCATGAAGGCATGGTCGTGCAGAGACCCCGTCATGGAAGCCTACTGCCAAGAGGTACGCAAGCTTGAAGTCAAGTTCAACAGCTTCGAGCTCACGCACGTCCTCTGCCGAGACAACGAGACTGCAGACGCACTCGCCAAGCTGGGGTCCAGTCGGGATGTCGTCCCATCTGGAGTTTTCTTTCAGGAGTTGCATGCCCCCTCCATCAAGGTGGAGACAGCGTCCGAGCCCGAAGAACCACACCCCGAGGGATCCGATAGCATCCAGCAGACTTCGCAAGAGGTCTTGGTCATCAGTCCCAACTGGACGATGCCCTTCCTCGACTACATCCTACGGGACACGCTCCCACAGGATCAGACCGAAGCACGACGCCTTGCGAGGCGTGCTAAGGCCTACGTCGTAATCGAATGTGACCTTTACAAGAAGAGCACCTTCGGAATTCTCCAGCGGTGCATATCTCAAGACCAGGGGAAGCAACTGCTGCATGATATTCACTCGGTAGTCTGTGGGCACCACGCGACGCCGAAGTCGCTAGTCGGGAAAGCCTTTCGACAGGTTTCTACTGGCTGACTGCCGCCTCAGATGTTGAGCACATTGTGCGCACTTGCGAGGGATGCCAGTACTTCGCCCGACAGACACACTTGCCGGCTCAAGCACTCCAACCTAAACCGATCATGTGGCCTTTTGCTGTTTGGGGTTTGGACATGGTTGGTCCCCTCAAGAAGTCTCCCGGAGGCTACACACATCTCTTCATCGCCGTCGACAAGTTCACCAAGTGGATTGAAGCCAAGCCAGTTGCCACGATCACTGCTGAATGGGCCGTCGAGTTCTTCCGGGTCATCGTCTACTGGTTTGGCGTCCCCAATAGCATCATCACGGACAATGGCACTTAGTTCACCGGCGGCGCCTTCCTCCGATTCTGTGATGACTACAACATTGGCTTCAGCTTCGCTGCAGTGGCACATCTACGCACAAATGGGCAGGTTGAGCGTGCTAATGGTCTGATTATGCAAGACATCAAACCTTGGATCTTCCAGCGCCTAAAAAAGTTTGCAGGCCAATGGGCAGCAGAGTTGCCCTCGGTGCTTTGAAGCCTGCGAACTACACCCAATCGGTCAACCGGTTACACTTCTTTCTTCATGGTATATGGAGCCGAGGCTGTACTGCCGACTGATTTGGAACATGGATCCCCGCACATCCGTGCTTACGCCGAGGACCAGTCGGAGGAAGCAAGACAAGATGCTGTTGACCAGCTTGAAGAAGCACGAGAAGTTGCCTTTCTTAGGTCAGCCAAATACCAGCAGGGTTTACGACTCTATCATAGCCGTCACATCCGCGGGCGCGTTCAACATTGGCAATTTGGTCCTGCACCGAGTCCAGTCCAACAAGGACAAGCACAAGCTCTCGGCACCATGGGAAGGCCCATACGTGGTCGCTGAAGTACTACGCCCGGGGGCTACCGGCTGAAGGATACGAACGGCAACCTCATCACCAACGTCTAGAACATTGAACAGCTACGTCGTTTCTACGCTTAAACTTTGTACTCCCATATTTTAAGTATGAATAAATGAATAAATATTTCTTCGCTCCATCCGAGTAACTCTTGGGGTTTCCGACTGGCCCGTTATGTAAGCTCATAGCTACGCATAGCAGACACTCGGGCCTTTCTCTTTCAACAATTATTTTAAGTACTGTGTAAAAAGCTTGACGTTAACTCTTTGTCTTCGATCGCTGGTCTACACCACAACCCTGCGCTACACGGGAAACAGCCCACGGCTAATCCCTACACAACGGGGGCTACGACGGATTGGCAAGAGCACATACAAGGGGCTAACTTACACACGAATGAATTTTGCGAAAGAAGAGATTAATAAACACAGAATGAGGAAACCAAAATATGCATCAAGCAAGTTGCACTTGGCCTTCCCGAGTACTTCAAAAATGTATATAGAATAGTTCACTCGTTTGATGCCCTATCCTACAGGTCAACACTGTCCATGATGGTGTTCGCCGCAGACTGGACCTCCTCCATCAGCACGGACAGCTCTTCATCGGTGGTGTTGGCGGCAAGTCCTTCCCCGATCACTCCAATGTCGAGTGAAGGGTAGTGGGACTTTGCCACTGAAAGCGCCAATTGGGCTCCGGACCGTGTAAACTCCTTCAGCAAAGTCTTTGCCTGCTCAGACACTTGCTGAAGGTGCGCCACGATAGCTTCCGCGTGTGCCAGAGTTGGGTCGGCCTCCCAGAGGGCATCGCAGGCCGTAAGAGCAGCCGCCTTCAAGGACCCGGCTGTTAGATGCACTTTTTCAAAGCGTGTTTGAAACACTGCAAAAGGCCACAAGGCTACGTCAGCACATCACTCAACAGATTCCGGCTGATCGGATAGGAGTCGGGGGCTTACCAGCGGCGGCGTCCTGCACTCCCCTCAGAGAAGATTCAATGGCAGCCTTTTCCTCCTCCAGCTGCCGGACATGGGCCCTCACCGCCTCAAGTTCTTTCTTGAGTTTGGAGGCCTCGTCTTCAGCAGCTACAGAAGATGTTACGAACAGTTAGCACAGCAAAAGCAGACCAACGAAGCTCGAGTTCATTACCTTGAGCCCGGGCAGCCTCCCTGAATGCCTCCTGCTTCACCGACGCAACCTCGACCTCCCGCGCGAGCACTTGCTCCTGTGTCGCGCGGAGGGTGCCCTTCAGATTATCCCACTCGGCCTTGCGCCGGCCTAGTCGGTCAAAGGCAGGAAGTTTTTCCTGAAGGAACTCGGTCTTATCCCGAGACCTCTTGGTTAAAATCTGCGCAGATGCCAAAGCAAGTTAGCTACTCAGGAAAATTAATCAAAGACCCTCCGCTCGGTTCCATGAACCGAGTGGAGGCTTGGGGCTACACCCATTGGGTGCACTAGTCGTGTCCCAATGCAGAATCTACAGGCTAACAAAGAACCTCCGCCCGACTGCTCTAGTCGGCCGGAGGCTCGGGGGCTACACCCGAAGGGGTGTACTGTCTGTGCATTCACGGCACAAAGTGAAGAAAATACAAGGAAAAAAAATACCCTCATCAATGGCTAAATCTTGCTGTCCACCAAGTAGGCGCTCTCCTTCACGGTCTCGATATTTTTCTTCAAAGACTTCAACAACTTCGAGAGCTGGTCTCCGAGTTGGTTGGCGGCGCCTATTGCCTCCTCCGACTCTTCCAACTCTCGGACGTCGTCGATCTCCCACAGGACTTTATCCCGCTTCGAGGGGTTCATCTGGTAGACCCGAAGCGGCTGGTATTCCACGTGGAAGCCCGGCGGAGGCGGTGGCATGTGGCCAACATTGATCTCCTCCACCGACAGCACCAGCGTCCCCTTGGGACGCAGCGGGACGATCCGCGCTGCCCCCCAACTAGGACCCGCCTGCTCAGTGGCAGTGGGAGCTTGCGCTCCAGCGACGGACTCCTCCGGCTGATGGGCAGGCGGTGGGGTCGAAGGCGCACCACCCTGTCGAGAAGACGACTGCGGTGAACGGACACCGGCTGCTCTCGGGGAAGATGATAGTCGGGGGTCCGACCTCACCGTGTCGTCACCTTGACCAGATCCCTGGGCACTCGGCTTGCCCCTTGGGATATCCCCCGTCCTCTTCGGTCTACAAAGGTAAACATGATTATCACTACTCTCCACTATAAGGAAGGGCGGAGGGCACTCACTCAGTGACATACCTGGCAGATCTCGGCAAGTGAATACGTTTCTTAGGCCCTGGGGCCCATTTCACTGTTGTGGCAGTCGCTGGGGCCGCCGGCTTCGAGGAGCCTCCTTGCTTCTCGGCAGCAGCAGACGTTGCTGGGGCAGGATGGGCAGAGGAGCTGCCCTGTCCCCTGAAGGTGGCATCGGCCGTTCGTTTCCCCTCCTCCGAATGAGGGGGACCTCGTCTTCATCCTCCTGAAGGTTTTCTTTAGGAGTTGCCGCAGTCAGCGGTGGGGCGCTGGCCTCCTTGGCCGCGGTCGTTTTCCCCTTCGACGACTCGGCGGCGGCGGTGGAGGTCCTGGCCCCCTTCTGCGGCGGTTATTCGCTGCTTGGGCCACCGGTATACGGTGGTTGGTTCCAAGGCTCGTTCTTTGGGAGCGGAGTCTTGGAGTTGAATCCAAAAAGATCCTGCAAAGTCAGATTGCATAAACGAAGTCAAAGTATGACTCGGCTACAACACAGACTACGAGTATCAATGACAGAAGATCGATTGCTTACCTTGCTCGGGGGGTTGGCTAAGCTGAAGGGCACCGGATGCCCTGAGGTGTCCAGGTTCGCGTCCTAAGTCACCAGCCTCCCGACTCGGCTCCGCACGTCCTGCTCTGTGAGCACATCGGCTGACTCCTGGGTCACGTCCTGATGATTGATGTACTCATACATCAGATGGACCCTCAGCTTGGCGGGCTGGATTCGACAGCTGATGAATGTCGAGATGACCCCGACTCTGGTGACTCCCGCCTTGAGCACTCGGGCTAGGTGCCCGCGAAGGACTTCAACCCCGGGGCGCTCCCAATCCTGTGGGGAGCTCGATCTAGCTCATCTTGCTCTCGGGAGGATGGCCTTCGAATCTTGGAAGCGAAGGCTCGAGGTTGGAGCAGTAAAACCATTCCGAGTGCCACCCTTTGTTGGACGACTGGAATGGGATTTCAAGGTAATTCTTGACAGCGCCGGCTCTCAACTGGAATCCAGCGCCCCCTACTACAGCTGGCTTAATCTTGCTGAGCTGAGGCTTGACAACAAAAATATGCTTCCAAAGGGCGAAGTGCGGATTTATCCCTAGGAAGCACTCGCACAAAGTAATAAAACAAGCCACATGCAGCATGCTGTTGGGGTTGATATTATGCAGCTCCAGCCCATAGAAGTACAATAATCCACGCAGGAAAGGGTGGGCTGGCACAGAGAACCCACGGGAGAAAAAGGGAGCATGGACAACGATCTCACCCGTGTTAGGGGTGGGGAAGTCTTCTCCATCGGCGGCTCGCCACTCGATCAGCTCCTTGGGAGGCAGCACCCCTGCCTCCACCATAGCCTGCAACTTGGTCTCGGTCATTGTGGATTTCACCCACGGCGCCATCAGATCAATCGGGAAGCCCTCTTCGTCGAGCGTGGACCACGGCGTCGCGATTTCCTCCTCCCCAAACAGATCTGCTTCCTCAATGATGGTGGGCATTCCCCTTCTGCGATGGTTTTTTTGGATTCCCGATCTGGACGCAGCTGGCTAGGATGGGAGAGCAGATGCGCGGAGCACTACGCAGTGACGAGATGGGCGCTACGTAGCGGCGTGATGGGTGAAATGGTGGCAGCGGCGCAGGTTGAGGAGGCGATGCAGCGTCTCCGGGCTTGTGGTGCGCTGAGAAGACGAAGGGGTGACGGGCGCTGAGGAGGTAAAGTGTGAAATGAAGAGGGGTAAAGCGGTTTTCACCGTGTCTCCTCGCTTTATGTGGGATGACAGCCTGGGTGGCGCGGCGTTTCCGCTTCTAGCGGCTGTTGGGCCTGGGGTTTCAACGGTCGGCCCACGGGGGTTAATAGCCGTTTGGAATACACCCCAAATAAATAATGATGGTAACGTGCCTCTAACGGGCAGCTAGTCGGTTACCGAACAATTTGGGACCGAAGTGTTACAGTTCGCAGGGTTTCGGTGATTGACCTCGAGGGGTCTACAATCACTTGAATACACCGAGTGAAGGGCAACTGAAGTGCACCTCCAGCAGGTCACTAGTCGGACACCAAAAAACTCTGGACCGAAGCACTACAGTTTGTGTTCTGGTTCTGGCACGAAATCCGAGGGTATTTCCCCAAAGGGACACTAGCTGGACCCGGGCCACTCGGGAAACCAGGTACCACTCGGGAGTTTGGTCGGGATTCATGGTATGCCCCCCGCTGGGTCGATAGCCGGTTTCCATTCGCTGAAAATGACCAGATACCACTAGGACTTACCCGTTATTAGCTCACCTGCCATGGTATTCCTACCCTACGGGTGAATATTATTCGGCTTATTATTTTATTCCATAGGAGTTCTAAGAGTCCCTCACAATCTCCCTGCAAGCAACAAGGGGGCGCGCTCAGGCGGGTACCACTTGGGAAACTTGCCCAAGGGAGAAGGCAAAGAGCACTTGGTTTGGGCGGAGGCGTTACAAAGACAAGCTGCAGCCAGATCGTGAAGAACTCGGGGGCTACTGACGATGACATAGCACTCGGGTATCGTCAAGGAGGACAAAACCGGCCCTCTGGTCATAGGGTGGGCTGGGCCGACTGCTCGAAGTCCGACTTCTATACGGGGGGCTACCCGATATCTCTGGTTCTAGTTGTAACCGATTAGGAGATTTACTTGTAAACCGATCTAGACTCATGTAACCCTGCCCCTATCGCCTATATAAGGTAGGGTAGGGATCCCCGATCGGTGGAGCTTACATATTTTAGATATACATAAACCCTAGCAACCTAGAGAACTCTTGTCGAGGTCTTGCCGCATACGGTACACGAGCAATATCATCCACCAAACACAGGACGTAGGGTATTACCTCTTCCCGAGGGGCTGAACCTGTCTAAACTCTGTGTTCCATGTGCACCCATCTAAATCTGCTACGCGTACGCTATCCCATGTTCATTATTGCCGGATCAAAACACCGATAATATTATTATTGTGTGTGTTGCTTATACGCTTGGAAAATATGCGGCATACTCCCTCCCTCCACAAATGTAAGGCGTGCACGGAATTTTAGGTTCAACTTTGACCAACAATTAAGCCAATAATATTAAATTATATAATATAAAAGTGATACCATTTGAAAATACGTTTGAATATGAATCCAATGATACCACTACTATCTTTACTATCTATAAAATTAGAGTTGGTGGTATTGGTGATGGTAGGTCGCCTTCCCGTGGACCATTTGATCGCTCATCAACGGTCATGATTTAGGCGGTGGCAATTTTGTAATATTAGATCATATCCAACAACCAATCTCAGCTATAACCACCTGTTCTTATCTATGCTTAATCTTATCTATCCATGTGTGACAAACAATCACAGCTCAATCTTATCTTAAATAACAACACTAACAAATATCTGTTAGATATAACCACTCAATCTTATCTATAAGCAATCTTATCTTAAATAACAACACTAACAAATATCTATTAGGTGGAGTAACAACACTAACAATAGTTACGATTGAAATAGAGAGATCATTTTATCAACATTTTTAGACACCTTTCTTTTGTCCCGTTGCAGCGCACGGGTACCTTACTAGCGTCATATAATTCAATAGTATTGATTTAATTATTGGTCAAAGTTGAACTTAAAATTCCATGCACGTCTTATATTTGTGGATGGAGAAAGTACATGATAGTTTTTCGACGATAGTTCATCCGAACGGTAACGGAAACGTGTGCCCTGTGTTCAGGCATTCGGTAGAGATTTTACACGTATCTGCTCGTACATGTGCCGCGGGGCTTATGTGATGACACTTGTCATTGTTTTTTCAAGGATTTGTTAGGAAACGCTCGAATCAAAAGGGTGCCGCTCTGTGTACCATGTTGCTGTTTTCCCGGGGGTTAATGGCACACGGGAAAAAGCTTCTTTTCTTGGTCTGGCCCATGCTGTCCCAGCCCAGCCCAGCACAAAAGAACTGCCATTCCAGACCAACCCAGCACCAAAAAATGCCATTCCTGCACAGCTGACAACCCAGCCCAAAATAAATAGAGGGAATTGCCTTATTACCACTAAAATTTCTTCCCCTCTCCAAAATACCACCCAAACACCACCACTTTTTAAAATACCACTCAATTCAATACCCGCTACACCAAAATAACACTTCCGTCCGCTGCCGCTACCTCCTATCCCGTTCGCCGGCACCTTCCCTCCCCTGTCCCGTCCGCCTCCGCTCCCCCTTGGTCCAGCGGCGCGCGGCCTCCCCGAGCTGAGCACGGCGGCGCGGGCGCCTCCCCTCCCATTTCCCGTCTGCCTCCGCTCCCCCCTGGTCCAGCGGCCCGCAGCCTCCCCGAGCTGAGCACGCGCCCAGCACGGCAGGTGGATCCCAAGCAGGCCCGGCGAGCGGCGCAGTGCGGCGGGAGCGGCGGCATCCCGAGCAGGGCCGGTGGGCAGCGCAGCGCGGCGGGCGTGGCGGCATCCCGAGCACCCCCTCCCCTGTCCCGTCCGCCGGTGCGCCCCCTCCCCTGTCCCGTCTGCCTCCGCTCCCCCGGTCCAGCGGCCCGCGGCCTCCCCGAGCCAAGCACGCGCCCGGCACGGCAGGTGGATCCCGAGCAGGCCCGGCGAGTGGCGCAGTGCGGCTTGAGCGGCGGCATCCCGAGCAGGGCCGGTGGGCAGCGTAGCGCGGCGGGCGTGGCGGCATCCCAAGCACCCCCTCCCCTATCCCGTCCGCCGGCGCGTCCCTTCCCCTGTCCCGTCCGCCTCCGCTCCCCTCGGTCCAGCGGCGCGCGGCCTCCCCGAGCCGAGCACGCAGGCGGCGTGGCATCCCCGAGGGGAGCACGCGGGCGGTGCGGCGGTGCTACAGGCGGGCGGCACGCGGCGGCGCGGCACGCGGGCAGGCGGCGGTACTAGTGGGCGGCGCGGCAAGCGGGCGGCACGCAAGCGGCGCCGTGGGCGGGCGCACGCGGGCAGTGCACACGGGCGGTGCGGCGACGCTGTAGGCGGGTGGCCCGCGGCGGCGCGGCATGCGGACAGGCGGCAGTGTGGCGGCACGGCAAGCAGGCAGCACGTGGGCGGCGCGGCAGGCGGGTGCATGCGGGCGGTGCAGCATACCCGAGCCGAGCACATTCCAGGTTTTGGGTATTTTGAAAAAAGAAAATTTTGACCAAGCAGTTGACTAACGGACTTGAGTGGTAAATAAACAGCAGTGCTATTTTGGAGTGATGGAAATTGAATTGAGTGGTATTTTGGAGAGAGGTAATGTTTGAGTGGTATTTTGGAGAGGGGAAGAAACTTTAGTGGTAGTGAGGCAATTCTCTCAAATAAATACCATTTCGACACCGTTAACACAGCCTAGTACCAGACTTTTGCCCATTAATTCATCTCACAAATATTGAACCATTCAAGCCCAGCTAACATAGACCACAAACCATAACATCTTCAAATACAAATTGCTCTAGAGTGCAAAAAGTTCACAGATACACAAGTTAACACATATACATTGCAACAGTCCACACATACATAACCAGGTTACACAATTCTAAAGTTCACACGTACACAAGTTAAGACAGCACATTTTCACAAACCTGGCTATCCTCTAGCATTGGACTCCACATGATCTCCATTTGGGCTGGTAGGACCATCTCCGGCTTGACAATCAAGAGCAGTAGGATTTGCAGTTGATCCCGCCGTTCCCTATTATTTCAATAAGTAATGAAGTTGGCATTAGGTGAAATTTGTTATTGTAAGGCAGATATGTATTCAGGAAATCTTGCTGGTTCCATCATATAGGAGCTAAACTTGCATGACAATGTTAAACCTAGGCTAATAGCAGTCTAATGCTTAAACCACAGCAGTAAATGTCAAAACAAGTGAAAAGAACCAACCGGAGTAGATAATATAGTCGTAGGTGGCCTTGGAGTAGCGCCATCCATTATGCCCTGCGGAGAAGACAACACTTCATTAAACTAGCCCCAAGGTAGCTAAGTGACCTAAATTTATATGTACAACTAACTTGGAGTATTGCCTCCATCCGCAGCCTTGCCGCTCTTTCGGCTGCTAAGTCCTTGAGTTCCAAAATCAGGTCAACTGTTGGCCTGAGTCGTGTTTGAGGGCGTATATCATCCACTGATCCACTACTCGACACTAAGCGCTCGAACAAACTTATCCGTGAGTTAATGAAGCCATCAGCCATCATTTGCGGACATATTTCTTGCTCTTTCCAGCCTTATAAACTGCCACTGTGTCAATGGATGGATGCATGACATCAAAGTCCGGGCCATGAATCTGCCTAGCTGCCTCGGTATATGCCTCCTGCTTAGGGAAATTTATTTTAACCATAAACACTAAAAATAGAGTGAAAACTAAATAAAATATGAAAAATACGCAGCAAATACAAGTATAGAAGAGAAATTAGTACACATGTCTTATAGATCCAAATTCCATGCCCAATATGTACCACACTTTCCAAAAGTTGTACTCCCTCCATCCACAAATGTAAGGTGTGCACGGAATTTTAGGTTCAACTTTGACCAATAATTAAACGAATACTATTGAATTATATGACATAGTAGTGGTATCATTGGATTCATATTCAAATGTATTTTTAAATGGTATCACTTTTGTATTATATAATTTAATATTATTGGTTTAATTGTTGGTCAAAGTTGAACCTAAAATTCCGTACTGTGGCGTACCCGGTTTTAAGGCCGGATAATCCCTTGTGTTTACTGTATCGGTCCCATGATCAGTAGCTGGTACACACAAGTTAACCTGAATATTATTGTCATACTCACAAATATCAGCAACGGAAATATAAATAGACCTTCAGGTCGAGGTCCTTTACCTGTAGCCCAGTGGCTATAAATTTGCAGCGGAAATCAAGCGGTGATGTGGCCCATCAGTGTGCCATACCCGACAGGCAACTGACTGGGATTACACCCTAGCTTTCGCGAACATAATTGTATCTTCAGAGTCGATGTCTCTTTCGTCTGGCCAAATCAACAAGCCAGGTGAGTACATGGAATGTACTCGCAAGAATCCCACAGGAGGGAATAACAAATGTATTGCATGCAAGGCTTGTTCAAGAAGTGGCTCTACACTAAATTGAATGTTGTGCGGAAAAATAAGTTCTTAATTGAAATACGGAATAGTAGATTCAAGAGCATTTTCGAAATCAAGTTCGTCTATGTCGAGACAGTATTCAGTGCTAGACGTTTCAGTTGAACAGTCATCACCTAGAGGCTGGTAGCTCCTTCTACCACCTTGAACAATCCTTACAACCTACCCGTGCTACCGCCTCGCGGCCCGGGCTAGGTTTTTCTCTTCTGCAGTTCCTCACTACTAGACTATAGCTTAAACTACTCACTGTGGACACGTCATGCCCACGTCCTCAATCCCATTCCCACATTTCGTAACCAAAACTTAATCTAACCAGTGTGTGGCATTTCCAAGTTGTGTCCATAACCGAGGACGCGGCTATTCAAATAGATTTTAACACTCTGCAGAGGTTGTACGGCTTTACCCACAAGATGCAAGTCCCCCTTGTCGCCAGGTACCGATGGGCACACGTAGCGAGGTGTGCTGGCAGGGTTATTGCAATGAGACCCTTCGCCTGTTTTTGTACCAGAGCTCGACCCGCTAGATAAGATCTACCTAGTCCTCGCTTGTGCTCGGCGATGCCCGACCCCACAATCCGAGGTAGACTTATCTTTGTGTCGAGCCTCTACCCACGGATTCACGTGGAGGTCGAGCCTCTACCCACGTAATCGCGTGGAGGTCCTCTAGGGATGCCAATCTACCTAGCACCCTCTTCCTACTGCCCACGGGTCCAGGCACTAGTACTCGACGGGGTATTTAGTCAAGTCCTTCCCATAAAGGATATGTGGACGTACGGGATGAACTTGGTCGAGTGCCACTTAGGCTCGGTCCTTAATTGATTCGAGCAAAACTGCACATCATCACCTCATAGCCATGTCACTACATGCTACAACCATTCTTCCAATCTCCACTTACTGTTCTCACCCGAATCAAAATCATCCTCCCTTTTATTTGGGGTTTTGGTAAACAATGCTTTCAAACAGTCACCTCAGAAGGTACACGCCTTCCCGAGGGCTTTAATCCCATAATGAAAGAAGTGATTCGCGTGAGTCAGTCAAAATAGATTTTTCCTCTATAGCAGGTCTAAGCAGGGCTAATGCCTATACTCTTAATATTTTGCTGGTCGTGCGATGATCGGCTAGTATTGCTAAGGTTACAAGGATTAAATTTGCCGAACCTAAGTCATATGCAACTACAGGGTGTAGTTAGGTCTAGCATAAAATATCATTGATAATTACATAGCATGCAAAGTTGCAAACAAAGTAATTAAGTTTTCACACATATGGGATTCAACATGACCAAGGTGGGAATGCTTGCCTGGCAGTATTGGCTGGGTTCTGGGCTCTAGCTGGGTATGACAATCATTCGTAATCCTTCGTGCGGGATGGCGCGACGTCGGTATCTACACGTCGGAATTTCATCAAATGAACCACGGTGCGAGGAAGAGCCAAATAAGAATCACATACACTTGTGAAATCACTATTGATGAGCGCTAGACCTAATTGTTCATTAGGGTTCTTGAAAGTGCATATAGTGCCCCTAATTGATTTTGATGATTAATGACAAACGATTAAGGGACTAATGGTTTACTAAGTGTATACAGGTGATTAGTCCCCAGGTGATTGGTTTAACCGATGAATGACGACCCCTAAAAATTGATGTTGAAGAGAGACTTGGATCTAGAAGATTAGTGGAGATTTTCTAGTGTTATATGATCAAAGATCATGTGAGTCTATAGGACAAGCCGCCTATCAAGAGGGGTCAGATAAGTTAAGCTCTAGGAAGGATCTTCTTAAATGCTCAGTTCAAATCTTGAAGAAATCCTTTTGAAATCTCTCTCTGAAACACAGACAGTGACTCTCGGTTGTACCGGTTTAAAGAATCGGTTGTACCGGGATTGGCCTCTGATGCAAGGTTTGAGGACTTAGCAGTCTCAACCTTGAAGAGCTTCAGTTGTGGCACAACCGGTCTTGAATCCGGTGCTGCCGAGAATGACCTCTGTGTTGGAGAGTTAGGGAACCCTGCCGCTTAGGGTTTGCCCTAGTTTGATATTCTGAAAACCGGTACGACCGGTTTGGGCGTCTGGTGCTACCGGGATATGCTTCTGTACCCTAGACCAAGTCCTATTCGTTTGTCTTCCGGTTGCACCGGGTTTGTCTTCCGGTTGCACCGAGAATCCTCTCTGGACTTAGGTCGATTTGATGCTCTAGTCTAAGTCGCCTCCTGAGTTGTCCGCGGTTGCACCGGGTTGTCTTCCGGTTGCACCAGGAATCTCTTCTGGACTTAGGGCCAAGTTTGTCTCAGACTAAGTCCCATTCTTCATGTGTCTGCGGTTGCACCGGTTCTGTCTTCCGGTTGCACCGAGAACATCTTCTGGACTTAGGTCATTTGCTGAAGCGGATGTACCGGGGTATGTTTCCGGTTGAGCCGTTTTTCTTCTCTGTGAGGAAGAATGCGCCATTTCTTCATACCCGGCACAACCGCCCTCTATGTCGGCACAACCGGGATTCGCTTCTGGAAGTTGCTCTGGTGAGCACATTCTTCATCCCGGTGTGACCGCGTTCCATCCGGACCTACCGCCTTCGTGGTGAAGCCTTTCGCTGTGCATCATTCGTTCTTCAGATCTGACCGTTGGTTTGAATCCCGGTGCTACCGGTTTCGTCTTCCGGTTGAACCGGAAGAGAATCTCTGAGTCCAACGACTCTTTTCTGCAGACAGGCTATAAATATCCCCCGACCCCCTGCGGGCTCGGGAGGACACTTAGCGCAAAAAGTACTCTCTCCCTGTGTGTTCCCCTTTCCTCTTTGACTCCATTGAGATCCCCTTTGTGAGAAGAAAGCATTCGAGAGATTTGAGCTTTGGATTGAGCATTCGAGCTGAGCTTCTTCGAGCCTAGCAGATCTAAGCTATTACTCTTGGAGATTTGGCATCTCCTAGCCGGCTAGGTGTCTTGGAAGAGCTCCAACTTGTGGAATCGCCTCCAACGTTTGTGAAGGTCCGGGGATCACCTCAAGATCCACCAAGAGTGTTGAGCAGATCCTAAGTGGACACAAGCTCAAGGAGAAAAAGGTGAAGACTATGTGTCTTCGGAGCTAAGTGCTTAGCCTCTCCAAACGAAGACGTAGAGTTGTTGCCAACAACTTGAACTTCGGGTTAAACCCTCTTGTCTTCGATTTCAGCTCTTTACTTTGTGATTGTTCTTCATTAGAATTGTTTATTGTTTGTTCTCTGCTGCTTCACCTTTAATCTGCTTCACCAATTGCATGCTAAGCAACAAATTTGTTAAAATTTGATAATCTCCTATTCACCCCTCCTCTAATCGATAAACCTTGATCTTTCAAGTGGCATCAGAGCAAGGTCTCCTCTTGCTATTGATTTGGTTTAACCACCAAGGAGAAAGGTATGTCGACTTCCGGGAACTATAGAAGTTCTTCACATAGACCTATCTACGATGGGACTAACTATACAGGTTGGAAGCACAAGATGAGGATGCATCTTGAAGCAATTGACTTCGAAATCTGGAAAGTCATCGAGAATGGATGTGATGTTGCCAATGAAGAGCAACTCACTGATGCTGACAAGAAGAAGAAGCAGCTGAACGCTCAAGCCTGTGACATACTCTTCGGCGCACTGAGTGATGATGAGTTTGGAAGAATCAGCACTCTCAGAACCGCGAAGAAGATCTGGGACACGCTTGAAGAAGTGTATGAAGGCACAGAGTCAGTCAAGGACTCCAGAACTGATGTTCTTCGAAGCCAATTCAACAGGTTCAGAGGTTCAGATCAAGAGTCAGTCCGAAGCATCTACTCAAGACTCACAACCATTACAAATGAGCTTCGAGGACTGGGTGCAACAGACATTACAGATATAGTCATCGTCAAGAAGCTCCTCATGTCTCTTGATGAAAAGTATGACACATTGTGCACACTCATTCAAGAAAGAGCAGATTTCAAGTCTTTGACTCCCTCTCAAGCTCTTGGAAGACTCAATGCTCATGAGATGATCATTGAAGAGAAGAAAGAGCTACACTCTACAAGATCAGGGTCTCGAAGAGCCATTGCCTTGAAGGCCAAGAAGACAGATTCCTCATCTGAAGAAGAATCTGAAGAATCCAGTGATGAAGCAGAGATGAGAGACTCTTTTGGAAAGGACCTCGCTCTTTTGGTTAGAAGGTTCAACAGGTTCCAAAAGGGTGGAAGATTCAAGAAGTACGAACTGAGAGGAAAAGAGGGCTCCTCCGCAAGAGATCCCAAGAAGAGAAAGTGCTATAAGTGTGGGGAGACCGGCCACTTCATTGCCAACTATCCTCTTCACAAGAAGGACAAGAGAAAAGACAAAGGTCACAAGGGAGACAAGGATGAGAAGAAGGAGAAGTCTCACAAGAAGGAGCATCACTCCAAGGCCAAGCACTACAAGAAGAACAAGTACAAGGCTAAAGCCTATCTTGGCAAAGAATGGGATTCAGATGCAAGCGACTCCTCAAGCTCCGAAGTCTCTACCTCAGACTCTGAAACAGGGATGGCAAGGTGTTGCGGCAGAGGAAAAAAAAATAACGAGCCCGGTAGAGAGGAGAAGGAGGTGAGAAGTAGAAGAGAATGGGGAAATGAGGAATGGCAGGTGAGCCAGTGGGTCCACATGGAAGGAGTGGCATGGTAAGTCTGTTGGTACAATTTGTGTCGGCCTAGCAAAATTAGGAGAGGGCAGTAGGGAAGAAACAAAGCCTGAAGCGAGCTGGAACCTTCATGCGGGATTCTTGGGAAGATTAATATCTCAGGACAAAAATAGACTGTATGCAGACAGGAAGAATATCACTGCACGAATGGATCATACATGTGCAGAGGCTACCTCACCAAGAGCTTGAAAATATCATCAAGAATGAACTAGTTGGAACTATGCTAGTCTCAGGACCGACCAAAATTTAAAGTTAAAGCTCTTTGAATCTTTTCTTGAACTAGGAGGTAGATTATTACTTTAGAAATAATGTTAGAATATGCGAGATGTATCGCCATAGTTTATTTGGGGCCGTTTGGTTGGAATCTTAGGTTTAGGGTTTTCCTGATATTGAGAGATAATAAGTTAGAGCTTAAGGTCACTTGATCAGCGCCAAGAATAGTGGCGAGTGTAGCTTCGGGTTTCTTTATCAGGATAAATCCAACATTGAGATGGAGCCAATAACGGATATGTATATATATTCTATTCGTAGATATACATGACGGTCGTGCCGTAGGATCTATGAGGTTTGAAGCTACGAAAACCTACGCAGATTTCTTTGTGCACAAGTTGTTACTGAAACATAGGAAAAACTAGTGGCAAAAACCAAGGCAAGGGAGGAATATGGTCGTCGGATTGAGTTAGGATCGCATCTCGTTGGTCGGAGAGAAGAAGTTTGGGGTTTGAGTACATGCGCATGTACAAAGGCAGTATATATATAGGTGCATAATTTCACGGTAGGACATGGCGAGGTAGATGGCAGAAGGTCATGTCATTCGGAAAAAGTTCATAACATATATATGTGTTTCAATTTCACAAGAGTGGTCTGGATGCCGGCCCAAGATATAGCATTTAAGGGAGGGGAGGAAAAGGTGTTAAAGATGTTTTTGTGGCGAACATGCAAGACCGGTTAGTCGTGTACGAAGGCAAGGGTGAAAGTGGAGTTGCAAGTCTTGCCAGACGTAGTCTCGGAGAGTTGAGGTTTCAACAAAACGGGGATCGAGAAACGTATGGACAAGGAGTTGCCCACTTGCCGTGTGGAGAAAAATGTCATCGGTTATACCAAATGATGATAAGTTTACGAGAGACGTCAAGGTTTTTAATTAGGTTTATTTAAGAGAATATTATTACTAGCGCCAAAAGTTTTTGTTAGCTCTAATTTTCATGTTTCGGAAAACCAGGGTGTGACACGTACGTGCCTTACATTTGTGGACGGAGAGAGTACTACATTAGTATTGTCTAACTAAAACTTCTAGGTGCAGACACTCACATTATCACAATTAATTAATTAATGGGCCATTAACCATAAACATATATATACTCTTCCTTGTCAAACATATCAAAAAGGAGAACTGCAACCATTCCAAAAACGAGTCAACAGACTTACCGAGACTTCAGCGGTCTCGCAGGTTTCCTCACGATCGCCTCTCCTAGTGCTAGAAATGCATCTATATTTCCCACCTGCCTATTTTCCTTCTTCTCCTGTACCAAAGGAACAACAAATAATTAAATGTATCAACCATATACATTTAATAACAATCCATAAACACACTTTTTGCCTCTTATAACGAGCCATGCAGGAGCTGTCTCCCTCATCAATCAACGTTCTACGTTGTCTAGTATCACTAGATCCTTCTAACCATTGATCGTTGCACTATTTTTTCTGCATATACGTTCGCCATGCATCTTAGCCCACCAAGATATTACGTAGAAGATAACGGAGTCATAAATATAAGCAGCTGATTTAAAGCAAACAATGTGCAAGACATTAAGCTCACAGATTTAAGCTAATATGTTCAACCGTCATAACACTTATTTCCATTATTGTATAGCCCCTTGATAATATGACTATATATCTTATAATCTGGTTTCCCTTCAAATTCCTTAATATTGGTCAAACTAGAAATGTCTAGTTTAGACATATCTTTATTTTGTATATTCCACTTGAGTTCGATAATGTCCATCATTCTTGCTCTAAACTAGTATCACCTTAATCACCATCGCTTTATAAAGTCTTTCATTTAGCTCTCTCATACATCTTAACTTATCCATCTTTACTTGATGGACCGCAAACTTCAAGCATATAACTTTTCATATTGTTTATTTTGACTCTGATCTTCTCAACCTTGATGACCATGACACTTGATGTTATCCTCCCATTGGCTTCTAATGAAAACGTCATTTTGATGCAAGCCACGAGTGACATCTAACACACACTCTTATCGTACACATACATAGACAATATGTTAATCTAATAAATGCAGTGTACAATTCCTTACCAAGTCCACTTGATCTCATCATGACAAGTTGTACATTTTTAAGTTCTATGTTGATTGTTTTGAGTTCGAATTTTATCTTAGTCAACCTTTATCTTTTCTTGAGGTTTACCACGGTCAATTATTGCTCACACCTTTGAGTCCATCATTGAACTTCTAAATGTTAGCTTCATCACCTTTTCTTGATCACATGTTATTAGCCTTTTTAACTCATTGATCTTGATGCATGCATATGATTTGGTGATATTTATTTATCTCTAGCCAATATCATTTATGTATCTTCAACTCAAGAAAACCGCTAGTCCATATTAATTTTTTTAATTACTAAAATCACACTTAGGGATTAATTATAATTTCAAACGAAAAACCAATCTCCCTATCTGCCTTTTACGTCTCGACAATTTAACCATAAACATGAAAATAGCATAATGAAGTAATAAACATGAAAAAAAGCATAACGAACTATGACTCTAATTTGGTGCGTAAGACTTGATTCAATCCGGTGAGCCCCAACTTGTCGCAACAAGGAAAGAGCACCCCTTGGTCCAGGACAAGTCCTCCTCCGATTCTTTCTTGCTATTGTACGGTCGTGGCATGCATGCACGTGATAGCTCATCTTCATTATGATATGTTACACGCAAGTACCTTGGCTGGTATTCGTCCTTGACTTCTAATCTTGCAACATGTTCTTGATCAACCGTTGTAAGCGAAGCACACAAATTAGCATCAATAGCGACCATAGCGGTATTCAGGATAGGCATAGCCATATTACTATCATTGCCAACGAGCATAAGAGATGCTACACCGTGCAAGAAGACGATGCCGCACCTAGGAAGAAGAATGGGCACACTGCAAAATGAAAAGAAAAGGAGAGAAAAGAAGGGTGGCGGCCTGTGACTCATGTGGCCCATTATGTCGCACCTACAACTACTGTGTCCACTAAAGTGTGTTGTTTTTCTGCCTGCAACCTAGCCATCTATCATCCTATGGGTCTGGTTGGTTGGACTGTGGCTGTTAACAAAGCTGTTATTGGTTGGCTGTCTGGAAAAGATGTTGTGGTTGTGGGAAAGTGAACATTTGGCTTTCGTTGAACCAAACTATCTCAGCATTTTGGAAAATGAGTACTGAAACTTCAGCACATTACAAAAAGCTAGCAGAAGGCAGTTTTTCAAAACAGCTGAATTTGCACTATAAAGCGCACAGCTACCGTTGGCAAAAGCTGATGAAAATCTGGTTGTTTGGTTGGGCTGTAGTTTTTTCCAATGAAAAGCTGCTGAAAATTAAGTCCAACCAAACACCCCTATATTGTTTTGGAGTCTACCTCCAAACACGTACGGGAGTAGAGCGGCCTTCAAGTTTTATATGGGAGTCTCCAGGCCTGGAGGCAGGCTTCAGGCTTACTGGGTCCACCTGCAAGGGAGAATACATAGAGAACATAGATGAGACAGAAAATACTTTTGCTTTTAAATAGTTTATTTTCAGTCTCACTTTAAAGGCCAGCACAATACAAAAAATTATGCTAATATTAGAGAGTGGTCATGGGTACCAGCTTAGAGGTGACGTAGTCTCTAAATGTCGTGGATGCCTTAAGAGCTCTTCCCTCAGAAAGAATAATAAATGAAAATGAAAGCCTCGAGGTTCACTCCTTTTGGTTTATAGTGAACATTACATGTCGCGCATTCTGGCTATGAGCACCTCTACTTTTGTCTTAACCGGCGACGTGGTAAGAGTGATGTCTGACAATGAGTTCACAACCCCACGATTATAGAGGGAGGAGGCGGCGTATTACCGTGGCCAGCCCAGCCTAAGTCATTAACAAAATGTTATGTTGAACATGTAGGGTAACAGAGGAGGCGTGCATCGCGCAGAACTCGCCATCGGTGGGGGCAATGGTCACGAAGGGGACATAGTGGAATGGATCCGAAGCAAGCGGCGACATGGATGCTCTTGGTTCAATGCCGCCGTTGCCTCTTCTCATTTCTCAGCCACATGTCCGCCAGCCATCGTCAGCAAGGTGCAGCATGAAGACCTTAGGCTGGCAGCCCATGGCAGGGAGGCTACGCCAAGTCGCCAAGCGCCTACGTGCCAGCCAGAGGCGGATGCAAGCCTAGGGCTGGGCCCATTGAAACCTCCTCCATAAAAATAAATAAATAAATCAAAAGGACGTAGCGCTCAGGGCGCCGTCTAGGCCTAGAACTCAGAACATTATACATAGCAATGCAAATTCTACTGTTGCATGACCCAGATAATTTTAACAAACCAATATTGGTATCCACATATTTTCCAACTAGTATTCAAAAACTCAGGTAATTTTGAGGAAATAGCTAGACAACGTGTTCTACATTTCAGATCTCAGAGGGACATGCAGTTAGCTCTCTTCAAAGTTGAAACGTCCTATAGCAGTCACAAAAGGGAAGAATATCACAAAAGCACTTACATACAACCCTACACTGTGATATGAACTATACTGACGTCCAGGAATTCCATGAAAACACAACATCATTTAGCCTGCAAGAACGGAAAATCACAACAACGGGAAGCATATCATCAACGTCTTCTAGTTGCCCTCCTCAGGCTCATCATGCTGGTATTCAGTGCCACCATTTGGTATAGTGCCTGCCTTTTTCGCACTAATGTCACTGAATGGCCTCTTCCTTGATGACGATGATGGTTCGGAAGCATCCATCTCCTTGCTCTTCTCACCTTGCTCAACAGCCATGCTTCCTTCTTTCTCTTGACGAGCACCGGATGTTGATGCTGGCGGTGGCATCACGTCGATTCCACTGAGCCAGCAGAAGACTTTCTCAACTGTCTCGGTGATCTCTTTCCCTAGTCCACCGTTGTCGAGTATCAGCTCCCAAACTGCCTTGGAAGCTTTCTCAAGGACTGGGGTTCTGCATTCCATAAACGAGTTAGCACTGCTTTATAAGTTTGATTGATTACTTCTTCTGCTTGAGACTAAGTAGGAAAAAAACCTATCAAAAGAAAGTTGAAAAAAAAAGCTGGGAACAATGGTAAAAATACATGCATCTTCTGAGGTGAAAATCATAACTGTGTCCAAAATAAATGCATAATATGCATGTTTCAAACTTGCAATAATACAAAATGTACAGCAGAATACCTTGTACAACCTGTGTATTAGACTACTATCATATCATCGGGAGCTAGATCATTACTACTTTCAGAGCAAGCAGCAGTCAGCAGAAGATATGCTAGGAAAATGTTTTGTCTTGGAGGATTATATGTACTCAGAAAAGCAAAATCGAAAGACAGTTTCTTCCTATTTAGCATCGAGAAATGAACACTCATAGAAAAAAGATGTCTAAATGCTGAAGACCAAGTTCAAACAAAATAATGTCATGTGAAGATATTATTGAGCATACCCAGTTTATTCAATGCGATATCAGTTCTTACGTTAGTAAATTATACAGAAAAGGCTAGTGCTTACTCCAATTCCTGCCGAAGTGCGTCAAATAGCTCTCTCTTGGTCTTTTTCTCAGCTCCAGGAGTGCTCAGAACTTTGCTTTGCTCCACCATCATCATGGTATTTTTCTTCATATCCTCCTGAAAGTCAATTCACAAGGTTTAGCGCCAAAATGCCAGCTACTCCATTAATCAAGCCAACCTCACATAAAAGCAATGCAAGCGAACTGGTCAAGAGCCTATATTCTACGTTGTTCAGAATCATCCTGCCATACTTGGTAGAAAATTCCGATGTTAATTGGAAAAAAGAAGATGCCAGAAAATCTCATGTTGATCAGGGGAACAAGACATTGCAAGAATGTAATGCTTCCACGTCAAGAAGTGAATTTTTTGACATGAGAAAAGCACAGAGACTCCACGCCACTGCCTCCACTCCGCGCGCCACCTTGCCATCACCGCCCTCACCACGAGAGACCTCGCCGCTGCCGAGCCACCGGTAGCAACGTCGCAAGCATGCAAGAGAAGGTGATTGGAAGGGGACGGAGCCAGGGAAGTGGGAAGAAGCATACGTTGGCCTTAAGCTGGGCGATGATCTTCATGCGGAGCGCGTCGACGGTGCCGTCGTTCTTGAGCGACTCCAGCACCTCCTCCGGCCTCACCACCTTCGACGACGACCCCATCCTCCTCTCCCTCCACCCCAAATCACCCACCACCACCACCACGTCCTCCTCAGCGCTCGCGCTTCAGATTCGCAGCGGAATCACTCTACCCACGGGAGGGAGAGCGCACGAAGTTGCGGGGAGGTGCTGCGGGAGGGTCGCCGGAGTCGGCAGCGGTGATGGCGGAGGCTAGGGTTGGGGGAGCGGAGGAAGAGAGAAGAAGGCGAGAAAAGTCTCGTGTTTTATCGGGGTCGGTCTCCTCTACGGTGGAAATGACCAGACTACCCCTCCTCCTCCTCCCTCTCCCTCTCCCTCTCCTCTCGCCTCGCGCCGCCTCCCCGCCGCGAGCCCTGCGGCCGCCCCCGCGTCGCCTCGCCGCGGCAGGAGCGGGCGTCCAGGACGCGGCTGCAATGTCGTCGGCGGCGGCGTCGACCGGGGGGGAGTACCCGAGCCCGGTGTCGCCTCCCTACCCGGCGGCCTCCAAGGACGTGGAGCTCCGGCGCGCCATGACCGCCTCCGCCCGCTCCGGCGCCTACTCCTCCGCAGCCGTCGTGTTCGAGGACGAGTGGCTCGCCGTCGTCGACAAGCCCGCCGGGATCTACTGCGACGCTCTCCTCTCCGCCCTCCCTTGCTCCACCGCCGCCTCAGGTACACCCAAAAAGCTTGCAGGTGCTCGCAGCTGGTAACTATTTCAATAGCTGTTCATGCTGATGAAATGCAGATTTGGTTGGTTTGTGCTTTGTGTAATACTGCAGCTTGTAGTCTTGGGATAATAGTTGGCAATACCGAATGCAGATTAAAAGACTGCAACTTTAATTGGTCTACTTCAGGCTTTAGAACAAACAGGATTGGCAAGTCATGCAGAGGAAGAGTGTAAACTCGCTTTCCTTATGGATCATAAGAGCAGATCGCTGGCGATTAGTTAGGATTTAGGAAGCGGCGATATACCGTTTGTTTGTTTGACAGAATGTGCAACTTGTTTTTTCAACTGTGTGCCACTTTTTTTCTTGCAAGTCGTAACCTTGTATTATTACTTCTAGGAGCTTTCTCGTGGTTGATACGACTTGGTTCGTCGCATTCATAGGATATTGATGAAATTCACCTAGAATTAGGTTTCTGTGAGTGGAGTTCATTGGTTAGTGTTGATTCTCATGCTATTCCCAAATGATCCTAGTTTGGAAAGTAGGGCCTGATATGTCTCGGCTTTACTCCCAGAGACCAAAATTCCCAAAATTCAGTATGGGTGTACTGAACAGCTGTCTTATGTATGTGTGGTGAGGGCAAGAGTTACTTAAGAGTATGCGAACTGTAGGTCACCTAAAGCGCACTGGATCAAAGTAGATAAAAATCAGCTGGAAAGTACAAACTGTTTTCAGGGACAAGATCGATTCCACAAGTTCAAACATGCAAGTGGATGTCCCATTCAGATAGTAGGACATGATGCTAATATGATATTAGCATGTGTATGATGCAACAACAGAAAATACAATTGAAATGTAGATTTGAGCAATGGAACAAGGAAATTTTTGAATCTGTTTCGCCATTCCTATATAAACTGTTAAGCATATTGTATATACTGCAAGTATATAACTCATATAGTAACAAATGTGATCCTGAGCAGATGAAGAAGCAGAAGGGCTTTCGTAGTTCACTACACTACAACCTACTATTGGCGACAGTATGCTGCCAGGAAATATCATGAAATACCGAGATGTAGTCTGCCGGTGTCATTGTGCTCTAAGCTACCGATACTTTTGTATTGTGAGACAGTTGACTCTAGCCAATTGATTCTACAAAAAAACATCAACACAGACTAATGGGTTTAGGACCAAAGTTGGCCACTTTTCTATTGAACGTAGATCGGATAAATGGACAATACTATGTGGCTATATATATACATACATACATATATGTGTGTGTGTGTGTATATATATACATATAGTAGTCATCAATGGCATTTTGCTCATCTGGTCTCCAAGATTTTTTGAATAGATCAAATGAATTGCCACTGGTTAGCATCGGTCCTTCTCACATCAAATTTTCTTTTGAGCAAGCTTTTGATAGCAATTGATGGCAGGCTAGGACATGAGAAAACATATTTCCAATGTGTCTGTCTTCTGACAGCAAGCAAATATTCAACATTTTAATAGCCTGATATGATATCAGGATATTGCCTTGCTGTATTTTGTCATCTAGATCTTCACGATTTAAGGTCAGGGTTCAAGTATTACTTTGAGTTCCTATTATTTTTGCTTTGCCTTTTGTAACTAAAGGAAAATCTTTCTGTGACCTGCAGGGGATCCAGCAACTAAACCTAACCTTCACCTTGCCAACAGGCTAGATCGTGATACCAGTGGTCTCATGATCATCACCAAATGCAACAAGGTTGCGGGGCAGCTTGTGAAGGCCTTTACTGAGCACAAAGTCAAGAAAACATATCTAGCTCTTTGCGTAGGTTACCCACCAATGTGGGAGAAGATCAAGATATGTTCTGGTCATGGGCGATCGAAACACGGTGCTTGGCGTGTATACGCTATGTCTGATGTTGGCCGAACACTGCCAGGGGGTTCCTCTATAAGGGACATGAGCACAAAATTTGAAGTGCTAGGGACCAATGGTAAAGGACAGTTTAGAGAACCAGCAAATTTTGACATTGAGGATATAGAATCGATTACTGTACAAGAAAAGGCAGCTGCCTGTTCTTCAAATGATGATGTGAATTGCCACATGATTTTGGTTAGAGCCTATCCTCAAAGTGGACGGACACATCAGATTCGTCTACACTGTCAGTATCTTGGGTTCCCTATCAGAGGTGATGTGAAGTACGGAGGAGTGATTGAGTGGAATGGTGTGGATTATGATGGCCATGCATTGCATGCAGAGAGCTTGTCATTTGTACACCCAGTCACTGGATTGCCTGTCACCTTCCGGGCACCTCTCCCTTCATGGGCAGACGAATTTATTTCAACAATGGGATAAAATTCCCTTGACCTTATTGTGATGCACAACCCTCCCGTAGTGCTGAAGTTTTTTAGCAAGGCTGCAGTCTGCAACATTTAACTGTCAAAAGCACCTCTTGGAGCTCCTTTCAGGGAGCAGTGCTTGTCAGTACTCATTTGAAAGGGAATTATAACCATCATTTGCAGCTTCTTTCTTGGTTGACAATGTTGGACATCTGTACTTCGTGAATAAGCCTTCACGAATACTAAGCTTATTGTTTTAGCACAGTTTTAACTTTGGAGTACTGCAACTGTAATCATGAAATACATTTTGTACCAAGAGATACTAAGAAGATTGCTGTAGCATTGTTTTAGTACTGCAATTGTAACCATGCATAAATTTTGTACCATGAGGTATTCAGTTATTCAGCAATATATACATTACAGAGATATATCTGATTACACCCAAAACCTTGGGATCCAGAGCTGAAGTTGTGTTTAAAGGGTACTAGAATATAAATGTTTCAGTAGCTCAAATGCAGTTCTGCACCAGACCAAGAGTTCTTCTGGTAGAAGACCAGCTTGCTACTTGGTTTCAATGGTCAGTTTAGTGATCACTGGAAAACTATTCCATGGATGTCAAGTTTTCAAACAGTTGCATAAGAGCGTGCCAGCTGAACTAAAACAAAACAGCCAATATAAACCGAGTTCCGCAGCTCATCGTTTGCTTGAGTGAATAAAAATTCAGGACATGATTATTCTCAAGATTAACTGCCGAAGCTACAGCAAAATTGCAGGAGAAAACTAAATAGCAAGAAAATTGTCCTCATCCTATCCTTCCATCAACGTGATGGACCACAGGGATATTTACCCCAGTGGACTTGATTGTTTTCCAATGACGTTACTAAAATGTCGATGCCTCGATTTGTTTTAAACGTACAATCAGTTCATGCTACCATGGAAAAAGATATCTTGGGATGAACAATCGTGTCTCTCTGACTGTTGCATCGGTAGAATTCTTTGCTTGGCTGATCAACATCTCACTCTCTCCATCGATGACCGCAGCTCGGGTTGCAGCAGACGAAGAACAGCGTCATCCCTTCCTCCCCCCTCGCAGTGGCCTACAGAACAATGGAATCACGGTAAGGTCATTTTCAGATCAAAGTTTGCAGATAACCTCTGAATAGGCTGAACTGTGTGTGTCTGGCTTGAAAATTGACCTGGAAGAACACAGCTTCGCCGTGGCCACAGACGGCGCACCGAACTTCCTTCGTGCGAGGGAGAGTTGGGTCACCGGCAACGTCCTGGAGCACCTGGGTGAACTCTCCAGCAGTGTGGTCTACCACATTCCGGTACACGCAGTTGTTGTCTGCAACCTCCTGCAGTTTCAGAGCATTTCAGTCAGTATAAGATCAAAACAAATCAAGTGAAGAAACAAGCCTATTAGAAATTAACAATTTGATGTCCTGTTCACCTAGAAACCCAGAAACTAACAAAGCATTGAAAAGCTCAACTTTTTTCTCAAAAAAAGACTACTTCTGTTCTATGTCGCAACTATGTACTTATATTATATTTCAATTTGCTCAAGCTCAGTTCTTCCTGAGCACTGCACCGCTTAATTTACCCATAGATTTACATGCGGCATTAATTCAGACTTCTTTTTTCTCTACTGGATTATGCTCTTTTCGTAGCTTTATCCAAGGTTGCTGCTCTTCTCATCTTCTGCAGAGATATAGTAACTTCCAGGAACAAGCGGATATATGACTATGTGAGGTGAAATCTTGGAGAGGACATAATAAGAAGAGCAAACCTGGTGGTCACAGTTTCTGCAGGCAAAGAGGAGGATCTTCTGGTCCCTATCCTCCTTGGGATACAGTATGTTGTTGCTGCCCAAAAGAGATGGATCTGCTGATCAAATCCATCACCCAAACAAGGAAATGAACATGAAGTTGCGCGCACACACACACAAAAACACAGATCAGCAGCTTACCATTCACGGCAAAACTTCATGGCACTCATGGCTGCTAGCTTCTTGCTGGTTGAGACCAAGACCTGTCTACACAGCTGATGTGTCTGCCTGCCTGCTTGCTCCCCTCTCTCAGATCTTATTATTCTTGGTGTGTTTCCAGTGGTGGAAGCTGAGTCCCTACCTATCCCCTTCGCAGGAAAGGGATGAGCGGGATGTTCTTCTGGGTGGAGGTCAGAGGAGAAGCAAGTCAAGAACAACAGGTGTCGTGTGAACTGTGAAGTCAAGAAATGCCGACCACTAGCCATTTTAAAATAGGAACATGCTGGCGGAGAATGTCCTTTTCTGATGCAAGTTGTGGCCTGATTACTTTGTTTATTGTTTCTTCTGTCTTTGATGCTGTCTGCCTGCCTGCCTGTGGGGACATGAGAGAGAAAGCTTTCTAGAGAGAGATAGAGAGATTTCTTTTTTTTTAGGAAAACACCCCAAAAGGGTATTTTCATATCTGATATTGATTAGGGAAAACATGAAGGACACAGGCAACCGGGACACTAGTCCCTGCTTTTGCAAAAAAAGAAAAAACAAACTCCAACAAGGAAACTTCTGGAGCCCCAGCCACACTGACGTCGCCGGAGCAAGCTCGCCGGGGACCGCATCAAGGAGCCGGCGCCGAGAACGCATCCTCGCAGAACCTGTAAAAGGTTGACGACGCGTTGCACGAACGGTAGACCGGCGCGGGAGCCGGCGCTTGGCCGCGGCTATGACTTCAGGCGACGCTTCCCGATCTGCATCAGCTGGCAAGCCAACCATGATGAGCTGGCTCCGGAGCTTGAGCTTCACCAACGAGCGAGCAGGGCGACGGCAGCACCTTGCAGCACTACCAGCGCGGCCAGATCCAGAACCACCTCGGAGCTTCCCAAAAGATACGTCAGACGCCAGATCTGGGGAGGAATTGGCAGACAGGGAACTCCACACGCTCGCCGCCAGAGCCAGGGAAGGCACCGCCGGAACGGAGATGGAGCGGGGAGGACAAAATCCCTAGACGAAGACGACGCCTCCGCCTCGCCGCCTTCGAACGGGGACGCAAACCTACAAAACAAGACAAAAACACCCGCCCGCCGGCGAGGAGCCTCCGTCCGCCGCACCTCCGAAGGCTTAAAAGGCCCCCGGAGGTGGGACGGACCGGAGAGCACGCCGGCAGGAGGGCACCCCGCGAAAACGCCTCTGGATTCGCCTCTAGGCACTGTAGCAAGGGGAAAAGGAAAGGGATGTTGTACTTCAGATCTTAGATAGAGAGATTTCTAGGGAAAGCTAACATCATTCTTTCTGACCAATCCTGAGCCTTAGGGCATGTGCAACGGGAGAGGCTAAGAGCACCTTTTGGTTCTTAGACCTAGGTCTAACCACTGTATAATGGGGAGTCTAAAGAAAAAATATTAGAGTTCGGCTTCTATACAAGACTCAGCTCTACATTAATAGAAAATTATATTTTTATGTAACCGTTGCCGAAAGGAAGAGCGGCGGGTGGGGAAAGTAAAATAATTTTTTCATGTTATCTGCTTAATGGGTCCCACAGAGATGTCTAAACCATTGCACGGGGAGAGGCTAGCTAGGGCACTGGACTAGTTGGTTTTCCTAAACCCCTCAAACATTGCTCATGCCCTTATTGTCCAGAGTCCAAACAGTGCTGCCTTCATGTTTCAGTGCAATATTCGAGATGAATTCCTTCAGTATTTGAGTTTGTATGATTTAAGCTCTCAGGTTAGGTAGTAAGTACGAAACCTTTGTGATACACCATTGTGATGTAGTGCAAGATCTTTTGAGTTCTGACGCCTTCAAATTGATACTTGTTTCTGTTAAATTTGAGATCTTGCTTTTGCACATGTGCTGAGTTAGAGCATCTAGGCTGCCTATTATCATCATATAAAAAGCCTTTCTAAAAAATTTCATCTCTCTATTTTCTCACGCTGCAAGGAACTCTCTACTTCTCAATCTCCATATTTCACTTTCATATATTTTATTAATATTCTACAAATAACAATATAATTTTAATGGTGATATAGGTACCAATATATCACAATACTTTAATATTCTGAATAATGCAACACATTAGCTCTTTTGGCTCGGTTCCAGGCTTAGTAGCACAGAGACATGTAAATTTTAATTTCACAAAAAGAACACTCACAAACAAGGTAAAATAGATAAACTCAACAGGCAACGAAAATCAACCGTCAATACAACAAAAATCGACCATCACTTCAACAAAGCATCCACCAAATCAACCTAATCTACATGAACATCGCTCTCAACCGAAACTCCTATACCACATCCGGATCCACATACGTACAAAAGAACAGTAGTGACTGGAGGGGATTCCGTATCTGAAATTGGGGGTAGATTGTCTCCAAGGGACTCTGTGTCCCCCTCCCTATCTCCACATTTGCCTAAGGGCACCAAAAAATTGCCTCCATCAGACTCTTTATCCCCCTCCTATCATATCCCACTCTCCATCTTGCGTTGCTTGCTCCACATCTGTGGCGAGCCGGATTCGCTCTACATCACTGCCCAACCGCCCCAAGGTCGGAGCAGTCCCTCCAGCCAACCTCTCCAGCGGTTGCATCTTCGACTTCCCCTCCGTTTGGCCACCACTTCGATCTAGATCCAGCTAGTCGTCTTCCTCCTTGAGCAACTCCCCTCATTGCGGATCCATCTCGAGCACCTCCTCTCGTATCGTCAGCGACTTGTATCCTGCCACCGCTTCGAGCCAGATCCAGCCAGTCGTCTTCCTCCTCAAGCAACTCCCCTCATCACATATCCATCTCGAGCTGCTCCCCTCGTCGCCTCTACCCCCAATTTCAGGTACGGAATCCCCTCCAGTCCCTACTATCCTTTCGTATATATATGGATCTGGATTTGGTCTGGAGTCTCAGTTGAGAGGGATGTTCATGTAGATTAGGTTGATTGGGTTGAATTGGTGGATGCTTCGTTGAAGTGATGGTCGATTTTTGTTGTATTGATGGTCAATTTTTGTTGCATCTTGAGTTTATCTACTTTGCCTTGTTGATTTGGTTGAATTGGTGGATGCTTCGTTGAAGTGATGGTCAATTCTTGTTGCCTCTTGAGTTTATCTACTTTACCTTATTGTCAGTGTTCTTTTTGTGAAATTAAAATTCACATGCCTCCATCCTACTGAGCTTGGAGTCGAGCCAAAAGAGCCAATGTGTTGTATTATTTGGAATATTAAAGAATTGTGATATATTGATGCTTATGTTGCCGTTAAAATTATATAATTAGTTGTAGGATATCAGTAAAATATGGAAAAGTGAAATATGCAGAGTTTATTAAAAGGTGAGAAAATATGAAAATAAATATTTTTAAAAGACTCTCTATATAAGAATATAGAAAATAAGATATAGGGATGCTCTTACCTGCTACCAAGGTAACAGTACTTGATGAGATCACGGCTGAATCTCGGTGGCTTGTCTTTCTTGAATAGGTCCTAGCGATGTTTTTTCGGGGGAAATCACTATTTTGACCTTTTTCTGGATACTTCATCACGAAATGACCCAAGTTCAAAACATTTTCAAAATCTGACCCTTTTAGCTAATGCCACACACGATGGCATGTGACTTCGAGAGCTAACGCCACAGTCAACGGCGTTAGCCCCCCGGTCCCCGCTCGGCCAGTCCCGCTGACCGCGCTGACGTGGCAAAGTTCCGAACGCCACGGCCGCTGGCGTTTGCGCGGGGATCCAAACGCCATGACCTCCGGCGTTAGCCCACGAAGGCTTAAGTGGCCCGGGGGGCCGCGGGTGGGCCCCACCCACCCATTCAGCCCCCCAGGCTTCTTCCTCCTCTCCCCAGCCCGAGCCGCTGCTCTCAAGCCCTCTCTCCCCCACTCAATCCCCTCTCAAATAACTCTAAATAGGCGCCATTTTTTCGTTGAATCAGACCCCATTGCATCCCTTGAGGTAAACTCTCCCATCTCCCATGATTTGGTTGGTTGAAATTAGCAAATTTAGTTGCATTGTGTGGTTTAGGGAAAACCTTAGTTTTTGGGATTTTACCCAAATGCATTGTTGAAAATGAGAAATGTGAGTTGCTATTATGTTTGTGATGTGTAGTAAGCCTAGGTTTTAGTATGTTTATGGTTTGTAGCAAGAACTAGGGTTAGGGTTAAGGTATGTGGTAGAGGGAATAATAGATATAATACCATGGTCCATTTTAGACATTTCTTGTGATGTGTTTTGGATATAATACGGTCGGGTTGTCATTGATGCATTACGTTTCTTGTCATTGGTTTTTAGATGGCGAGAATCGTTAATGTTCATTATGTGGATAAAGCGGCATTTTTGAGTAACAATGCCGAGATTGTTGACAACGAGGAGAAAGTCATGGTTTTTGTGACAAGTCCTAGTTATGACGAGGTTGTGGAAAGAGTAAGCAATGTGTTGAATTGGATGGACCCGAGTGAGCAAGTTGAACTAAAAGGGAGGTATGATGTTAGGTCGGGACCTCGTTCTCGAATGAAGGTAATGCCTATCACGTCGGACTTGGATTGGGGGCATACAAGGAGTTTGTTATGGCCTCGCAAGACAAGTCTCTCGAAATATTTGCCACGAAGGTTCAAGGTCCTCGGTTGCATATTGACTTGAACCGATATTCCTCCGCATGTGATGATATGAGCCCGACTAGAACTGTGCCATTTGTTGATGGTAGGGTCGAGGTTTATGTCCCCAATGTTATGAGCCAACCGCCTATGAGCCAACCTTTTGATTCAGAGGTGAATGATATTGACCAAGAGCATCAACAAGATTTTGATGTCAATGTGGAGGGTAATGATATTGACCAAGAGCACGAACAAGGTTATGACATGGAGGGTAATTACGTAGACGGTGAAGACATGGATGGTGATGACTCGGAGCGGGAGGATGAGATTCATGATAATGATATTAGTGACGTGGAGGCACAATTCGCAGAGGAGGACATGGACCGTGACATCCCGTATAATCGTGCGTACGCCTCCGACTCGGAGGACGATGGCCCGAAGGAATTGGATGAGGATGGATTCACGGTGAAAGAAGTCCAGTCTTTTTGAAAGTTGTAGGCCGGGATCACCGAATACCTTTGTTTCGTGATCTTGTACTCGCACATAAGGCTATAATTGATGGTGGTGACACTAAAGAGATTGAGTCGAGGCAGACTATCACGATATAGCTTTTTGGAATCCTACCGAAGAGTGTATATTTGGTCATGATATATTCAACGGTCTTAGGTTTCTATCTCTTGGAGTGGGTGGTTTACGTGGTTCTAAAATTTTTTGAGGTTAGTCCAACTTATACAGGTTTAGTTTTCTGTTATTTCTTCACCGAAGATTAGAAGACACTGAGATACGAAAACAGAGCTGGAAACAATGACTTTAGAGGACCTTATCATCTTTTGTTTTTATTAAGGAGCTCTATTACTTATGTCCGTTTCGGTTTCTCTGATTCATTCTATTATCTTTATGTAATTAGTGAAGTCAGTTGGTTGCTAAAGTAAAAAAGCAGCAGTAGTATTTCCGGTATCGTGGTTCTGATCCGTACTGAACATAATCACGAACAAAAAGGTCTGATTGCACTGGCTTCGTAGACGAGGTAAAGTTTTTGGAGAAGAACATGAGGTTAAGTAATCACGAGATCAACATATAAAAAGCGAGGCCACTCTCAAATGGAGCAAGACACCGACATGGCATTTCCTCCCGTTCGTATCACGTTGGGTGCGCTCGTTTTGGCGTCGGTTGCAATTAAAGAGCAAGATGCAGATTGCAAGCGATCTGGTTTCCTGGGTTCAGGTTTGACCCAAAAATTGCCGAGATCTGTGTGGGCGCGCGTGGCACAACGGAAACAGTGAGTAAAATATGCCGAACTCAAATGTCACAATGGAATCAGTGAGTAGAATATGCCATCTAGCCCAGACATATCCCCTGAGGACTCATCATGTCTCTTTGCGGTCGTGTCGTGGGAAGAGGAGGAGGCAAACCAGCCATACAAAAGGGGAGGTGGTTCTCGCTCGGGTGCTCTAAATCTGATCCTGCCATCTCCTTCTCCAGGCAATCTTTCCTTCAAATTTTTCATCCGAACATATTTCCTCTTCCAGTTGGTCTCGGTACCAAGTGCGTGCAGGGTTCGCCCCTCTCGAATTGATGAGAGAATTGATCATACGTACTTTAGTTGACTGACAATTGCTAAAATACTAAAAAAGTTACGATTTAACCTCTCAAATATATCCAAGTTGATGAGCCAATAGATAAAGTCGCACTTTGGTAGTGCTCTTGCTCGCTAAGTTGGTGGGCTTGTTTGATAATATTAGTCGTTCTCAGTTAGAAGGCCAGAGGAGAGAACAGAGTTGTCCCTGGGACGGTTTGGTCCAAACCGAGCTGGTCTGGCTGCACCACATCGAGGCAACGCTCTCCTATATCTATCTCTCAATCGATCGCTATATACTCTATCCCTCCTGTTCTGTTGGCCTGTTGCATGCCCGTTCGTTCCTTTCCTCTCTCCTCCCTCTCTCCCTCTCTGGGTCTGGAAAGCGGTGACCTGTGGCGTTCCACGGGCTGGCGACCTGCGGCGGAGCGACCGGCCGCTCCTAGGTAACCTCCCCCTGCTGCCTAGTTTCCTCTATCTTTTTGATTGCTTATGCTATGGTTCTCAAACCCTAGAATCGGGAAAACTAGATAAGTTGAGGTTATCTCCCTTGATTTGATTTGATACGTGTGCCGTTGTCATCGGTAGGGGTTAGGGAAGGAAGAAAAGAAGCGATTCACCATGAAGGCGCTCATTCTTGTTGGAGGCTTTGGAACTCGCCTTCGGCCTTTGACTCTTAGTTTCCCAAAGCCACTTGTTGATTTTGCAAACAAGCCCATGATTCTGCATCAGGTATGTGTAATGCAATAACTTATGCAGATGCTATTCACACTGGTGCTGCCTTATTTATTAGTCTATCATCAGTCGTCCTAAGAACAACAGTTGTCTCCATGAAAAAATGGAGGGGGGAGTGGTCCCTGAACATGATACTGCTTTGTTATTTAGTAATGATGCACACATGACGCATTGTTAACCATTTGCCATTAGTAGCTTTTGAATGCGTTGCGGCTGAAGGGAGCTGAGAAACCTTTCTCGAGGAATTTTTCTTTACATCCACCTACATATGCTAGCACCAACCAACTGATTCTTTGATATGATGAGCGAAAAATGTTTTGATTAAAACCTACTAATTTGTGCAGATTGAAGCTTTAAAAGAAGTCGGGGTAACAGAAGTTGTTTTAGCCATCAACTATCGCCCAGAGGTAAAAGAAGAAGAGAGCATCCATCTTTACTTGCTATCTCACGGAGTTATCTGTATTTAACTCCTGCAATATACTTGGTGTGCTCTATATCTTTTAGGTGATGATTAACTTCTTGAAGGATTTTGAGGACAAGCTTGGGATCACAATCACATGTTCCCAAGAAACTGAGCCCTTGGGGACTGCTGGCCCTCTTGCTCTAGCAAGGGACAAGCTTGTGGATGGATCTGGCGAGCCATTCTTTGTCCTCAATAGTGACGTCATAAGTGAATACCCATTTGCTGAGCTCATAGAATTTCACAAGAACCATGGTGGTGAGGCAACTATTATGGTCATTAAGGTGGCTCCTTTATTTGACCACTCTCTTGTGTAATAACTAATATATGCAAACTGACCACTCTTTCAATATAGGTGGATGAACCATCAAAATATGGTGTTGTTGTTATAGAAGAGACAACTGGAATCGTGGAAAGATTTGTAGAGAAGCCAAAAATGTTTGTAGGCAACAAGATTAATGCTGGAATTTACTTGTTAAATCCTTCTGTCCTGGACCGCATCGAACTAAAGCCAACTTCAATTGAGAAAGAGGTCTTCCCTCGAATTGCAGCTGATCAAAAGCTCTACGCCATGGTCCTTCCTAGATTTTGGATGGATATTGGTCAGCCAAGGGACTACATTACTGGCTTACGTCTTTATCTGGATTCACTTAGGAAGAAATCAGCTGCCAGGCTTGCCAGCGGAGCACATGTTGTTGGGAATGTCCTGGTGCACGAGAGCGCCAAGATTGGGGAGGGTTGTCTTATTGGTCCTGATGTTGCTATTGGACCTGGATGCATCGTGGAGGATGGTATGAGGCTTTCCCAATGCACGATGATGCGCAATGTGCGTATTAAGAAGCATGCTTGTGTCTCAAATAGCATTGTTGGATGGCACTCAACTGTCGGACAATGGGCACGCATAGAAAACATGACTATCCTGGGAGAGGATGTACATGTAGGTGATGAGGTCTACACCAATGGTGGTGTTGTTCTCCCGCATAAAGAGATTAAGTCAAGCATCCTGAAGCCTGAGATTGTCATGTGAGCTCACCACTTTTAGTTATGGTACACAGGTGCTTTTATGAACTATGTTGCCTGGCGTTGCAAACTGCAAACAGTGTGATACTTGTTAAATTGTTGACCATGTATGTGTATTTCCTATGCTGATTTTTAATGAGAATGCAGTAAGGCCATCATGATCCATGAGTGATAGTGATCAATCTAGAGTTTTAGGATAACTCTGCGGGGATGTTGACCTGTTTATTGTTATTCTTCGTTCACGAAAGTGTAATAACATACGAAGAATAAATAAAAAATAATGTCTTTCAAGGTAAGTTTAATTGCACTTCATATGAATCTGTTTCTGATAATTTGTTATGCGCTGCCAGCTTTCACCAAGAGGATCAGAAATCTTTTCTATCTTTGGAATCAAATTCCAATTCCGCGATTTCTAGCCCCAATACCTGGGAGCCAAACAAGGTGTGAGATGCAAAGTTGATTGCTGGGATAATGCTCAATTCGGTAGCTTCACGCACAAGTGAATAATAGCAGGATCACACATATCTGTATTACTATAGGTACTAAAGTTGTTGTGTTATCATGAGATCTGGACAGCTACAAACTATTGGCGTGGAACTCCTTAGAGAAAACTGGTATGGAACGCCAGTTTGCTCATCTTGCTGTGCTGGGTTTCGCAGTTGTGTTTTTCTATGCTCAATGAGTGAATGGGTTGTGCATTCAAGGTTTTGCTTAAGACACGCGAGTGCTCATGTCAGAGGCCTAAGTTGTACCACTTGCCTTGCTCGCACTTGATGACGGCGGCAAACATAAGAGCGGTGGGTCTTTATCACGAGGAGACTGTGAGGCTGACTGAGTTCTCACTTGAGACTGTCAGGTTGACATGGGCGGCTAGATTTCATCCTTACTTGGACCAGTCATAGTGGCCGGAGTATCATGGCCCTGAAATTAGGCCGGATCTGGCTCTCAAGGTACTGCCCAAGGGTAGAAGGAGATCGAGGAGGTACAGGAATGACATGGATGCACTTGGTGGATACGGCCGCATGACAGAATGGGGCAGCGGACATTTTCATGGAGCCTCGTGGTACCAACCAGTGTGGTCAATGCAATGAGACGGCACACAATAGTAGGACATGCCCTAAGCCACAGAAAAAAAATCTAAGGGGGATAACCCTGGTACGAGCCAAGCCGGTGGTGGTGGTGGTGGTGGGTGCGGCGGTAGAGGCGGTTCTAGTGGGGGCGGTAGAGGTGGTTCTAGTGGTGGTGTTGATGGTGGTGGTGGGCGTGGCGGTAGAGGTGGTTCTAGTGGTGGTGTTGATGGTGGTGGTGGGCGTGGCGGTAGAGGTGGTTCTAGTGGTGGTGGTGGTTGTGGTGGGCGTGGCGATAGAGACGATTCCAGTGGTGGTAGGAGTGGTCGTGGTAGAGGAGAGAGGAGTACTAGAGGACGGACAAGGGGAAGTGGTGGTCGTGGTAGAGGTGAGATGTTTTATTGGTTAGGCGGTGGTGGTGGTGGTAATAATGCAACATGAATGGTAAACAAATGTTACTTCTTCAATTTATACATGACTTTTGCTAATATTTGTTTTCTTCTTGTAGGCATGGCTTCCTTCGAGCCTACTCCTAGGCCGTACGTCACGAGGAGGACGCGGAGAAGCGCAAGCTTTGGAAAGAGAAGTAACGGAAGGAGAAGGAGGAAGAGGAGCGTCTTGCGAAGGAGGCTCGTGAGGCGGAAAGGGCGAGTAAGCGAGCGAGGGCTCGCCTCGCACAAGGGAAAGATGAAGAGCGTGACAAGAAAGGGAAATGGCCCCGTGTGACTCAATAGACTTTCATGTTGTCCGTCTAGCTTTGAAACCAAAAAACTTTAACACTTGTGATTTGTGAGTTCTATGTGAGTTCTATGTTGTCCGTCCAGTTTTGAAGTTTTATGTTGTGAACCTTCACTTGGAACCTGTAATCTGCATTGTTGCGAACCCTCGTTTCGAACTCTAATTGTTGACATATTTATGTTGTGAACCTTACACTTGTGTTTTGTTACATATTTGTGACATGTTGTCGAATATTCAAGTCAAATGAAGTTAGTATGTCATCTGTGCTGCAAACGCCATGGGCCATGGAGTTTTCCATGAAAAGGCAAACGCTGCCTTTTTCCACAGAACAGAGCCCCGCGCAAACACACTCCTGTTCTGGCCAGCAGGGGAGCGTTTATCCCACGAGGTAAAACGCCACGTACCTTGGCGTTTAGGGTTACAGACAAATGCCAGCTTAGCTGGCGTTCGGCCTGTTAGACAACATGTGATGGTTGTCGTTTGCCTGGGAAGCCGAACGCCAGCTTAGCTGGCGTTTTCCTCTAATGCCCGCTGGCGTTTTCGTCCGAAAATGCCCAAACAGAGCACAGTATGAGGACAATATCACATATCACATAATCACATATATGACATATTACATATATCACATAATCAGACATATCACATTGCAGACATATACAATATCTCAAATATCATAAGTTCATAGCCATGCCAAATTTCACAGATATCACATCGCAAGCAAGGGTTCACAATAGAGTTCGCACAAAAGAGTTCGAAACACGATGAGGTTCACATAAGAGTTCGAAACACGACAAATACCATAAGTTCACTTCCTTCCCCTCTTTCGTAGAGACGGGTCCTCCTGCGTCTTCCTGCGAGGTTCACCCAATGTGCGTGGCTTCCGAGCAGGACGTGTGCGGATAACCTGACCTTCCGGACTGTGGATGGACTTCGGTTTTCTAATCCTACGGACCAGCTGAGTCGGTTGGGAGGGCTCAGGTGCATCTCGCATCTGTGACATGTGAATCTCATCGTAGTCCGTGTCTCCGCCATCACCCTCCTGCTCCTCCTCCTGCTCCTCCTCCTGCTTGTGCTCCTGCTCCTCGTCTTCCTCGTCCTCTTCCACGTGAGACGGACCTGCCCGACTGGACGAGGCAGCTCCCGAAGCAGACCTAGACCTGGTAGGTTCAAGAGCGTCGGCGGCGCCGCCACGGTGGCAAGCAAGCATAGCTGCCATCTTGCGGCAGCGCTGCACGAATTTCTGCACGCACCAACAAAAAGAACTTAAAAAAACATATGAACATTTACGATTTGAGTCAAAAACATGTGAAGACATACCGTGACGGTGCTCCTAAGAGCTGTGTCAGACTCCACGCTACCAGGTGGGTATTGTAGTGCAACTCCAGCCTCGTAGATACTTCTATTGAGTAAGAGACCCTGCACATTGACATAAGTAACATTTATGGCTCAGATAAACAAATGGCATCATGCTTGTGTTTGAATGATAAACGCACCACTCTATCGTAAACGGGTGCGTAGTCCTTATGGGTTCCCGCGCTCTCCCTGACCTCCATGTCGTACTCATCATCTTCGTCCTCCTCTAACTCCAAGCAATCCGCCTGGGTCCAAGATGGCTTCAACCGCAGCTGGTACTTTTCTCCATCATCAAACCACTCCAAATGCTTGAGATATGCCTTCTCATTGTCCATTGTACCATCAGTTTCAACAAACTCCTCCCTCTTCCTCCACATGGTCACCCACTCCCGGTGTTTGGTGTACCAAACTCTAATTTTTGGGCACTTCTGCCGAGTCATCCTGCAAATTATGACGAACATAATTAGTACTACCGGTGCTAGCACAGCCAGCTTGGAAAGCACGGTCACTCACGTATGCAGCTCAGGACCGGTGCTCTCGTGCTCCGGTGGAGTGCGTTGCCTCTTTCCAAATTGTTTGGCGACCCGCTATGGGAGGTGCCACTCGACAGCGTAGAAGCATATCATTGGGCACCTAGTCCGCCAAAGGTGCTCGTCCCGCGTACACATGGCGTTCAGAGGGAAATTCCTCTGAGACTCGTACGGCATCCAATTGACCTGCAAAGCACGACGTGGACTTCTTTAAGTAAGGTGTTCCATCCATCACAATAGGGGTGATCGTTAGAGACCCGTTACCTGTTTATAAGTCAGTGTGTTGAGCTCGTTGGTGTAGCTCTTGTAAAGCGCCTTCGACCTGCCAGTGTAGCCCTCCACTCTATCCCACGAGTATGCGACGGTGGGGAAGCGATAAGGATCAACATTGTCAAAAAGATCCTCCCATTCAGTCGATTGCAGTTTTTGTGGACGACCAACCGGTAACCGCTCCCACATCCACACCGACAGGGCCCAAACACAACCGCCCATTGAGGATCTGCTGATCCTCCTATGACATGCATCATCAAGCTGCAGGTTCATAATTCATGTCAATTTTTGAAATTGAATGGTAAAATACATGCATAAGCGACTGATGCAATTAGGGTTTACCTGCCGGTATAAGAAGGCTAGACCAGCCGACCCCCAACTGAAATTGGCATCCCAGTCACGTAATGGGTCCAGATACATCCAAGAGGCGGTGTCCCCTGACGCGTCTAGGAAGACCACCTGAGTTAACAGACGCCACAAGAATGCCCGGGCATACTGCTGCACAATAACCGGACCGGCATTCGCCGGGCATCCCCCTCTGTTATCTCGTAGCCAAGTGTATGGGATACCGGCTGACCTCGTTTCCTTTTCAGGCGCGGGAGGGCAAACACTGATCAGAGATGTAACCCGGGCACGCCACCCATCATTCTCCACCCTCCCGGTCAGAGCGTCGCCATCGATAGGAAGACCTGTGATCATGACAAAATCCTGTAGGGTGACTGTCATGGGCCTCCAACGGTCCAAGAGAGCGGTGATGGCAGTGGAGTTGATCTTCGGCGGAGGACGAAGGGTAGAAGGCCCGCTCTCTCGAAGTACTCATCGAACCGCACGTCGTACGGCATATCGGAGGCATTGTGGCCCCTCATGCGCATAGGTGGTAGAACTTGTCAAAATTAAACAAATTATGCTCACTACCTTAGTACTTGCAAACATAAGAAAAAGTGAAGAAGATTTCGATGTTACCTCTCCATTCTCGATAAGCCGCGCACGATGATCGAGATCGTAGACGTTCTCAAGCCCATAATACCAGCGCTCATTAGCCATCCTACATAATGCATTTGACATGGGCATCAATTACTTGGTTCAAACACATACATACTAATAGACATATGACAATGACAGGTTCAAATACATACATGCCAAATATGAGCTTAATTAGCAAAGTACGTCAAGTTTTTTTAGAAAATAATGTGTTTACTTGGCGTATACACTATACATGCTTTTTCAAACTTCTCTTAGTTCTCTGTCATCGGATAACAATTAGCTACCTCTCAACCTGATGCTACCTAATTGGATTTCAACCCAATTCAGTAAAGAATTCATATCCGAGTCTCAAAAGAGATAAATGATCAAACCTAGGGTTTTATACATATACATATACACATAAACTAACTATTTTCTTGCAAAATCATAACACATTCATAACACATATACACATTCATACCTCAAATACTACTAACCAGTAGCAAATACAATGCAAAATCCCCACACATCTAATGGATAAATGATCAAACCTAGGGTTTTATACATATACATATACACATAAACTAACTATTTTCTTGCAAAATCATAACACATTCATAACACATATACACATTCATACCTCAAATACTACTAACCAGTAGCAAATGCGACGCAAAATCCCCACACATCTAATGGATAAATCATCAAACCTAGGGTTTTATACATGATTTTGATTGAAGCAAATATGAACTTTTCAACCTACAAAAACTAGGGGATCGGATGAGATTACCTTGCTTGCTCCTCCTTGTGCGAAATGACCACAAATGTAGGGTTGAATCAATGGATCTAGGAGGGATTAAGGGAGAGGGGAGAGAGAGCTCCTTGTTCTCTATTCGGGACGAACAGCGCTATGGTAGAAGAAGAATGGGGGCTGACTGGGTGGGTGCGGCCCACCCGCGGCCCCCCGGTCACTTAACTCTTCGGGGGGCAAACGCCAGAGCCCGTGGCGTTTGGTTCACCGTGCAAACGCCATCGTCAGTGGCGTTCGGAACTTGGCCACGTCAACAACGTCAGTGGGACTGGCCGAGCGTGGACCGAGGGTCGAACGCCATTAACCGTGGCGTTAGCCCGCGTAGTTACACGCCACGGTGGGTGGCATTAGCAGAAAGAGTCAGATTTTGAAAATGTTTTGAACTAAGGTCATTTCATGAAGAAGTATCCAGAAAAGGTCAAAATAGTGATTTTTCTCTGTTTTTTCTTCCTCTGCTGCTTGCTGACCTTGGCGTGCATACACCTCAGCTAGAGAGGGAAAAGGATTGAACTTTTCTCACTCTCTTGCCAGCTGTATCACCTTGAAAACCTCAGACCAATGGAAAAGAATCTTCAGCACTTACTACAGGCTGTCCAGGAGAGACAGGCAATGCTCACGAAAATATTGGCTTGTCAAGATTTGTCAACCGTGTAGAAACTTCAGAAACCAGTTAACCAACCAGTTGATTACTTGGTCGGTTCTCTCTTTTCTGTGAGGAGGTTTGCTATCTCTTCAAGTTCATTAGGTGTTTCGAACGTATCATTTTAATACAGATGATGACTTCTCCAATCTGATTTAAACAGATGTAACTAGTTGATGACGACATGACATATCAGGTGCTAACTCATTCTCCGTGCAAGAGAGCAAACTCACGACGACCTATACATCTAAACACGTGATTTGTTTGACACAATTCAAGAGAAAATCTGAATACAAGGCAGAGAACGTTTCCTTTTCCAACACGAGATCTAATCTCATGTTATAATTGCTCTAGAATTTCTCTGAATCGAGAGACCACGTAACACTACAAACTTACCCCTACTTCTTCTAAAGAAAGAAAAACAGAAAAATCTCCTACAAACTTTTTTTTCCTTAAAAAAATGTCCAATTTTTTTGCCAAAAATTTCTTCAAAAATCTCTCCTTCCTAGAAGCAAACGAATCCGCGAGCTGCTGCTTGCTGGGCCCACGGTATCTTTTCGAAACCAACCAACGCCTACCTACTCCTCTGACCTGTGGGCCCGGTATGTTCCTGGCCCACGTGTCATGCTCTTGGCGAGCCTCTTATTAAATCCTCGCCGCCGCGGCGGGGTGGGCCGCCACGTCACCACTTGCTCCCTTCCTTTGCGGGTGCGCGTCGAGATCCGTTAAGAGCTGCGCTCCTCCTCCGTCTCCTCCGGCGACAGAGGGAGTCCACCGGCGGCCGGAGATGTTCCTGGTGGACTGGTTCTACGGGGTGCTGGCGTCTCTGGGGCTGTGGCAGAAGGAGGCCAAGATCCTCTTCCTCGGCCTCGACAACGCCGGCAAGACCACGCTCCTCCACATGCTCAAGGACGAGGTCGGGAGGGCGAAAAAAAATCCGTTCCTTTTCTGATTAGTTATGTTCTTTTATGATGGATTAGCTGTTTCTTTGTGGGGGTAAAGTTTGGTGATTTGACGAGGTTTGGAGGAATTGCGATGATTCCTGGATCCGGATGGGTTACATCCTTGTGTGGTTTTAGGAGTAATTGTGTGGTTGCTGACATGGATGTTCTTCTATCACCCTTCTGCTGATAGATGTTCATGTGCAATACCTGTTTCTTTTAGATTGAAGGGTGTTGTCCGTTCGAGTTTTAGAATAGGAGATATTTGTGCTAGTAGATGTTCATCTGTAGGGTTGAGTGTTCTTGGGGATCTTTTTTATGTACCATTTCAAAAAATATCCTTTTTGGAATTTTTAGAGTACGCGTTGCAAAAATTCCCTTTCTTTAGATTCAGGAAGCTTCGATCATATCTGGGTAAAAAAAATATTTCCCCATTTCGGGAGGACTTGGTGGACTAGTACCCTAGATAGTCTTTGTTTCCTGTTGAGGATAGTCTTGGGCAGATTTCATTTGGTAGCTGAGTTGCGTTCTTTCTGTGAGCGCTGGATTGCTTGCTAGATCTGGATAATTCCCATGTAGTACCGTGGAAACTTTGCTTCTTTCAGTCATGTGTGTGTAAGAAATTCCGTATTGATTTCGGAAATGCTAGCGTGCTAATTCTGGGGCTTGCAATTTAGATCTGGTGCAAATGCTTCTCCGGAGAATTTACATTTTTATTTTAAATCCAATTAGTTTGCACAGTTCTCAATGTAACCTTAGGAAGGACCCTTTTTATTATTCAACTTGGCTTGGTAATCAGTCTTTTAGTTATTACCAGGTGATCATGCTCAGAAGCTGTATATCCTGAAGTTCAACACAGAAAACAATAAGAACTGTACTTTTTGTGGTTGCTTCTGTTGGCTGAATAAATTTGTACTTGGATTTGTGTTCCTTCTGGCAGAGGTTGGTTCAGCATCAGCCTACGCAGTATCCAACTTCTGAAGAGCTGAGCATCGGGAAGATCAAGTTCAAGGCATTTGATTTAGGAGGCCATCAGATTGCTCGCCGCGTGTGGAAGGATTACTATGCCAAGGTCTCAGTTTCCTCTTTTGTTTCTACTTATTTATTTAGATAAGTTACTTGGCATATGATTATATTTGCTTAATGTGTTCTCCTGTGGTGTGATTCAAGATATATTGTGTTGTTGTTTGGCACTCTTTTAGCTCCTTATGAAATACAGATTACAGACATAGTAGCATGCTTCTGCTAGCCCTAAAAGTTTTTGCAGATGTCATTATCAGTGGGTAGTAGTTGGCACTGATGCACTGGAATATGTGTCTAGCTTTTGTTTCCACATGTAGCACCAGCTGCTTATAGTGAAGTTTTTATCAAGTTGGTTAGTGGGGTTAGTGCATTGAAGTGTAAGTAGCCTACTCATATATGCTTTCCCATGGTGGTATAGCTATCAAGATACATGACATAACACCAGCGATATATGTGCAATGTGGCAATCTAGCTACTTGTGTAAAGGGGAAAAAATATGCTTTCATATTAATCTGTGTGCACCATCATCTTTTGTAATATTAGCGGTCTTTTTGTTTTGCCTGTTTTTATTTATATGCATATATGTTGTTGTGACTCATTTTGTTCTTATCTAACTTATGTTTCTTTTTTGCTTCAAAGTAGCTTTGTACTGTCCTACGATGTAGTCGTTTTGGCTTAGTGGATGAAGTGGTGGACCATTCAGTTGATAGAATATGCTGGGTATATATAGACTGCACGACAATATAGAGAAACATTTACATTAGAATGTTGAAACAGGATCAGTTTGGTGACACAACCGAGCTCTATGTCTCGGGGATTAATGTGCTCAGCCCAGGAAGTGTTAGGAGTTTGGTGGAACAGGGGAGGATTTAGGAATACTGCTGGTGCTGGCAAAGGGGCTGAACTCGGGAGGATCAAAATGGTTTCATGATGGGCACTTGGACAGAGGTACAATTACAAAGAGGGAGCTAAGGATGGCTTTGAGGCAGAGGAAGTTGATATTCGGAACTGCACATAAGCGCACACATCAGATCTACTCAACAATCAACCTATTGGACAAGACTTTATTAGGAATATCATACAATTATGAATGCTCTAAAGAAGAATTGTTTCTCCTTGTAAAATTGCTGTTTTCCATACTGTAGCACCAACTTCTTGAATTTCATATTGCAGACAAGAAGGTTTAACTACTTAAGAATTGATTTTGGTGCATTATGCATATGTTCCTGTTGTCTAAATGCATGGCGATCTCTGTTATTCCTGATGATCTGGTTCTAACTTGAATGCTAGCGCAGCAATAAGTATGTTACATCTGTTTGATGTACCTTCAATTTTCCCTTTTGTCAGGTTGATGCAGTGGTGTACCTTGTGGACGCGTACGATAAAGAGAGGTTTGCTGAATCCAAGAAGGAGCTCGATGCCCTCCTCTCAGATGATTCCCTGGCCACCGTCCCCTTCCTGATTTTGGGGAACAAGATCGACATCCCTTATGCTGCCTCCGAGGAGGAGCTCCGCTATCACATGGGGCTGAGCAACTTCACGACCGGCAAGGGCAAGGTGAGCGTCAGCGAGTCCAATGTCCGCCCCCTCGAGGTCTTCATGTGCAGCATCGTCCGCAAGATGGGCTACGGCGATGGGTTCAAGTGGATGTCACAGTACATCAAGTAGGCGTGTGTGTGATAAAAAACAAAAAAAATGTTTTAAGCAGTCCTGATGATACTCCTGTTTTACCTTACCTTGCCACAAGAGTTAGGGAGCTAGCTGGTCATGGCTCTTCATGGTGCCAGTACATATGTGATGTAATGGAAGTAGTGCAAAGTCTGGGGATCTTGTCCTAGATTGCTCAGTTACAGTGTGATCCCTGAAAAGTGACATCCTTTAAAACTCCATTGCTATTACACCAGGAAATTCTGAAGGATGATCATAGCAGTCTGGTGGATGTAAAACCACTGGCCGTTTTTTCTCCTTAAAATTAGTCCGATTAAGTTGATGATGATTTTCTGCGCTATGCTTTGCTGCTGCTGCTGATTCGTCTCAGTTATGCGCTTTCTTACCGAGTTTTCGCTCCTACAAATTAAACTGGGTGCAATTTAGGATCCAGGGCTGTTTGATTGGGTGCCAAAACCAGCTATTACTAAGGTTAGGCATGTGCAATGGTTGTGGCATGGCTAATGTCGTGGTCACAAAGGAAATTTTCTGTCTACAGAAAATGCAGACCTACCTCGTTTGCATATCGCCTCCAACCTCACAAAACACGCTGGATCGGTGGTTATTGGGATCTACGGGTGTGATCTGGCCGTTAGATTGGTTGTAATTCGTTAAGGGCGGTGTTCTACGAAATTATTGGCCATAGAAATTAATGTCATGTGCCGCATGCCAAGAAATTCAAGTTTTTCGCAAAATCGACCACACATCCCGGGGATTTCTGAAGTTTACTCTCTAGAGCCATTGCAAAAATTAGAAAACTTAGGAATATGAAAAACACAAAAATTAGATGTCACGGACTATGAATTCCTACAGGATTTCAAAACTTAGAACTTTTTTGAAGTGATGCCTTTCGATGGTTCTCCTGAAATAAATACATGAATTTTGGATGAATGAGGAGAGAGAATAGAGAGAGATAGAGATGATGCATTGAGTTTCTCAAAAAAAAAGAGATTTGAGCTCATGTTGGTTTTCTTATGGAACTGAGGGCATAGTAATATATTTCGTAGGAATTTGGCAATCCCAATCTTGTGATTCAAAGGCCTTTATTTGAAAAGTTCTTAAGGATTGGAATCCTCCAAAATTTCTATAAAAATATAAAGTGCAACTAGCCCCTAAGTGTGATTTTGATAATTAATACAATTTCTGTGGATTAATGGTTTTCTTGAGTTGGACATGAGATTATATTCCATAGGTGATGCACGAAGGATATTGGATGCATTTCGGACATGTCGACGATTGGTAAACCGCCGATCTTACGGAGTTCGTGGAGGAGAGAGAAAGAGATAGGGGATTCGTTCCGAGTAAGATGATCCACAAACCAGGCCACCAGCAAGACGATTTATACAGATTCAAGCCTCCCTTAGGATAATAGCCCTACATCCTGTTGGTATATATTGATCTCGAGGCAAGGTACAAGAGGGGGTATTTAGTCCTAGATGGGATCTACAACTAGTCGGAGGTGGTTGTCAAGGATAATTTTCTCTTCTACTTGCTCGGAAGGCTATTGATCTTCTAAGGCTTGTCTGTCTAAGCTTTAGTGATGTGAAGCCAGATTCGTCTTCTTCGAAGGCCCTTGGGATCTTTTTATAGAGGGTACACCATATCGTAAGGGATATGAACACATTTTCAAGTAGGACTCTACTTTCCTTAAACGTCAGGATTGTCTGCCTAGTTTAAGGAGTCCGGGATACCTACGGGTGGTTTTCTTATCGACAGAGAATCCTTCTCCGGGGAATACTCCCTCCCGGGTAAGTAGGATACTCCATAGTCGTGGTGTCTCTATATACGGATACGGTTATCACATACAATAGTTGTCTACTGGTCAACGTCAGGATGAATGCCATTAAATCGAATATATGCATCAAGATATATGAGTTCAAGAGGTGAATGTCATGTGATCAAGAAGATGTGATGAAGCTAACCTATATGGGTCAATGATGAGCTCAACGTGTGAGCTAGATTGACCGAGGTGAAGCTAAATAGAAGATGGAGGGTTGACCAAAGATTGGATTCAAGGTGGTCAACATATGAGCGTAAAGATTGTGCCACTTAACATGATGTGATCAAGTTGACTTGGTAAATAGCTGTATATTATATTTATTGGATTAGCCTATTATTTATGTATGTGTATGTAAATAGTATGGGTTAGGTGTCATTCATGGGCTTGCAAGGAAAAGATGATCTTATTAGGAGCATATGCTAGGATGACATCAAGTGTGATGGTCATCAAACTTGAGAAGAATAAGTTCAAGATAAGCATCATAAGAAGATATATGCTTGAAGTTTGCAGTTCATGAAGTGAAGATGGACAAGTGAAGATGATTTCAAGAGAAAGCTTCTCATAAGGTATTATGGAGGAGCTAAATGAAAGACTTCATAAAGCGAAGGTGATCAAGGTGATTCTACTTGGAGCGAAGATGTCGAACGTCAAAGAGCTCAAGTGGAATGCGCAAGAAAAATGTATGCCTAGACTAAGTTTTCCTATTTAATCGGTCTCAAGGAGTTTGGAGGAAGACCGGATTATACGATAGATGTCCGTACTATCAAGAGTGACTATCAGACGAGTAGCTTAATCATGTCACGTGTGGAGTGCTCAAATTTTTGCATTTGTTGCATGTCATCGTGTTTTCTTTGTAGTGGAGGTGTTAGATCTTGATGTTCTAGCTTGTCCAGAGATTTTAAGTTATGAGTGCTCAGAGGTTTCAAACGCAGTTTGGTTTGTATGAATTTTTCCTAGACTTTGCGTCTAGGCATGAGTGATCTGACCGGTCCAAGTGGACGGTTTAATTGGATGAGGTTCAGGAACTCCAAGAATTCCTTTTTTCAGAGTATATGGACTTAAGGTTTAGTATCCAAGTGTTTCTGAAGTATCTACATATGTTCCAAAAGGTCCGTGTTTAGGAACTGAGCTTTGAAGAGCTAAGTCCAGGGGGATAGTCATTTGACCCTCAGCCCTCAGCTAGACACTTCGGATTTTACCCAGTGTTGGGAGGAGTAATAGAGAGCTCGTTTTGCCCGGAGGTTTGTTTTAGAGTCGCTGAAGGTATTTGAGTGAGACCAAAAAGTTTTCTTCCAGAGTATCCAGGTTGGTGTCAGGGACTCCGGGTATAGTGTCCTTGTGTGTTTCATAGTGCCCAACAACCACTTCTCCAATCGTTAGTGTTGGGTCGGCTAGTTTTTTAGGGTTAGCTATAAGTAGCCACCTTGTGCCAGCTTGGGAGAGGGGTTGCTGGCTCTTGGGTCATTTGTTGACTGTCTCCACTTGCTTTCACCCTCTCCAAGTGCCTCTAGTACATGTGTTGCTCTTAGTGATGTGTGAGGGAAGGTTAGTGCATTGGTTGCACTTAGTGATTGTGAGAACCTGAGAGTAAAGTCCCAGACCCCCATGTGTACATTTCACCAGTCCCAGGACTTGCTGATGAACGAAGACGAAAAAAATATCATAGCATACATCACGTAGTTTTGTTACAAAAATGTTGATAAGATGAGCCACGGGGCTAATAAAGTACTTAAGACTCATGTCCTTTACATCTCAGAATACAACGGAAAATATAAAGAAAAACGTAGCGATCTCCATCTCAGCCACATGCAACCGACGAAGACCAGCGAAGACCCTACTCCTCAGCACCGTTGTAATAATCTCCATAGTCTTCTTCTTTAGTTTCAAAGTTATCTGAACGTGCCCAAAACAAACATGCTCGATGAGTACTTCACGTACTCAGCATGCCCCCTTTTTAGGGAAGCCTACCTCTACATGCAGGTTTAATCAAGAAATAGGCTTTCTGGTTCTTTTGCATAAATGACACTTTTAGTTTAAATATCTTTAATAATTTCGAAGGTAGGTTTTGAGATCAAATCATTTATTTGAGATCAAAACAATTTTAATAACTGGGTGTTTTAGTGAAGATTCTAACCACCAACATTGGTCAAGTAAGGTCGATGCCTTAATCCCGATGATAGGTTCCGATCACCTATACTTAACCAAGATTCAGGTAGAGGGAAAAGCATTAGAAGAGAGTCATGAGGGAGAATAAGGAAAAGAGAAAAGAAATGGAAAGAAGACATATTGCTTATTATGAACATAACATTAGCCATCCTTGAACGTAGACACGGCTAATCGATTAGTTTGCAGAGGTTGTACACTTTACCGACAAGATGTAAGATTAACCCGGGGTTTTCACACTCTTTCGAGAAATGTGACCGAGCCCTTACAACGAGGCCTCTACAATGTTGTCCCTTAGTTGACACTACCCACCAAGCCAACTCTAGGATAGCTATCATTAGCAGTTGCCTCACCAGGCGGATCCCTGACTTCGTTTCCCTTCGTAGTGTCACCATAGTTTTCAACAAATTAGTTAGCTAAATCATGCCCATAATAAACTTGCGGTTGCACTTGGTTCATAATTTTATAAGTTCACAATTCAATTTCTTATGGTGTAGGTGACGCTAACACATATCCTAAAAACCAAATGTTCAAACAACCATCCACCTCAACAATCCATTTGTCGCCCACACCTTAGCGGTAAGTTTCACCCAGAGTAGATTTTATATAGAAGTAGATAGACGGGAAATACTCAATGAGCCCAACATATCACCTTGTGATATCAATTCATGATTCGTGACATATGTTTCCGGTGAAGCACAAAAAGAGATTTTTATTAAATTCTTGCAGGGCGAAGCATTTCTACTTTTATTATTAATTGATAACTACTTTATATAAAACAAGGCATGGCGACAAGGATTTATAGTTCACTTTGGAACTAACGCTAAAGCATTTGTTAAATACGAAACAACATGCAAATTTACAAACGACATAAAATATAATGAGTTTGCAAATATAGGATCAATATGATCAAGAATAAGGGAGGATACCTTCGTTGTTGTAGCCTCCTTCTTCTGCTTCTGGATCCTGTCCCTAGTCTATCTCGTCACTCCGTACTCGTCGAACGATTTCCAAATGCGAAACGATAGATACCAAAAAAAGCGATAAATGAAGGAATATTGAAAAACCAAATAAAAGAGAGAAGGGAGGATGGTAGAATTGGAAGGGTATCCGGAGTTCAAGGACAAAGTAGCACGATTGAAGATGAGTAGAGAAGAGGCTTGACAAGGTTTAAGGTTAACTTAACTTAAGCAAAGACCACCACCCACACATGAACCCAACCAATAACTATTTTTTAGCACAACAAACATCTAATTATATGCATATATGAGGAACAACTAGACTATGTCATACATTTACTTAACTACATGGCATACGCACGAGTACATAAAATCATATGTCTAACATATTAGTATGAGAACAACAGAACGGCATAATCCTAATATGCTAGTCTCACACGGCATAGCAAGGTACTCATGCTAACTTCCATTAACGACTAACATGTTGTATACATGTATATCCTTTAATTAGGAATCAATCCTAGCATGCTAGTAATTCATGCAAAAGCTCTCTACTCATGCTAGTATCACGTGATAACCCTGCCATCATGCTACCTAGCATGCAAGTATCTCCATTCAAAATCCCTATGCATACTAGTGTTCGTACGAGATTGGTATTGCATGCAATAACCTGCAATTATCCCTAGAGCAAGATGTATATGTTGCAGATGTAGCATGTTAGCACTTAACCAATCCCAGATTATGCGTTAACAGCAGGTAACTAGCTACTATCATTAGCTTCATTGATTTAATAGCATGAGACTAGTTACTACATATGCATAGCAAGCATCAAGTCTTTGAATGAATTAATATCACAAGAGCCAAATTATACATACTAGATGAGCACACGCACAAGACTTTAAGAAACATGATCGGCGGCTAACAACTGCATGGGGCTACTACTACACAAGCTGATATCATCTGAGAAATAAAATATGGCATGCTCTATACTAACAAAATAAGCATTAGATCAAAGAATACCCGATTGGCCAGTTGACATTACTTGATATAGTTTAAAATCCGCCCAACCTATCTGAAATCTACCACCACAACTTAAATCTAGGACTCAAGCTATGGCTGCTAAAGGAAGGAGAGGTGGAACGGATCACCGGAGGTTGGTCGCTAGAGGCGATGCTGCCTGACGACGTTGGCGAACATGACGTGGCAGGGCTGTGGCTGCTCCCTGACCCAACCAAGCACGGCTGCATGCTTCTAGGGACGAGGTGAACACCGTGACGTGGGTGACGTAGCTAGGCACCTCTTGAATGTGCATGAATGCCGATCCTCGACGTCAAATATGGCATGGTGGCATGGCAACCGCGGCCAACGGATGGGAGGAGTTGCAAGATCTTGTCTAGGAGCTTCGCGAGGCTGAAAGGAGGTGGAGGAAGGAAGGAATTGGCCTCGGGCGGCTCACATTGGCGGTAGCGGCGAGAAAACCGTGGCGGCGGTGGTGGCGAAGAGAGCTCCGATTCGGCTTATTGGAGATGGGCTAGGGCTCAGGTTTTTGGGGGCTTTGGCGGAGTAGGTTGGTGTGAGGATAGCTACGGGGGTGGGGCTATTTATAGAAGGCTGAGGGAGGAGATAAGCACGCGGAGATGGATTCGGTGTTGGGTTTAATCGCGCACAAACTCCGTGTATTGCGGCGTATCCGAACCGGAATGGAGTCGCGTGGGGGTGGCGGACTCATTCCTAACTTGGGCGCAAAGAAAAATGGCGGGGGGAGGGGGTTTGAATGCGGGCCGGCGCGCACAGGAGCAGCCTAGGTCGGGCTCCAAACCAACCTGAGGTTCAAGAAGCTCATGACATGGCTGGGCCACTGACCGGTGAGAGAAACAAGAGAAAAGAAAGAGATTGAAGGGGTATGCATTATGGACTGTTGGATCTGAGACAAGGGCATAAGATTAGATCACTTAAAGATTGAAGGGGTATACAATGGTAGCCCTTGGATCAAGATCTGATGGCTGAGAGGGAGTCACTTAAGTGACCGTCGCCGGCTGCCTTAGCAGGCGTCGGCCCACTTGGCCCATGTGTTGGAGGGGGAAGGGGGAAGGGGGAAGGGGGAAAGAAGGTAGGCTATAGTGGAGGTTTCGGCACAGGCTGAAAAGGGAGGAGGGAAAAGGGTTTTTGAATTATTTAAAAAACCGAATTTGCAAAAGGGGGCTCAATTCAAACAAAAGAAACTCAAAACTTTATGAGAAAGATTTGCATAATCCAATTTAACTCCAAAGAGACTTCAAAGATATTTCTAAAGAAATAATTCACAAGAATAAAAGATACACAAAGCATTAATATCTCTTCTCTTTTCTTAACTCAAAATTAATTCATACCATTTGAATTAATTTGAACAAAAGCCATCAAAAATAATTTGAGCTTTAGAAAATAAAATGTAACATCCTTGATATTAAAAAAAATTAAAGCCCTAAAGAAAGGATGTTACAGTGATTGCATTACTGCATTAGTTTGAGCTCTCGATATCAATCATGTTCGATTGAGATTCCGATAGTTTGTTACTCTTGGAGGCCACTAACTCCTAGACGGTTTGGTGGTGTTATCTCGGTGATCTTTTTAAGAAGCTTGTGAAGAGGGCCGAGTGGTTTGTGAAGTGGCTGTGGAGTTCACCATCTCTAGAATGGAAAAAGAAGCTAGCCATAATAATCAAGGAGATGCAATGATGTCATCGAGAGGAACCGGCTTGAAAGATAGTCTACTTTCGATAATGAGTGATTAGATCCTCAAACCGAGACATAGGATATCGATAGATATCTGAACTTCGAAGCAAACATTTTTTGTCTCTTTTCTCCTTTACATTATTGCATTCATACTTGTACTCATTGTTGTATTCCTTTATAGAGATTGAATTGCTTGCTTGTCACGCTAGTATTGCAAATCTTGACATAGACATAGAGTGCTGGTGCACTTAGTTGAGTTTAGTACATTTAAGATTTGAAATTATGAAAGTCTGATTAGTTTAATTCCGTATTATAATTGAGCCAAATTCGTAATTGTTTTTAAAACGTCTATTCATCCTCTCTAAGTGACATCTAGATCCTTGCAAAATCCTAAGATCCAAATAGGCCTAAACTTCAGTTGTCCATAGTTTTCTTTAAAAGAAAATACAAACTTCAGCTGTCCAAAATTTTGCATTCAAATGGATCTTGAATTTGCCTGCTTGAAGTGATTTCAGAATGACAACTCTCCCCTAACCCTCTTAACCCCTCCCAAGAGAGAAGGCACCACACTATTATACAAATATAAAAAACTAGTCTGAATTTTTTCGTCTCCCAGTCGAAGCAGATGACAAAGAGGATCCCCGATCTCCTCCTATGGCGCCGCGCCAATCTCTCCGCCGGAATCCCACCAAAATCCAACCTTTCCACCAGCTCCGGCCGGAGTCCGGCCGAGCCCGCCGACCCGGCCCGCGCGGTGTCGATCCTGGCCGAGAAGGACTGGTTCCCGCGGCTCAACTCGGAGTTCGCCGCCGCCCTGCCGCGCCTGGGCCCGCGCTTCGTCGTCCGCGTGCTGCACGGCGCCGGCGCCGCCGCGCCCCTCGAGCCCCTCCTCTGCGTCCGCCTCTACGTCTGGGCGTCGCGGTTCGGGGCCCACTTCGCGCGGGACGCCTCGGTGCGGCGGGCACTGGAGGACGCGCTGTGGCGGCGCGGGCCGGCTGTGCTGTCCGCGGCGCTGGTGGCGGAGGTCAGGGGGTGCGGGTGCGAGGTCTCCGAGGAGCTGCTCTGCGCCCTGATCGCGAGCTGGGGCAGGCTGGGCCTCGCGACGTACGCGCACGAGGTGTTCGTGCAAATGCCGCGCCTCGGGCTGAGGCCCAGCACCCCGGTGTACAACGCGCTGATTGCAGCCTCCGTGAGGGCCGGCGCCGTCGACGCCGCGTACCTCAGGTTTCAGCAGATGCCCGCGGACGGGTGCCGGCCGGACTGCTTCACCTACAATGCGCTCGTCCATGGTGTCTGCCGGCGTGGGATCGTCGACGAGGCGCTCCGGCTCGTGAGGCAGATGGAGGGCGTGGGGATCTGGCCGAATGTGTTCACTTACACTATGCTGGTCGACGGGTTCTGCAATGCTGGCAGGCCAGAGGATGCAGTTCATGTGTTTGATACGATGAAGGAGAAGGGTGTGTTGCCGAGTGAGGCCACGTACAGGACATTGGTTCATGGTGTGTTTCGGTGCTTGGGGAGATACAAGGCATATGTCATGCTGAGTGAGTGGCTAGGAAGAAAGCTGCCTCTGCACCTGAGTGCATGGCGTGCTATGCTGTATTGCTTATCGAAGAACAAGATGGTGAAAGAGGTAGTCGAGGTCGTGAAGAAGATGAACACTTGGGGTTATCTCCTTGACAATGCGACGTTTGGCATTGTGATCTCTTGTGCCTTGGAATGCCTGGAGTTGAGTGATTTGTGTGAGTTGCTCGATGATTTCGTCAAGAAAGGTGGGAATCCTGGATTTGGTGTCTATATTATGATCATAAAATCATTACTGGACTGCAAAAGTTATTCAAAGGCAAATATCTATTTAGAGCGCATGGTTTTGGATGGGCTCTTGTCCAGTGTGGCATCTTATAACATGGTGATAGATTGCCTTGTCAAAGCAGGTGCAGTGGATAGGGCAATGGAGATTATAAAAGAAATGCGGGAGAAAGGTTTCCTTCCTAACCTTGTTACCTTTAACACACTGATAAGTGGTTATTCGAAATTAGGGAATGTACATAATGCAAAGGCTATTCTTAAGATGCTTATGGAACATGGGTTCATGCCAGATATCATTACTTTTACCTCCCTCATTGATGGACTATGTCATACCCATCAACTGGATGATGCGTTTGGTTGCTTCAATGAGATGGCAGAGTGGGGTGTTAGACCGAATGCTCATACTTACAATGTACTAATGCGTGCACTTTGTTCAGCAGGGCATGTAAACAAGGCCATCGATCTTCTTAATAAAATGAAAATAGATGGCAATACTCCTGATGCATATTCCTTCAGTGCTCCCATTTTAAGTTTCTGCAGAATGAAAAAAGTAGATAAAGCTCGAAATATTTTTAATGCCATGTTGAGATTTGGTGTGGCCCCGGACAGTTACACATACAATACCCTGATTAAAGCTCTATGTGATGAGAGAAGAGTTGACGAAGCCAAAGAAATTCTACTTGCAATGGAGTCCAGTGGCTGCGGTGCGACCAATCATCACTCATATTGGCCAGTCGTTTTTACACTTACTAAAATGTGTCGGTTCAGTGAGGCAGGACAGTTGATGAACAAATACCACAGCACAAATGTTCAGTTGGGCTGCGGTTCTAATCGTACCACAGAGTCTGAAATTGCTGTCCGGGTTGTCAATGTGTGAATTGCGATTTGGTAGCTACATGCTATTTGGTACATGAATGATGCCCTCTCCCACAGTGAAGAGTGCAAAATAGCCTCATCTTTGCTAAGGTGCACTAGAACAACATCACTATCAATACCTGCTCCTCATAATCCGTTTTGATGTTCTTTTCCCTACACAGATGTCAATAGTACTTACGTTCTCTCTGTTAAATGTTATTTCCAGATGAATCACTTGGACCTTCTCGACGCCTCAAGATATGTGATGCTCATTAGCATGTATTGCATTTGATGAACAATATGGATTTGTGCTTTTCCGTCTGAAAAACTTTGCAGAACAAATCAGTATGTTTCTTCTAGCTCTTTACATGTTTTCGTTAGTTCGCCTACATAAGGTGATGTGATAAGCTTCATACGGAAATTTATAGCTGCTTTGAACCTGTGATGCTGGCGAGGAAAGACCACAAGCTAACAAAAAGTTAAGCACTGTATTTTGAGTTTATTTGCATTTAATTTTTGAGTTATATATGAATATTTAAATAAAAAAGTATCAGAAAATTTAGTTTGAAACAAAGGTAGTCAGAAAATAGTCACTTTATGGAAACTCATGAATCATTTTGAATTATATATGAATATTCAAATAAAAAAGGAAGTTTAAAACAAAGATTGTCAGGAAATAGTCACCTTGGGGAAATTCACCAATCACATTCTGTTGTCTAGTAGCACGTCCTCAGTAAACATGTAACACCAAGTGCAACATTTCTATGATTCTATATACTATTAGAGCTTGTTCACATGGAAATTTGGCCGTGAAGGAGATAATGATGCTCCCTGTATACTGAAATTAGGACAGGGAAAGCATCCCAGGAGGTGCAATTGTGTGTATTGCCAAAAACTTTTTTGGTTTTGGCAGCTATCTTTGCCTTGGCATATTTCGCAGTGACCTTGCAGTGGTAATAAAATACCCAGCGGCCCAGCAGTGCTCAGTTCTAGTTGCATTTATTTGTCTCAACTTCTCATTGAACTTTTATTCAGAATTCCTCATTTCTCTCATTTGTTTTTTTACAGGGCAGCTGACTTCTGAAAGGATTCTCACGCTTGTGTGCAAATGCTGTTCTTTTGGAAAACAAACATTTCACATCACGCAAAAACAAAAAAATAGCGCTCTCCTTCCTTGCTGAGGAGGACAATTGCTTTCAAGGCCTCCTTGAGTATCTGGTGTTTCAGATTGCACCCCACACTCCTCACCAGTGATGTTTTCCGGTAATGGGGGAGTCTATTTGTGAATTCTTATCAGTGATGTAACTTCTGTTCGACCTGATAACTAGGCTAGCTTCTGTTCTTGTTAATGGCCTGTTTATGTTGAGGAGTTGCCTTCTTCTGGTCTTGAGACCACTGTGACTGACGAATCGTCTGACCTGGAGCTGAAGGAACACCGATTCACATGTGCCACCTGTTGTACCCAACTGTTTCAGTTGTGCATATATTGCTAATAAAATTCATTCTACAAAATTAGATCCATAGCTTCAGACGAGAATGTACATATAGCTTAGTTAGTCAGACATCCCTATCCCTACAACCTGTAAAGGGCGGGCCTCCCCAGCCAGCTCTGGAACCGTTCACTTGCTGAAATGCTGGTACACGCTACCATGTTTCACTGCCTGATATCTCATTGGGCGGGAGCAATGGTTCTCCACACCTGAACATTCAACGCCTAGTTGTCTTTACAACTTTTTTGGAGGCCGTTGGCTTAGCAACCTTTAATTTACCTTTACCAGTCTTTCTGCTTTTGTATGTACTCTTGACTAGGGACTCATGCTTACACGTTACTAGCATTGTAGGCTAGGGGCTTCAGGCACTACAACGGTCTTGAGTAGTGGCACTATGGTGGTGTTGGGCGCTGTAGCCACTATGTCGGTATCTGTGGGATCCGATGGTCCACCAAGCTCCATGTTATCCGGTTGTGAAGAGGACATCAGCTTGTCAACTATGAAAATGTCCCACTTTGGCCACTAGATGAATGATGCAATCGCCTCACCTAGCTTTGTGATCTCGTCGTCAGAGGGCAACAACAAAGTGTTGGAAATATGCCCTAGAGGCAATAAATAAAGTTGTTATTTGTCATATTTCAAGTTCATGATAAAGTTTATTCTCCATGCTATAATTGTATTAATTGGAAACATTATTACTTGTGTGGTTATATAAACAACACCGTGTCCCTAGTGATCCTCTAACACTAGCTTGTTGATTAATTGATGGTTAAGGTTTCCTAACCATGAACATGAGTTGTTAATTAATAACAAGGTCATATCATTAGGAGAATGATGTGATGGATAGACCCAAATTGAGCGTAGCAATTTGATCGTGTCACTAAGTTTTATTTGCTTCAGCTATCATATGTTAAATGTTCTAGTCCTTCGACCATGAGATAATGCCACTCCCTAGTACCGGAAGAATGCTTTGAGGGCATCAACCATCACGCCGTAACAGGGTGATCATAAAGGTGTCTTTCAGGTATCTCGGAAAGTACTTATTGGGTTGCATGTATCAAGAGTGGGATTTGTCCATCCACGTGACGGAGAGATATTCTCTGGGCCCACTCGGTAATGCACATTCGATATCGCTTGCAAGCAAGGGACTAAGGAGTTAGTCACAGAGGATGTTGTATTACGGAACGAGTAAAGAGTACTTACCAGGAAACGAGATTGAACTAGGTATGGTGATACCGACGATCAAATCTTGGGCAAGTAAAATATCGTGAGACAAAGGAATGGAACATTCGACATCGTGGTTCAACCGATAAATGATATTCGTTGAATATGTGGGAATCAATATGGACATCCATGGTCCCGCTATTGATTATTGATCGGAGAGGTGTCTCGATCATGTCCGCATATTCCCGAACCCGTAGGGTCACACACTTAAGGTTCGTTGATGCTAGGGTAGAGAATGAGATATTAATATGGTGAGACCGAAATTTTGTTCGGAGTCTCGGATGGGATCCAGGACGTCACGAGGAGCTCCGGAATGGTCCGGAGATACAATTTCATATATGGGAAAGTATTTTTAGGGTTTCGGAAAGGTTCGGGATTTTTCTGGCAGAGTTCCGGAGAAGTTCTAGAAGGTTCCGGAGGGTTCTAGAGTAGGGCCCACTTATCCCGGAGGGGTCCACATGGACCAAGGGTACTGCATGAACAGTACACACGTGAATAGTGTCGTGTGTACAGTAACCCCCCCTTCCTAGATGGATAAGATCGATATCCCTTAAAAATAGGAGAGATAAGATAAAGGAAAAAGGGGAACTTGGGAGGCAAGTTACTATTCACGTACTGTTCACGTGAACAGTACCGAGCCTATATAAAGGGGGGGGGAGGGCTGGGCGCAGCCCCCCATTGAACCCTGGCCGCCAGCCCCTCCCTCTCTCCCATCTACTCCTCTCCCGCAGCTGCTTAGGCGAAGCCCTGCAGGAATTTCTCCACCACATCCACCACCACACCGTCGTGCTGCTGGAGATCTCATCTACCTCTCCACCTCACCTTGCTGGATCAAGAAGGAGGAGACGTCATCGAGCCGTACGTGTGCACGTCTCGGAGGTGCCGCTCGTTGCGGTGCTTGATCGGATTGGAACACGAGAAGATCCCTCTCGCGGCTGGGAGGTATAACCTAGCTGCGGGAGGCTGCGGGCTTCATCGACAACGATCAAATTCTCCGCTGCGTTGACGTGTTCGTCGAGGGTATGTAAATATGATCTGTCTCTCGTTGCAAGTTTCTTCTAGATTGGATCTTGGTTTTCTAGATTGGATCTAGGTTTTCGTTTGCATCTCGTAGGAAAATTTTTGTTTTCTATGCTACGAATCCCATCACAAAGCAATTGGCTGAATAGTGGCGCATGTCGTCCACTTGTACCTTAGCCCTGTCTGAGGCCAATAGGACATTGTGCACTTTATCATTTTCTCTGAGAGGAAATACATTGTCATTTCCGACCAGGATGGAGTAATTGTTCACCATCTAGACCATGAGTTGGCACTTCATTGGCACCTGCATAACTACTCGTAATTAGCACTAACAAAGGCATCCATCTTATTCGATGTGGTGACCAAAAGTTTTTGATTTCTCTTACCAGGATGAGGTCGCAAGACTCGACAACTGTTGTTGATTCCTCTACTGGGCCGTCGGGCATGTAGCTACTACAAGGGCCTTCGGGACTAGCTGTGGGTACTCCGATTGGCTACGTCACGAGTTGAATCCTATGCAACTCCCACTCGACCGCTAATTGCACCTCTCTCTAGTGCCTTGTCCTTCGCTCTCTTACAAAGTCGGTACTCCTCGTTTAGAGGGAGTCCCTTCTTCCATCCAGTGGTACTGCCTATGCCTTGCGTGCGACCCTGGTGCTTCAGGTTTCCTAAGCCCCTGGTGAGCGCATCTTAAGCTCTACTGGTGCTTACAGAGCTTTGAGAAGACTGTAGCTTAGCTTGGACTGCAAAAGCATGACAAGTTCATATTAGTTAACTTTGAAACAAAGTTAATACATGTTGCTAAGTAAATTGATATCTTACCAAGCGTCGGAGGGCAGCCTCGTCCTCGGGCTTTGGGAAGATGAAGGCTCCCGTCAGCAGGTCTTTCTTCCCTCGAGCTCTAGCCCAGCTTTGGGTGCGCCCATCCTCAACATTTGCAAGGACAGGGGTAGCCTCTGGTCGTCTAGCTGTCTTGTCCTCTTCAACCTATTTCTCCTTTATCCCAACATACCTAGAAGTGCCTAACCTGTGATGGTGCTTGTTTCTTGCCTGGAGGGCTCTCAGTTGCTCACTTCTGGATTGGAATTTAGGAGTTGTCTTCATCTCCACAAACCTTTGATATTTTTGCAGGTTTAGGAAAGGGTACTTCTAAAAAGACTCAATTCTTCTTGTGAAACTTCTTCAAGAGGTCGCATTTGAAGATCCTGCACCAGTGGTTCATGGTTCCTAATGTGGCGTGTCAAACATCTTGCCGCCACTCCATAGGCCACACCTTCGAGATCGCAAACCATGTAAATATTTTCTCGAACATAGCATCTATCACGGCTTGGGGGACCATTCTCCAATCCTTTATGGTGATGTCAAACTTTTCCCCTCACTAGGATTCCGTAGAATATCTAGAATTTTCCACCTACTCTACGTGTAGGCATCCCATTTTCCTTGTCTGTCTTTGTGATCACTATGTGTATTGAAGGCCTCTTTGAGGCCGTTCTAGGTCCCCACTTTGATCTCCCTGTAGATTCCGAAGGTCTCGAGGATGAGGAAGCAGCCGAACTAGAACATCCCAACATCTCTTATGCTAGAAAAATGATTAATTAAAAGGATGGTGCTACAATCTAAAAATAAAAATTAAAGCTAGCGGTACAAATTAAAAACAGAATTAAAAACTAGTGCTACAAATTAAAAACATAACTAAAACATAATTAAGCTAAAGAAGATAAAAATTTAACATATAGCTTATCTATGGACAGAACTAAAATATAATTAAAAACATAATTATGCTATAGAAGATAAAAAAATTTAACATATAGCTTATCTATAGACATAACTAAAACATAATTAAAACATAATTAACATATAGCTTATCTATAGACAAACAAAGGTAAAGATAGAACTAACATATAGCTTATCTATAGATAGAAGATAAAAAAAGAACTAAACCATAACTAAAAACAAAATTAATATATAGCTTATCTAAAGACAAAGAACAAAGATAAAGACATAATTAAAAGGAATTAACATATCTCTTATCTATAGTCAGAAGATAAAAACATAACTAAAAATAGAATAAATATATAGCTTATTTATAGATGAAGAACAAAGATAGAAACATAATTAAAAAGAATTAACATATAGCTTATCTATAGATAGAAGATAAGTAGAATTAAGACATAAACTAAAACATAATTGACATATAGCTTATCTATAGACAAAGAACAACGATAAAAACATAATTAAAAGAAATTAACATATAGATTATCTATAAGCAAAAGATAAAAGCAGAATTAAAACATAATTAACATAGAGATTATCTATAGATAAAGAAGAAAGATATACAGATAATTAAAAGGAATTTGGGGAGCTCAATTTGTCTAGAAGAGCATATAAGTTTCATGAAAGAACATGAAATTCCACCAGCGATGGAAGAACATGAATTCAGGGAGCTCAGCGATGGAAGAAGGCTACAATAGACGTTTAGGGTTTAGGCCGGGGAGGAGCTGACCTGGCGGCGTGCGGCGGTCTCGGGGAGGATAGATCGGGCGATAGCAGTGCGGGGACGCGGACTGGTGAGCCAGCGGTGCCAGGGAGGAGAAACCGAGCGGCAACGAGGTCAGGGAGGCAGCTCGACATAGCGGCAGTGTCAGGGAGGAGAGACTTAGCGGCCACGGTGTTGGGGAGGCAGACCGACTCATGACGATGTGGTGGAGGCGGTCTGGGTGGCTGTGTTCCGATGAGGTCCTAGGGGCAGCGACAACGGCAGCTTAGCGTGAGAAGCGAGTGGGTGCGGATTGTGTGTTTGAGCGAGTGGGCGGGAAAACCCTAATTCTCAGCCCTTATAGAAACCTTATCATAGACAGGTTAAGTTAAATGCTCATCTGTGATAAGGTTCATCTCAAACGGGTCCCAATAAACGATCGTTTATGATAGGCCATATCACTGATGGTTGTTTACTAGAGCCCATTTGTGATAAGTGGCATCACTGATAGTTTTTAGTAAGATCCGTCTGAAATAGTCTTTCTGGAGGCCATGGGTTTTTCTTGATTTAGAGCTAGCCTCAAGATTAGTTGCTAGTGATGCCTCTGAAAAACCACACATCACAAATTAATCAACGTATGCATTGTCACATATTTATTAACACGTCATGCATTGTCATACATAGCACTACAATTAAGTTAATCCTTCTCTTTTCACCAAATATTAATTAACCACTTTCTTATTTCCTTTAAAACTTAGTCATTCGTCATGATCTTTGCATATGTAGCTAGGTTGGTCATCCTCACCCTCCTCTTCTTCTTCTTGCTCCTCATCGTCATACTTGTTGTAGTCATCCTCGTTCACTACGTTATCAATTCAAGAATACACCTTTTTTATTCTGAACAACGTGACACTTCTTATGTTTTGGGTCATTTAAATAGAAGACTTGCTTCACCTGTTTAGCAAAAATGAAAGGTTCATTTCAGTATCCAACACGTTGCATGTCCATAATAGTGTAGCCAAAATCCTCTTCCTTTACATGTGAGTTACTGACCCAATATCATTTAAATAGCAGGATCTTGGAACGTACATAGTCGAGCTCCATAATCTCCTCTATGTACCCATAGTATGACACTTTCCTCCCAGCTGTATCGAGGGCATCAACACACATATCGCTGTTCTGGTACATGCTCTTGGCATTGATGCCAGCCTAACAAGAAAACTAGATCAGTTGCAGTAAGCTTTCCCTTGGAAGTATTCTGAGGTTTATTGATCCTAAGGAAACGAGGTATCATGGAAAAGGTGAAGGTGTTGAGATCGTTCTTATGAATTTAAGTGAGTGCTGGCGATTACTTGGGGTGTCAAACCAACGATAGCGCTGTTCTTGAAATCAATTATAGAGACAAAGACTATGCAAATAATAATAATAATAGAAATGAAAAATCAATGGAAAGGAAACTAGGTTTGCTAATATGATGAGGAATAAGCCTGTGAGTGAGTTTCACTTACAGATTAGAATATTTGCACATGGATCACTAGCATAAGTATTATTGGGTTGATAGATATGAGATAAATGATCAAGTGGGCAACACTTCATCTATGCTAACATCCACCTACTCATAAGATCTATTGTCCAACCCGAACGCTGAGTTTAACCTTGGCATCACCAGAATTATTAATGCGTAAGCCAGACCAACGCTTAAAGCATTATGACTGTATTAGGTCTCCCTAGAATCTCCTCATGATTACCTCCTCTTCATGTTGCTATCATTTTTTGCTTCGAGGTTCATCACGAGTCATCCCTAATGTTCACCTTGAGCGCCCATTATCAAGATGATAATACATGACAAATATCAAAATTTCAAGATATAAAATAGACATATCCAATGTAAATAATCTTCAAACTACGAGGCTAGTCCTCCTCCAAAGCCTATAGGGGACTACTCACAATCTATATAAATTACCAAGATCAAAACAATGGAAGACATTGCAACAAGGAGATAAAAGGGAAAAGTACTTGATTGAAATACTTAAACCGTCTTAAAACCTTGCTTCTTGGCAAAAGTAATGGAGAGAGTACAAGATCTAGATGGGCATAGTGGCTAGGGTTTGAGTAGTGGTGGTTGCTACGTGTGGCCGTCACAGGGCTCCTGGCCATTGTGTCATGCGTTCCCTTTCTTCTATTCTCCTTCTCCCTTTATATAGGTCACATGGGTTTCGCTTAACAACTGTCGTGATCCTCTCTTGAGTCCCTTCGTGAAATTTGGTTGATTTGACATGGCGGCGAAGTACGACCACGGTACGGCTAGGCATGGTCGTGCCACTAGTCGTCTAACCTTCTGGTTCCTCCGTTCAGGCTCTCATTTCTTGGTGGGCGCTCCTCCTGATGCGCAGTTTCTAAATATATCCATATATGCCCCTTTTCCAGTGATCCTACACACATTAAGTCCAAAAAGAGAGATTTACACAATCCGTCAATTAATTAGCCATTAGAAGCAAAAATTAAGAATTGATCTAGTCAAAATTCATTGAATAAGGATCAAACTTAAAAAATAATTAGTATAAAATAGACTCATCAGGCATTCTAAACCTTTGTATAAAATATGTAGCCACTAATGTCACATCCTTGGCATGTCACAACTGAAAATGCGGGCTGTTTTGACAACCATGGGAGCATATCGTCGCTTGACAAGCTCTTAGTGAGTTGGTCCTTGAACCATTCGTTGAACCATGAGTTGCGCTGATTCATGATCCAAACATTTGATTGCGATGGATTCTCTTGCGATAAAATTTTCTTGTGCTCGTCCATGTACGGGGACGCTAGAGTAATGTGTTGCAATACCGTGAAATGGGCTCAATCAAATGCATCCTTTTGCAGAGTCATTGATTTCTTTCTGAGGTTCTTGACACCTTCGAGGCTCCTCTCATGGCGAGATTGGCTTGAACTGGGTCATGTATTCTACATAGAATTCAACAATCTCAATAGCATAACCTTCAAAAATGCTCCCCTCCGTCCGAGATCGAACGGGTACATGCTACATAGGAAAGCAGGCCCAGTCATCTTTATCTCTCTCATAAGGTGAATTGGTTGATGGACCATGATATTGAAAAATAATGGAGGACTCCACCAGCACTGATTGGAGAATGTCTAGTGCTTGAAGATTGATGGACTTCAATGAAATTATGTTAAAGAAATGACAAAGCTTCAAGATTGTCTTTTGAACCTCTGGTGGGAAAATACCTCTAATTGCAATAGATAGAAGCCGCGTCATCAATGCATGAAAATCATGAGACTTCATGCCAATTAATTTCTAATCTTTCATTGAAACAATTTTTGAAATGTTTGAGGAATAACTAGAAGGAAATTTCAAACCATGTAAGCTTGAGCACAGTTTTGTCCTTTTTTCAGTCTGGTATGGTGCTAGCTCAGGTCTGATTCATATTTCTTGCATGTCAAGGCGTGCCTTCACACAAATCTTTGTTTTGCTAGGAATATTGAGTAACAAAACGATCAAGCTTTCACATATATTCTTCTCTACATGCATCACGTAGACGAAGTGGCGAAATTCTAAGTCCTCTCAATATGGTAACTCCAAAAATATTGAGTTATTCTTCTAGATGTCCTTCCTCAATTTATGTCCTTTTGCAAATTCAACATATATATCCTTGACCATAGCATGGACCTCTTTGGCGCTCTTAGGCTTTAGAATAGGATCTTCCTCTATTTCTCTATCGAATCTTGTTGTCATCTTGCAGTATGGATGATCTTTCTTCAGGAACCTCTGGTGATACATGTACATAGTTTTTCTTGACTTGCCGAGCCACACACTTGCCGTGTCATCTTCGCAAGGAGCACATGCTTTTTCTCCTTTTGTACTATAGCCTGACAGATTACCATAGGTAGGACAGTCACTGGCGGTTAAAAACAGTGAGCCATGTAATGTGAAGTTCTCTTGCTTATCTACATCCCATATCTCAACCCCTTCCTTCCACAGTGTTTGCATATCTTCGTCAATGGTGCTAGATACACATCCATGTTATTTCTTGGTTGCCTAGGCCCTTGGATGAGAATTGACATCATGATGTACTTCCACTTCATACACACCCATGGAGGAAGGCTGTAGACATTGAGGAGCACGGGCAAAGTGTTGTGTCCACAGCTAAAGTTACCAAATAGAGTCATTCTATCTGTACTTAGTCCAAACCTTATATTACTCGTGTCCTTAGCGATGAATGGATACTTCCTATCGATGATTCTCCACTGGATGATGTCAGTAAGATGTCTTAACAGTCTATCTTTCTTAACCCCTTAGTGTACCAACGCATTATTTTCTTATCCCTCGGGTTCGCAAAAAATGCTTCAAACGGGGAATTATAGGGAGATACTACACGACCTTAGTTGGAGCCCCTTTTGTCACCTTGTTTCCCTCTGTGTCATCATCTTGATTCTTGCGCTTCTTGTATCATGATGCCTTGCACACCAGATATACATGCAAGTCTTCATACTTTTTATAGAATAGCATATAATCGTTTGGACATGTTGTATCCTTACTACTTCCATTCCTAGGGTACATAGCACCTTCTTGTCTTTATATGTGCTTTGAGCGTATGGTTTCCCTCTGGCAGCATGTCCTGTAAGAGAGTTAACATCCCTGTGAAACCTTTTTGGACCACCCGTTGCTTGCCTATATTTGAGAAGTTCAAGAACGGATGTCAACTTCGTGTATTTCGACTTGCAGACCTCATACAAAGGTTTCTCTGATCCTGCATCAAACTCAAGAATTTATGATACTCTTTCCCCTCGAGGTCATTGCCTTCTACATCATGCAACATCTACTCTAGATCCATATCATGAATGTCGTTGTTGGGCAACATATCCTCATCGGATTCAAAATTGACATTACCCGGTATCTCGTTGACTTCATTGCCTTCTTGTATAATCTATTCTTCACCATGACTGGTCCAACGAGTGTAACCCTCCACAAAACCTTGACAAATCAAGTGGCCTTGGATCTGAGTTGCCTTTTTCCACATCTTCTCATTCTTATAGTCAATGCATGGACAAGACATAAATCCGCCAGACTTTGATCTCAACATATAGTCCTTAGCGGCTCTCAAAAATTGAGATACACCATTCAAGTACTCTTGGGACACATGGTTACTGTACATCTAGCTTCGCTCCATCTATGCAGTTGATGCACATAATTTAAAAAAATTAATGCTGCAAAATATTAAGAAGCTAGCATGAAAAACTATTATATAGTATACAAACCTAAATTACCTATATATAATTATTACCAAATGATTCACTAATGACCAATACTAATAACCTCAATTATACTAGCTTATTAATCTTAGCTTAATTTTTAACCATATGTTCCCTAGCTCATCAAAAACAATCTTCTCCATTCCATATTTACATCTAAGTAGTCAATAATATTATCAATATAATCTCCTTTGCTTACTTCTCCTCTCTGTCCCAAATCCTCCCAAATAAACCATAAACCATAGCCATAAAACAATAATTAGAATAAATACAAATAAAACCTCCAAATTTGTGGTAAAATCGTCTCAAAATCGCCAAGAAATCTCCCAGCTGCAGCCACCCTTCAAACAGAGCTGAATCTGGAAAAAAATGATCTGAGTCGGGCAATCCTTTATGTAGGTCAGAGGGTCATCATAGACGGATATTTCATTAATACCATCAATGATGACGTCTCAGACAAGTGTGGAAGAAAAACCGTTAGAGATAACAACACTCATCATAGACGAGTTAAGTGCTCACCCATTTTTGATGAGTCATCTTGGATGGTTGAAAAAAAATCGTCAGTGATGAGTCATCATCACTGACGGTTTTCCTTGACAGCCTTATCTCTGACGGGTTTCGATGTTGACTTGTCTGAGATATTTCTTATCCCAGATGGGTAAGGTCGCTCGTCAGTGATGAGCCACCTGTGATTACCCATCCTATAGGTGTTGGCTATTTCTTAAGATAACATAGGGTTTACTTTGGCCTCTGTACCAACTAAAAATGCACACATCTATTTAACATGGCTATTAAATATATATGCCCTTCTAATATCTGTAAACTTCATGTTAATTTTTGAAAACTCCTACACTTGGGTAGGATGGAGCCACGGAGGTAGTACAAAAGGAGAAGCACCGACGGTTTGAGCTAGTATATTATACATACTAGCTGGATATATGTATTTTGCTAAAAACACAATGATGTTACCTAGGAAAGTCAAACCATATCATCAAGCTCATCCCACTCTACACCCTTGGCAAAGCTGTCATGCTCAGATAAGCTCCTTTCAAGGAGTCACGGCTCCTTGAAAGGAATCATGCTTATGTGTCTTGTCAGGTCTACGTCCATACACTGTACCCACTGCTACACAACCATGCCCAATCAAGCTTCTTGTGTCATCGTACATTTTTTTAGAGTTTTTAAGGTGGTGATTAAGTTAATTTGTTAGGAGTCTATTATATTTAAGTTAGTCAGTTTGATGTTCTTTTGTTAAGATAATTTAGGGATATGAAAGTGGAGTTAGATGTAAAATTATCACCATCATCATTCCCAGCTCCAGTAAATATAAATATCTTCATTGGTACTCTCATAAATGATAATTAGTGAGGCATGGCTCATTCATCTAGACAATTTAATAGGGTAAAGCTCTCTTGTGAACTACTCTATGTTTTTTTTTGCACGGACACACATCCCAAATCACCTCAAATAGAAAATGAACGTGGAGCACAAATACGTAGATGTGATGTCACTTTAGATGGAACTTAGATGAAAGTGACAGGTATTTAGCCAGTAAAGATAAAATCATGCATGTAACTTACATGTCGATTACTGAGGCCCCGCTTGGGAAGTAGTTTTCTTTTCACTTGTAAATTGTTTACGGTTGTAATTTACCTGTCACTAACAATACAATTGTAATTGTATTCCCCTGTAATTATACTACCAAGTGACCGCCTTCGCATGGCTTGCTCCTATCTCCATCTCTGCACTGCTTGCTCCTCCTTGATGGCCTCGCCCCTCTCACTTGCGCCGTGGCCGCCACTTGCTGTCGGTGTTTAGATCCGGCAATATTGAATATAGGGCAGCGTGAGCACAACAGATCTAGATGGGTGCACATGGGAGACAAAGTTTTGGCAGGTTCAGGCCCTCAAGAAGAGGTAATACCCTACGTCCTGTGTTTGGTGGCTGGTATTGCTTGTATCCTGAGTGCCGCAAGACCTCGAGAATAGATCTCTAGGTTGCTAGAGCTATGTATGTATGAGAATACGAGAGCTTATGAGTCTACGTGAGAGCGGATATGAGAACGCCCCAATCGGAGGGCCCTACCCGACCTTATATAGGCGACCGGGATATGGTTACAAGAGTCCGGATCGGTTTATAGATTGGTTTCCTAATTAGTTACAACTGAATCCGGGGTTGCCGGTAAGTACTTATCCCTGTCTTGTACTCCAAGTCGATGAGACACCCCTGTGTAGAAGTCGGACTCCGAGCAGTCGGCCCGATCCATCCTGTGCCCGGAGGGCCGGCTTTGTCCTCCTTGACGATACCCGGGTGCTATGCCATCGTCACCTGCTGCAGTTGTGCGTGGAGCACTGTGCCATGCCACCTTGGAGGCCTCCGCTCACCCAGCGTCGACGAGCTCCTCCACGAGGACCTTGAACAGGAACAGGGGATCTATGGCGATGCGGGCTGCCCACCCATCGAGGAACATGCCAAGGATGACGCCGCGGCCGCCGTCGCTGCCAGAGTCCGCAACATCGTGAGATCTGCGTAGGAGCGAGGAGAAGGAGAGGTGGGGGCGGCGCGGAGAAGGAAGAGACAGGCTAAAGAGTGGAGGTGTGAGCACTCGGACCATGATGACGGGGATGATGGGCTTCATGATGAGCTCCAGGCGCATGACCCCCATGGACGCCATGTAGATCGTGCACCGATCTGGCGGAGACAACGAGAGATTTGGGGAATAAGGGAGGGTGATGGGGACTCGTGCTTACTTGAGAAGAGGAGGGCAGCAGCAGCGCCGAGGAAGCCAAAGAAGGGGGCGGTCTCGTCATCACAGAAGATGGAAGACATGGTGGCCGGCGGTGAGCAGGATCTAAACTCATTGGAGATGAGATGACGATGACGAGAATCGCGACGAGTGGGTTCTGGCAGACGGTCGAGATTGAAGTCGGCGTCAGTGTGGAGAAGACGGGTAGGGAGCTGAGGTGAGGCGAGCTCCCGTCGCTGCCGGTGCTAGGACCTGCTCTCGCCTTGCTCCCGTTCGTCCTCAACTTCCGTCGGGAAAAAATTACAGCCTTTTTGATCTGTAAACTTTTTTGGATGTATCTGGCCCAAACCCAATCTAATATCGAGGTGTTAGAAAACAAAAATGGCCATCCAAGTAGTATCTTGGGCCTCGCTCAGAAATTAAATGGGCCCTACAGTTTACACCAGTACTACGCCAATAATAGCCATCTAAGCAGGCCCTAATTGGTTTAATTTGTACCATCGTCGTCGCACTCGTAGGTGATGCAGAACACAGGGCGGAGAGGGGCCTCGGCCTTAGCAATCGGCGCTCCTTCGAGCAGGCGGCGAGGAGCGACGTTGCCCTCCCCGCGGCCAACAGGAGGTTCTGGGCGGCACAAAGCCTGTCAGTGGTGGCCCTCGTCGCGCGACCACCGGCCTCCCCGCGCACTCGTGGTACCCCTCCAGCAAGCTCGCGCTGTGAAGTCATGCAGAGATGCATGCATGCGAGGATAAGTGATATCTGCCTCGTCGATCGTATGTTATATTGTAGGTGTGTAATTAGATTGGTTGTGTCGTGCAATAAATCCGTATGCACCGTGCTAACGAGTGCCTTTGCTTGTTGTCTTAGGTCCCTCGCAATGCTCCAACTTGGACTGGTGCTAAGACATGCCACATAGGCAAGAAGATGATGTGGCGGGGTAATTAAGAATGAGAGAGATAGTTTTGGTGTCTTCAGGAAGAACCGATGCTAAGCGCGTGGACCTATGCAAAACGCCTACGTGGCATCTATGTATTGGGAAGTTTAGTTGCTAAACAATTAAATGAAGGAAGCTTAGCTACAAAAAGCTAAGCATCTATGCATTGAGGAGTTTAGTTGATAAGCCCTTTCATGCACTTAGCACCTCATCTAAGCACCTATGCATTGGGAGAGGCCTTATATAGCGACCCCAGCCTTCCGACAACAATTCTACTCATGCCATTTTTTTTGTCCAAAATCGCGTTTCAAACTGCTGCGAGGTGCAGATTGTTATTCATGCGTGCATGCATATGACTATAAAATTATTGACATCGTCAATATTTTCTATATTTCTAAAACTGAAAATATTTTTACACTTCAAACCATTTTTACCCGATTCGTAATCCATTTTAACGGCTAGGTTCATTGCAGCTAATGCTTCGAAATTAGATCCCATTAAGTATCACTACAACAGAACATGTCAATATTGACAGGCCAAAAACCCACATCAGTGACAGGTTTTTGGCCCGTCAGCAACTAAAGGTCAGTAATGATTCGTATTATCAGTGACGGGTTAAATATTTACCCATCCGTGATGGTAGAGTCATCACTGACGGGTATATTTTTTACCCGTCAGTGATGACGTTTTCACAGGTGACGAAAAGTCATCACGGACGGGTAGAAAAATTATCCGTCAATGATGACTCTACCATCACGGACGGGTAAATATTTAACCCGTCAGTGAAGAGAGTCATCATGGACGGGTAAATATTTAACCCGTCAGTGATAACATTTTCAGAGGCGCAAAAAAAAGCCCTACCCGGGCACTACCGGGTAGGGTTTCACTAAAACAGCTATAACTTTTGCATACGGTGTCTGTTTTGGGTCCACGACCACTCAAAATGACCGTATCGACGAGGCACATCTAAAAAATCTACTAGTCTCTAGACTTGTACAATTATAATTTTTCACCTCCAAATTCGGCCTCTAAGACTGACTTTTCCCCTCCAAACGAAACATCGCCTCTTCCGACCCTCCGTTGAACTTCTTCTCGAGCTTCAAATGCAGTAATCTTTGTAGATTCTGAACCGTGAGGGAGTAGAGCTGCTAGAAAAAATACGAGAAAAATTTTAAAAAAATTCACTCCAAATTCGGCCTCTAAAACTGACTTTTGCCCCGAAGGAATAATCGCCGCTACCGAACCCTCCATTGAACTTCTTCCCGAGCTCCAAATGCAGTAATTTTGGTGGGTTCCAAACTATGAGGGAGTAGAGCTGCTACAAAAAAATATGAGAAATTTTTTTAAAAATAAAAAATTTAGGCACTAGTAGAAATTAAGATTCGGGAGGATCTTTCTTACCTCGATTCGAACTGAAACTCCCGTGTAAGCTCTACCATGTTCCTACGAGGATGGTGACGTGAAGAGGATATGCTCCCTTGTGACCGATTTGGACAGGAAGTTAGGATGAGAGGAGAGGAGGAGAGGAGGAGAAGGATGGAAGGAAGGAGAGGAGGGTGAAAGGGAGAAGGGGCACTGAGGTGAATTATATACCCGCGGGATTCTAAAATTTCGGGTTTTAAAATTTCAGAGTTGGCAGGATTCACATCACGGACGGGTCTCTTTTAACCCGTCAGTGATGAGTTACACTCATCACTGACGGGTCAGAAAACTGCCCGTCCGTGATGACAAAATTTCAGGTTTTGAAATTTCGGAGTTGGCAGGACTCACATCACAAACGGGTCCCGTCAGTGCTGAGTTCCACACATCACTGACGGGTCAGAAAACTACCCGACTGTGATGACAAAATTTTGGGTTTTGAAATTCCAGAGTTGGCAGGACTCACATCACGGACGGGTCTCTTTTTAACCCGTCAGTGATGAGTTCCACACATCAATGACGGGTCAGAAAACTACCCGTCCGTGATGATAAAATTTCAGGTTTTGAAATTTCGGAGTTGGCGGGATTCACATCACGGACGGGTCTCTTTTTAACCCATCAGTGATGAGTTCCACACATCACTGACAGGTTAGAAAACTACCCGTCCGTGATGACAAAATTTCGGGTTTTGAAATTTCGGAGTTGGCGGGATTCATATCATGGACGGGTCTCTTTTTAACCTGTCAGTGATGGAAAACTACCCGTCCGTGATGACAAAATTTTAGATTTTGAAATTTTGGAGTTGGCAGGACTCACATCACGGACGGGTCTCTTTTTAACCCGTCAGTGATGAGTTCCACACATCACTGACGGGTCAGAAAACTACCTGTCCGTGATGACAAAATTTTGGATTTTGAAATTTCGGAGTTGGCAGGACTCACATCACGGACAGGTCTCTTTTTAAACCCGTCAGTGATGGGTCAGAAAACTACTCGTCCGTGATGACAAAATTTCGGGTTTTAAAATTTTGGAGTTGGCGGGATTCACATCACGGACGGGTCTTTTTATTACCCGTCAGTGATATGCTGACATCACTGACGGTATTTATTTTGCCCGTCTGTGATGATGTTTTCATCAAAACCCGTCACTGATGGTTTTCATCATTGACGGATATTTCTTACCCGTCAGTGATGGTAGGGTCCAGGATGACGTTTTTTGTAGTAGTGTATTTTTTGATGATATTTTTTCGACATCACAAGTTATCACGCAATAATGTGCACCTTACTGATTATTGTGCGGTATTATCAGGTATTGATATATGGGTTATCAGGTCATTGGTGCGGTATTATCCAAATTTAACACCGGTTAAAAATAGCGATTTGCCACCATGTATCTAAATCCAGAGGAGGAGTGATGAACATATTCAAAAACAATGGAGACACACCCTCTCGTCGTATTCCTAGATTCTAATTTTTGTCATTTATAGTTATCAGATAGTTATCACCCTAATTAAATTACTTGATTGTTTCAATCCGAGATTTCGCTTGTTGTCGTCACAGTTGTCAACATTGCAATATAATTTGTTACAGATTATTGTTGATGTATTGTGAGGTATTAATTTGCACTTTTGTTACCTCCCACCATATTTCTGAGCTGAAAAGGGCAGAGTGTTAACCCATCCAGGAAACAATATAAAGCATCTTCCTGCCATAGTGATAAGGCTGAAAGGGAGTAACAAACCCGTTCAACCTAACACCTTCTCGCTACGTACCTATTTAAACATAGTGCATGGCGTAGTGGTGTTCCGTTCAAGAAACCCTATCTAACATCCTATGGGTGAAAGTGACATTCAATAATGTGATAGCACACTTACTATAACATGATAGCTTATCAGTAATGATATGCTAACTTATAAATTATTATGTGATAACTAATGAATCCCAAAAAGAATTCCTCGAAATATATCTGTAAGATATAGCTTTGTAGGCTATGTCGAGACTAATCAAATGTATAACATTTTGAATTTTCGGATTCACAAACAAATTAGTGGCGCTGATTTCATTTGTCTTGTCCCCTTGTCAGATAAAATTGCATGTTCTTCTGCCTTGTCGCGTTTGTCTCCGTCCCACCACCCTGCATGCATCTAATGGCTTACCATCTGGTACCTAGTTAAGACTAAAATTGAGACGCACATGAGTTAGATTTCTGTAAATCTATTCATGGATACAACAGTAGAGTCATGTTAGTGACTGTTATAGCTTCTATGTCATCTAAAGTGAATACTAAAAACATCTTATATAATAATTTGTCTTTTAGAATATATCTACACAAGGGTAAACAATAAGAGACATATCGTTGCGGTTGGCTCTAAAAATACATTGCTTAACTTGCAAAAAGTTAAGCACTGTATGTTTACTCTTATTTGCATTTCGTTTCACTGGCGATGTTTTCCGGTTATGGGGGTGTCTATTTTGTGAATTCTCATCAGTGGTGTAACTTCTGTTTAACCTAATAACTAGGCTAGCTAGCATCTGTTCTTGTTAATGGCCTGTTCATGTTGAGGAGTTGCGCCTTCTTCTGGTGTTGAAACTACTGTGTGACTGTCGAATTGTGTGATCTGGAGATGAAGAACGTCGATTCACATGTGCCGCCTGTTGTACCCAAGTGTTGCAATTTTGTGCATGTAGCTGCTAACAAAATTCATTCCACAAAATCACGTTGTTGCTTCAGACCGGGATGTATATATAACTTAATTACTCAGGTAACACCTATTTTGTGTGATCTCCTAGATCACATACACCACACCTATTATGTGTGATCGATCCTTTATATTGTTTCTACAAGGTTACATTACACCATTAATGACTTGTTTGGAACAAAGGATTTTTTAAAAATTTCATATGGATGGAATCCTTTAGAAAACTTTCCTGTTAAACCCTAGGTCTGGGTTTGAAAATTCCTATAAAAATTCTTTCTTTTTTCACCTTTTAGAGGATTCTAAACATCTACTCAAACCTCATGCTTCTTTTTCGAGAAGTCCAATGCAACCGTATCTTTATCTCTCCTCTTCTCTCTTTAATCTTTCCTGTAAAATTTCTGTGGAGCGTACAAACAGTTACCCATACAATTCCTTTGTTTTTAACTCCTATAGGAATTTAGAAGACATGACATCCAATTCATGTGATTTTCCTATTTACACTTTTCCAATCCTGCTTTTCAAATGGGCCCTAAGTAACTATCATAGGTATATGGTTCTCGGCCCTCTAAGTCACATAAATCTATTATATTATTAAAATAAGGTTAAAAGGAGGTTACACATTCACCCTGGTAGGCTTGAAATTCCTGACACCAATAGGAGAATAAATATTTCCGTGAGATAAAATGTGTACATTAGGGCCAGTTTGTGGTTTTTAGTTGTGTTGTGATGCATATTTTTATAAGGTTGTGAAAAAATTGTTATCCCTTTTGACATATTAGGTTGAAATCTAACTAACTCTCAAAATATATCAAAATAAAGGCGCTACAATTACTACATGTGTGCATATTTTTTCTATTTTTTTGTTAGCTAGGACGTGCTTCTAAACTACCTATCTATCGATTATATGAAAAGTAGTTTGCCAAATAACAAAACATGTAAAAACGGCTACACAAAACTACTCTCATATTTATGTAGATAAAATATTAGAGTAATATTAGAGTATATCTGGTTGTTATGGACTACACGAAATATAATATGATTTATTGTAATTCGATCTTATCTTTTGGAGCTTCTTATACTTTATGTATACTTGTTCTCAAGACTCATACAATCGCTCATCAGTTACGCCGTATTCATTCTCTCACAATAAATAATTCATAAGCTCACATCTGTATAACTGTTTCACACGTATTAAACTACATACAGTGCTATGTAGTTATGCGGGAAATTCGGCTAGTTATGGCGAAGCTGACAGTACAACGACAGTTTTAAAAAAAATGATATACAAGATAATGATACAATTGAGTACAACTGCAGGCCATAGCCATATTTCAGCAGTGCTATACCATCTCAGCGCGCTGCCTCCATTTCCCTGCATCTTTTTTATGTTGTTGAGAAGATCCATTTCCCTAGACCTCTCTAGCAATTATTTATTTTGCGTTTCCTAATTGGGTAGCCTTTTGCATGGTTTCCTCGTGGCTGCCTGTACGTCTTCGTCCAGGTTACATAGCAGTGCAGTGGACTGCCAGTGGAGGTCGTCGGCATGCAATGCGGCTCCTAGTGGCTTCCGTCTTCTTCTCCGCCTTCGGGAGCGTCGCCTTCACCCCCGGAGGTCTTCCCTGCAGCTCGCCCGCTGTTGCCACGGCGGTGAAGGCGGCTCACCTCCTCAGCTTCGCAACCTCCTGGGGCGCGACCGTTTGGGCCATCTACATCTCGGCGGCCCCATCATGTTCATGTTCGTTACCGCGCCTAGCCTCTTCCAGTTTGCATGTGCCTGACTCAATTTCTCTGACTCTCAGCAATATTTTCTCCGTGTGGTTTGATTCTACTGCGAACTAGAAACCTGCCGAGGCACACGATGGGCAGACTGCGCGGGGAGGTGTTCCACGCGTGCTTCGCGCTGAACGCGGCGTGCACGGCCATCTCCGCCGCGGCGTTCGCATATGGCTCCACCGCCCATGGATTGTACCGGCGCAGGCTGTGGAGCGCCGTCAGCTCGGGTTCCTCATCGCCACTGCCGGGTTCGACCTCGCCAACCTTCTCTCACCCCGAGGACCCTTGAGGTATATATATCGATCGCACCAATATAACCCCAGGAACCATCGTCGCAAGGTATAGTATGAATCTACCATGTGCAAAACCAACATATATACTAGAAGCAAACCACTCCGACTTAGGAAAAAAGAGCATTTATAGCTCTTTGACCGAGGTCAATTATAAATCTAGTCTCTAAAAATTGTTAATGCCAAATTTGACGTCATGATGGATTCGAAAGGCGCCACGTGTGACCTATCGCGCTGTCGGCCCGTAACGCCAAGCTGTCGCGCCCACAGGCCGCGATAGGCCTGTATCGCGCCGCTGGGCCGTGACAGCCCAGCACTACTGCTCCTCTACAAAAAAAAAGAACAAGAAAAATGCTTATTTTGGAGTTTAAATCTGAGTCACATAAGTGAGAGATGGGAATACTTATTATTACACCACAATAACTATGTTGACATCATAAAAAATTTACTTTAACTAAACTAATAGTGCAGACCAGGCGCGGTAACCCGAGCGCGCATGGGCCACAGCCTGTCGCTGTAACATCCCTATTTTACTAACATTGTAATGTGCATCATATGCATCTCATGGCATAAACTCACGAACCCAAAATCGAGTAAGTTTTTGAAATTTTTGAACTATTCGGATTGGAGAAAACAGGGGTTTGGATTGGTTGGAATTGTGAAACAAAGATTCAAATTTCAAAACAGAAAAAAAAACCCCCAAAATCTAAACCCTAAAAACTAATCTCCCCCCCGAAATGGGCCTGCTCCGGCCCATTTTCTTTTTTTTCTGGCCTGGCCCGCCCCGGTGTCTTCCTCCCGAAGCTACCCCCATCCCTATCTCCTCACCCGGCCACCTTTCCCTTATCCTCACATTCCGCCGCCCCTCTCCTCTCTCTCTCATCTACTCGCCGCTCTGCTTTGCCTCCCCGTCGCCTCGGTTCCAACCGTCGTCGAGCCTCCTCCGCTTCGCCTCCGAGCCCGCCGCTCGCCGCGCCGCCCGAGCCCTCCGCCGAAGCCCCGGGCCGAGCTTCCCTTCCCCGGCCGCTCCACCTCGCTGGAGCCTCCCCCGGCCTCCTTCCCCTTTCCGCCGCACCTCGCCACCGCCCCTCCCCCTCACCCGAAGCGCCGTCGGAGCCCCTCCTTCTCCGGCTCCGCCCCGCTCCCGAGCCACCTGCCGCTCTCGCCGGAGTCCGCCGCCTGCTGGTAAGGCCGCCACCGTCGCCCTGTTTCCGCTCCTCCTCGCCGCCGGTGACGGTGCCACCACGGCCGGACCAAGCGTACGGCCAAGCATCGGACCGAGCCTCCCGACCGGGTTGATTCGGCCATTAATGGCCCTATTAACGGTGTCCTAACGACACCATTAGTACTAACGGTGTTTAATTATTGCTGAGTGCAATTAACGCAGTGCTTAATTAATTCATTAATGTTCCGACCTATTAATGATGTAAATTAATGCTTAAGTGTGTTTATTACGAATCATTACTATTCTGACACTCTAAGTATGATAATTAATGCTAATTACTAAATTTCAGACATCATTAATCACTAACCTCTAATTAGCACAATAATTACTAGGATTAATGCTCTGATTCACTCGATTCAGCAGCATTTCTATGACATGTGGGACCCCATGTCAGAATTGGATTAAAGGAATAAAGGAAAAAGGATAATTATATGACAGTGGGCCCCACTTGTCATTGACTTAGTTAATTTTGATCAAAATTGACCAGTAGGGCCCACATGTCGGCCTCTATGGTATTTAAATTAATTTGAATATTATTTTACTGAGAAAAATACAACAAAGGGCTAAAAATTGATTAAAACTTGAAAAATTCATAGAAAATTCATCTTTAATCAGAAAAATGCAAATAATATATCAAAATGTTCAAAAAAATGAGATCTATTCACAAATATCATTTTCATCCATGTTTGCATGCTAGGAAACACATAATTGGCTAAAAACTCAAATTAGGATTTCCGATTAGCCGAAGGATTTTCGGATCGCGATATTTTATGCGTCCGAACTCCGATTAAATTGATTCCACTTGCGTTAGTCTTTATTTTGCATCCTCTACGCCATGGCATGCATTTCATCTCATGCTGATGTTCAGCATTTTGATATTTGTGGTTATGCCCTTTTCATTTCCGGTATTTTCGTTCTTCTTCGTTAGAGCCGGAAAATCCAGAAGCAGACCACCTCGATCACGAGCAGGGTTTCGTTGCAGAGCAACCAGGCAAGCAGCCCCTTTGGTCACATTGCAAACTCCTACTACTTGCAAAGTATTAGTTGTTTTTAAATTCATTATCACATGCGTTCAAACTCTATTTCTCCGCTAAGCAGAACCCTAGTCCGGTGAATAAAACTCACCTTGTCGCTCAAAACAATTCCACCACCATCCCAACCTATCTAGAGTAGAATAGAGTACACTGTTATAATGCCTGCTATATTACTAATGCTTAGACATGCTTAGACATGTAAAAGTCATAATTTCTTGGATGGCAGACGAATTCACACTATTGGATGGGTTACGTGGTAGGTGGGTGTTCACCGGGATAACTAATAAACTTGCTTAATCATATCTAGGTTTAGACGAGAGGCCATGGCTGGGAGCATGGTGGGTTGTCTCGTCTTCCCGCAAGGACCGGTTACCGGTGTCCCTTCGAACCAAGATTTGCGTACTTCTACACGGGTGGATTATGGGGCCACCCACGACTAAATAATTTGCCTAGACTTAGAGTATGAGCTGCATAGTTCACCGTTTCATTTGCCGTGTGCGTGAAAAAGGAATGTGGTGTGGTGCTTCAATATAGGTGTAAGGGGTACACATGGTTCGAGGCCGGGGATATATCACCTGCTACAACTTATGGGGCCGTGTCGTAGTCACGGCCAGACTGATGTACATGGATTGGCCCGTAAGGGAGGCTCATACCTAGGTCGAAAGCATTGTAACGGTCGTGTTCGATCACCCTCCGCCAGCACACCTCGTGAAAGTGTGTCAATCGCGATGGCAATAGGAGACGATCGATACGTGTAGGTAAAGATGTACACCCCTGCAGGGTTTGAACTGTTTAAACAGCCGTGTCCGCGGTTATGGACAGCTTGGTAAGATTTTGCATCGAATTAGACAACTACAACAAACTCTAAAACTTGCCAACTCTAAGGCTGCGGTGTAGCGACAGCTTCCTCCTAGGGTGGTCGAGGAAGAGTCGGGGTATCTAAGGTGTGGTGATCTGCAGTAAGGACTGATCGAGAAGTGTTCGACTCGTCCCCTTTGAAAAGTATCTTGGTAGTCGACTTTTCATCTACCTACTCGTATTGACAAAGGTAAAATTTACTTTCCGCAAAATAGTCCACAATTACCCCTTTCTTGATACTTGGCACGTCTATTACTAATTTCCGCACTGTAAGTCTTACTGAGTATAATTTTGTACTCACCCTGCTATTGTTGATATTTTGTTGCAGAGGAAACTACCCCTCCTGAGGGTGGTTTCTATATAGCGATCGACACCAACGATGACTAGTCGCTGGGAATCCCAGACAGTGATCCTGCCCCGGGGTTGGCAGCTTGGTTTGTTTCGCTACCACTTTTGGCCTCACCGTTTTGGCTTCGTAGCCGCTTATACTCTTCCGCTGTGTATTTGGATCTTCTGATCCTTATGTGAATATATGTTTGTTAAGTTTCAAACTTATAATATTGCAGTTTTCGTCGTAGAGTTACTACTGTAAAATCTGGTTGTTTTCGCCTGCTCATGTGCCGTGTGTGTATGTTGATGAAGCACATGTGGTGGGTAGGATTTCAGAGTTTATATCATAGAGTTATTAGGTTTTAATCACCCCTGTGAAGTGACTCTGCTACTGAGACGTTGGGAACTATATCATCCTACTCCAGCCGAGCATTCATTTGCCGGGACGAGTTCGGGATTGACGTTCTGGCTCAGTAAGCAAAGAGTGAGGATACCATATCACTCTACTTGATCTGTGTATTAGTTTACCGGAGAAAGTTCGGGGTTGACGTCTCGGGCTATTCGGAGCTATATCACTCCACTCCTCTTGAGATTGATACCCATGGGTTGAGGTCGGGGTTGACGTTCCGACTTAGCGGGTGGTTTTGCTTAAGACTCTCTGTTATGAATTCTGGGGTCCAGCAGTCACGGTCCAGGAACGCGATACGGGCCTATCGCGGCCTACGGGCATGACAGCTCGGCGTCGCGGGTCGGCAGCTCGATGGGTCACACGTTGCGCCTGTCGGATTTGTTAAATTTGGTATTAGCAGTTTTTAGGGGCTATAAATGCCATTTTTCGTGGCTTAGCCTGCCGCCGTCCGCCCCGTGATTCTTCCCGCCTTCGGTGGCTACGGCAGCTGGATCTGGTCACCACGTTCCTCACCTCCTACCCGACGAACGCCGCGCGGTCCAACCTGGCACAGAGCGCCCTCGGTCTCTCAACGACACCGGCAGTGTCGCCAGAGATGGATGACTCCTCGCCAGAGATGGCGGCGAGGGAATCTAGTTGCTCGAGCGCACAAGGGACGGAGCCGTTGATGGGGAGCTCGCGGCGACCGAAGGAGTCAAGCGCGTGGCCGGTGCAGGCCTCCCAGAGAAAATAACTTCGATGAATCTCGGCTGAATTTTGCGAAATTAGCAACAATGTTCGGTGGAGGGCTAAAGAACTGAATTCCAGTCAAAATTTCGCTCTGGTTTCAAAAATATCAGAACAGATACATTCTAAAATAGAGTTGTCAACTTACAGCAAGAGGCTTGTGTAGTACAATGGTGGAGAGATTCGAGTACCAGAAGTCACACATTTTTTTCTCCAATTTTTTCTTGAATTTTCAAATGCCAGAATTTGTATTTGGCCGAAATTTCTCGAAATGTTTCGCGAAAATCACGAATTCCGGAGAGGAACGAAAGAAATTGATGAATCAAAATTTTATTCCCTGGGGCCTCCACCGCCGCGGGAGTTAGGGAGGACCGGAGGAAGGGAGCACTCCGACGAGAGATGAAAAAATAAATAAGGGATGGAGCTCCCGGCTTAGTGCTGAGCGCGGTGACGGCGGGCTACAGCGTGGGGACGAGTTGGATCTGAACAGGTAGATGGGGAGGGCGAGGCATGGTGTTGGATCTGAGCATTCTTTCAACATGACACTACAGAATTCTTTGCCTTTTGGCGCTTTTCTTTCTCTTTGCGTGGTCTTTTCTTTTTCTTTCAACAGCACATTGATAAGACCACATGCCTTGCGACTGGCCAGCTTACAATAGGCAAATGTATATTTCATAGGAATTTTATAGAAATTTGGAATAAACCTGCGGTATGGAGGTCGAGAGGGGTTCGTGGCGCTGACTAACGCACCGAGGAAGAGGCGCGACGGGGTGGAGGCGAGTCGAGGGGGTCAATGATTCTCCTCTAACCGGATAGAAAATTCGAGGGGGTCAATGATTCTCCTCTAACCGGATAGAAAATATTTGAAGTTTCTTTTGTTAGTGTTCAATCAACACATCAAATAACTGACGCTATTAACCACTCATAATCTTTTTTTGGAACTACCTTCTGATCATTAAACTCGATTACAGTCGATTGTTCAGATCTGGACGGTAGTCCTCATGCTATGCTACATCTGTGTGATTTTATATCATTTTTTCGCATTTTGTGCCGCAGATGTACTATGTTTGGTTTTATGGTCGGCCAATGCCAAGTATTCTACCTATGCCTTTATTCTTCCGGCTTTGGCTGTGTAATGTTATCGCATGCAACAGACGTCTCATATGCACTACAAGTGCCCTCAGAAGCGAGTGAGCGGACAAGGATCAGCAGCACCCGCATCTGCCATCCATAACAACACTCATAAAACAAAGAATGCAGCCAACAATTTTTCTGATCGGACGATACACATCTTTAAAATCGTACAGAGGCGCAATTGGTGCGCTCCAGTATCGCCATAGGCAGGCCATGCTTCTTTATTGCGACGTCATGGCGAATTGGCCATTGAATGGATCCATAGCGCGTGCGAGTTGTGCACCAATTAACTACTACGGCATATGCATGCGCATGTGGGATTATTTGTTTAAAACAAAAATAATTCTGTTTTGATCTGTGGTGCGTCATCGTCGTCGGCGTGACTGTCGCAGGTGATGCAGGAGAGGCACAGGATTGAGAGGGGCCTGGGCAATCGGTGACCGGGGCTTCCTCGATGGCTGGCGGAGCAACGCGCGGGCGGCCAGGAGCGACGCCGCCCTCGCCGCGGCCAACCGGAGGTTCCGGGCGGCCCACGTCTCGTCGGCGGTGGCCCTCGTCGCGTCGACCTCCGGGCTCGCTGCGCACATCGTGGTACCTCGCCGGCAAGCTCGCGCTATGACGAAGCACGGCAGGCCGGCATACATGCATGCATGCATGAGTATGTCGCACCTGTCTTGTCGACCACATCGTGTGCACCCGTCTTTCTTATATTAGTCCACATCGTGCAATATTCTTCATCTTATCTGTGGCACCCGTCTTCCTTGTCGACCACATCTTATACTAGCTTATAAGAACTAGAGGGTCCATCCGCAGTTTTAATCCTTATATAATAGTACAATATATGAGTCCATGCGTGTTCCCGCTATAACCATATATAGAGAAGATGAGAACTCCAGATCTGCTGCGGGGAATGATTAACTTATGTGTCAGAAAAGTTGTAAGAATGTCAGAAAGGTTGTAAGCATGACACCAAACTTAAGGAGACGGTAGCAACGGTTGGCTTTCTATGTATATGTACGCCTGAACTGGGTGTGCTACTTCTATCTAACTCATATCCAAATGGTTAGGAGTAGGCAATCAGCGTCACTACTACTACAAAACAAAAAGACTATCTCAGTCAGTTTAAAATAGCTATTAAAGTTGGTTTTAAGTATCGACTAGAAGCAAAGAGAATTAATAGTTCTTTGCATTTTAGCCGGTTTGTCAATCGGCTGGCATAATATTACTATCTCAGTTGATTCACTATTTTAAACCAACTCTGATGCTAAATATTTTTTTTTAATAGTCGACAATCCTCCTCGCCGGTCGCCACCGGCCCCTCCTCCTCGATGGCCGCCTCCTTCATCCACGGGCTGTGCCGTCCTGCCTAGCCGCCGCTGGCCATCCCACGCGCCATCCTCCGACTAGGCACCGAAGCCCGTCACCATCCCCGCCTCCGAGCATTCCTCCCACCACTCCTCTCACTCCTCCGACCACCCGCCCCCTAGCGCTGCCTCATCCCACTGCTCCTCCCGCTCTTCCGACTACCCGCCCCAGCGCCGCCGAGTCGCAGCAGGCACAGGTGCAAGCCCCTCCGGCGGCGAAGAAGCTGTTCACCAGAAGAAGCTGCACTAGATCCAAATTTGGGGGAGGGAGAGTGTGTAGGGATTTGGGAGAGCAAGAGGAAGGCAGCACTGTTGGCGACCAGAGTTGCTGGAGGTGTTGCCGAACATGTAGAGCGTCATCCTGGAGGGCTCCATGTACCAAGGGCTGAGTTTAAGGCTCTTCTCGAGCTCGTTGAGGACGTCCCGGTTGCTGGCGTGGATGCAGAAGTGCTCGAGCATGAGCTTGAAGTCCAGGAGGTAGGCCTTGACGTCGACGCAGAAGACCTTCTTGAGGACAACAGAGGCAAGGAACCGGAGCTTCTCTGACATGGGGAGGATGAGCAGGCCGAGCATTGGTCACGCACTCGTAGCTCTGGTCGTGCACGCTGCAGTGGGTGCACACCGTGTGGATGAGCTGGTACTTGGACCAGCCCCAGTCGCTGGCGCGGTTGGAGAGGAGGATCGCCGCGCCACCGACGCGAAGAGGGTGTACACGAGGAGCCGCGAGGGGATTGGGAATCGGGAGGAGCTAGGGTTAGGAGTAGATCAAGGTGGGGAAGGAGGGGACGGGATGCACACGCAATGGAGATGGAGAAGATGAAATTGAGGATCGAGTTAGGGGCAGATTGGGGATCAGATAGCTAGGTTGAGGGAGATGAGGGTGGCCGCGAAGGAAGGATCCGGAGGAGTCGAGTGGATTGGGGATCGTACCTAGGGTTGTACCCCCGCAGGCCAAGTCGGTGTTGGGCCTGGGCTGAAATGCTCAGTCGGGTCCACTTGTTGAACCGTTTGGCTTTTTTTCAGTTGGTTTTTCTTTTAAACCGACTGAGATAGAAAATTCTTATAGTCAGCTTACTTTTTGAACCAATTGAGATATTTATAATTGGCTAGGATATCTCTAATACAGTTGGTTTTACCAAAACCGTTTGAGATAAGGGGTCCACAAAAGCCTTTTTGGTAGTGATGCGTCCAACCCTAATATTTGATTGGATATCTGTAAAAATATTTATGTTATGTGACGAAAATATTTTATAAAAATATATATAACAAATTTTTTGAACCAATAAAACTTGATATATTCATGTACTGAATTATTTTTCATTCAATGGAAACTTGTGCTATGAGAAGAAAAAATCAGACTAATATGTATAGTATTTTCCTATCCAATAGGCCTGATTCCAGTTCACATCTAATACAAATTCAAATTGCACTGCTACAGAAATGGATTTCTTGGACCCATATCCTAGCCAGTTATAGAAAAAACCGATAGGAAGAACAACCCTCTCAGTTTGTTTAGCTGAGATAACCGAATGAAACAAATTAATCAATTGAGATAAAATATCAACTCAACCGGTTCTTCAAAAGAACCGACTATAAAATAATTTAGCCAATTTAGTATGTGAAACCAACTGGAATATACCTACTATTCTAGTCAGTTTTTTGGCTTGGACCGGCTGAAAACTTAGCACAGTCGGTTTCTCTTTTAAATCGGCAGTAATAATTTTTCAAAATTATTAATGCATCACAAGTAGCTAGCCTTCAATGCAAGTGTCCATTGTTTGGAAACATGTTGTAGCTTGGTTAGGGTGTTGCCAATTTTAGGTCATTTAAGAGAAATTTATTGCAAAGAACATTCGCTTTAGGGAATTATAAGGTTTATTTATTAATTTAATATGCATGGTTATTATGTTTATACTCTATCGATGAACATAACATTTAATTAATGTAAATTATATGTGCATGTTGTAGATGGATCGATGGTGGATGTACGTCGAGAACCGTGCGAGCGAAAAGTACATCGATGGTGTCTTCGCATTTTTACAAGTAGCCGAACATGATAGTTTGAATAGAGGGGACATGTGGATCTGCTATCCATACTATGGTTGTGAAAATCTTAAGAGCTTCACAAACTATACATAGATCCAAACACAATTGATCACGAGGGGATTCATGAAGGGTATGCATGTTGGACTAATCACGGTGAAGATCAAATCATAGAGAAAGGTTCCGCAAACATGGACAAAGGCAACAACATGCCTAATCCCGTCGATAGCACAGCTTTGGAGCAGACGCATGATGATGCTTGTGCGCCACAAGAGGATGCGTTGCAAGATGACACCTTGTCACACCAAGACAACGACATTAGCATAGAAAAGCTCATTGGAGGCGGTTGAAATAGACCATCTGAGGCAGTTATCGCCTCCGCCTCCAGATAGTGGTTGCAGATATGTGGCACATGTCAGACGTAGTTACGCAACCGCCTTGGACAACCAATAATCTGAGGCGATGCCATGAGATAACCGCCTTCATTAGTCTACTAGCCGAGGCGCGTTCGGTTTACCAAACCACCTTGGATAATAGGTTATCTGAGGCGATAGAAGGTTGGAGGTGGTTGTTTAACTACAACCGTCTCAGATAATAGGTTATCTATGGCGGTCTGTACAAAGGTTGGAAGTGGTTGTTTAATTACAACCGCCTCGGATATCTATACCTATAGGGGATGCTTTTTCTGTTTTATTGGTTAGCATCAGCATTTGCTAGCCATGCCCTCTAAAATAGTAGATTATATAGTTCATAACAGCAGGTATATATACACCATAGCACGTACATCACAACGCACCACATATATGTAACACCCATACACTTCAATTCTCACATCACAGCACAACATATATACTCAATTGACAGCCAAGTTATTCACATGCACATATATCCACTTCTCAGATTCAAAGGCACATACATAAATCAGAATTGCACAAGTTATTCACACATCCACTTCGTACTCTTTTGCTAACCACACATTGCCGGGCAGTTTCATAAGGCACAGCCCCCGTATATGATCAATCTGTCCATAAATAAGAAGTGTCAATTGTTAAAAACTGAAACTCATAAGAACAAGTTAGAATTCCATATTCACAAGTTAGCATTGAGAAAAGAACTAAACATTAACATTTAAAACAAGTGCAAGTATCATTTGAAACCACAAGTTTGAAAGACATACAAATTTAGTTACTCACAAGTTTGAGACTATATTGGTAGCACAAAGCTTGATCACTATCGTACTACAAACCTAACTAACGTAATCCTAGGTTGCTAGCTTTACAGTGCTAGCGGGTGACTGAACCGTCCTCTGGGATTGATGACCTCATTGTTTAGGAATGTAACCATTTACGATCGGACTTGAGCGACGTCCATATCTTCCAACCGTGTGATTAGCATGATTTTGGCCCTTCTAAAGATATGAAGCTTAAACTCAGGGCGAATAGGATCAATGAAACACTATACAACTAGTGAGTACTCAAGGAAGCTCGTAAACTTGGTGGGTGAGATTAGTTTGCTTGGAGGAAAGATCACCGACACTATAGTCATCGAAAAACTGTTCGAATTTGTTACTAGTAAGTTCACCGATATAACGGTACAATGGAATAGTTTGGAGATGTCACAACAATGTTGGTACCTGAGGTGATTGGAAGGTTGAGGGTGCATGAAGAAAACGGCAAGACTTGACATCGTAAAGCTAAAGAAGGGGGAGAGCAACTCTTGCTGTCTCGTGCTGAATGGGAAGCCCAAGATGCCAAAGAGTAAAGAAGAGGGGGGTGGTCAACAAGGCCATTCCCAAGGAGAAAGTCGTGAGGACGATGAATGACTTTTCGATGAGAGAAGGCCACAGAACTTTGACAAGTTGAAGGTAAAGTGCTTCAATTGCAACCATCATAGTCACTTTGCAAAGGAGTGCAAGCAGCCGGATCAAAGGGAAAGGGCTAACCTTATGTAATAGCTAGACGATGAAGAATCAGCTCTCCTCATAGGAGAGGCATGTGAACTCATTCAAACGGTCACAAGAAAATGTGATGAAGTAGTGTTGCATAAAGAAAAAGAGACGACCATCATGGTCATGCTCGAGTGCATGAGTAAGTCACCCAGTGTGGTGCTTATGAATGACAAGGTGGCGCTAGAGTTATACACTGATGTGGGAGTACCTAAAGAGTCCAAGATTTGGTACTTAGACACCGGCGCAAGCAACCATGTGACAGGGTAGCGAGCCTTTTTCAATGAGTTGGATGAGAGCACCAACGGGAAAGTCATATTCGGCAATGGATATGTCATGGAAATCAAGGGGAAAGGATCAGTCCTTCTCCAATGCAAGAGCGGAGAACAATGGTGTGGCGCCCCCGGATTTTAAGCCGGGAACTCCCTCGTGATCACTGTACCGGTCCCTGGATCAGTAGCCGATACACACGAGTTAACCTGTATATCATCGTCATACATGCGTAAATAATTAAAGAGACCGTTAAGGTCGATAATCTGATACCTGTAGCCCAACGGCTATAAACTTGCAGCGGAAATCCAGCGGAGTTGCGGCCCATCAGTAAGCCATACCCGACAGACAACTGACTGGGGTTACGCCTTAGCTTTCGCGATCGTGATTGCTTCTTCAGAATTGACGTCTCCTTCGTCTGGCCAAATCAACAAGCCAGGTGAGTACATTGAATGTACTCGCAAGCTATTCCCACAGGAGAGATTATACGACAATATTTCATGCAGGGGTTTAATCAAGGAATAGCTCTAACCTAAGTTGCTGATTGTGCGGAAATATAAGTTTATAATTCAAATACGGTAAGGGTAGATTTCAAAGCAGTTTCATAAATCAGAGTGAATCAAAATAACAAAATTGTTCTTGAGGTAGACCCGGCTACCTCATTTTCTCAATCTCGAGATAGCTTAGTCCATACTACCCCGGGCAGTATGACTAGCGTCTCGATTCACTGCTCGGCCTGCATTATCCCGGATAGTGCAGCTAGCGTCCTTAGAATGGTGCTCAGCCCCTGTTATCCCGGATAACATGGCTAGCTCCCGCTTGACTCCATGCTCAGCCCATACTGTCCCGGACAGTACGGCTAGCCTCTCCTCCTGCAATTCCTTGCTACCAGCCTGTAGCGTAAATTGCACACTGTGGACACATCATGCCCACGTCCTTAATCCCTTTTCCCGCTTTCGCAAACAAAACTCAGTCTAACCAGTGTGTGGCCTTGCCAGTTCATGTCCATGACCGAGGACGCGGCTATTCGAATAGTTTTAACACTCTGCAGAGGTTGTACGGCTTTACCCACAAGATGTAGGTCACCCTGGGAGTACTTTGCAAGTATACTGCCATGATTATTACAACGAGACCTTCGCCCGCTTCCATACCAGAGTTGGACCCGCTAGGTGGTTGACCCCACTTTTGCGTCCCGGACCAAAAATGGGACTCCCCACCTTTGTGACGCATCAACACCTCACGCCCGGCGTAGGTGGATCTCTAGGACTTTAAACACCTAGCACTAACTCCCTACTTCCCACGGGTCCAAACCCTAATACTTGCCGGGGTACTAAGCCAAGTCCTTCCCATAAAGGACATGTGGACGTACGGTGTGGAACCGGTTTTAGCGGCACTTAGGGTCGGTCCTTAACTGATTCGAGCGAGACTCCATTCCTCATCCCACGTTCGTCCCGGACGAACGTGCCATCATCAATTCCTCTACAGCCCCAGGCTGCCCTTAGCACTCTCGCCCAAATCCAAATCATCTCCAATTTTTCATTCAAGGTTTTGACAAACATTCTTTTAAACACCACCCCGAATAACACACGTTATCCGAGGGTTTTATTCCCATATCCCGAATGGGGTTTTATAATTCTCGGAAAACTTATTTTTGACTACAGCAGGTCTAAGCGCGGCTACAGCCTATAGCCTTAATACTTTTGTCGGTCACGGGACAACCGACTATTATACCTAGGGTTGCAAGGGTCGGATACTCAGACCTAAGTACAGTGCAGCTACTGGGAATAACTGATACTACATAAAATATCGTTAATACTCACATAGCATGCAGGGTTCGTAAACAACATAATTATTATTTCACACATATGGGATTCAACATGATCAAAGTGGAAATGCTTGCCTGGCAATATTGGCCAGGTTTCAATCTTGAATTCGATTCGGCAACTTCCCCGATTCCTTCGCACGATTCGTCGTATCATCGAAACTACACGTCGGAAAAGACGTCGTATAAATCGTCGGAACGACGTAAAAACCAATTGCATCCAATGTAAAACCAGAAGAATCAATACATGAAATCATGATACGTTTGATTAGCCATTTGACTTTGAGAACTTTAGAGAGTTAGAGATAGGTGCATTATATTATCCTGACGGGAAGAATCAGCTCACTGCACATCGTCGATTAGGGTTTACGGGAGACGTGTACTTATACAAGCCCTTAGGGTTTTTAGTGAGGCAAGAGGGGGTTTATCTCGCATGAAATATGATTTTCTATAGGACCGAAAACCCTAGCTCAACGACATAGTAATACTTAGGATGATCATGATTCCTACATCTTGGGTGGTTTCCAGGGGTGTACCAATTCCTAACAAAATCCCTAGGAGAATCCATTCCCACGTTTGGTTGCACGATTTAGGTTTCCAAATGTTGTACGATTTAGGGTTTCAATGGATCCGTCAACGAGTATCACCTATGCCGAATATTGAATACTACGGCTTTACTTTATTTTCATGCTTCACATAATCTGAAACTTGGTCCTTAATAACTAGGATCTATTTATTTCCCTTTTCGAACTTTCGTCTTGTATCATGCGTCCCCCCATTTATTTTCACCTCTTTTAACTTGAACCTTGCATGCACTAATAACCAGTGGAGAATAGTTACTTCACTAAGCTCACAGCCACGACTGGGGTATTCCGAAAATTTATTAAAGTTACCAAGCTCATCTGTTCTTTAGCGGTGTTTGGAGTGACGTGGTGGAACAGTTAGTTATCCGGTTTGGTTGCAGTTAGCAAGTTATTGTAATGCCAAAACTTTGCTAACGTCCGCGAGCGACCAACCAACCAACAACCATGAGTTAGCAGCATTAGATATTAGATCGGTGGCGATCAGACGTGTGTGTGCGTGTAAGAGCTAAATAAGTGTTGTACTCAGCTTATTTAGTAAGAAGGAAAACAGAGCACAAGGAAAGGGCTCAAGATGCACTGCTGCGGCGGCCTGCCCTTGGGAGGACAGAGCTGGCCGGTGGAGAGGGCTGGCTCGGCGGGCTCACCGGTGTAGTCAACGGCGGTCCCGATTGGTTGGGAGAGTTGGAGAGGAGCAACCCGAAGCAGGAGTGCGCGGTGGCCGGCGCTGCTGAGGGGCGGCGGGGAGCTGGCGTCAGAGAGGGGTAGGGCCAACGGCGCGCGGGAGCCGAAGCTGCAACAGCGGCGGCGAGTACCGAGGACAAGCGGCAGCGGCTCGAGCAGAGCTAGGCGGGGTTGGTGGCTCCGGTTGCTTGTGCCTCGGTCGGCGGCGAGTTGGGGAAGTCCGGCGGGATTGAGGGAGGTCCCGTCCTCGGCGGCGGGGAGCTGGCGGGCTAGGCGGCGGCGTCGTCGGGATGAGGCCGAGGGAAGGGAGCGGTGGCCGGCTCCCACGGCGGTGGGAAGGAGGGCGGCGACTGAGCAGTGCATGGCCAAGGCGGTGGAGACCGGCGGCAAGTGCGGTGCGGCTCCAGATCTGGGGAGCGGCGGGGACCGAGGAGGTCATGGTGGGCGCGGCGCTTGGGCCGGGCGCTTGGGAAGCCAGCAGCGGCGTTGGAGACGGTGGCTGATGAGCTCGGGCGGCTTGGGGCGACGGCGGCCAGTGAGGTGCTCCGGGGAGTTGGGGAGGAGGTTGAGCCGGTGCGGGAAGGGGAGCTAGAGCTCCGTGGCCGGCGGCGAGCGGCGGCCTCAGGGCGGATTGGGTAAAGAAGAGGTGGCGGCGGCCCGACCTGGGGAAGCTCACTGGTGGAGAGGGGAACGCCGGTGATGGCCAAGATGGCGCGAGGGCGGCGCGGCTTCACTGGCGCTCGGAGGTGGTGCTCGTTGAAGCCGAGCTGTTGCTTTTGTTGAGGGAAGAGGCTCAGGTCCCTTAAATAGCCGGCGGTGAGCTCGGGCTAGCTGGCGCGGCTGCTGCTCCGGTGATGCGACGGTTCGGCAAGGAAGTAAATGGCGGGCTGAGCTGGTGAGGAAGCGAGGACGAGTTACAGGAGAGTTGAGGGACGTCTCAAACTGCAGCTGTGGCTCAGACAAGGCTCAAGCGCTGCTCTCCTTCACGCCGGCGACAGGACGGCTGAGCGCGGTGGCCGCGGCCAATTGGCTGCCATTGCGGCGCTTGGCTCTGGTGATGGGACTTAGGAAAGAGAGTTGCTGCGGTGCACATGGGAGCAGAGGAGTGCTAACTTGAAGCCAGGTGAGGAGCATCAAAGAGAAGGGAGCTAGCTGGCTGATGTTGATTTCTGCTGCTGTATATACACAGGAAAGGCAGGGGTGAAGTTGGGCAGGAGTGTAGTCGTGGAGCTGATGGCCAGAGGCAGCGTGGGTATTGGAGGAAGGGGATGGGACAAGTGCTGAGCTCAAGAAAAGAGAGAAAAGAGTGATGGGGACAACGCCAGCTCAGGTGCAGCTCAGGCTGGTTCTTTAGGAGTAGAGAAGCAAGAGAAATAAGGAGGGATCATAGCACATGACCACAGCTACTGGTGCGGTTAATGTGCCCAGGAAGTAGGTGTAAATTGCTGTTGCAAGGGAGTGAACTGGCAGTACACTAAATTGGTTAGCTGTTGTTGTTACCTGCTGGGATTCATGGCATGCAACAGACGTGGCAATAAGGAGCAGTGGGCTGCTGATGCGTCAAGGAGCACATGCTAAGTCTGCATAAATGAGGAGATCGGTGATATCACAAGTGAGCAGGGAGAGGAAACTGAGGTGTGCTGATTGGGTGGGTGCATAGCTGTCGTGCCCAAGTAACAGTGCTCAGCATGAAAATTGTGCGTTGCTCAGTACGTGTATGAGGAGTAGTGCTCGCAGCAGGGGAAACAATAGAAATCTAGAGAGATGTCTCAGATAATTTAGTCGGGTTCTCGGGGCGTTAATTGGGCAGGGGTGTATATATGTACGTATGCTTTAGAAGAGAGAGAAAAGGTGGCGGGGTGTATCTACATGTGCACGTGGGGAAGAATTGTTTAGGGCATCAAAGAGATGGGGTTTTAACTGTAGTAAGAGGATAAATGGTGGAAAGATAGACGGTTATTTGGTAGAAGTATAACAGGACGAATATTCATCTCCCGGTCTGGTAATTTGGTAGAGGTGAGAAAATATTTAGATGGCATCTGGTAAGGGGAGAGATAACCATGGTTGTTATGGTTTTACCGAAGGTATAAATTAGAGTGTGAAGTGTATGTGCATACATACACTTGGAATTTTTGGCGTATATAGGGTTTGGGGTGTATGTGCCCACATACACTTGGTGATTCTTGCATGTATAGAGTTTACACGTGGGTGAAATGGACATGCGATGCTCTGGTGAGCTGTGGTTCGAATGATGCCTCTGATGTATTCATGTATATATGCACGGAGTTGTGGCAGAGCCGAATGTTGAGTTAGGGTTTTGACCCGCAGCTCCGAAGGACAGATTAGGGTTTGGATTCTGCAACTCGGAAGGAAGTGGTTAGGGTTTGCGTGCATGCGTGGCAAGGCGGGGTAGAGACATGGTACTCGAGATAAAACATTTATCTCGGCTTGGGACGTGTTGGTGGCGTGGTACCGATGACACATCAGCGTATACTGTGCAGGTGTTGCACTAGAGTTTCGACAAAACGGAGATCGGTAGAATTTAGAACGAGGGTTCTCGTGTTTGGTTTTTAGTTTCATCATGATTTGAACTAGAGTTTTAATCGGGTGCACTTTAGTTCTCACTATTTAGTAAAAAGTTTTTGTTGGCCCTAATTTTCGGGTTTTGAAAATTCGGGGTGTGACAAATGGGTACTACATGAGGTATATTTTATACCAAGACTTTGTTCTAATATCATTATTCTAGAATAGGTTGCAGAATATGGCATGACGTAATTATGCACAACGATCGACTGAGAGTTTATGAACAAAGCAAGAGTCTTCTCATGAACGTAACAGGATCCAAGAATTGGCTATGCAAGATCAAGTTGGAGGTAGTAACTTGTCTACATCGGAGGTAGCAGGAAGCTACCACACACGACAAGATGGTGCCTAAACTACCGAAAGCAATCCCGGTTGGCTCGCCGAGCACAACAACGCCAAGTACAGCGACCAAGGTGATGGTGAACGAAGAAGGTATTATGACTACCAATGTCAGAGAAGCCGACATGTCAAAGTCAAAGGTCATGACCCCATCGGAGACCAAGTTTGAGGACAAGGTATTGGATAAGTGTGAAATGGAAGATTGCAACCCAACACAAATTCCAATGGACCCTCGGTAGAAATTAAGCAAGTTAAGCTCAAATCCTCCCATCGATACTACAGTGTACCGCAGCATAGTTGCAGTCTCAAATACCCCCCCTCCCCCAACGCTTTGGCCAGATTTGGCATATTCGGTCAGAACCATGAACAGGTACATGGAGAACCCTATGACCAAACACATGGTTGTTGTTAAGCAGATTTTGCACTATGTTAAAAGGACACTTGAGTTTAGGTGTCAGTATAAGAGAGGAGATGAAGGACTAAGACTGCATGGTTACTCGACTAGCAACAGGGCCAGTGACGTCGATGATCGGGAAAGCCCATCGGATATGGTTTTCTACCTAGCCCCGAATCATATCAGCTGGTGTTCATAGAAGCAGAAAGCAGTAGCACTTTCGTCCAGTGAAGCAGAATACATAGCTATGAGCACGCCTGTGTACCAAGCAGTTTAGCTCAGAAGATTGCTAGCTGATTTGACGAAGGAGATGCAAATGGTGACGCTAAGGATAGACAATCAGGCTGCTATCTTCTTGTGCAAAAATCCAGTTCATCACGAAAGGAGCAAACATATAGACACCTGTTTTTTATTACATCCGGTAACGTGTGGAGGCGCACATGATCGAGGTGCAGCACGTGTGCACAAGTGACCAGCTTGTAGACATCCTCGCTCCGTCGTTAAACAAGCCGAAGTTCCAAAAGATGAGACGGAAGATCGGTGTTTAAACAGTGAAAGAAGAGAAGCCACGACAAGCTTGTGAATGTTCCGATTAATCTTGTCGTCTGAGTCCTAGTTAGTTACACAAAGGCTACGAGTCCGTGTTAAGCTCAAAAAATTGCACGGCAAGAAGCTAGGTCTAGTCAGAGTCGAGAAGCTAGTACGAGTCGTAGTCCGATTGTGCCATTGAGTCCATGCATGCATCTATATAAACGCAAGTTGTATGTACGCAGAATCAGAACGAGTAAGAAAGAAAAATTTCCCAAAAGCATTGCCTCCGTGTGTGTGTGTGTGTGTGTGTACCGAGCGAATTCTTGCGTTTCGTTCTCACGTGAGTTCTCGTGTCAACCAGTTGATCGATCGGTTCCAGCGAGCGTGTCCAGCAGCGATCCAGGGCGGCGAAAGCCAACACGGTAGCCCTGGTCGCGTGATCTCCGGGCTCGCCGCGCACTCATGGTACCTCGCCGGCGAGCTCGCGCTGTGAAGTCGTACGTGCACAGATATGCATGCACGCGTGATACGTGATACCTGTGTCAGTCGATATCATATTGCAAGCGTGCAATTAGATTGGTTCAGCCGTGCAGTAAATGTAATGGTGTACAAATTAAGTCCACCGGTACTGCACCTAATAATGTTACGGCAAGACCTATATTTCTAGATTGTGTAACTACTCAATTTCCCTTAAATTAAGAAACTGACAGTTGACTGGGCCTGACCGTGCGCTTTCTTTGCCTTTCGATGTTGCCCAAATTAAGATGCCAACGGAGAAACACTGCCCCCTATTTATGCTCTACCTATCTATTTGAACCATTCGTTAGCCCAAAAGATAATTTTTTGGAGCTCTTCCTGAACTTTGATATTGTCGGTGTTTAGGTGGTGTTGTCTTCGTGCTGTGTTGCAGCCATCTGTGTTTCGTTTCCTTATATTGATGTTCTGTGTTGTGTTTCAGCCATCTGTGTGTCGTTTCCATGTATTGATGTATATTTGTGCTGGGTTTCTTTGTGTTTCCTACGTGTGCTCGCTTCAACAAGTCTCGTAGCGCTCCTCAGGGGATGCGCGTGAAGTCAGAGGACCATTACCTGCCTTTTCTTTTATTTTCTTTACTCTTTTGGGATTTATTATTTGGCCGAAGTTTGTAATAAAATCTGTGAGTTCTACATTTTATTTTGGCAGATGGATCACTTGTTCAAGGAATTTCATTCAGATTTCAGAGAGATGGCATAGAGAAGTAGCATTTTTTGAAGTAAATGGGCATCAGAATCATCAGATTATCAACACCTATGACAAAACATTGAAACATCACAAATGTATTGGATATGTTTTCTTCTTTGTTTCTTGCAACAATTTCATACCATAATCCAGCATTGTCGATTGCCAAATAATCGTCCATCCATTCATCATCCAGTTCTGAACTCACGTCAACAGATGCGCATCTTACATCGACTGATCAAACACACCAAGATTTTACCATCTGTACAAAGAATAATGCCTACCAGACTAACGAAAGAACAAGACCAGCTATTCCATTCCTGGTCTGGAACGCACCCCTATCGTATCTGACCATTTCATCTGCCCTTGACCTGTGGTTTTGTGGCACCGATATATACACAAACATGGAGGTAGTATTCAGGGTTCTTCAGGTTGTTGGCCACCCAAAGGAACGGTGTGTCCATGTCAAGCTCGATGCCTTGCACCCTCACTAGCTTCACTCTAGCATTCTTGGCCACGTCGGCCTCTCGCCGGTTCGCCAGAGCTGGTTCTGCCTGCTGAGGAATTCTTGGAGTGCTATCTGAATCATCAGGGGCTGAGTCTGGTGTCTCCACAGGTTGAGAATCAGCAATTCTACCAGCGGTCTTTGAGCTGAAGAACTCAGGTAGCAACATTTGCAATGCATGTTCCAGAGTACTGTAGCTTCTACCTGCACCGTACAGAGAAGTGAACTACATCTTAATGAAAACCACAGCTATCGCCACAACATAAAACATTATCAAACACATGATGTGACGGGACAGTAATCGTTAAGAAATATGGTATATAGTGCAACATGTAGTTTCTGCTGTTGCAGGGGTGATTGCAGTCACAATTTTATTCCTCGTAAAGATATAATGGTAAACCCAAAAATTTACAGCCATTTCAATTGTGAACCAACCTGGCCTCTCGAGAGATGTCATGAAGCAGAGTCAAATAGTATCAGGGCTTTTACAATGAATGGATATGAGCTATTCTAGTTATAATAGAAGTTGTGTCGATTTTTCAATGGAAGAAATGTACATGTGCATGATTTCCAGTTTGGGGATAACCTCCACACTACTGTAATAAAAATATTTCATATTCACTGAACTTATGTCTCTATACATATACTTTTTTAGGGTAAGAGGGACAAGGTGAAAACAAAACAGAGCACTACTACAAGTTTAGTGATTATGATATTTCTAGAGGCAGATAAACATCTCAAGAGAGTACAAAAGTCATATGCAAGCCACGCATGAAGAACAAGCAAAAGCATCACCAATTCGTTGTACTCTCATCCACATGATAACATAAATGTTCATGATATAGCTATATACCTTCCCCCTTCCGGATCTCAAATGGCCGATTTATATAGGATACACTTTCCCAGTCGCTAACAGGTATTGCATCTTCAAAATCCTCAAGGTCTTCTTGAACATTGCGCACATATAATCGAACAGGGACCCTGCCTAACGAGGTATTAATTGGTAAGAGCCAGCAGAGCAGATAGAGATTTCTTAATGCGACATAAATCCAATTATTATATAACTTAAAAAGTGTATCTGAAGCTTTACAAATGCGAAAATCATGCATCAATTAACTATTAAGAAAACTTGTGGGTATGGAAATGTTCAACTAAGAACATAGATAGTTCGATGCAAAAGAGCATACATGGTTTGCCAGATCCAGGAGATTCAGGCTCATCAGAACCTTGTTGACGCTCTACTGAGGAAGTTCGTACTAAACAATCCTCTTCAAATGGTCCAAGCTTAAGCCTGGTGGAGATATTCATATAACCATCCAAGTCACCTAATAAGTAATAATAAATAGAATAACACATCAATAGTCAGAGCACAAAGCGATGAGTATTCAAAGAATGGATCATCCACAAAATGGTAGAAACTAGTAGTAGTTAGACCGTTGTGAGCAACGATCATAATCGTCTCGTGAAGTATACTTCCAACTGAAGTGTTGTTTCTGGATAGCTTACCTTTCTTTACTGATTCCCACATAGCAACCTGATCAGCCTGGGACATGTTCATCACATTCTTACTGTTCCCAGTTATGATGAAGGCAGCCTGCACAAGAGAAAAGATTACACTATTGTTTGAGGTGGGAAGAAGGGATTGCGTAATACTAGTTTCTCAAAACTAACCTCTTTCAGGGAATTGTTGTAGCTCCACTTTACACTATCTTCACCCTCACATGGTGATAAAATTTCTGCAGGATACCCCCTAAAATGAACCTGCAATTTTATGCATAAGTTGTGTGGATAGAACGAACAGCTGTACAAGTCACAGAGAAAACCACATAGAAGCAGAATAGCAGATCAAAACAAATGGCTCTCGTTTTTTCAGAACATGAAGGGAAATTACTACACCTGACAGAAACCGTAACTGTTCAAACAAATTTTACTGTACCCTGTTAGAGTAAATCATTATTAACCCATTAAGTTAGTTTTTCTCGGTTTCTACTCTACCCCTTCGTACACTGATGAATGGGTGATTGCAATCAAGCAAGGACTACGAAGTGCGTGGCGTGCATATAAAGGCTTTTTACACTGATCTAATTGGCTCTTCACTGAGCTGAACTGCTAACTTAACTAACTAGATCCTGAGAACATTGTCCGAATTCAGGAACAACAGCAACAAACCATAAAAAAGAGCCATATTTGATCACAAACCTCTAATAATATTTCCAGCAAGCCAAAAATTAACACAGAATGTACATGGTTGATCAAAAGATTTCTACTAATCTGGATCTCTATATGAATCTTCAATAGCAGAAAAAACATATTACAAATTCAACAAGAAAACAAACAAATAAATAAAAGAGAAAAGCATTTGAGAAAATCATAGCCTTACTGTTAGATTCCATGGTCTTTCTGGATCTGCACATAGAAGGTCAAAAAGAACTCCAATTGGTATATACCTAACAATGCAAAGATAAAAGGACTTTAGCAATTAAAAAGTGACAGCCATAACATGGGTTCTGAAGATTTAATAAGGGCAATTGACCGCCATTAATATTGGTAGGAGATAGCATATCTTACCATTTTAATGGCAGCCCTTTGTATTCAAACCAAACAGTATCAACACCTGGTGGGAGTGTGCTACTGAAATGAGCCTTTATAATGGGCACCAACAGTGGCAAATACCCAATTCTTGGCCCTAAAGTCTGTTCTGGACAAAATAAAGCTCCATAAATGAAATAAACAAGGTAATGAAGTTGCAAAGTAATAATCCAAATATCATGTTTCTTAACAAGATAGAGAGAACGCTCCCACAGAAAGAAAGTTAAGCCCAACCTAAACAAAAGGCAGTGTGAAACTGAAACATAGGGATTTCTTTTGTTCTTACGGCAGCGTACTGAACTTTGTATATATATTTATCATCATATGAAACATATGTAGAGCATGTCTGCATCAAACTTAGCTTCTCACATAAACGGGATGCAGAATATATTAGAAAATAACTTGTAAGCTCTGAGATTGAGGGTTTCCTGTTTATGCCAACGAACCACAGGCAGAATCAACTCTATTGTCATATCCAAGTCATAACCCATGTACTCCACCTTACTAACTGAGCTCACTCATCATAAATTTTTGTCTGGTCTTCTCGTAATTTTTATCTGGACGAGCAGATGAAGCTCAAACTAGGGCAAAAGACCCTTAAGATCATCAAGAAGGGTCTCAAAATGCACAAATCCTAAAACAACAACCAATCTGATGAACACCTACTACAGCCTGTTGGCAACTGTGATCCTGACAAGGCAAATATTGAAGAATCGTGTTCTCGGTATCAACAACTCCTATATACTACAAAGCATCATCGAGACTTGAAATTTCGCAGTCAATTGATGGGCACCGAAGAAGCAAAATTACCAGGAAGGGCGGGGGCGGGGGCAGCGCGGTGATGTCGGCGTCATGGAGGTGGACCTGGAGCGGCACGGCGCCGCCCCAGACCCGGCGAGCGGCCTCCTCGGACCATGCCGCTGCCTCCTCGTCGTACGGCGGCGCCATTGCCCTACGCCGGCGGATAGATCTCGAGCGCAGTTCGCCGGCGGCGACGCCGTTGGGCGCAGCAGGGGCGGATCTAGATCAAAAAGCAATGTCCAAGGTTGCGCGCGGACGAGGTGGAGACGGCGGGGAGGTAGAACGGGAACGGCGCAGGGGTTGGGCGGCGCGGCGGCAGCTCTAGGGTACGGCGGTGGTGGGTCGGATTGGATCAATTCGAAGCCGCCCTGGAGTTCCTATGGGTATGTAGCTACTTCCGTGTCGAATAAAAAGTGAGTTTCCTGATTGATTGAAAAGGAAGAAGAGGAAGGAGTGTCCGAATGCTAAGGGTCCTCTTTATTCGCGGGGAGATTTTTTGATCCCCGCAGAAATTGATATGTTTCGAATTAGATTCGTATAGAATTTTTTGAAATTTCTGCGAGGAAAGAGACAAGGATACATATCCTTTTTTTCCAGGTAAAGAGAGCCTTACTGATCAGTGCTCAGAGAGAATACATTCTCTGCTGCAGAGTAAGTCAGAAATTACAAGTGTTTTGGCCACACCGAATTGCACAGTGTTCTCGTAAATCTCAGTCACCTAAAATTATATGTCATTTAGCCTAAAATTACTATCTTAAAATTGTACAATTTTAGTGAAAATTTATTATAGTTGCATATCGTTTAGTCTAAAATTATAGTGTGTAATTTTAATAAAAATTTATTATAATTTTAACATATATTATTTAGTGGAGATGAAGATTATTAGACGTTGATGTAAAAGTTTAAAAAGAGATTAAGAGTTAAAAAAATTTCCAGCAGCCGAGAAATAGCGGTTGAAAGTTGATTTTATTCTTCTCCTGTCTTCGGCAGCATCGCCGGCGCGCGGCACTGTCATCGCTGGAAGATGGTATTACAAGATAGCATATATATACGAAGTACATATCCACCGTATTCACAGCTAGCACAACAATTTAACTGCGATGAAACAAAGAATATTGTAGGATTTGCACCCTTTTTTGCAATATAAGATGTGATCAACGAGACAGATGTCACGTATTCATGCGGGTAACGTGCTTCACAGCTTGAGCTTGCCAGCGAGGTACCACGAGTGCGCGGCGAGCCCGGAGGTCGACGCGATGGTGGCCGCCGCCGACGGGACGTGGGCCGCCCGGAACCTCCCGTTGGCTGCGGCGAGGGCGGCGTCGCTCCTGCTTGCCCGCGCGTTGCTCCGCCAGCCGTCGAGGGAGCACCGGTTGCCGATGCCCAGGCCCCTCTCCACCCTGTGCCTCTCAGGCATCATCTGCGACGACGACGCACCACAAATCAAACAGACCTCTTTCATAAACAGGCGCAAGTAGTTGATGTATTAATTACTACATGCATGCATGCATGATTGAGCGATGCAGTCCATTCAGGATTGCCAAATTCGCCATGACGCAACAGAGAAGCAGGCCTATTTATAGGGCATGCGTGTGCCACATGTGCGCGCCTGAATCCGCTCTATTATTTTCTTATTATGATCCTCTTCTAGATGATTTTAATTTATATATAAATTGACTTAAACTTAACGGTATAGAGAAGTTTTGGTGCGCGGAAGCTCTGATAAACTTCTTATCCTATTCTAAACAGCTTCTGAGTTTTGAGCTTATCGTCGGATTGAATTATAAAATATGTGTAATACCCTTTAAGTTAGATGTTTGCTATTTGGACAGTAATTCTTGCAAATTCATGTTTTCGGTACTATTTGTTTCTTTATACGTAAATGAGGTATGTTCTGAAGTTTAACAAATACTTGATTTTATTCACTTCTTCGTTTGTATGTTAATATTTGATATATATCGATGTATAACCACATATGCTCTGATGTATATTCACTTCTCCTTCGAGAATTTGTTCTTCGTGTCGAAAGGCACACATGCATGTTCTCTGATCACTTCACATGTATGGTGGTGTCCCAGCAATGTGAACATTTAGAGAAGACTTTTGCACAGTACAAAGTAGAGCATGTTTGCTGAAATGGTGATGTGCAAAAGGACCTCAAAATATTAGTGCACTTTAACCCCTTACTGAGCAGTAACATATGAGCTAAGAGCATCTCTAAGGGGTTTCCTATATTCCATTCCCTATATTTTCATATGGGGAGCTTCCTCAAAATATTCTCTCTCTATATCTCCACTCTCTCCAACCCATTCTCTATTCTTCATTCCCTATATCTCACTCCCCTATATTTTATTCATATCATATAACTACCATAATACTTTAGACTATTTTATTTTTAACGGGTTTAATTATAAAAGCTATATTTGTAACGGCTAAATTCTTATTACGTCTATTTGTAACGATTATATTTCGAACGGCTATATTCTCAACGGCTATATTCTCAATAGCTATATTCCCAACGGCTATATTTTTTGGTCTATATAAGCAATGCCATTTGCCCTTCTAGGGTATCCCTTCTTGGTATTCTACTCTCTTCCATCAAAATGAGCTATCCCTAATTTTCACTCTACCAATCTCTCGTGGATTCATCGTCGTCCGATGATGTCGATGAATTCCTTGCTGCCACAACATACTTAGCACATAAACATCACGAGTTTATGAATGCTCCACACCATGGTGGTTTTGTGCATGGACATCAAGTGCTCCAACGCAATAGAAGAGCCGAGCATAGTAGACTATACGAAGACTACTTTGTAGAGTCTCCTACGTATGGCCCAACGCTCTTTCGGCGAAGGTTTGCAATTAGCACTAAATTTCTGTAGCTATGTTTCTTCATCCTCTTTCAATCTCTCATGGTTCTTTTCGGCAAGAGCAAACACAAAGGATCAACATACACACGAACGAATCTTTTTGCGAAGGAAATTGACAAACTTAAAAGTCAACTCTATTGCAAAACATACATAACAAATATCCACTCGGACTCCCCGAGCACCTGACCTACATATTTTACATGTCTTTTCTTACAGACCGGCGCGGTCAATGAGAGAGTTCGCCGTGGCCTCGACCGACTTCATTAGCTCCGGGACGTCTTCGTCGGGAACATCGGCAGCGTATCCCTCCCCAATTGCTTCCATGTCAAGCAACGGGTAGTGGGACTTGGCCACCGCAAGCGACAGCACGTCCCCGGATCGCGTGGCATCCGACTGCAGCCGCTTCGCCTGATCCGGCACTCACCGAAGACGCTCCATGATCACTTCCGCCTGGTCCGGGGCAGGGTCATCCTCTCATAGGGCGTTGCAAGCCATATGACCCGCCGCCTTAAGGGACTCAGCCAACTCACCGTTTTTCTTGAGGCGGAGTTCGAAGGCTACGGAGGCAGAATAGATGCGTTAGCAGGACGACAAGTAAAATCCCGACTGATCGAAGTTCGAGTCAAAGACTCACCGGTGGCGGAGTCGGCGGCCTTCTTGTTCGTCCCATCGACGGCCTCCAGAGCCCACCTCAGGCTGCCATCCATGATGGCCGCTTCCCTCTCCAGATGCTCCACACGGGCCCTCTCTGCCCCGAGCATCTCCTGAAGCTTGGAGGCCCTGTCCTCAATGGAATCGAGTTCCCGGACACGGGCCTTCATGGCCTCAAGATCCACCTTGAGGTTAGCGGCTTCGTTTTCAGCAGCTACAGAAGACGAGTCAGCACAACGAGAAACAAGAGCAACCAAAGGGACTTGGCGTTCCCTACCTTGAGCTCGAGCGGCTTCTTGAGAGAGGCCCCTCCTCAGGTCGGTGACTTCAGCCCCTCGCTTCCGGGCCACCTCCTCGGCCGCCTGGAGGCTCCCTGTCAGTTTATCCCACTCGGCCTTGCGACGGCCGAGTCGGTCAAAGACTGACAGCTGCTCCTGAAGAAACACGGTCTTGTCTTTAGACCATCGGGTCAGGTTCTGCAAAGAAGAGGCAAAAGAAGTTAGTCACCGGGGAAGAATCGCCAAGACCCTCCACTCGGTCCCTCGGACCCAGCGGAGGCTCGGGGGCTACACCCTTCGGGTGCACTGATCGTGCACCCAGAGTGAAGTCTATGAAATACAAAAAGGATCCTCCGCCCGACTATTCCAGTCGGCCGGAGGCCCGGGGGCTACTCCCCAATAGGTGTACTAGTAATGCACCCACAGGCGAAAAATAAAGGCAGAAACGCACGGGCAAAAATCTTACCTGCATCAGAGGGCGCAGCCTGCCGTTCAGCAGGTTGGCACTTTCCTTCGCCGTCTTCATCAGAGCCGGGAGCATCTCCCCAAGTTAGGCGGTGACATCCATCGCATCGTCCCATTCCTCCGCCTCTTGGACATCTCGATCTCCCGGATGGTTAGGCTCGGCCGTCGGGGGTTCGCCTGTCGGATCTGGAGCGGCTGGATCACCAGTTCGGTGCCCGGCGGAGGAGACGAAATGCGCTCAATCTCCTCCATCGTGGGCGGCAGCTTGAGCCAGCCCCTACGATCTGGCGGGGCGGTCCTCACCGAACTCGGGCCTGCATCCTCCGAGGCTCCCGAACTTGGACCCGCGCCCCCTGACATAGCCGGGGCCGGTGCTCTAACGGGGGGCTCCTCCGGCTGAGGAGCAGAAGGCGGGGCCGAAGACGTGCCATCTCGCCTGGTAGAAGGCCGTGGGGATGGAGTCGCAGCCACCCTCGGAGGAGACGAAGGCTGGATATCTGGCCCCTGGCGGGTTCCCGCCTTGGCTGGACCCTGAGGCACTCGGCGACGCCTTTGGGATATCCCCCGACCTCTGCGCCCGACAGAGAAACATTCAGAAAATAAAACAAAGAAGGGTAATATTCGCCAGATCACTTACTTGGCAGACCGAGGAACAAGAATACGTTTCTTGGACCCCGGGGAGTGCTGCTTCGGCATGCCAGCCGCTGGGGTCGGCGACGCCGTGGAGCTGCTCTGCTCCCCGAAGGCGGCATCGGCAATCCTTTTCTCCCCCCAGCTGGGGGGGAACTTTATCTCCGACCGCTTGAGGAACCCCCTCTGGGGTGGCAGTCGGCACCACCGGGTCAGGACGGGCGGAGAAGCTGCCCTATTTTCCCGGGGCAGTGCTAGCAGACGACCTCCGCCTCCGGGGCATGATAAGCGGGGCGTTCTCATCGTCTTCCTCCTCTTCTTCCGGAGCAGGCACACTCGGCGGAGGAGCGCTGGGTGCCGCCCTGGCGGGTGCTTTCCCCTTTGAAGACCCGGCTCCGGAAGAAGATGCGCCAGCCAATCCCTGCGGCGGCGGCCCGCCACTAGGGACATTGGCATATTGCGGCTGGTTCCAGACTTCATCCTCTGGGAGGGGAGCCTTGGAACAGAAGCCGAAGAGAACCTGCAAGGACAAAAATCACAGATACAACCCGAGTCAAACTCGGCGGCATGACCAGGAAAAAGAGTCGGGCGATTGGCTACTTACCTGGCTCGAGGGATTCGATCTGCTGAAGGGCGGCGGCCGCCCAGAGAGATCCAGATTCGTCCCCTGAGCCATGAGCTTCTTGACTCGGCATCAGACCTCCTCCTCCAAGAGCTCCTCGGCGGACTCTCGGGTCGCATCCTGCTCGCCAGCGTACTCAAACATTGGGTGAGCCCTTAGCTTCGCGGGCTGGACTCGCCACCGGATGAAGGTCGAGACGACGATGACCCCGGTGACCCCGGCTTTGATCGCCTCGGCAAGCTGCGACATGATGACCGAGACTCCATCCTGCTCCCGGTCCAACGGCGGCTCGGACCAGCTTGGTTTGACCTCCGGGGGCTGACCCGTGAACGCCGGGAGCGACGGTGCGGGATTGGCACAGTAGAACCAATTCGCGTGCCATCCCTTATTGGAAGTCTGCAGCGGCAGTCTCAGGTAATGCTTCGCCGCTCCAGGCCTCAATTGGAACAGGCACCTCTGTCACACTCCGATTTTCCGAAATCTGAAGATTAGGACTTTCAAAAAAAACTTTTATCTAATAACGCTAACTGATTTACACCTGAGTAAAACTTCACATCAAATCATTCTAACCCTAAGGCCAAGCAGGTCAAGATCTTCCGCCCTTGATCCCCTTCCTTCGGTGTAACTAGACCGACGTCTGGGCTACATTCTCAGCCGGTACTTCTGTGAAATTGACACGTATATACGTCACGAACCTCTTCCGAATGACGTGATCCTTTGCCACATAATTCGACATGTCCTATCGTAAGTGTATGCACGTATATACTGCTTTTGTATATACGCATATACGCAAAACCCTAACCCCTATTTCCCGAGTTACAGAACAAAAACCCTAACTCCTCGTTTGACTCTACCACAATTCCATACGTATATGTGAGTATGCCAGCAATACTCCTCCAACCTTGAACCACCGCGATCGCTTATGTTTAACCTAACCTCCATCGCGTTTATCTTTTCTCTGACTCGACCCCGCATCCCTCGACGTAAGGCAACTCACACCCATCTTTCCAACTAGACTTCTTGCGTGTTCATACACGCATACCTGTAAATCCGCACATGCGTATACCCATATGTGTATGTATGCATGACCGTTTATCACCCCCACCACCTTTTCTCTCTCCTAAAGTATAAACCCCTCTGATAATTTTGGAAATATCCTCTCATGTATCTGTAAGGTCCGGTGAACTCATACATCGGCATGCCAGTTCCACTTTATCTTGTTTCCCAAGAATCCCGAGTGCTCGATACCTCCAATTCGTGTGACCTAATCAATCCTGGCCATGCGGAACCTCTCCAAAATAACACGTAACCATTTCAACTTCATATTGGGATTAACTTCCCTTTTGCATCTTATTGGTTTTTACTAACTTGCTGGTGGAACCAATTTGCTACGCATAGTAGCTAAGACCAACCAATTTGCATGTGCATATATGGCCACGAGCATACATGCACACATAGGTACACTACTTACTTGGGTACTCATGCACAAGAAACTAATAAAATTTTAGTACTCCGTGTGAATCTATTCCTTGGCAAGCTGCTTCACGCAGGCAGCCAAAAACAACTCAGGGAGAAATTTAGTCTGGCAGCACACACTGTCAAGCCACCCATGCTAATCGAACACCTGCACTGCCTCCTCACCAACACACAAAATCGGTGCCTACCCTCTACTGCTCTGCTACAACACCTTCACTATCTTCTTCCAGTGTGAAGTCCTTTTCTATCCCTGCCCTTCTCTGTTGGTTCATTCTCATTCCAGCTACAACATGGCTCACCTACTCCTCACTGCCATGTTGTGTTGCTCCCCCTTCTCAATAGAATTCGGTGCCCATTTTTCCTGTGCTCCTAAAGACACCTCATTCATTTCAATAGCGCATCTCTGCACCAGTGCACTGTCTCATCTTTATTCCTTCGCTCCTTGCTCGCTGGTTCTCTTGCCAATTCATGCACCGAGCGATGCACAATTTCCCTTGCTAGACACTGTCGGTGCTGTTCCTCATGAACACGTAGAGCTGCAAGCTGGAATCGGTGCCTAACTCATCAATACAGCGCAGTTATTTGCTCCGCTGCCATGCCCGTACCGGCCATGTGCCACTCGCCTTCCTGCCTCTACTTACTCACTACTTTTCTCCACCCGAGCAGCCCTTCCCTAGCACCAAGCCGAGCTGCTTCTCTCCAATCTCCCCAAGCGCCCGAGCTCTCCCTGCTGTCCTCGAGCATTTTAGCACCTCTCATTTCCGAGCGGCCCCATCCCATCTCTCCACTCCTTGCACACTCCCTCTGCCATCAACCGAGCTATCTCCTCTTCCCTCCCTCCTCTGCATTTTCTTTCTTCAAACCAAGCTATGCATCACGGCATTCACCTCATTTAGTGCTCGAGCTCACACCTGAGCTGATTCACGCCGCCTGGTGTCCTTCCTCAGGCCATCGAAGCAAGAAGATACCACTGCCCGCGCTCGCCGGCCTCTTCGTCACCTTCCTCACCGAGCCGAGCTGCTTCGTCCCTGATTAGCCCCAACTCACCTCACCGGTGAGCTTCTTCCCCAGACGTCACCACCGTCGAGCTCTGGTACGCCGCCGCTCTGGAGCACTCCAGCTCGTCGCCGGTGAGACACCCGAAGCACCTCCATCAAGCTGCCGCACTTCTTCTACCCCAAGCGCCGCCGCAGATCCCTTTTCCTCCCAAGCGCCGCCGCCACTAGGCACTCGCTAATGGCCGTCGAGCTCGTCCCGGGCACCGCCCCAAATAGCTAGGCTGCCCTCTGTGAGCTCCCTCGGCCGCCTTGTACCATAGCTCTCCATCGGCGAGCTCCTTCCCCACTCTTCCCCAAGCTCTAGCTCCTCTCCCCGAGTTACAGCCGCCGGCAAGCCGCTGCTGTGAAACCCCGAGAACCCGCCTCGACACCACTCCCATGGATCCCTCTGGCCTCGGGCCTTCACCGGTCAGTTCCTAGCTCTCCAGTACCGGCCATCCCATGTTCGCGGCCGCCGTCGCTGGTAAGCACAGGTAAGCGCACCTCCCAGACGCATTAACTCTACTGTGGGCAACGGTTTGACCACCGACAGGATGCACACCGGTTTAAAACCGGTAATAACCAGCCCAGCTCGAGCTGCAGTAAAACTCTGGTCCGACCGGTTTAACGTATTTCTAAAATAGGTCCTTAAATCGTTTCATCTGATTCTAAAATCTTAGGGTCAGTTAAGAGATTTTAGTTCAAATACAATTTTGAAATTTAAACCTGTTTAATTTAAAACATAGAAGAATAAGGTAGTGTTGTGTCTCATTTTTCTTTAAATACATCATATGTGCTGAGTTGATTAAATCCAAGGCACCCAAGTGATCCTTGCATAATCCCAAGTATATTGAGCTTTCATTAGCACACGACAATTTGAAAGGTCGGATCATTTTGAAATAAAACCTAACGGACTTGGAAATTCCTTTATGTCTAGAAATCATCACTTCATGCTATATAACAATTGCCCAAAAATTCTTTTCTTACTTTTTTTAAACCTAAAGTCTAGAAACTTATGGATATAATTCTGACTTTTTGGCTAGGTCTAATGCCCTCTGTGCATTGACACCTGAGGACACCTAAGCTACCCAAAACCATAAGATCTAGTCTAAAAGCATAATTGCCAAAGTCCTAAACCCTAGACTCATGACCATGCTAGGTTGGTATTCCTCTCTTTTGGTTCTGAATGTAGAGTTAGAAATCCTAAGAACCTTGTTATTCAATTAATATCTAGCTAGTTGCAAATAGTGAAACAAGTGTAGTCTATGGACACCTTTGTGGTGGTATTTGCAGTATAAGTTTTCTCATAGCCTTGGAACTCTCAGAGCGTGCATGCCCTGGCTAAAGGCCAGTAGTGAGCTTTGCCCTCTTGACCCATAAAACCCTGGTCCCGCTAAGAAAGTTCAGGAGAGAAAGGACGAAACCCTAACCGATGATACGCCGTGAGCTGATATTTCCCGCCAAGATAACACAAGGCGCCCAACCCTATCTCTCTAAAGCTGTTTAAAATCAAATGGAGAAACAAAACGTTGTGATTTCATGTGTTGATGCTTCTGTTCTTACATTTGATGTTCTCGGTTCTTCCTCGCACCGTTTCTTATTCGGTACTTTTCCGACGTGTAGTGCTGACGTTGCGAGACCTTGCACGAAGGATTCTGGACTATTGCCGTATTGAGTCCAGAGCTCGAAAACTAGTCGAGACTGCCAGGCAAGCATTCCCACTTTGATCATGTTGAATCCCATATGTGTGAAATTTAATTATTTTGTTTGCGAAACTTGCATGCTATGTGGATATCGACGGTATTTTATGTAGACCTAGTTATACCCCATAGTTGCATATGACTTAGGTTCGAATATCCGATCCTTGTAGCCCTAGAAGTATTAGTCGGTTGTTCCACGATTGGCAAAAGTATTAGGGCTACAGGCTTTAGCCATGCTTAGACCCGCTTTAGTTCAAAACTAAAAATTTGATTGGTGTTCACAAAAACCCTTGGACATAGGAAATAAAACCCTCGGATAGCATGTGTTATCCGAGGTGGCATTTGAAAGAAATGTTTGTCAAAACCCCAAATAAAACTGGAGATGATTTTGATTCGGGTGAGAATGCTAAGGGTAGCTCGAGAGTGTAGAGTACCTGATGGTGGCATGGTCATCCGGGACGAACATGGGTCGAGAAATGGAGTCTTGCTCGAATCAGTTAAGGACCGAGCCTAAGTGCCGCTAAACCAGTTCCTCACCATACGTCCGCATGTCCTTTATGGGAAGGACTTGGCTTGGTACCCCGGCAAGTATTAGGGTATGGACCCGTGGGAAGTAGGAAGCATGTGCTAGGTGTTTAAAAGTCCTAGAGATCCACTATCACTGGGCGTTTGAGTGTTGATGCGTCACAAAGGTGGGGAGTCCCACTTTTGGTCCGGGACGCAAAAGTTGGGTCAACCACCTAGCGGGTCCAGCTCTGGTATGGAAGCGGGCGAAGGTCTCGTTGTAATAACCCTACCGGCACACCCCGCGAAGTGTGCTCATCGAGCTCTGGCAACAAGGAGGACTTACATCTTGTGGGTAAAGCCGTACAACCTCTACAGAGTCCTCGGTCATGGACATGAACTGGCAAGGCCACACACTGGTTAAACTGAGTTTTGTTTGCAAAAGTTTGGGAAAGAGATTAAGGACGTGGGCATGATGTGTCCACAGGGTGCAATTTACGCTATACGGCTGGTAGCAAGGAATTGCAGGAGAAGGAGGCTAGCCGTACTATCCGGGATAGTACGGGCTAAGCATTGAGTTAAGTGGAGGCTAGCCGTGCTATCTGGGATAGCACGGGCTGAGCACTGAGTTGAGGAGGCTAGCTGTACTATCCGGGATAGTACAAGCTGAGCAATGAAATGAGGAGGCTAGTCATACTGCCCGGGGTAGTATGGACTGAGCCATCACGAGAGACAAAAAGGAGGTAGCTAGGTCTACCTCAAGAGAAGTTTTGTTGCTTTGAATTGCTCTGATTCACAAAACTGCTTTTGAATCTACTATTCTCCTATTTAAATTGAAAACTTACATTTCCGCACAACAAGCAACTTAGGATAGAGCTATTCCTTGAAGTATACCTTGCATGAAATATTATCGTATAATTCTCCTGTGGGAATAGCTTGCGAGTACATTCAACATACTCACCTGGCTTGTTGATTTGACCAGACAAAGGAGACATCAATTCCAAAGACACGATTACGATCACGACAACTAGCGCGTAACCTCAGTCAGTTGCCTGTCGGGTATGGCATATTGCTGGGCCACATCACCGCTTGATCTTTCCGCTGCAAGTTTATAGCCGCTAGGCTACAGGTATCAGACAATTGACCTTGATGGTCTATTTACATAACGTACTCTGATATTTATATGTATGACAATGATATACAGGTTAACTTGTGTGTACCAGCTACTGATCCAGGGACTGGTACAGTAATCACAAGGGAGTATCCGGCTTAAAAACCGGGTACGCCACAGCCTCCCACCACGGCCAGGCTGTCCTTGCTCGGCTGCGGCTTCACGATGAAGAGGTGCTTCCATAGTGCAAAGTGCGGCTCGATGCCGAGGAAGCACTCGCACAACGTGATGAAGCACGCGACGTGGAGTAGGCTGTTGGGGTTGAGGTTGTGGAGCTCTAACCCGTAGTAGTAGAGCAGCCCTCGCAAGAAGGGGTGGACGGGCATGGAGAAGCCCCGCTGGAAGAAGGAGCCGTGAACGACCATCTCGCCCGTATTCGGGGTGGGGAAGTCCTCCCCTCCAGCGGCACGCCACTCGACCAACTCCTTCGACGGTAGCACTCTTGACCTCACCAGGGTGTTCAGCCGAATCTCGGTCGCCGTTGATTTCCCCCAAGGAGCCATCGGATTGACGGAGGAGTTTTCCTCCACTTCGGTTGGATCCACTTCCCACTCGGGGGTGTGCATTCAGCGCCGGCGGAGCAGAACTAGGGGTTTGGTGTGCGGCGGTGCTCTCGAATTGATTTGGGTGAAAGGAAGACGAAGGATTTTGGGCGCAAAGGAAACAAAGCGTGCTTTGGAAGGCGTAAGTGGACCCCGCCGTTTTCCTGGTCTTATAAAGGGGAATGGTTTGGGCGGCGTGACTCTTCCGCTTTTGCACGCGCACGACTTTTTTCGCGCCCACGATGCGCCTCTTCAGATTCCACTATGCAAAGTAACGGCCCGCGTCGCGACTCTTCAGCGCCCACGACGTGGCATCACCACGGTTTGCACCATTTAATGAAATGGATCCAACGGTTGGCCTTCCAGGGTTAAATAGCCGTTTGGAATATTTCCCCATAAAGAGCGACTGTAACGTGCTTCCCGCAAGACGCTAGTCTGTTACCGATAAACTCGGAACCGAACATTACGGTTTTAAAGGGTTTCAAGGATTGGCCTCCAGCAGGAACGCAATCACTTGAATACACCCGAGTGAAGGGCAGTTAAGGTACGCCTTCCGCAGGCCGCTAGTCGGACGCCGAGCAACTCAGAGCCACCTGTTTCTCCACCCGGACTTCCGTGAACTTCGTTCTGGGGACTTCGGGATCTGAAATTTTCGGATTCAGTGGAATGTCTAGGTATCAGGCTTCGCCACTCGAGAACCTATGCACCGTAACTTGTATTCTGGTTCTGACATGAATTTCGGAGGCATTCCTTCAAAGGGACACTAGCTGGACTCGAGCTACTCGGGAAACCAAGTGCTACTCGAAAATTCAGTCGGGATTCGTGGTATGTCCCACGCTAGGCTATCAGCCAGTCTTTGTCCGCCAGGATAGACCGGATACCACCAGGATTTACCCGCTATTAACTCATCTGCCATGATATTCCGGCCTTACGGGTGAATATTACTCGGCTTGTTATTGTCTTTCCACAGGAGTTCTATGAGTCTCTCACAATCTCCCTGCAAGTGACCAGAAGGCGTGTACATGCGGATACCACTCGGGAGACTTGCTCAAGGGAGAAGGCGAACAACAGCCAGATCGTGAAGGACTCGGGGGCTACTGACGATGGCATGGCACCCGGGTATCGTCAAGGAGGACAAAGCCGGCCCTTTGGACATTGGGTGGGCCGGGCCGACAACTCAGAGTCTGACTTCTACACGGGGGCGTCTCATCAACTTGGAGTACAAGACAGGGATAAACACTTACCCGGCAATCCCGGATTCTGTTGTAACTAATTAGGAAACCAATCTATAAGCCGATCAGGACTCTTGTAACCCTACCCCGGTCGTCTATATAAGGCCAGGTAGGGATCCCCTGATCGATAAGTTCGAGTAAGCTCTCATACGCTCTCGTATTCTCAGACAACCAAAGCCCTAGCAACCATGAGATCTATTCTTGAGGACTTGCGGCACTCGGGATTCAAGCAATATCAGCCATCAAATACAGGACGTAGGGTATTACCTCTTCTTGAGGGCCTGAACCTGTCTAAACTTTGTCTCCCATGTGCACCCATCTAGATCTGCTGTGCGTACGCTGTCCTATATTCATTATTGCCGGATTAGAACACCGACAGTGACACTACTACACAAAGAAACATAAAAGACTCTTAATTACAAACGGTTCATAGAAAACCGTCTGAGATTAACATCTTCACAGGCGGTTTTTCTCAAAATACACATCAGAGATAGATTTTAAAAAACACCACCTATAATAAGAAGGTCATCACAGACGATTTTAAAAGAAATCTGTCTATAAAATAGTCCATGATACATCACAAACGGTTTAAAAAAACCGTATGTGAACCGATCAGGTCCATTAGGCCCAACAAACCAGCACCGTGTATTTTGCTAGCCACCTCTCTAACCCTAAATCCCCCGAAATTCCTAAGTCTCCAACCGCCACCCCTCAATTCTCCTGCCCTCACAGATCTGTCTCTCCTCATTCTTCCCTTTCTTCAATCTCTCCTCTCAAATCTGGCCACTACCGGTGACCTCCTCTCAGATCTCGCATTCACGGACGCAGCAGTCGCTGGTCAGGGAACGAGATGACCTCTTCCATGCTCATCTTCCTCCCCAACTCCTTTCCCTTTCTCCTTGCCTCCTCTCCTCCCATCTTCCTCCTCACCCTACTCCCTCTTATCTTGCCTTACTCTTCTTCATTCGCCAAGTCCCTGCCACCGCTGGTGCTTCAGAGGCAGCGGTGGGTGGCGAACTACATGCTCTACTAGATGGATGGCAAGGTCATGACCTCCTTCCACAGGAGGTTCCGCTGGAAAGACACCGAACTCATCCAGGCTGCAGGCTGCCTGGTTGGTATGGATCACCTTTTTTCTTTTCTTGGATCCTCTTGTTTTTAGATTTCTACTGGTTTGTTGACTCCTTTTCTTTTCAAAAATTTCAAACAGCCATGGCAGGTTTGGGCTCGATCATGGAGAACTCTCCTTCCAGTGGAATGTGTTTTGTTCAAGAGGCTTAAGTAAGTCTTTTCCTTTCAGATCCGTTAATCTAGAAAGGATATATATCCTTCACTGCTTTAAATCCACTAAGAGAATTACTATAGGTCCACTGATGCGATATATTGTTTTGATGTGAATATCGAAATCCACATATATGATTTCGAACTTGCCACTTTCTTTTAGTGTAGGATACTACTATCTTGTACTGATAATTCTTTTTTCTTGTCGAATTGTTTACAGGTCACATATCTAAGGGTTTCATGTGCTTGCACTTTTTGACTCTACGGATTGCTCCATGTCAATTGGTAAATTTGTCTCTTTTTTACATTGGCTCATAGATAAAGTAGTAATGTCACTTAATTATTTGGTCCGTTGGTAATATGCTGGGGTGGTTATGTGAAATTAGTAGTGCCGTTCAATTCTTTGTATAGTTAGTAATATGGATGAACATTAAAAAGATTGGCCTGTTTTCTTTCCATCTAATTCATGTGGGTATTGGGCTTTACGAGAGAAGAAGAAATGGCCATGGTGATGGATCATGTAGTAGCTTTGGTGGTCATATTTCTAATTTCTTTAGCAATCTTTTTATGTCAGATACATGTCAAACAACACGCGCATGTTGAATATTCTCGAGTTGTTCTTGGACTACATTGCAGAGCCAAACAAAACACTTGTTCAGTGTTGGTGGATATGTAATTCTTGTGTTGGTGAGCAATACAATGCCTTGAACTCTATGGTTTCTTGTTCAATGTGAAAAACACAAAGAACTTACTATTTGTGTTTTGGTTGAACCCTATGGTGCATGCAGATCTAGCAACTTAATATCTTATGTCTGTATTTTTTGTTGTTGCTGAGATAACGAGCGTGTGTTTTGCTGTAACGAACCGTCTATTATATTAGGCTAACTGTGCAGATTCGAATTTTTTATATGAAAAAAGACATTACAGGCGGTCCTGTTATAATGGACTTATCACAGACGATTCTATTATCAGAACTGCATGATCTTAACATAGGTACTTACTTACAGGCGGTTCAGAAAATTACCTGTCATACCATATTCTATGATAGTGTGACAGTGCTACTGGCGACGAAGAAGACGGTGGCCAGCACAAGGAGCCACATACCCGACCACTGCACGTACGCACCATCCTGCTACCACCCTACTAGTTTAATTAAAGAAGAGGACGTGCTACAACCGCGCGCGCAACCATGCAAAGGATACCACCTACCAGGCAGCTGGCAGGAATTCCACGGCTATGAACCTTACAAAAGTACTTAACGCACTGCATGCTATATATCACATATGGAATTTGCGAAAACGTCATGCCCTAGCGACGCTAGAGCCCATCGAATCTAGAAAAGACAGACACGATAAGTAAAATCCGCATCTAGAAAATACAGATACGGTAAGTAAATTTCATTGTAGCATTCGTGGCGGGAATCCGACAACTCGATCGGCTAGAGGTTCTCAACAAGCAATGCAAACTACATACAGGCACAGCATGCAACTTGCGAGGAATCGTTATCTCGTGTTAATTACCATTCTCACGTGGAGCGAGAAGATAGCCCCGCGTGGAATCATATATCTTATAGTAATAAATAGGAATAGAGTTGTATTCCTTGTGAAATTCAGATCTCTAATTCAGAGATCCACCCCCTACGCACACAACATATAGCATTTCGGGAGTGTTGTGTGTTAGCGAAATTTCTAGTACACGAAGCTGCGCTGCCAATTCAACAATTTTATTAAATCGGGTAAAGTTGAAAAAAAATTTCTCTTCTCATCTCTTTTCACTAAACCATAAATGGGGATCTCAAGAAAAAGAAAAGAGATGAAAAGCATCGGGGTCATCCACCTCTATTGATGAGGAACCGCTACCATCGCTTCGTTCCCTCCTGCACGCTGCCCTTCCTGAGATGCTGCGTTGCTTCACCTGTGAGGTCACCGGCAACCCCGCAATAACATGATCCTACCGCCATCGTCACTTCTCCCTGCTGCTGGCGCCAAAAAGGGAGGAGGAGGAGGTAAGGGATGTGAGAATCTAATGTTTATTCTTGTTTCCCCCTTCCCAACCCTTCTTTTTACTATGATTTTGTGTGTTAATATTAGGGATTGGGGAGTGAAAAATTCATGATTTGTGAAGTGAAAGTTGGGATTTGAATGTTGAGAGTTCGAATTGGTCGAGTTGTAAGTTTAATTTGTTTGAGTTTAAAGTTTTCGATCGTACTGTTGAGAATCAGTATATAATTAGTTGAAAGTCTGTAATTAATTTGAGTTGTAAGTTAATGATATTGAATAAGGTGCCACGCTTGTCTAGCAAGTAAGACTTCATTAAATAGGAGCAAATCCCGGAAGCCAATGCCACTGAGCATTTGGCATCGACATTTTCTCCACGACGTTCAATGAACCTTTCGACGATTGTGCTCATCGATCGTCCACCAAAAATTCCTGATTAACTGCATTAACTCATCGTGCAGTCCGACAAAGTACTTGAGTACACCCGTCACCCGTGGCATAAGTCGGTAGGACCTGCATTATCGACTTTATTAGCACTTCTTTTCCGCCGCTTGACAAATACTTCTCCTCGGAGAGTCTGTTCTAAAATCTTTCTTTTAACGGGTTGAAACCTTTCTACCTTCATGTGCACCTCTCATGAGTTGGGAGCTCAAGATACTTATCTTCAATTCAAAACCACCTCTTTCTATCAAAAAAATCTGTTTGATCTCCTCTTGTACATTTGCTGCACACTTGTCACCAAAGAGAATGAGGCATTTGGCTGCACTCAATAGTTGTCACGTGGCTCTCTCGAATTGTCGTGGCCTTAAATAACAAACTGTCATTAGAGCAACTCCAGCCCGGCACCCTTCCTACTCCCCATCCCAAAATTAGGATATTTTTCTCCAAAATGTCGCTCCAGCCCGCCTCCCAACCGACGCCCCAACACTGTCGCAGTGCCCATCCGCCCCCGCCGAGTCCACATCGTTGGGGAGCGAAGTCCGCTGCCCAAATCTCAACCGCCCCCGTCGCGCGTCCCCTTCGCCGTTTGCGCCGGCGCTCGGACTCTTCCTTCCCCGGGCATCCCCGAGCACGGCACGGCCTCTCCTGAACTGCCACTGATCTGGATGCGGAGATCCAGGCGGCCCGACCTGGATGCGATGGACGAGATCTGCGCGGTGGACCTCCCGGCCGAAAGCAGCTGACGGAGAGGGATTGGGGCAGGTGACGAGGCTGGAGCTCAGGGGACGAGCTTGTTGGCGGCGGTTGGAGGTCGCAGGGATGCGGCGGCATTGCTGAGCTCAGGGGAGATCAGGCAGGGTGGCGGACGTTGAGGATATCGAGGAGAGCGACTCACGGTGGTGACGGGGAGGGCAGGGGCGGCGCGTCGAAACCCTACTCGGGCCCTCTTCTTTCCATGTCTGTTGGGAAGGGGAGGGCAAAGGGCGGCGTGTGTCCGGTTGGAGGGAGAAGGGGAGATCAATGGAGGTGGATTTCAGTTATATGCGCAGTGGCAATTCTCTGTAAATATGGCTAAAGAGTTAAGGCAGTCTGATGCTTATGTATGTGATTTTTGGTGTTTTGATTCTGCCAGAGATTGATTATAGCTCATGTATGCGATGTACAATGGTACAATGCTATAGAATGTTGTAGAATTGATATAGAAATCGATTGTGTGAATTGTTGTTATTTTAAATATACCCGTTATAATTTTACTCGTTACAAATATAGCCGTTAGAAGTATACCCATTCAAAATATAATATTTATAAATGATATGTTAGTTACAGGATATTAATTTAATATAGGAGAATGGAATATAGGGAGTGAGATTTGGGAGGCGGGTTAGAATACGAAGAAATTTAGGAAGGGAATCTTTTAGGATGACTTCCCAAATGAGGATTTGGGCAGTCAAATTTGGGAGGCGGGCTAGAGTTGCTCTTAGTGAACAACTAGTGAGATATGCCCAGCGCACAGTGACAAATCCTGAGGTCTTGCATCCTTCCTACATCTATTTCTATTTCATCCTTCATAATGCATGAAAGTCCATCAGCAACAAACAACAATAAATAAGGTGATAATGGGTGTCGGAGTGAACGAATCTACCAAGGACCATTGAAGTGAACTAAATACCGAACAATGGTTACACATGACATCACCCACTGTATCCATGGGCTATTAAAACCCAGTTTCTTCATCACTACCTCTAGAAATCGCTAATCCACCGGTCATGCGTATCTTTTCAAACAAAAAAGCAAAATATCCATGAAGGTGCCACATTACAAGTTTTACTATACAAAATTAAAAAATATATAAGAATACGTGTATAACTTTTGTTTTATGATTTTAAAATAGTTGCTCCATATTTTTGCATCACTTTTTGCCACACGTGTACTGATAGATATAATATTTTTTATGTTCTTCAAAACCATTATATACATGCAACAAGTTATAGGTTCAAGACCGACTCACATCCCACGGCGTTGTCACCCTCCTCCCACTATCACCTCATGGATATGGTGGAAGGGGTCTCACCAATAGCTCTCACGCCCCTGTTATTCGATCTAGATTTGGGTGCCCTTGTTGTTTGTCGGCAATGCCCTAGCATGAAGGTTGGTGGTGGTAGGTTGCCCACGATTTGTCTCCGGTTGGCATCAGTGCAACCCCTTTTCCCACACGCGTGTCAGTTACGTGGTGCAACCTCTCTCTAAAGGGTGACCTAGATTACATACTGTTTCGCGTGGTGGACAATGATATTGGTGTAGGTAGCGATCTAGCCTTCTATTTAGATCCGACAAAGAGGGTATTGAGGTGTTGTCTTCGAGCACCGGTACATACTCTCTAGAGTGAAAACTACTGATCTCGTTTTAACTTGTTGGATCCAGCAGTATGAGCGATGTCCTTTTTTTGAAGGTATTATCTTGCATCACTTACTATGGAGTTAAAACCCTATGTTTAGCTTTTTCTGGTTGGATTTAGCAACGGCTTACAAGTGATATTTCTTTTTTCTTTTTTGAGGATATACAAGTGATATTTCTGGTTTAATAGCATTACTTGGTCTACTTTGTTGGATTCAGCAGTAACTCTTAGAGATCGTTTTGATGACTTTGACCTTTAATCTCCTGAATGCGACAATGGCTCTAGTGTCTTGTCTAAGCTAGCCATGACAGTTTGTTTGTCACTTATTAAAGATACTTTTGATATTGTTTATAACAAATTTTAGCTATATACCGAGATACTTGCCTAGCTACAGGTTGCACCGTGGAATCATGCCCTGGTACCTACCAACTGCCAACCAACCGTAGAAGTTAAGAGAAAATTACGAGGGTGACCTTCTAGAAGGCACTACTAACCCTTTGCAAAAGCCAAACAAAGTCGCAACTAGTCTCTTCCCCAACCAAACCCCAACAACGCATCTTTGCCCTGCTTCTCTCTCTAGCTAGCGATCTGCGTCGGCGAGCGATGGCGTGGGCAACGCGGTTCCTCGCGGCGGTGTGCTTCTTCGCGGCGGGCGTCCTCTTCGCCCCCGACGCCCTCCTCGGCGCTCGCTCCGGCTCCGGCGCCGCCGCCGGCGTCACCGCCGCCAAGGTCGCCCACCTCCTCTGCTTCGCCACCTCCTGGGGCGCCGCCCTCTGGGCCACCTTCATCGGTGGCATCATCATGTTCAAGTAAACCAACCTCTCCCTCTCCTCTTCTCAATTCCCCCAGTTCAAGAGCCAAGAATCGATTTTACTGAATCTTTTTTTAAATGGTCTATTTTTACTGAATCAATCTTTGAAGGAATCTGCCAAGGCACCAGTTCGGGAATCTGCAGGGGAAGATGTTCCCGGCCTACTTCACGCTCATCTCCGCCTGCGCCGCCGTCTCCGTCGCCGCCTTCGCCTACCTCCACCCGTGGAAGACGGCCTCCGCCGTCGAGCGCTACCAGCTCGGGTTCCTCATCGCCGCGCTCGGCTTCGACCTCTCCAACCTGCTCGTCTTCACCCCCATGACCATTGAGGTATAAATTGCCTGCAAGATGAAATATGGTAATTGCAATGTTAGATGCAAGCTTTGTATACGAGACAAGAAGATAACTGTCATAGAAGATTATGCGTGTGTTTGGTTTGAGCCCAGGTTTGCCCCACCAAAAAGTTGGCTAACCAAAATTTTGGTCAAAGTTTTGCTTGCCCATGGCCAAAATTGGCAAGAAAAATGAACTAGAGTTGGCAAAGGGACATTGGCATGCCAAAATTTTGGCAACCATCCAAACAAGGACCAAAATTTTAGTCATGACCAAAAAATTGGTAAGGTAGCTTTTGGCCACAATCCAAACATAGCCATAACTCCTATCAGATAGTAAATAAGTTATTAGTGTTCCGAATCAACACTTCTTTGAGTGAGTTATAGGAGAACGAGACTAGCAATTTGCAATTGCATGTTATATAAGTTCTTAGAGAGAAAAACACACACACACAGCACTGCAGTATGTTGGGTGCAACATGTAGCTGAACTAACAAGAGGACCTCAACTAACAATGAGCGTGTCTGGTTTGCAAGTTTTCCTTCTTATATATTCATTGATTTCTTGTTACCTAATACTAGCCTTCTAGTTGCGGGTATGTCATAAGATTGGGCTGTAGGTTTCTTCTGTTTTGAGTACTGGAGTCTAGTCTTAAAAGGCTGCAATTTTGTGCTGCTTTATTTATTTTAGGCAGGCAGTCTTGGTTCTGTGGGTATGCATATTATTAAGGACTACTAAACAGCCACCGTATTATTGCTGTTACTTGTTGCATTACTTCTTCAACCAAACATGAGCTGTAAACGTGGTGCTTGTTGATACAGACTAAGCCGATTTTTCATGCAATCATAATTTGTGTACTATGCTGCTTGTTCCTATAGCCTAAGGCCAATTTTTTGCACAATTATGCTTTCCATAATAGGCTGCTGATTGCTAAAGCCTAAACCCAACTTTTCACGCAGATATGCCTTGTATAATTATGGTTTCCATTTCCGTGGTATACAACTATTTTCTACAACATGATATAAAACTAATTTCTAAAACGATTGGTTCAGTATTGTGGTTGAATAGCTTTGTTCATCAAATGGTATATACTTTTGGTACTGTATTATGGACCTGTGAGTGTACGAACCAAAGAACTGCAATATCTTTCACAACCCGGAAGAAAAATCTAGGTTTATTGTGTCTATACTCACAAACAACAGATAGCTGGGCCTGGTTGTTTTTTATTATATTCTGATGAAAATTATTTACTTTTCACCAAAACAAATAATTTACTTTGCGACTGAAACTAGAATCCCTATTAAGTGTCAATTGGTGGAGAACTGCAGACTGACAACATAATATCTGACACAACACATAGGGTGGATTTTAGTTTCTAGGTAATACAACATCAAGCAGTTATTCTGACCAGTTTCTACTCCGTGTTTGCTCTCACAAGGGGATTGCTGTGCTATTTCCTGGCTTCTGTTATTCTGCTGAGGGAGCAATAGCATATAGTTAATTCTGTTTCAAGCAGCAACGATAGTGCTTTTCTGGATGGAATATCTGTCTATATACTGTATGAGAGTACTTTTTTTTATGTGAACCTAGTTCTATGGGAACTATACTTGGACAAATTATAAGGCGCCCCCTTCCTTTCCCAGTTTGCCTACATCTTCTGGTGTGCAGCTGTTTAAGTTAGTTGGATGTTTGCTTATTGCAGATGATGAAGAAGAGGCACAAGATCGAGAGGGATCTGAGCATCGGTGATGAGGTTGGTTGGTCGAAGAACGTCAAGGTGGCAAAAAGCAACCCTACCCTCGCCGCGATGAACAAGAAGTTTGGGATGATCCATGGGCTCTCATCGCTGGCCAATATCATGTCGTTTGGCAGCCTGGCCATGCATTCCTGGTACCTTGCCAGCAAGCTTGAGCTGTGAAGTGTACAAACGCCTTTCTTCACCATCACTCAGTTGAATCTGGTCGCATTGCACTATGTCTACGCTTCATTTAAAATGAAAATGGCTACACTTGATGTTATGAGCTTGCAAACAGATTTGTGTGTGCGGTGCATGACTTGACTGGAGATTATTGCATTTGAAATAACCCACAGAATGCATGTACATCTCTCCAGTTTATTTGACAGAGGTAGTATAAAATCTGTGATTCTGAAATGTGCTCACTTTAGAGTTGAGAATGCAATAGCGACTAGTTATAAAATCTGTGATTCTTAAGAAGTTTTTACTAGTTTAGATAACATGGTTATACTTCCAGTTTCCATTTGAATAACACGCCAGTTCATGGGAGAAGGTTGAAGTAAATGTTACTCTGTTTGTATTGCTGGAAACAATGAGAGATTGGAGCTGAAGACGATGGCGAAACTTTCCCAAACCCTCTTCTTCATGTGAAATTTTTATAACACTCGTGAAATTGTTTCAAAATTCCTATGAATCACTATAAATCCAACGGCCTAAAATAGCATGACGTTGTTCCACCAAATCAATCCCAATGTTATAAGTGGTAAATCTACTAATTAGTGAGATGATTTACCATGATTTGGTCTTAGTGATCTCTACTCTCATTAAAGAAAAGAGGGATCTAGTAAGGTCTTCGTTCTATCTGCACTTGATAAATTAGGCTTTCAAACTAGTGAGTCCTCACCCTAATTATATATCTCCACAATCTCATGAACCATAGAATGTGTGAATCATAGGCCTGTTTAACCTACGTAACCATAGACAACATACTGCTCGTATAATTTCATCATTTTACACCGAGTAAAAATGAATGGAAAATAAGTGACGCCAACGTACGAGAAAGGACGTATGTGGTCCTTTCATTTTGTATTGGCATCATCTGTAACTGCATAAGGGGGAACGATAGTTTATGGTCGTTGTTTTCCGACATCAGTAGTCGTCAGAATGTCGAAGCCCGCTCGGTCCAGTTAGTATCCTCACAGGTCACCTTTTGTCTTCGGCGGCGCCCATTGCCGCTAGCTCGCGGGCGGCGAGTGGCGGTGTCGGTGGCTGTCACCGGCGAGGTCATCAGGGAGAGCGGGGGTGGTCGAATAAAAAAAATTTAAAAATAAAAAAACTTTAGGTTTCAACTCCATATTTTACAACATTCAATCTAAGGATCAAACTTTCAACCAAAAATTAAACGAACTTTCGACCTCATGTTTTATAGCTTTCAACCAAATAAATCAGACTTTCAATCCAAAATTAAACCAGCTTTCAACCTCTTCCCTCCAAATTTCAACTCAAAGCAGTATAAGCTTTAAACCTCAACTTTTAGGTGACCCAACAAACAACTTATAATTCTCCAAATCTCATCCAACAAAACAAGTTTCTAACCGTAAGAGCATCAGCTTTCAACTTACAAACAAAAATCCCAAAAAAGACAAAAAAAACTAGATTGGGACTTTCCCCACCTTCAAAGGCACCGGTGGCGGGGCAAGGCGTTGACGGTGGCAAGTCTAGCTCCCCCTTTCCCAGCATCAAATGAATCTAACACGCATGCCGCCACACATCTTATCCTCCCCAAAACCCTAGTAGCGCTCGCAGCGGAGGCCAATATGATTGTGGGAGGTGACAATAATGAAGATGATTTGTGTGAAGTCCTCGTACTTTCAGAAAAATCAGTCTACAACAACATGGATATTAACCTCAACAAGTTCCTTTCATGTGAAACCAAATAGGGAGTAGTTCAACATGTACGACTAGTGATTTTGGAAGTGTCCACCAGGGTGATGACACACTCATTGTATTGTTCGGATTGGTGACATCAAGATTAAGACTAATGATGGTGTGGAGCATCTACTTAGGAGTGTGAGACATGTGCCAAGGTTCAAAATGAATTTAATTTCGCTAGGATCTCTTCATGATGATGGTTATGTCTACAAGGTTGACAAGGACAAGCTAACCACGAGGGTCAAGAAGAACAAAGTGATGGTCATGAAGAGGAGGAGGACTATGAATAATCTTTTCAAGTTGAGATGATTTGTTCTTTTAGATGGAGTCATTAAAGAAGAACTAGGGGTGGCAATTCTAGTAGTGGAGGACGACAAGTCTAAGGTCAAGTCAGACTTGTCGGGTGGCTCTGGCCAGTGAGCTACAAAGGAGAACAATCAATTCCAAGAGGCACGGAGGTTTGAGCAAGACGGCTTCATTGGTGGAGGGTCATATTCATCAATGTGGAGTTTGTTTAGATTATGTCGAATATGTATACATGTAGGTTATGTGTTGAAATTGAAGTCTAACAAGCGGATAGAGTTAGTCATATTTGAGTCAAATACATCTATTACAAGAAAAGCATGTCAATATTTCTCAGGTCTCTTTTGTTTAGAACAAGTAGGAGTGCTACTGTTCCCCTTGCCATACAGTGGTCAACTGCATTGCAAAGTGTAGGATCCCTGGTTTGCCAAACATTTGTTAGTCTTTTTGTGCTGAAAGAACTTAAAATCACAAAAGGGAAAATGATCAGTTCTGTAGTGCACTGCCTCTATCTGATTCTATCCTATCCCAGTGATGGTCACTTTACCATCTTTGTTCAGCTTTTGCTGATGAAAACATTACCCCCAAAAGTTCTTGCAGTAGAGCCTTCAGCGTTGGATCTGACACCACAAGCCTTCCAATGATTGGACCCAGATGCAGACAACCTTTAGCAACCAAGTCTAAGAGGGAGTATCTTCTCAAATTTCTCAAAAGAAAAAGAAAGAAAATATTGCAGTGAATTAACCTTGCTTTTCTGATATATTAACCACCTGGTGTTATGATTATGTCATGGAAGTTACTAAACCCAAGAAGCAACATGATAAAAAGAACTGTCATGTCATGTCAGTTGTCCTTGTACTTAATTAAACCCCAATGCAGGAGCAGTTCACAACAACATTATTATAGGGCTGCAACACCACCAAGACTTCAATTGGTGTTATTGTTCGTTTAGTTTTTAGTCATTTCAACCTGACTTTAGAGAAACTCACCAACCAATGTGTGCCTTATTTATCTGCAGTTATTGCAAAGCAACTACATGAAGAATATTGGAAGGGCAAGCTCAAAACAAAAAATTACAATGACCAAAATGACTATCTTCAAACAAATATTCTTGTTGTATCGTTGTTGTTGTTACTTACTACTCCTATCCTTGACCTTACTTCGGATCTAACTAAGATTTGTCCTTAAGGGATTTTTAATACTCCAAACAAAATAAAATAGAAAATGCAAAAATCAAACCAAATTAATTTTTTCCACAAAAAGTAGCAAAATTTCACTTCTTAGCCTCTTGCCACTAGAAAGAATATCACCACCACAAACATTGAACAAACAAATATATAGAGAGAGCAAAAAGGAGCATTATAAAAGAGCCATTTTTCCGGTAGTCAACACTTACTTCACCGTAAGATTGCTACAAAAGAGAGCAAACAACAATTAATTCCTTTTCTATACACAAAAATCAAAATTTTTTTCTAGTAGTCAACACTTACATCACCATAAAATTACTACAATACTTACTAAGTTATTGGTATTGCTTAACACTAAGCTGGTAAGCCACAAGCAGTAATCCAAGAACAGCAGCATGAGGTGTGAGGAGAGGAGAGTCCATGGCGGCAAGGGCGGTGGCAGCCAAGGCTTCATGCCCTAGACTTGGTGGTGGCAGTAAGGTCGTGCATGGCGCCGTAGCCATAGGAGCCGTGCCCGAGGCAACCAAGGAGCACCCCCTGCCAGTACGACAAGAAGGTGCGCCGCCGCATCTCCTCCGCCTCCGCCCACCTCGCCTCATAGAGTCGCTCATGCACCGACCTACTCCTCGTGCGGCCCCTCGAAGTTGCCGGGGAGGGGTTCCTCGTGGGGGCAGCCAACGATGGTAGTGGTGAGGGTGGAGGTGGGTGCTTTCTGTCGTTCGACTTACTCTAGTGGATGAGATCGATTACTACAGAAAAGGTCATCCTGGACACCTTTATCACTGACGGTAAGAAATATCCGTCAGTGATGAAACTCATCAGTGATGGGTTTCCTTCAAGAACCGCCACCGATAGTAGCTTCTTGAGGATGAGGAGGAAGAGGACGTGGATGACACCATCAAGGACAAGGACGATGACCATGACGCCAATGTCGGCGTCTCTACAGATTCTTTTGCCAATGCAGGTGACAGCACGACAGAGACATCCAGTGGATGCGGAATAGGGAGAGGGAACGGGACCTGCGATGCATGGACTGGCTTCGGAAATAGCCGTGCTTGTCCGCTGGTGCCGCGCCTCCAGCGACGGCCGCGAGTGGCTGGCGGCGAGGACGGCGTGGGGAGAGAGCGCCTGTGGGCGGAGGAGAAAGGAGGAGAGCCGCATTGGGTGGATCTGGCTGTTGTGGAAGAGCTTGTCGGCGGAGGACATCGCGGTCGTGGCAGGCGACGGGAAGCGTGAGGAGAAGTTGAAGTCGAATTCTTAGTCATGGTCGCCACCGATGTGGTCGCCGGAGCTGGTGCCCGCTGCGTCCGCGGCTATTGTGCCGGCGAGTCGAGGTGGTGGTGGAGATGGTGAGATGGGAAGGTTAGAAGCTGCTTATTAAGAGAGGTTGGTTATTGGACGAATAACGTTTTAGCCCCTCGAGAAATCAAAAATTGGTGAATAACCTGGATGAAGGTTCTACGCCAATTTAGCATTTTTTTTAAGGGAATTAACTCTATTTGGATGCATGGATATTAATGTAATGTAATGACCTTAGATCTTGTTCCTCCCGTGTTGATTCTTACTAAATTTTTTGAATTTCTAACATCGTTACTAAGAGTAAATCTAAAAAATCACCCAATGTGTTTTACGTAACAGTTATACAATGGCTTTAGATTTCTTCGACAAAGTCATTTAACTTTAGGTTCAATAGTCATAATAAGGTTTTAAAATAAAAAAATCTGAGCATGACACTTCGAAGTCGACATTTTTGAAATGCCAATGATTGTGAGAATGAGTGTGGGTATAGGTCTCACATATTGTTGAGTCATCTAGTGACATTTCTCAATACCGCCAGCTCTGCGGTGACATGGTTCAAAATTGCTGTTTAGGACCTCTCTTGACACAACCGATGTCGCAGGGTGTAGTGAATTAATGATGGAGGGAAACTCTAAAATGGGTAGATTCGCTTGCCAAAGACTTGTCAAGGGTGAGGGGATAATAGGGGTGAAACCAAGCAAGGAAAGCACTGGGTTCTTATCCATTGCAATAGGTTCAACCTCGATAAATGAATAGTACAAAACAACAATTTAGCATGGGATTTACAACATTTGATTGGGTTTAAGTGAACCAATGTTGGGTTGTATGTATTCACTTGATGTAAAGGTTAGAGGATGAATAAAATTTTCTTTTTAAGAAAAGAAAAAACCAGTGCTAGCTTCACTTTCGGGGGACAGCCTGGGCTTTGTAATTCTACTAAATAACTAACACGAGAGTTTCTGCAATTGTGATGACGATGAGTAGTATAACTCTACTATATACGATGGCCTTATCCTTATACAATACCCTAGGAGTCTTCTAGATACCTGGAGTAACAACCGTATCTAAGAGGAGCTCTAAGAAGATAAGAAGCTGTCTACATGTGTTGATACCTCTTAAACAAAGCTTATCCCTACGTCTAAGGATGATAAGAGTCATACTCGGAGAAGAATTTGTGCCCGACACTGGGTACCCTCTATAAAAGGAACCAGAGGAGCCTACAAAGAAGGCCAAGCCAGAGAAGATAGAAACACGCGAAGCCAAACAGATCCACTGGAGGAGACTTCCGAGCCAAGTAGAAGGGAAGACAACACCCCTGACATCGACTCCTGACTAGTGACAGATCTCCATCCAGGCTAGTTTTCCTTTTGTACTCTGTCTCAAGATCAATATAAGACATACGAGACGTAGGTTTATTATCCTTAGGGAGGCCTGAACCTGTATAAATCCTCGCCTTCCGACGAGTTAACTTGGTATGACTGGATGTCCCCAACCCTCATACTTTTATCATATACATCTACAAGATCGATGGTTTATCAATCGTCGACAAGCGATTTTGTAAATTTACTCAAATAGTCACATCTAAGTAGAATATTTGTAGCCCACAAGCTAGGCAGCGTTCTCTTAATTCTTTTGCCATGAAAAAAATGGCCATGCACGACTATTATAGACGTAATTCCCACATCATGCGTGAAACTTTCTTTGCACCACATATACAACATGCCATGAAAAAAAAATCTAGCAAGGCTTATTTCATGCATGCATGCGCGCATTAACACCACAATTCAAAAACAAGGTATCAATCAATTAAGGGCCGTACCTTAGTACGTACATACGCACGTACGTATGTAGGCAGATCGAAGCAAAATTGGCTCCGATCCAAGAGAAGATGGCTTCCACGCTGCCGCATGGATGACGAGTCATGAGGCGACGATTGATCCACCGATTGTACGCAATGAATTTACTTGAAGTCTTATTATTTTTGCTACGTCTCTTTCACTTGGTTGGCTACGTACGAACATTTCCATCTCAAGAATATAAAAAAAGCTACGAACATTCTGTCGTGTGGAAGGAACAGGGTTAGTGCGTAAGAGAAACGGGCGTTTTTTCGTGCATTCATCCATGATTCGTCACCTTGCTCGCAGAGAAAAGATTAATTGTACTTATTGGCCGGTGATGTCCATAGACCATATACAGTAGTAAAATACTAGTACATACACTCTTTTCTACGAAAAAATGGTATATATGAAAAGAAAAGGCTCCGATGAAATCATTTCATTCGATCCGGATTGGGTGTAGGTATTATTTAAATATATTAACTGAAGGTACGTAATAAGGAATTAAGTGTATATATATATATATATGTGTGTGTATATATCTCGAAAATGTACCCGTATTATAGACGTGAGATACATCCCCGTATCATGCGTGACATTTTCTTTGCACGAGGAGGCTCATTTCATGCATGCATTAACACAACAATTCAACAAGGTATCGACCAATTAAGCCGTACATTAGTACATACACACGTACGTACGCAAGGGTTACAGCAAAATTGGCTCCAAGAAAAGATGGTCTTTGTGCTGCCGCAGCATGACGACGAAACATTAATTCTGAACTGTTATACTTTTACCGCGTCTCTTTCATCAGCCTAGGTACGAAACATTCTGTCGTGTGGAAGGAGCAAGGTTAGTGCGTACGTATGCTCGTCGTAGAGATCGATCGAACGGGCGTTTTTCATGCATGCATTAATTCATCCGTGATTCGTTCACCTTGTCGCAAATGAAATGTGTACTTATTTGTGGTCGATAGTGTCACGTCACGTCGATCTGAAAGTCCATATGAAAAATGGTACGTTGGAAAAACATTAGAAAATATTTTATCTTATCTATATGAAAAATGGTACTTGGAAAAACCAAGGTCTTCCGGTGGAACCTTCGAGATAGTAGGCATATCAAAGTTGATAACAAAGGAGCATAGTGCGTTCATATCAACTACGTAGGACGTGGAAGTATACGGTATTCTCGTTTTGTGCCCAAATTCATCACACTAAAGTTGGTCTTTATTTGGATGTTTATATGCATCAACCCATGTCCTTTATCCACTTTCAATGCATTGTCATGCGGCCTTGGTCAAAACATGAACAACAAATACCTAGCCTCGTCTAAAATTTCGACTAGCCAAATTTAATTTTGGTAAGTTGTCACGGCCAGCAAAATTACCAAACAAATCATAGCTCGACTCGTGCAGATGCGTAACATATAGTACTGATGATTCGACGAGGTAGATTCTATGGACAGAGCAGGTGCATGCGATCGATCCTCGTGTGGTTTGTGATGGGATTGCAGACGAACACGGACGCGCACGGCGACGAGGACGGGGACGGGGACGGGGCCAAGGCACTGTACGTACGCCGACAGCCGTCCGTGCGCGATCGTACGGCCAACCTTCGGCGCGTTCGTCCTGGCTGATTAATGGCGGTTAGCCCGTGCATGCATGCCTCACGCTCGCTTGGCGCGCGTCGTCCGTGCGCGCGCGCGGCTGCCACCATACTTGCCGTCGACGAACCTGAAGCCCACAGCGTCAGCCACGAACTGAACTTGCGAGGACGAACCCAAGAAATCAAGGCCCTAATTTGGAAACGGAGCAAGTTCATTAATCAGCAGATGATGAAAGTCTGTTCTGAGAGGGGTGTCTCTCCGTGCCGGTGTACGTACTCCTTCGACGGATTGGTGATGCTTTAGTATTCGTGCAACCTCTACGAGACTTGTGCCATGTGACTGTGTCCTTGTTGCGACAACGCTGAAGCTGAGCTCGGATGCCATATTGCCGGACTGCGGCGGGGTGTTTGCTTCCAAGAACCGAATGGTGAATTGACCATGCGATCCTAACTCATTTTTTTGGTCTACACGATGTGGCTGGTATATCCACCACCATTTCGCCTTTTTATTGTAAGCTTAAGGCTAGCACAGATCGAGAACTAGATCGTTCCACCAAAACTCATGAATCATCATATCATGGACCAATCCATCTGGAAGGAGGTGATCAATCGCTCTCAGAAAAGATATACTTCCCAAGAGCATCTTCAATGCACATGACCTTGAGATAGTAAGAGATATTATGCACATTAGTAGAAGCTACTAGCCTACTACTCACTCTAATGCATAGTACTTTCGGAATGGGTCAGCTAGATTGGGGCCAGTCCGGGCCCTGGCCCTGCAAGCCAAAAAGGAAAGGGTTAATTAACAGCTGGTGCAGAGATCTATATATCATATAATTACTTACATAATTATTTACGTGACCTTTGGAATCTCTACAAGTTGGCCCCACTTGCCTTGTTCCCCACCAGCCCACTGGGCCTCAATTTCACGTGACAGTCCTCAGTTTTTGTTTCGTAATAAAGAGGCAAAGGTCTCCAACGTCTGCATCGAATATGCACATAAGTTTTATATTGTTGCAAGTAAGTGCATATAAGATTAAAATTTTACAAAAAATAGCAATAAATAAGAATGACACAAGGTCTCTCATGCATCACAAAATCTATTTCTAGACCGTGACCCATAGTGTGACTGACAGTCACTACTGCAGATTGACCCTCTGCTGAACCCCCTCCACTGACGGGTTTAAATAACCTGTTAGTAGTACTATTCACCACGTACTGACGGGTGGTATAGTATCCGTCAGTGGTGACCCTAACATGCGAGCTAATTTCAGCAAAAAAATTTACTACTGACGGATCCAAAATATGGCCGTCAGTGGTGGCATCACTAGCATGACGGGCTTGTACCACTGTCGGGCCGTAACTTGGGCCCGTCAGTGCTGTATCGCTAGAATCCAGCCCTTCGAGCTCGCTACCTCCGTACTATAGAGACCACTCCCGCTAAAACCTAACCCTAAGCCCACCTCCCTCCCACCCTTTCCCGATCCCACCTGGCGGCGCTACCCCTTTCTCCGGTGGGTGATGGAGCGCTTGGTTCCGGCCATGCGAGTTGCGGTGGAGCACCAGTCCGGGGTCGCCGAGGACCACGGCCGTCTGCGCCGCCACCTCCTCGACCTCTCTGGCGCCACCTCGTCTCCTCGATCTGCTCCGCCCTCCTATGCGCACCGCAACTCCCCCTCTCCCTCCATCTAATCTTTCTCTCTGCAGATCCGTCCGCGACTTCGCCAACCTCGCCGTGCTCCGTGCCCCCCTCTCCTTCTCCTCCTCCGGCAGCGGCGGCCTCTCCACGGCAGCAGGACAAGGAGCAACGACGCGCGCTCGCACCCCGACGATGCCTACTACGACGGCGGCGGATCTAGCATCCCCGAGCGGCGGCTCGACCTCCTCCTTGCGGCAGCAGATCCGGGATTACCTCCTCATGGAGGAGGACTTAAGGATTACCTCCTCATGGAGGAGGAGTTCGTCGCCGCGCAGGAGCGCCTCCGACCCACCGAGGAGAAGACCGAGGAGGATCGATCCAAGGTCGACGACCTCCGTGGCACACCCATGAGCGTCAGATCCCTCGAGGAGATCATCGACGAGAGCCACGCCATAGTCTCCTCCTCCGTCGGATCCGAGTACTACATCGGCATACTCTCCTTCGTCGACAAGGACCAGCTCGAGCTCGGCTGCTCCATTCTCATGCACAACAAGGTCCGCATGCCACGGATCCCTCTCCTTCTTACTTTGCTTTCTCGATCTGCATACCTGGTGATTGGATATTTAGAGGAAATTTATCACACATAACCAAGTCAATTAAGTTTTTTCGATCTACATACCTGGTGAGAGTTGGGGATCTGTTTAGTCGAAAGGAACTTTTCTTTCTAATCCGATTGCTCAAGTATGCGTGTAAAACTAACTAAATCATAAAACTGGGCTTTATGAGCATTGCCATGATTCTGGGTATTGCGGATTTCATACTTTGCATCGTGGAGATGGCTTATGTAGTAGAACACTGCGGTTTTCTCCAATTCATGTAACAGAGGAGTCTAGAAAGCTTAGTACTTATAGGTTCATTTTTGAAATCTAGGATAGCTACTTGTAAATGTGTACTGTAACTAAGACTAACTATGACCATGTGATATTCCAAATCCATATGCTACCCAAGCTTGTTTTTGTTGTGATCATTAAGTAGGAAGGTTGTGCATGTGCAGGTCCATATCAGTTTGGGACACGTAAAGTTTTCTATTCCTTCTATCATATGTTTGCTTTGTTGCTTCGATGCTTCTCTCTTAGGCTTGATATCGTGTTAAATATCTGAGTAGCCATGAACAAGCATGCGGTATTAGTCTTTTTTCTATCATAAAGCATGAAATCATTTTGTTTCCTTCATAGGAATTCTCCTAGATTTTTTTCATAGATATTTGATTGTGCGCATTCGACATTTCTACAGATAACTATCATTTTCTTCTGCTTGTCCACATGGATCGATTGCACTGTCATGCAGCTACCTTCCAAATTGAAATATTCTATAGACTAGATAGGGCATGCATATTCTATAGATGGTAATCATGAACTACTACTCGATTATTTCTATTTAGTAGTGATTGATTCAAGAGCATGGTAACACATTCGAAGTGATTGATTCAAGAGCATGTTAACATGGTCTTACTCTTTTTTAGATAATAAAATGCAGAACTCCATTGTGCTGATTTTTGGTCTAAATTAATCTTGTCATGTACTTTATTTCTTTCTATACCTTTAGTTATTCAGAACATGTACTTTCTTTCTCTTCTAGGTATCCAATCAACAAGTCTTGAGCACCGTGTACTATATATATGCAATGAGACTTGGTTCTTGTGCAAATTATGATTTCATTTGCTTTGCTTCACCGCTGTGCAGAATAGGACTTGGAACCCTGTTGTCTGGTGCACAGATTGTCTCTGATGGGATGCTTCGACTACTCCTCGACTTCGGTTTTGGTAGGGTTTTTGGTTCTCCTCCTCTGTAATGATGATGTAATGGTTGCTGTAATGTTGTAATGTTGTCTGTAATGCTGTAATGGTCACTGATATGGTTGCTGTAATGATGTCTGTAATGATGTCTAATCTGTGATGAGTGTACTGTTAATTGATATATGGTTTAATTTTTTTAATCCCCAAAAAAGAACCACTGACGGGCTAAAAATCTTGCTCGTCAGTGATGTTCAACCTCTGCTGACGAGCAGGCGCCCGTCAGTGGAGACGGACCCCTCCACTGACATTATTAGAGTGACGGGCACTAAACCTGTCAGTGGAGGGGTTTAAGCGCCCGTCAATAGAGATGTATTCTGCAGTAGTGAGTCCTCACCTGGCCAAATTCTAGTTCCCTTCTAATAGCATGATATGGTTGTAAGTTATCCACATGAGCGAAGAATGTAGGTCTAAGTTATCCACATGAGATATTACACGTCTGATATGTATAAATATGGTTAAATAACATCATGAAGGTATAATAGCTTGAACTAATCCGTGGGGTCTAGTTTGGAGCAACTACATTCCAAGTGCACTGGAGAGACGCAATGTGGTTTTGCTTCAGACTCGCCCAAAAATGCTATGCATATCGGAGATAATATGCTTGCTAAACTTAAAGCATTTTTAGAACGCGAGAATTCCAGATCAACTATTTTTAGAAATCTAGACAAGAAAATAAGCCCAAATATTTATCTATTGTTGAATTCTTCTAACCCCTATTTGCCTCTCGAATGTGTCAACGAGGCGTCGGCCCGGACCTATATATCATATACACGGGCTAGTTTTTGTGAACTTTACAGAGGTAAATAAAGATGTTATAAAGTAGCACTAGTATCGAGTTCTGATGTGGCTTGCCTAGCTATTCATTCTTTTCTCCATCTGTGCACTTCATGAGTCAAGATTTATAACGAACAAACTAGGGCCTATGTACATACTGTTAAGAAGATAGTATAGAGAGGATTGTTACGAAAATAATCAGCTTGAGATGCAAAGAGATGAAGATGTTGTGTAACCTGTGTCACGGAAGTGCACGATGAGGTTTTTGTGTAACATAAGAGTCGCTGAAGTGGGGGAGATCGATGATGATGTTGAGCGACCCATGACACTGAAGTGTAGCTCAAGAACACGACGAAGTACTACAGATTTAGGAGAACAGCACCGCCTAGGAGATCCGGCCCGGTACAGGTCAGGGAGATGGTGGAGAACGAGAGCAGGCACGGTGAGCAGGAGAGGCGACGCGCTGTGGAGAGGGTCGGACGCTGTCTGTGGATTTGGGATGAGTTGCACCGGCGATTTTCACGAGAAGGAACGGGAGATGAGAGTGAGACGAGTGGTTAGAGAGAGGAGAGATTTTCAATAGCCCGTGGGCTATCCTTGTGTATGGTACGAGTACTATACGTTATGGCTTTTTCTACAAGCTACCTTGACAGAGATAGAAATATAGATTTAGGACAGTCCCAATGCTACACCATGTACTATATCTAAATTATATCACCTAAGCAAAAATTTGATGTGAGACCCTATTTAATGACGAAAGAGAGAGTAACCATATCTTAATCTAGATATGGCTCTTAGCACCAAATCCAAGACATCTCATGATTTTTCTCTCACAAAACACATTAAATGAGAGCTCTTTTAGATATAATACTAAGATACAACCCATTGAGTAGGTTGTATCTAAACAGTTATTTAATGTAATAAGATACAACTTAAGATACAATGTATTGGGATTGCCCTTAGTTCAGAAGAGGGTGGAGATAACACTGCGCTGCACTGCAATTAAGGCGTTCGATGGTGAATGACAGAAGGAGCCATTGGCACCACAGTGCCAGTGGGCACGCACGAGAACGAGGAGTATTAAAGACAGATTGTGAGGGTAAAAGAAAAAAATTACGGTTTGATGCCGCATCAACTGCTCCTACTTATGTGGATGCCATGTTTTTTTTTAGAAAAACACTCGAAGGCATTTTTTATATCTGATAACAGTTAAGAAAAACATACACAAAGGACCATAAAAAACAAGAAATAGCAACAAAGCCCCTAGGGCCAACTCCAAGGACGCTACAATGAGCGCCAACCGAAGCGCCACCGAGCTGCTGCCGAAGATCCAGCTGGAGGCGAAACACGCCATGCAAAAGCCTTGAAAGGACCGAAGTCCGGTTGGAGGCCACAATAGTAGACCGCCGCAAGGGGCGGAGCTTGAAATCCCATGAAAGAGCATCGGCCGGAGCAACGCCGCGAGGGCGGCAAAGAGGCGAACCCACGTCACCACGACGAAGGACGGGCCACGGAGATCCAGCAAGAAGAAACGGCAACATGGGGAAACTTCAGATCGGCGCCAGCAAAGCAACCAAGGGGAACCAAAGGCCAGTCAACCTCCACGCGCTTCCCGACGAAGCCGGAAGAAGATCCGCCGGAGTGGGGAAGAAGCGGGGAGGACAAAACCCAAAACGAAGACGACGCCGCCGCCTCGCCGCCTTTGACAGGGGACCTATCCCTAAGCTAAGGGAACCAAACTCCCGCCCGTCGGCGAGAAACCGCCAACCGCCACATCTCGGAGAACCCTGAAGGCCCTCAGATCTGGGACGGACCGGCGGGTACGCTGACGGGAGGGGACAACTCAAGATCGCCTCCGAGACGCCTTTTTTCACTGTAGCGAGGGGAAAGGTGTGTCCAGGAGATGAGTGGTCAGGTTATGTGGATGCCATGTTTAAAACCACATAAAGATATCTTTTGCGCAGTTTTTACAAGTTCGTAGATGTATGTGTTCAGTTTACTAGTTCGTGGATTTATATTTTTTTTAACTAGTTGGCGGATCTACTTGTTGTATTTTACTCTTATTATAACATGTGAAAAAAATAGAAATGTTGCAGGCAAATAACATTGCATCTGGCTTATATTTATACAGGGGGATTGACATCTTCTTTGAGGCCAAACAATGTGGTATTAGACTAGGTATCCATATTAACATGTAACGTATATTCCACAACATCTTCAGTACGGCTTATGATGTACCTGGAGACAGGTCAAGATCACACATAAGACTCGTCCTGCACTACACGTTAACATACGTGGCTGTGCCAGCACTGCACAGCCGCACGGAAACGAACAAAAATCTTTGTAGCATGGTAGAAAGAGACAGGGACGGTGCAACAGCGACCACACTGCCACCAGGAAAGGACAGCGGCGTCTTCCCTTCTCCGCCTCCAGCTCCATCTCTCTGTCTCTCTCCCGGCGTACACTTCCTCCAGGCCCAATCTCCCCGGCTGCCTCCGACCATGGCGGCGGCGGCGTCGGAGGAGGGGCGAGCGGCGACCAAGTACGTGTTGATCACCGGCGGCGTCGTCAGCGGCCTCGGCAAGGGCGTCACCGCCAGCAGCGTCGGCGTCGTCCTCAAGTCCTGCGGCCTCCGCGTCACCTGCATCAAGATCGGTCCGCGCCCCTCCCTCTCCCCTGCTCCCCTCCCCTTCCCTTCCTAAAGGCGCCGCCTTTGCGCGATTCCGGGTCGGGGTCTCGAGCTGAGGTTCTCCCCTGCGAGCACCCTAGAAATCGGGCTGTGAGCTCCATAAAACCCTAGAGAATCTTGCGAACTTGGACGGAAATGGCAATTCTCTGTGTTCTTGGTCGAACTCGTCGGTGTGAAGAAGCCGCATTTATGTGCCTTTCTTCGTGCAGTAAAGGCGTCGCCTTTCTGATTTGGTGATAACTTTGTTTACTTTCTTAATTTGGGTGTCAAAAGCGCTAGTTTGTTGGTTTCTGCTTGGAGATTGGGTGGTAAAAGGCGCTCGTCTTCCTTATTGCTGGTTGAATTTGGGATGGATGCATGAATAAGAGGTTGTCCCTTTTGGGTGTTCCAGTTATCTATTTAGCCTTCACAGTGGTGATAATGATGCCTACTTGTCATGATTGTTTGGTGTCAAAACGGCTTCGCATTTCTGGTGAAAATAATCCATAAGTAGCTCATGAAGCCGCACGGAGTAATTGTCTTAACTGATATGGAGTTCTGAAGTCCTGTCACTACTACTGCTAGTACTATTTCGACTACTACTACAGTAGTACTGCTACCACTTCGTTGTAGCTTTTAGTTGCATAAAAGTCGGCACCATTTTGGGTTTTAGGCAGGCTTTTGGTTCCAATGTGGAGGTTAGGCTGATCATTAGGGACAGGCATGTGGTTTCGAGTGACATTTATTACAATTGGAATGGTGCATGGTGGATGGGAATCGTTTTGCTGCAGTGTGGTGACTCTTCTCTGCTTCCAAGTACCTTCTCGTGATTGGCAGTTCGAAGTGTTCTGTGTAAATATGGGCGAGTTTCTGGACTTCTTTTTATTTGTATAAAAAGGGGATAAACCAGAGAGTTCCTTTTTTGGTTGATTTTTTAGGTTCCTCAAAGCTTTGATCTGTCACTAGTCTTACTATTGTCCATTTCCTGGTTTTGTAGATCCATACTTGAATACAGATGCTGGGACTATGTCTCCCTTTGAGCATGGTGAGGTGTTTGTGCTTGACGATGGTGGAGAGGTACAGCTTCTTGGGTGCTTGCATATAAATCATATGTTACTCTACAGTCTTTGTGCCGTCTTGCGCCTGATGTTTGAAATTTATAGGTTGACCTGGATTTAGGTAATTATGAACGTTTCTTGGATGTTACTCTGACGAGGGAAAACAACATTACCACTGGAAAGATATATCAGGTGAACATTCCCCAATGGAAAATGCTTGGTGGTTGTCACTTGAGATTGTAAACAGTTGATGCTTTTTTTTTCAGTCTGTCATTGAGAAGGAGAGAAAGGGTGATTATCTTGGAAAGACGGTCCAGGTAAGTCCCTTATGGTGTTCGTTGATATTGTCATATATGACATATATATGGAATGCCTATAGTCAAACTATGAAACTCTTACAATTGTAATTTCTCCAGGTTGTTCCTCATGTAACTGATGAAATAAAATACTGGATACAATCGGTGTCCTCTGTTCCTGTGGATGGGCAGACTCGTCCAGCCGATGTTTGTGTTATTGAATTGGGAGGCACTGTAGGTAGGGTTTTGGAACATTAGTATGGCATTTGAGTCATTACTGTTGTCGAAGAGAAATTGATTTTGTTCTTGTGTCAGGCGATATTGAATCAATGCCATTCATTGAAGCTCTGCGACAGTTGTCATTTTCTCTCGGTATAGTTGGATTTTCTGGTTATAATATCAATTCCCATATCCATGGTTGCTGAGAAATGTGTCGACTTTACTAGGCTTCTCTGACTGTTGTATCATTTCACATTATTTTTGGGAATATTGAACCATAAATTAGGGTATACGCTAATTTGGTCCACACCATCTTCCTCTTTTGTTTCGAACTTATGGCATTTGCTGTTATGTGGGGTTAGACTTATGGCCGATTCACCAAAAGGGCAGTGGCCATGCTGAATAGGATTAGTTAGTTTCCTTGTTCATTGAGTCTCTATAGGATTAAATTAGAGATTAGTTAGGAAGGAGAGTTTGAATTAGGAAAGGCTAGCTCAATGCCCACCCATTGCTCCTGAAATAATAAAAATAAATATCATATGACATATTTTGCAAACCCTAAAGCAAGATGGGTGGAAATCATGGAGAGATGGCCCCACCAGACAGGACCATCACTACCAACTCAAATATTGGAATACTATCCCGAATTGTAAACCCTCAATATAAGGGGATAAATTTTATAATAAAGGGCAAGCAAAAAGTTATATCTATTTTTCCAATCTTATCCTTCTCTTCCTAGCCTATTGTGCACCGTGCCTCCTGCACACGTCGTCTATTCTGACCGCCACCACTATCATGGCTCCTGGCTGTGGCCATCGTGGCCTGGTCCTGAGATCTCCCACTAATCACAGCTGCAACCTCCAACCCAACTCAGGCCATAACATTCACATGCTATCATAGATATGCTACAAAGTCACACGTCATTTCTTTTTATTGTAAGAAAAGATCTTGCTCGTTAGTGGTCATACTTGGACATAGCACTCATCATTCTTATATATTTTCTAGGCAAGGACAATTTCTGCCTCATACATGTGAGCCTTGTTCCTGTATTGGGTGTAGTTGGTGAGCAAGTAAATAATCCTCCCTTTCTTCAATCATGAATTCTGCTAATCGTATCTTGCTATGACATGAGAAAAGAATTGCATTCAAGTCTTCTGTCAGGACAGATAATCGCCAATATAGGAGCCTGACAGTCTTATTTTCCCTTCTGTAGAAAACTAAGCCAACACAACACAGTGTACGAGAATTAAGGGCCTTGGGACTGACTCCTGATCTTCTAGCATGCCGATCAGCACAGGTAATGTGAAGAGCATGAAAAATATGGGGCATTAATAGCGGATGCTTTAAGATATGTCATTTCTCGTATACGCTCACTGATTTTGACAGTGTCAAGGTCATTCTCCAAATTAAAGATGTTTTTCCATCTAAAGAACACTAGTTATAACGTGTTTGATGTTGAATCTACACTTCTTTTTTCTATCGTTACGAGTCTTTCTCCAGCAGCCATTATAATCTATCTTGGCTTACTTCAGATACCTCATGATTGTCTGTATGTTCTTACCGTAGTTCTTTGGTTTTCTTGTCTTTACTGGATTTACATGTTCTCCTGCAACCTGAGCTATGTTTACCTGCACTTTCAGCCACTAATAGGATCTGTAAAGGAGAAGCTTTCACAATTTTGTCATGTCCCGGTATGTTTTCATAATAATAAATTGGAAAAATGCCATTTTATTCAGTGTTTTCGTATTTACATTGTTACCTTGTTTCTTGTAGGTTGAGAATATACTTAACATCCATGATGTTCCGAATATATGGCATGTTCCACTTATTCTTAGAGTGAGTTTCAATTTTGATCTAAAAGCTTACTGTTGACTATGTAAAGGAAGCTGTTGAATTGGTAAGATTTTGACATGTTCTGTTTTCCAGAACCAAAAGGCTCATGAGGCTATAATCAAACAACTAAACCTTGCCAGGTGAGTTAGAAAATTACTGAGATTCAATGCTTATGAATGTTTTTAAAAATGTGCTTAAGTTTGCACATAGGAAGTTTCTTAAATTTCTGAATTACTCATATACCTTCAAAAAAAAATGTGCAGTGCAGATATTCATACATAATTTGCTTACACTTACTATTTTTGGGCTATATTTAATGCCTTATAAAAGTGGAAAGGCTTGTTCAGCCTTGATTGGTATGTGATTTGTGAGTTGGGACAGTAACATCATATTTATTTTACTTCCATGGCATTACCAGTTTTATATATGCATTATACTTAGTATATCTTGAAGCAATTTCGTGTTCTTATTTTATAGGTCTGCTGGACCTCCTGAATTACGAGATTGGACTCAGATGGCTGAGTCATATGATAACCTCAGCAACTCTGTTAGTATTGTTATACAGCTCTTGACTGCTGAAGTGCTGATTGATTCTCAGGCACAGAATAACTTTGAAAGAATATCAATATCATGCAGGTTAAAATTGCTTTGGTTGGGAAGTACACTAATCTGACAGATTCTTACCTATCAGTGGTGAAGGTGAGTCAAACATCAGTTTTGAAATATATGAAAAATAATGTATCTACTAGCTACATACCTTGTACCTTCCATACATAATTTATTGTACTATTCAATTAAACTTGCCAATGGTGAAAAGGAGTTCAATAACTCCAGGATTTGTGCTTGTGCTTATTGTGCAATAACTATTTAGTCAAGTTTATCTCCATGGGTGCCTACTGCCTACTGTAAAAAAATAATAAAAACAATCAATTCCTAGTGGTCACACACTTACGCAACTGGGGTTTTTCAACTTCCACCTTTCTGTGTAGTACTATTGATAAAATTTTGACTCATTTATTATGAATGCAAACATTGTTTTTGATTCATGTATTCATGTCTCAATTTGTTACAGGCTCTCCTACATGCCAGTGTTGCGTGTTCACTGAAACCTTCTGTCCAGTGGGGTTGCAGCTTCTGATCTTGAAGATGCAGCTGCAACAAATGTAAGCTGCTAACAATTTGTTCTTCATAAGATAGGTCAACTGCAGTACTAGCACAGTACCACCAATCAATCTGTCGTAGGTTCGAAACTGAGGAGTGAGTGAGAGGTACCCTACTCCTGCCGGTGTGCTCCCTGGCTCAGGTTGGAGGGGAGGCCTGTTCGTTTAGGAGTCCCTGAGAGGCCTCGAGTTTATGCCTTCTTGTATTGATCAAGAGAATCCGTGTTACAATTGTGAGTTACATGCCATATATATATGCTCGTAGTCCTGTACAAATGACCTGAATACATGATTCGTGGGGTTACTAAGGCAGGGGCAGAAACGTCCATTAGGGAGGTGGTCCGCAGCGTCCCACGGGACCCACTGAACAGTTGATCCCAGATGTGCTGGTTCTCTCTTGGGTTGTACGGAGGATTCCTCGGAGGTTTACTCCTGCCTCCGGAGGCATTGACACTTGATACCTTATCCCACCTGGAAGTCATCCCTTCAGAAGGGACTGAGGGCTATACAGGAGCCCCAGAGGGTCTGGTTGTCATTAGACTCCTGAGCATGGGGATTATTAGTTGTTCCCTCCAACACAAGCAGTGATTTGCTTTTATTTCTGGTGCCAATAAGCATCTCAGTGCGATAGATATCATTGTATCCATACTAGGCTACTAGCTCAACATGCTTGCCGTACAAGGTCACTTTATTGCAATGACAACATTCGTAGTGCATTCAGTATCAGTAGTAGTAGGACTTTTTCTACAATATCATGCAAGCAATGCTATTATGTCTGTCCCTAACCTCTGTGTTCCGTGTGTGTGACTGCCTCACTGTGACATAATTTTTATACAGGCACCAGATGCCCATGCTAAAGCTTGGGAAACTCTTAAGGTAGTATGCTGGTTGTCTTTGGTTTCTATTGTGGTTATGCAAACTCAGTCTAAAAGTTATTATAATTTTTTTAAATGCTAAAAATTGCAGGGTTCCTCATGCATTTTGATACCTGGAGGATTTGGGGACCGTGGAATATCCGGGATGATATTAGCTGCAAAATATGCTCGTGAGAATAAAGTTCCATACCTTGGCATTTGCTTGGGAATGCAGATATCGGTGATTGAGATGTCCAGACATGTGTGTATGCTTCCTTTTTATTACTTGCTGATCAACCTACCTCTATGGACTCAGATTTTGAGGATGCTGTTGTAGGTTTTGGGCCTCGGAGATGCTGACAGTGAAGAGTTCAACACAGACACAGCAGATCGTGTTGTTATGTACATGCCTGAGGTACTTCTTTATCCAGTTATGTGCAAGACAAGCATATGCCTTCGATCTAATGCTTTGATAATTAACTGGCCAGGTTTCGAAAACACACATGGGAAACACGATGAGGTTGGGTTGCCGGCGAACATTCTTTCGCAAACCAGATAGTCTTACATCAAAACTGTAAGGATGTCGTATTCTTTGTTACTTTACAGATATCATCTGGAGATTTTGAATGCTACTTTGTTTGAACGGTCGATCCACTGCCACCACCATGAAAATTTTCCGTCTTGCACTGCTTGCTGTTAGGAGCTTTCTCTAAACACTTCCTTGAGAGTTTACTATTTTTACCTCATCACATTCCCTGTCGAAATATGATGTGAGTTCTTAGTTTGGCTATCTACCACATGCGCCTTATCACAATTGTTATTGCACCTTCTAACTTGGACATAAATGTGAATGTCAGTTACGGAAGTCCTCCACATGTAGATGAGCGCCATCGTCACAGATATGAGGTTTGCCATGAGTTTTAGTTACTAAAATCTCTGTTATTCATGTCTCCATTATACCCTTATCACCTTGCTTGATGTGATAATTCTTTTTTTTTCTGTTTAAATAGGTCAATCCTGCCTTTGTTCCTATGCTTGAAAATGCAGGCCTTCAGTTTGTTGGCTGTGATGAGAGTAGAAATAGGATGGAGGTACCAAACAAACATCCCATTTCATCCTTGAGTCTTGATTTGCTTTGTTTTGTTTAAGCCTGAACCTACTTCCACCTATGATCAGATTGTAGAGCTACAAGACCACCCATTTTACGTAGGCGTTCAATTCCATCCAGAATTCAAGTCGAGGCCTCGAAGACCTTCGCCTCTATTTACAGGTATACCTTTCACTTTATGCTTGAACAGTCAACTCAACTACTAAAGTCACAAATGTTTAGCTTCCAAGTATTGCGAGAAAAGTGCATCTATCATTTATGTCCTTTTGTTAATTGCACTCATATGAATGCAGTATTGGCATGATATAACTGTATATGATTCACTATGCAGGTCTAATATTGGCAGCTAAGGAACGCCTGGGAACACTTGCAAATACCTCCAATGGTTGCGTTGGAGCTTCCGAGTAATGCAATTACGCACCATCAGGTACTGGGTTCTGTAACTTAATTATCCCTGAACTTCCCTCTCAGCATATCTATGTACATTCAGTTTTAAGAGTGTAATCTATTCTGCTGTTGTTCCAGATGGAGATCATCCTTTTGGTGTGGAGTTCAAGCATCTGCTTGTCGCCGATGTTTCGCATCATATACAATCATGTACCGGAAATCTGCCTGAGCCGTAAGAGGATTTTTGTTATCCTCGATAACACTTGAGTGGCGTAGCTGATCATGATACAGCGTGCCAGATCTAATTCTGTTGGCTACTCTTGAGCATACCTTCTGATCTGCAAGCATAACTGAACCTACCATGTTAAACACTTTTGATTACCATGGTATGATTGTATATCCAAAGTTCTTTTGAGCTGCTCCCTTTTTATTACCATCGTATGATGCTATGTGAAACCGTGGTGAAAGAAATGATACCATGTTGCAAAATATTACATTTTGAATATAAGCTTTGTATTTGAAGGCAATAGCTTCAGCTTGGAAAATATACGCATTGAGTGCCATGCGTACATTAAAAAACGTTTTTGCTAATTATCGTAAATCTCAATCACTTAATTACACACAACTGAGCCTAAAGTTAGTCTTGAGCGTGTGTAACTTTAGCAAAATGCTACTACAATGGTGGGAATGAGAATGATTATACGTTGATCTAAAAAGTTAACCGAGATCTAGGAAAATTCCAGACAACATTACGGTGACGTTAGTTACGATGACCACCAAAATCGTAGCAAAACAACCATACGTGAAGTAGTAGCTCTCATATACATCAATTTTACATCAGCGGGTGAAGGCACACAATGTCTAAACATCAAAGTGGAAAATAATTTAGACCTGTCTGGCTCCCGTGAATTGAGTATAGAATTTAAGAATTGGAATTAGATTCTACAAATTGGTATAAAATACTTTACACAAGCAAATAAAGGCCAAAGATTCTACAGAAAAACTATTTGAGTGCCCAATTAGGGTTGCATCACAGAAATGTGTTTCTAGTTTATCAAATTCACATGATGTGTTTAATAAGAAATAGCTAGCTTAATTAAAGAAAATACTAGGACTTGGTGGTGTTGCTTCTGAGAAGATGCCTGGCATCACTTTCGCCATTACCTCTTCTTACAATAGAAATGATGCTACTTTCATGGAAGATCACATCAAATGACTTCACCAATAAAACTACAAAACTGTCATCATTCAAGAATTTGACTTAATTTGCAATAATAAACGCTGTTGATGAATATACAAAACTTTCAATTTTTAATTTAGAATTTAAGTATGCTGAATTGCTGATGATGACTTGTTCATTGAACTCCATCCAAACAGTTCAACTTAACAAGACCCTGCTACCAAACAGGGAGTGATCGATCATGACAACTTGTTCAATTCACAAATTGAATCAATATATTACACCCTGCAATCCTAAATACAAGAACATGATGGTACCCGACCTAAACTGCATTACGGAATGTACCTGCTTGCTAAAAGCGTCCGTAGTCTGATCCTGGAAATGCAGAGGTGCTAGGCTCCAGCTCAGGCATACGATTGGCGCACCATGTCAATGGTTCAGCAGAAGGGTTAAGTGGATCATCTGAGTAACCTATCCTAGGCATGCTTTCTTGGCATTGAGGAGGAAATTGTTGCAGCGGAAGGTTGTCTTGAGCAGAACTTGAAGCCTCTGATGCGCCACCACCATTGATGAACAGGGGAGCTTGCATCTGGCTATGGTTGTCCATTTCAGGTGATCCTGGAAGAAGATGAGGACAAGGGAGAGTCATCTATTAGGCTGGTTTCAGTCATGCATCTCGTCACATTCAGTTCATGAAAAATCAATTGCTCACCTTCAACTAACCAGTCCGACAGATCGCCATCCCACTGCAAAATGAATGCACAATCATAAGCTATTCATGTAGTTCTATGCACCCCGAGAGCAACAAGGACTGCTAACTCTCTTTGATTCAAGGGACCTTTCATGTGCTTTAAGATTTGTGCACCTCCCCTTGAATGGGTGATGCATGGAAGCACTAGTCTTGATTCAATCAGTCTAGCTATCCTGATATTGAGGTATGCTCAAACAAACGGGGCAGGGACTTGCAAGTGTCACTCACCTCATTTGTTCCATACGAAAAGTAAACCGAGCCTGGATCTTTTTGCAAATGAGGCGCCGTGGAAGTTGAAGGTTGCTGCTGACCAAGTGGTGGAATTTCTTCAACTGAAAAGGGTTTAATATGAGCATAGCAAAATCATTTTGTATTTCTGCGGAAGTGCAAGGCATACCATGCAGAAATTACAGGAGGACAAGATTTTGCGCAAGAACCAACAAGTACCTTGGTAATAATGTGTGCTAGCTGTGTTCAGATTACCATGAATAGATGAACTGGAACTGAATGCCACATTCTGATAAAATGGTTTGGTAGCATGGTTGATCCTATCATGCCACCGGTTTTCATTTGCTGCAGTCCCTCGAAATGACAGATTCAAGCTTGAAACTTCAGACCATTGTGTGTTGTGAGAAAGATGAAACCAGTCAGGGTCAGAAAACTTGTATCCAGCTAACCTTGAGGTGCTACAAGTTGATCAGTGGGATTTGCTTGTGATCCATCCGGCACAAGAATGCCAGTCCCAACAGCAGAATTTGAAGGAACTGGTATGTGAAGATCGCTGTTCATCACGTAGTTAAATGGAATGCTGTCCAACTTATCGTGCATGCGCTCTTTTAACTCATTCGCTAGAGCCTGCAACAAGAAAAATCATATTTTCTTCTAGTCTGACTGTTGAGCACAATCACAACGTTAGATTTTCAGTTTGGGATATACCTCTGTAGCTGGATCAAAATTGTTATGTGCTATGTAACCAGTAGCAAATTCTGCTCCAACAAGATCATACACGCAATTGAAGAAGAGCACCAAATTTGCCTCTTCATTGTGATATGCTTTAAGCTCATGCCTGTCTCTGAGCCAGCATCCCCTGGCATGCTTAACCATTTTTTCCCAAGAGCTGTGCAGCTTCTTTATCTGGAGAACCTACATATCAAGAAATGGCACAGATATTAGTCATCATAGAAACAATACAACAGCTGCAAAATAAAAAATAAAAAAGGACAAGGTGAGGTTTTACTTCTTTACGGAGCTTGTGTGCGTCCTTATTCAAAGCCTTCAAGAAGTCCTGAACTGTGAAGATTTGAGCTTTCTGAAGCCTCTTGTGGTAAGCTCCATCTTTGGAGATTTCCTCCAGACGATACACTTCATCATCCAATTTTGGAGGATGCCTCTTCTCATTTGCTGAAACAAACAATGGACAATGTATCAAACTAAGATACGACAACCAAAGCAGAAATCAAATAGCAACAAAGAGCAGGTTAACTGGCTAACTATCAGCAACAAGAAACCTGACAGATCACAGAAGTCCTATTTGTACCTTCATTCCTACGGTCCAGCACAGTGACAGGCTTCATGACAGCTTCCCGAACTCGAACACCGGTCTTTACAGTCATACATACTCTTGCTCCCACGACGAACTTCCTATTGGGAGTCCTGGATGATCCTTCTTTGAAACGGATCCTGCCGAAGGAGGCCTCTCCATTGTTCAACCACACACTGCAGTCACCCCCTAACACGAACCCTTGCCCATCCCGGCCTTGTGCTATGTGGTTGTTGAACTCATCTTCAGTCCAGCTCAACCGACCATCGTTGGAGAAGTCACCCCGGAGAACCAGGATTTCAACTTTCACCTTCGAAAGTGGGCCACCTGTGATAATGTTGTCACCTTCAAAGATACCAATTTTGATAGCTGCATTGCTCTCAGCTGTTATGTTCTTCTCTGTGTAAATAGGAGTCTTCAGACCATTCAGGAAACGCAGGCAAATGTTTGCATTTGATCCGGTGGCAGCAGCACACTCCTGGTTTGGCTCTAGTCTGAACACAAACATGAATAACATTGTGGTTAATTCCACAATACAGTGTTTTCCAATTGACATTTTTTCTGAATTTAACATGCACCTGCTAATTTGTTGTGAACTACAGAAAAGATAACTTGACAACAGGCTATTCGAGGAAAAAAGAACTTGACCACAGGCCAAATAAATGAATTTAACATTTCAGGATGAGACCAAAAAGGAAGTAAAAAACTATGGACTATATATGTGCAATTACAAATCTCTTACCTTGGGTATTGATCAGCATGTGGATTGGAATGCACGCATGCCAATTGTTTCTGCAATTAATACATGAGAAATACACTCTGAGAATTATAAGGCTAACAAATGAGAATGAACATGTAAAGAAGCGATTTGAGAGGAATATGAATATAACCACTTCATGTCTGATACCGTCCATGGCTCCCGTAAGCTTTCCAAACTGCTCTTCTAAACTTTCCAATTTGCTGAGACCAAAGAATCCAGAAATTAGAAACAGAAACACCGGTGAGACTTTTGGCTTTTTCGTTTTCTTTTTAACAAAGAAAATACAGCATGCAATGCTTGCATATTTTCATTGAGTTCTTTTACAATACAAGGACATTAATATGACATCAAGAAAAAAAATAACTACTTGGAAGTACACTTAATTAATGACCTTGTAATTATTTACTTGCAAGTGTGATTATTTTAATTTTTCTACAAAGTGCAGCTCCATTGTGTCAAAGAAATGTCAGGAAATCTAGAACTAAATTTGAGGGAGTCCGCCTTGGCGTATAAACGTTTGTAACAAAAATAATGTACAAACGCTCACCTACAAGTGGATCCAAGATATGCCTCTGGAGCAGGACCAGTGAGTGGTCATGAGCTACATAAAACATTTTTGTGTTTTCGCAAAAATTCCTACACATAACATATTGTGCTGAACACATTATTACTGATCTATGAGATAAAAAGCCCTGATATTTTTTGCCTCTGCAAATAAATAAGTGGTATTATTGCTAGAATAGAATTAGGAAACTTACTATAACAGAGAAAAATCCTTACCTCATAATAACAGTCTGGACCTTGTGAAATTTCTGGACCTATGAAAACACAGGAACGTCAGATCAGCCACAACATGAAAGAAGGGGAAATAGCTGAATCAAGGAAAACCGCCTTACTACGAGCAAAAAATAAAAAATACACTGTTTTATTACTACGGGCTTATGACGTTTTGCTAAAGCAAGATCATATAAAAGCAGCCTTTCTATAGTTCTGCTGTCAGGTAAATTAGTCATAACTAAACCTTAGAAGGAAAATAGGAGTCAATAAAACTTATTGGTCACAAGGTGAATTACTGGTTGGGAATTCATCCAAACAAAAAATCAAAAACAAAATAGAGAGTTCAGTCCCATCTATCCATAAACTGTTCCATATATCCCAATTTACCCCCACAAAATGAAACACCTACACACAAAAAGCTTATGATTGCCGAAGTATTTTTTGCAGAAATTTGATCCATGAGCTCACCATGCGACCAATCTGCGAGATGCTTTCCGCCACCGTGATCCTCCTGCACACACAAATTCGCATGGAAAGGAGAATGAATCAAGACCTGGAAAGAAAATAATTAAATCAAGAAACAGAGCTCAACAAACACCAAGAACGGACGGGATCGAGGCACACACATTCGCAGAAAAAAGAGCATGACGAGCACGGTCTGCCGCAGCATCCGCGTCCCCGGCGACGCCAGCACCGGGCGACTGCCGCCGCCACCTCCGTGGACCGCCACCCGCAGCCGCTTCGCCGCCCCCCGGCCGGTGCCGACCGTCGGGACCAGCTCCCTCTTCGGTGCCATGGCTAGCTGCGCACCTGCGCCTATACCACCACCGAATCTTTTCCTCCCTAGCACCAAAGTCTTGGATTAACACCAAATAAACCAACACCAGCGGCAGCAGCAGCAGCCAGAACAGGAAGAATAAAAAAGAAGGTTTCCTCTTGTCGGAGAAGAACAAAGAGGAAAAAGAAATGGCGGGGGCACTGCTTTCAGCTGACGCTGGCTGCTGCTCCATTTTTATGGTGGCGACCATTGAGATGTAGATAGCGACGTCAAGGATAGGGAGGGAGAAGTCTTTCGGCTCCTCGCGTGTTTCGATTGATGTGGTAGTGGTACGTGAGAGCTCGATGGAGACGACTGGTGAAGCCAGTCAAGTCAGCCACTTCAGTTCACTCGCCGCTGGCAGCCACGGGCGGCGGAAAGCGGGAGGAATCTTTGTTTGGTTTTTCGTGGACGTACGCGCATCCGCTGCCGTGGCAGAGCGAAGAAACAGATGCCGCAGGAATCATCCCCCGTGCCCAAGTCTTCTCAGATTTTTCTCTCGTTCCTGAGTTCTAATACATCTTTGTTGTCGTCGTCATTGTCGTTGAGATGAACGTGTAGGCTGGATTTGGTCCAGCGTATTACTGTCCAAATTCAGTTCGTATTTCTGTGAGAGTATAAAATAGACGTACACAATTCACACGTCACACTTATATCATCATATATATAGACATATATACATGTTTTCTATACATATTAAGAAAATATTGAAGACTTCATCAAATTCCATTTAACACGAACACATGTTGTCCCACTAAATATGCAGTATGCATGTAGTCTAATTAAATTGACAATTCTAGTGATTGAAACAATGTGGGTGAGAACGAACAACGTCACTCTCATTAATAAGCCACATGTCAATCTATCAAATTCTGATATCTGCTTGAACGGTTCGTACTATAGATGATTTTATTGTTTACATATGTTAGAGTTTCAGAGACGGTGACAATGTGTTCACTGGAGCCCCATGGATGTAGAGGAAGACAGTGGAGGCACATATAGCTGATGGCTAGGCAATTTTCTCCCACAAAATGTTAGAATGGGCGGTAGGGGCAGCGCGACCTAGCAAGGGGATGTCACGGATCGTAAGTAGTGAAGGAGTGCAGAGGCGGCGTCGAAGAAGATAGAGAAGACTAACACACATGGGGTGGGAACAAAGAGGGCACCAAACTTGGAGGAGGTGACTCGGAGTGAGGAAGAGAAGAATGGTAAGATAAGTGGAGTAATTCTTTTCTTTTTATATAAGTCTCGCTCCATAGTCGCTCATGTTTTAATTATGATAAAAAAAATGTAATATAATGGTACAGTATATGAATCATACTGGTCCTAAAGCACGTCGATTCTCTGGCCTTTCCTTGAACTTGGTGTGTGCGGGAGCATCCGTCCTTCTTGTTCGACGCGTGGAGCTTAATAAAAAGGTAAATACGTAAAATGAGCGTTCGTACAAATCCTAAAGATAAAAGAAATGAACCAGACAATGACCATGTCTAAATTAGTGTTTGCATGTGTGGCACTTCGATAATTAGTGTTTTGCATGCGACACTTCGACCATGCGAACACATCAAAAAGCCGCATCACCTAATATGCATGCGTGTGGCAATTTGCTCCTTATTTTTGTCTTTTTTCTTTGAAGTAAAGCTACAAGTAGTGCACTAAAAAATGGCATGCTAATCGGTTCAAAAGCATGATGTCAGTAAAGATTCTCATATTTTCGCCCAAACCGTTAGCCTGATTTACGATCGGTTCTTACTGTTGAGTTTGTCTGATGAAGACTTCAAAACTAGATCTCACTTAGATATGTTTTGATAATTTTTTTGTTTTCAACAGTTATTAGGTTATATACGCCAGTTATCAGGTTAGTAGACAATATTTATCGGGTTGGCATTGAACAAGTAACAGGTAGTAACTAATATGTTATTAGGTGTTGTCGCACTGATATCTTCGTCTAGAGAAGGAGTAGTGGAGTGTTATGAAATAATTTTGAACCTTTCGTCACAACGAATCCGTCAATGGGGTAAATGGTTAAATTTTGGTTTTAGTATTTAATGCTGCTGAGGTCAGCAATTTTATCTCTCTGTGCACCAAATATCTCGTTGTTACCTTAGCATCTGAGGGATAAAAAAGTAAGCTGCATGGGAAGACAATGAGGAGCACGTGTTCTCGATAGATTATTCAAAAATAAAACCTACATAGGTACCACAAGCATAGATAGATAACATTGTGAACACTTTGTTAAAAAATTACTGAACATTGCGCAGCTATGCAATACAAACTAGACTAAACACGAGCATGTGGCGTTTAATGAGAATTTATTATTGGCGGTGGACATGGGCTGATGGCAATCAAGTAACTTATGTAATTTTTAGCTTCATCCAAACAGATAACAAAATAATGAATTAGTAGGACTATATAAGGTACTAATAAGTAATGACGGTGTTGCACTAATCATAGGGGAGACACGATTCAATCTGCTCTTCTCTTCTTTCTTTGATCAGAAAGATACATATTTGAGAATGGAGAAAGTAATTACAAACATGACACTATCTTCATGAAAATTGGCACGAGATAGAATTATCACTCTGCTCATCGTGCATTTGCGGCGACACTGCACGTTTGTGTACACAATAACAACTATTCGGTTAACAGCGTGGTTTTCATTAAATCATTCGCTTTTATCTAAAAAAACAGTGAGATCGTCCCACACGTTCTCCATCTCTATTACACGTAATGTTGACAATATGATCGTTGATGCATGTCACCAACTAAACTACAAGAAAGTGGCGCTGTTACATTTGTCTCTTTTGTCACCGTATCTTAGCTACTCCCACCACAAGTGCATGCAGATGGGGAAACCGCGTGGTTTTCGTCCAATCTTCAGTTTTCCTCTTCTAGCGAGTTTCCCTCAAGGACGTGACTTTTGCCATGCATAACCCATAATCTACCTTTAATTCAATTTAGTTTAAGGATGGTGATGACGACTTGTGCAGTCAACTCCACGTACGCGTGCAAAGAGATCATAGCGATCGATCATGACGCGTAATGCGTGTAAGTCATAGGCTCAACTCCTGAAAAATATTATTGCTATTATACCCTAAATTATATATGTTTTTGAACGAGAGGCAAATGGTCTGATTTCCATTAATAAAAACCTCATAAAGCAAGTCGGAGTGAGAGAAATTAGTGTTATACACTTGATTAATTATAGGAGCACGCAAAATTCTTATGTGATGAAAATTATCAAGAGAACCAAACTAAAATGGATTCATATTGTGCATCTTTAGGTGTAGAGGTATGGTGAATGCACACTGATAATATGAGAAATTGTGTCATACTCCCCTTTGGTGATGCTGATTAAGGCATAGCTGATCGGAAAAGCTAATTATAAAATGTTCGGTGGTCGGTCTACATAGCAAATGTTTTGTGCAAGTGTGGCACGTGATGAGTAGAGGGAGGGAGCGGTGAGAGTTGAGTACATGCAAGGAGTATTTGCTAAGTTCACATAGGAAAATGACAAAATACAATGGTATCGGTACATGAAAAGCTAATTTTGGAAATAAGAAAGTTTTATAGCTCAAATGGTCTACTCAATTCACAATCTGCTTTCACCGTCGGTTTGTCTCGACGAGGGCTTCAAAACTAGATCCCACTCGGGTATATTCTGGTGATATTTTTTTGACTCTTTAATTACTACGTGGTAATGCATAAGTTACTTACCCTATTATTGATGAATTATTAAGTAGTTGAACTTCATTGTCCACCTTTAGTATATTTGACAGAGTTTCTCGGAGAGGTCAAACATATATTTAAATCAAATCCATGCACAGCAAGTGATGCTAGCAATGATTTTTTTTTGTTTCTTGTGCATATATGTACTAGAAAGTAGCTACGCTGGTGAAAGGCTGTCAGAATCGTTCGGTAGCTAATCATAACGGGCGTACGATCGCCACGTAGTCAATCTCATAGATGATTATTTTGAAAGAAATGGACACCCTTTTGCAAAGAAATAGTACTACATTTACAACAGAAACCTTAGTGTTCTCGAGGCTTACACCTGACACACATGCCAGCTCTACACCTGCTGGCATACAAATCACAAACACATATACACAAGACCTAGCTGGACATTTGCACAACTACACATCACAGTGGGTATCCTAAAATTGCATCACCGTCCTACAAATTCTACACCACAGTTACAGCAGAACACAGTGGTACAACAACCCAAAACTGTGGTACATTTCGAGCTAACTTTCAGTTGTCGCCGTGACAGGATCCTGGAAATGCGGAGCTGCTAGGCTGCAGATCATCATCAGCATACGATGGTTGTGCTGCATCACCTCCAAAGTAGGGTAACGGTGATCCAATGAGCAGATCGAAATCTGGGAACTCATCGAATCGTGCAGCATCACCTCCCAAGTCACCAGGGTTAACATACTGCAGAACAGCAAGTTGATCATCCTCGTAAGTATGCTGGGATTAAAAGAAAGCAGAACAGCAAGTTGATCATCCTCGTAAGTATGCTGGGATTAACAAAAATTGAAGAATGGCGCAACTGGTCACGTTCTTTACTCACCTTGAATGAACCGTACGAGTTAACTTGACCTAGGGGGTCATGTTGTTCAGTTGGAGGCAATGGCTTAGCTACACAGCTGTCCTCATCATGGCCCAGGTTCATAGCACCTGCTGTACCTTCAACCAACAAGTTCCAGTGTCAGACTAATATGAGGAAGACTCAAAACATTCAGGCATCCAGCATCGTAGCTAACCTTGGTGGGACACCTCGTGATCAGAAGGATAAGGAAAGGATGGCCCGGCAGCAGTGTTTGGAGTTGTACAAATTTGTTCCGGAAAGCTGTTTTTCATTACATAATCAAATGAAATGTCCTCCAGTTTATCATGCGCACACTCTTTCAGTTTATTGACTTGAGCCTGCAACCAAAACAACACATTTGTTTCTGAGCAATGCAATGTTGAACACTAAAATAAGAATGGAAGTGATCACAAAAGAAAGAAAGGAAGAATGAAAAAAAAGTAGTATATGGTTATAACAAATACAATGCACTAACTATATATATGTGCAACCAACGCACGATCCTTGCTGAGGCAAAATTACTTGCAAATGCAATTATAGTGCTGGCAGTAGGATGTTGAGTTGAGCAAGTACCTTTTGAGCTGGATCGAATTTGTTGTGTGTGACATAATTAGCATGAAATGCTGCTCCGACAAGCTCATGCACACAGTTGAAAAAAAGCATTGCATTTTCCTCTTCATTTTGATATGCTTTGAGCTCATGCCTGTCTTTGAGACAACACTCCCTGGCATGCTTAACCATTTTTACAAAAGAGTTGTGCTGTTTCTTCATCTTGAGTACCTGCATGCCGACAAATGGAAGTAGCATCAATCAACATTATAAATATACAATGGCTGCAAAAGAAAAATAGGAAGAGTTTTTTTTACGTCTTCACGGAGCTTATTGGCATTCTTGTTCAAAGCTTTCAAGAAGTCCTGCACTGTGAAGATATGCGCCTTTTGAAGCCTCTTGTGGTAAATTCCATCTTTGGAGATTTCCTCCAAGCGATACACTTCGTCATCTAACTCCGGAGGGTGCCTTTTCTCATTTGCTGCAACGAAACAAAGGACTGTGTGTCATGATGACATAGAAAACCAAATGAGAGGTCCAACAACAACAAACAACAATAGAAACAAAGAACCTCAGAGAAGTCATATACCTTGATTTCTACGATCCCGCACGGTCACAGGCTTCATGACAGCTTCCTGAATGCGAACACCGGTATTTTCACTGTTGCATACTCTTGCTGCAATGACAAACATCCGACTGCGAGTTCTGGATGACCCTTCCTTGAAGCGGAGCCGTCCAAGGGAGGCCTCCCCATTTATCAAACGCGCAAAGCAGTTACCCCCTAACACAAATCCATGGCCATCCCGGCCTCGCACTACATGGCTGTTGAACTCCTCTTCAGTCCAGCTCTTCCGGCCATCATCGGAGAAGTCGCCTCGGAGAACCATGATCTCAACTTTTAGCTTAGATAGCGGGCCAGTTGTGATCATCGTGTGACCTTCAAATATGCCAATTTTAATAGCTGTGTTGTTCTCAGCTGCTATATTCTTTTCTGTGTAAATTGGAGTCTGCAGATTATTCAGGAAACACAGCCGAAAGCTTGTGTTCGATCTGCTCTCATGGTTTGGCTCTATCCTGAAACACAAACACGAATGATACTGTGACAAAGGCTATAAGGCAGTGTTGTTCATTATTCTGAATTTAACATCCACATACTTCTTTGTTCCACCATAGAGCAACATGAAATGGATACTATATAATATTTTTTTGGGGAAAGTTTATCTTCTGAACGTATTGGAGCTTTGGAGGTAAGGTATGGAACGACAACTTGACAACAAACCAAATAGAACATAGACAAAAAAATAAAGCATATAGAGTTATACATGGTAGTGGATCTCTTACCTGGTGCGTTGATCAGCCTGGCGATTAGAATAAAGATGTGCCAATTGTTTCTGCAATTTTTATGAGAAGGATATTATGAGCTCATAGGAATATCAAGTAGATTCCTCAGAAAAGGATGAACATGCAAGGAAGTGATTCCGGAGAAGAGGAAGCTAACCACTTCTTGGCGGAGACCCTCAATCTGCCCCTGCATACTTTCCAATTTGCTGTGACCAAAGAAAGCAAAAAGGAGAAAATTAACATAGGTCAGCTTCAGATACCTATTGCACGCCTTTACAATTCAAATATTGCAGATTGTTTTACTAATCCAAGAGTCAAAGGTGGTACCCAAAAAACCTCTCCAAATATTACATAATGCAAACACATGAGCTTCGATGCAAAACAAAATCTCCATTAAGCATGTAACTTTAGAACGTAATGATAAGAAACAATGTTACGGACCTGCCAACAGTTGCAGAAAGGACTCCCAGTCAAACAATGACTAAACTAGTACATCTCGGGTTACAGTAGCAAAATATTTGTTCCATTAAATTTATTAATACAAGTAGTACAATTGAAGCACATGAAAGATCTAACATTAGGGAATACACATACAAATACTTGGAATGACCTGCTAAATTATATTACAGAGTGTAGGTCTATTTTGTGAGAGAACAAGCCAGGAAATCCAAAACTGAAGTTCAGGGACAAAACGAAGAATGCTCCTTTATGCATAAACTTTTGTAACAAAAAATTTTAAACGCTCACATACTAGTGGATCCAAGATATGCCTCTCGAACAAGGGCAAAAAACCTGGCTTGACTGACTGATTCTTTCTGCTTCTGAAGAGACCATTTTTTTAGACCATATGAACCGGATTATTATAGGAAAAGGGGAGCACTAATTGTAAGAAAGGAGAATTCTTACCTAGAAATTACACCATGATACTTGTGAAAGGCGTGATCAACATGCCTCTGAACCTGTGTAAGCACAGGACAGTCGAATCAGGTACACACAAAATGGAAGATAGATAAGTTATCGGAGGAAACACAGCTGTAAAAGACAAAGAATAAGAAAGGATACTACTTCCTTGGAAAAGAATAAGAAAGATACTATCTTGGTAGTGTGATTTCGCTAAAGCTAAGCTCTTTTTCCAACTAGTCTTTATTGTCATGTACTTTAAGATCCTACCACAAGAAGACTTCAGTACCAACTGGCCAGTACAAAATGGCAGTTCTTAAAATAGGGAAACAAGTTAATGACTAGAATTGTACCATAAATAGACTTGAGTCACATCAGACATCAGTACATCCATGACCCAATTAGCCCCACAAACACCCACCAAATTGAGCAAGAAACTAATGATTGGGAGGCACGGAGATATGCGTTTATTTTAACGAATCAACACTACTAATTCTTGCATGGATGGATCCGAGATCAGCTCACCATGCGTCCAATCTGGGAGAGGCTGGCCGTCACCGTGTTCCTCAAACTCCTGCACGCATAAATCAACAGAGAGAGGTGGACGAATCAAGAAATGGACGAAGAACCAACCGAATCATTAATTGAGCCACTCATACTCACACCAGGAAGAGCACGACGAACAGGGTCTGCCGCAGCTTCCGGCTCCCCGGCGACGCCGGCATCGCGGCCCCTGCGCAGCCACCTCCGACCGACACTGTCATCCTCAGACGCTTCGCCGGCGGCTGATCCATCTCTCCCTCACCCTCTCTCCCTCTCATTCTTCTTCCCTCTCTCTCCCTCTCCTCTCTCTCCGATCTTCTTCTACCCTCTCTCTCCCTCTCCTTCTTCTCTCCGGTTTTCTTCTTCTCCAATCTTGGGTTCTTGGGGAGGGTGAGCCGGACAATTATATAGGCGGCGAGTGAGCCGGACAGTTCACTGATGAAAGGAGGCGGTGAGAAGGAAAGCACGGATTGAAGAAGCAAAAGCGCGTGCGCATCATCCATTCCGTCGCCACGGTCGAGCTCGGCGGAATATTGCGTGATCTTTCCCTCGTGGGGGCAGAGAGGGATCTCTCCCTGGAATCCCAAGGAACTCTGCTCCACCTTTCCATCTTGTCCTGTTCTCCAAAAGAACACAGTGAGGAGACTGAAAGGTCTTCAGTGGGTATAGTTATCTCGCTTCAGTCCTTGTACCCTTAGAAAAAACCCCTTAACTCATTTGAATGATTCACTTAGGTCCTAATCCCTTTCAGCTGTGCGATCTCAGCCGGCGTGGCGCATGCAGCAGTCCAGCGTGGATTCGGTCTCCTCCAGCTTGGACTCCTATGCGCCTGACGCTTCACCTAGCCACATTTTTGCACTTAGCCCCTCCCTTTGCTATCCCCTTTCACTTGTACACCATCCATCGTTGCATCCGAGAGAGGGTAGCGAAGAGAGAAATTTTGCGACCAGTGGCGATGATCAGATTGCATCGGCCACCTCTGACGGCCGAAGCTAGGCAAGGCAGCGCAACACGACAACGGTGATTGGTGTCGGTGTAACATCCTAAATATGTAAGACATATTTTGTAAATATCTAAATCATGAACTCATCTCAACCTTCTTGCTATCATGCATCTATTAACCTTAACTTATATCATCCGCCGACTTCTTCTCAAATCTAACAATATTAGAATTATAATCACACACCTTGTTTAACAATGGTTCTTCTAGAACATTAGCTAGCATTCAAGGAGGTTCATAATCTTTCACAAGTTGCAATGGAAGAATAATCACAAACAAAAAGCTAGAAACCAATTAGATTTCATGAAATTTCATCCAAATTTATTAAAATGACAGATCTGTAGTTTTATCATTTTATGAGATTTCCTTCCATATAATGTTATGAAATTTCATATCTAGACTCTATAACATATTATACACTTCCAGTAAAAATTTCATAATTTTTAAAGTCTATAACACCTAGTTACAGTTCAAACCCAAATTGGGGTAAGATTTGAAACATGGATGAAATTCAGTTAAAAACAATTTAGTTTGGTTTGAAAATATCAAAGTAGCTCCAATATACATTATAGAGCTTCCTCGAAGTTTTCCAAATTTTTATAAAAAGGTTCGGGCCTTCTTTTGGTCACGCATACACCTAGCATGAAATAATAAGAAAAAATAATAAAAATGAAAACAAAAGAAAAAGGGGCTCAGGCCAAGCGGGCCAGCCTCAGCCCAGCATGGCGCGTGGGCCCACCAGGCCAGGCCGCTTGCGCCCGCCTCCCCCTTTTCGCCTTCCCTACGCGGAAACGCCTCCATGCGTTGCCGCCTTCCCCTCCTCACAGGGCCTCCCGGCGGGACCCACGGGCAGGCTCCGTCTTCCATGTTGCAGATGGCGACAAGGACACTGTGCCCTGACTACGCCAACACCTCCGCCCGATTGACCGCCCCCTGCAATAAATTCTCGATCGCCTCCCACCTTTCCCTTTTTCGCCACCTCCCACTTCCCATATTCGGAGCTCCCGGGGAACCCTACCTCCACCAATTATTGTCTCCTTGGAGCTCCCCACTGGTGAGTAGGGCATCACCGCCGTCTTCAACGGCAACAAGAGCGCCCCTGAGGCCCTTGGCAAGCCACCCAAAGCACTTCATTGGCCGCGGACGATCCCGGGGAGCGCCTGTCGTCGTTGCCGCCTTCTCCCTTGCCCTCGAGCTGCTGCACGCCGCCGTCTTCCTCATCTCTGGCAGCACCTAATGGCAGCCTCCCCACCGTTCCACCACATCACTAACCTCCCCACCGCTTGTTGCCACCCCGGTGAGCTTCACCCCCATTCCTCCTCCTCTCCAACCCCTTAGGGCCCCGTCCTCGCACTATGCCTCGGCATGCACCACCGATGGGAACGCCGACGAGCCCAGATCTTGGACTGGTCAGTCTAACCGGCTCACCAACCAGTCAGACCGGGTTGCTTGGTTTAGGGCGTGAGTCCATGACAACCAGGCCCCACCTATAGACGGTTTAAAAGTAAAATCAAAAAATAAAAACCTGCCTAGGGACCCCACTAGTCAGTGACTATAGTTAGATTGGGCTGAGTATAAAAAGGTTTAGGGGATTTCTTTACTGAGGAAAAGACAAAAAGGGTGTTTGGATTTGTTGAATCTTGTAAAATTCACAGAAATTCATCTTAGGTCCAAAAATTTCAAATTTTATATCAAAATTACTAGGAAAATATCTACTATCCACCAACAATAAATTTGCTTATGTTCTATTGCTAGAAAAATCTAGATTATTTAAATTAGTTCAAACCTTGCATGATTTATTAAAAATTCAACCCTTGTCCAAAAATTGTAAAAATTTGTGAGAACAACCAGCAAGGTATGCTCTATCAACTAAAAATAATCCTATGCATGCCACTGTCCAGAAATACTTTGAATCAAAATAAGTTGACCAACCATTGCTTAAATGGTTATTAGCATTTAAAAATTCATCCCTTTTAATTTGTAAATCCCAATGACATGTGACTAATTGAAAAAAAATCCTCAAATTTAAAATTTCATCCACTAAATGCATCTCATGCATACTTCATGCCATTTCATCATAAGTTCTCATTTATTTCCTTTTTCACTTCTTTTGTTGTCGCTTTTGCAATGCTTTAGAAACCGACGACGAGGGAGCCGAGCCTTATTACCCCGAACTTCAGCAAGAGCCAGATGCATACTCTAACCCAAGCAAGTTGAGCTTGTGACATTGCCATGCTGTTTACTTCATTTTGTTCTATCCAGCTATGATGTCTTGCTATTTTGTGCTGTCAAATGCTATGCAAGGTTTGGATGGTTCTTAGTCATGTTAGGGATTAAATGGATGTCCTAATCAACTTGAACCCTAATTAAGAGAGAGATGAGGTAGCACGGCTAGTTGGGCAGGCTGGGACCTTGTTGTGGGCTACCCGAACCCTATGTCAGGATTTAATCGATTGTCATAGTGGCGACCCAACAGGGCTCTACCTATTAGCCATGAGGGCTAGTCGTGCGAAGACTAAGGGTGTGGCCAGGTGGACCTCGCTCACATGGGGCTTTGCAACCCCCATGTGAGGAATCCCGGGGCACTCGGTAGGACTGTCGCACGAAGTAGCTCTTTGTTTAAATTATGAAATTCTGATATGAACTTGGTTCAAATGATCAGCTATTGCTTCTCATGGACAAGGATAATGTTAACTGTTGCTTGGAATACTATTGATTAATGTGAATCTTGTTGATATGTTGATATACTTATTGTGTTAATATTCAATTGTTACTAGCATGATATGTAGGTTGTTCTTACTTATGTTAATGCCATGTTACTTTTCATGTCGAAGCACTACTAAGACTTGCGAATATGTTTGTACTCATTGGCAGTTGTTATTTTATGCATAATAACAAGTGAACCCTCTCTCGGCGAGTATTTCCAGGATGATGTTTCAAATGGTTATCTCTGTCAGCTTTATCAAACTTGTGGTTATTTGTGGGTTATGTTGGGTCTAAGTGATACTAGCTCGTACCCGGGGTTGAACCTTTCCGTTTCCCCTATTTAAGCTGTTTGCTACCTAAGACCTTCGGGGTCTTTATCTGTAATGTAAGTAACTGCCCGAACATAAAGGATACCTGTTTTAAACCCCCCTTTAGAGTTTGTGCAATGATATTACAAGTTGTTCACCATGTCTCTCCATACACAGTGCATGTATGTTTGAGGTGTGTGGAGTGATAGTAGAGATTAGCATTAATCTTCTGTGTGAGGCTTGTGATCATAAAGTTGAGTAACCCACCAGCTGAGATGTGATTGTTAGCTGGGCAAGGTGTGGACGTCTGTGTCGGGTCTTCGGTGACCCACTAGTCGCCCTTCGGCCGATTGGGTTAAGGTGTGGGCATGGACGTCGGACTCCTCTTTATGATTGTGACTCTCATCGCAGCTGATGTGTGTTAACTCCCTACAGGGTGTTTGAAATTTTATTTGACCTGGTAAACGATACCTCTTTCTGGCCAGATGGACCAGCAGTGAGACATACAACCAGGTGGTCAGATGGAGTTTGTATGCTGTGCGGGTTCGGTGTCGGACCACCCAACGGGGATGTACATGAGGTAAGCATGTGCTCTCTTTGCGTGGTTTCTCGATCTTTGATGAAGTATCATATGCTAAGCCAGGTACGATTCCGGGCCCTGACAGTCAGGTCGGCCAATGGCACCTATCCGACGCCCGGAAGGTGAACCTGCTTCCGTTACGGTAAGTGATCTTTAGGTCACTATTGGCACCATGCATCACCATTTGCACTCGATTTCACATCTTAGGTTTAGGGTATGATTTTGGCAGTTTGATTTTGTTGCTTGTTTTGAAGTGTAGATTGAACAAGCGTAGGAGCAAGAAGCTAGGAAGCTGGTAGTTGCAGAGAAGAAATCAAAGGTAGAAGAAGCAAGCAATCGATAAGAGAAGCAAATCCTAGGATTTGGGCACTAGAACTCCCGATCAGGATTGTCTTAGGTGTTGGAGGTGAAATGTTTCACATCCCTCCATGGGCATTTGATGAGCGGTGAATGTGACTTCACAATGCTTGTCGAGCTTGAGCCACGAGCGGCCCATGGCAGAGGGAAGAAGACTGTGGCGAAGAGGAGAAAGGGAAATTAGGTGATTTGGGGATTTGGAAGCCAGGGTTTTATATACACGTTCGTAAGGACCTATGTAAACATCCTGAGCGCGTGGGAGGACCGAATCCACGCTGGTCACCTACCTTCGCTACATCAGCTGAGATTGCACAACTGGAGGGGGTTAGGACTTAAGTGAACCACCACTTAAGGGCTTGTTTGGTTCTCAGGGATTCAATCCCCTACGGGAATCAATCCAAGGGGGGATTGGGTTGATCCCTTCCCTTCACCCAATCCCCATTGGGATCAATCCCTCCCCCATCTCAATCCCTTCACCACTAGGCTCTCCTTTCAAGATCAAACTTAGGAGAAGTCCCGGTGATCGTCGCGGCTCTGCGGCAGGAGAAGCGCGTGGCGGTGATTCGGTTGGGCGTTTCCAGCATGGGTGTGGCGGAAGCGGCCGAGGAATTGGCGGTCGGAGACGAGGCAGCACCGGGAGAACGCCAGTGGACGGAGGGAAGAAGGAGGACGAGGAGAAGTGAGGCTCACCGGGGAGAAGTAGCCGTCCCGCGCCGCCGCGCTCGCCGTCGCTTGCTCGGCCACCGCGCTCGCCGTCGCTTGCTCGGCCGCCGCTTGATTGGCCGCTTGCTCGGTAGCCGTTCGCGTCGCGTCGCGCTCGCCGTCACACGCGCCACTCGCTCGCCGCCGCGCTCGCCGTCACACGCGCCACTCGCTCGCGCCGCGCTCGCGCGTCACACGCGCCGCGTGGATTGGTTCCACGGGTGGGGTGGGGAGTTTTTTCTCCCCCGTGGGCCGACGTGGTTTGGGCCGGGAAATTCCTCACCCCGGCCCAAACCAAATGCACCAGTGGGCCACCCACGGGAATTCTCCCCGGTCGGGTTGATCCACAGGGATTGGGGCCGGGATCCCGGCCAGGATGGACTAACCAAACAAGCCCTAAATAAGTTTAAGGGGGGTTTTTATGCAATTTTTGAGTACAAGGACTAAAGTGAGTCAGTCGAACAAGTATAGTGGCTGCGACTGCATTTTATTCGAGATAATTATCTGAAATGTGGATTTCATACACCTAAGGCCACTGTAGCTACAGGGGATTTTCTGCAAAACAAATTCACCAGAGCATTAACCCTCCATGTAAAAAGATCATACTGCCCCTACTTCTCCTTGACCACCTGGCTGCACCGAACCAGACTGGACTGCAGCAGGCGTTGTGCACGAATCAGGATGCGAATATGGAGCACAGTGCAGATAGTCGTAGGGGGCTGAATTGCTTTTCCGTAGTTTTGTATTGCCACTTTATTCGTTGCGCGTTTACTGTTTATCATCATTCATGTTGTAGTTAACTTTATGCCAGTATGTACATTAATTCCTTCATTCTTTGCACTTTTCAGGAATAGCAAGAGAGGGTTAGCCTCATTCTGAATCCCTACTAGTAGCTCTCCTTCTGAGGTAGTAATTTTCACCTCCACGAGGTCGTGATTTTCTTGCAATGGTCAAGGCCGAGAGAGTTATGTTGAACATAGTCATCATTATTGTCCGGTTTAATCTCATATCAGTTGTGGATAGAGACAGAGCATAACTTATAAGGATGAGGATAATCTCTTCTATCAGGCTAGTCTTTTAGAGGAAGAGAACCCAAAACCTCTTATAAGTTCGTGTTGCTTTGTGATTCGGGTTGGGATACAATAAAGACTGGTACATTAGTGGCTTAGTGAGTCATGATTACATAACAAGCGGTATCAGAGTCTAGGTGCTCGGATATAGATCTTAGGGACCTCACGGTTGTCGGTCATGGTTGGGTGTTAGCGGGCCCGGATATGACCGATGTGCGGTGGGGGGAGGGGGAGATTTGTTGGGTTTAGTTCCAATTGTGGACAGATGCAGAATACAACTTATAAGGAGAGTGAGGGTAGCTCCGATGTAATGAAGACTCAAATGCTTGCGGTTTAGCGGATCTAAGATTGTGTTGCTTGCGGTTTAGCGGATCCAAGATTGTGTAACACTTATCATCCTCTATTTATTGCACATTTCTCTGACAACTAAGTAGCCAGGTTGCTCTTCTACCTGGCCAGGGAATGAAGACCAGTAGCTTGAGCCACTGGTAGATCGGATATGTTGCTCGGCATATACACTCTAGGTGTTTCTAGCTCATTCCTACTCATTTCTAGAACCTCAAAGATAAAGTTCATGATCATTCGATGAAGTGGAAGATTTCGAAAAGAGAAAGCCAACTTCAGCAAAGCCTCTTAGGATGGATGATCCAGATAGCCAAGTCATATATATTAGTAGAGAAAACCTTGTAGTTTTTTGAATTTGCAAAGGAAGTGATCACCCAATTTTGGCTAAGTCCACCCTTGACAAAGACAATCGAAACAACTAGCTAGCAAGATGAAGAGAATACAACATGGTACGTACGGAACATGTGCAATAGCTAGAATTCTGGCTTGGGCGTCCGACGGAAGGATCACGCGCTCTTCCATCTCCACGAATGAGTTGCTACGCGTATATATATCCTACTCGAAGATACAGTTCTGAGGTTTGGTCAGACACGGGAGGCCGACTTGGGCGGTGAGATCGATGCATGGGATGTTGCACGCACTTTGGGAGGAAACGCATCGCACATTTCGCGTCTCCTCCTCAGGAAAACATTAGTGAAAACCTGTACGTAGGTGTGTTCGCCTTCTTGACCTTTGCAATGAGCGCAAGACAATCGAACGCGTAGAGTGCTCTTTCTTCTGCTTTTCTTCGCTGGTCTGGAAGCCGCGTGGGCAGGAGGAAGAAAAGTTACAGGGCGAAACGTAGTACGTACGTGCATGAAATGGATAAGAGCTGGAAAGTGCAGGCCTATGTGATGCTTGAGTTTGGCCATGGATAACAGAAACTGGATGTGTGCTGGGAGGAAAGGAAAACACACGCAAATGTCGCACATTTTTCTCTTCTTACTCCCTTAACTTCATTGTATAGGAATCTCCGCGTCGAAATATCTGTCCAAAACGAATGTTAAGAGTAGTTAATACAATCTATCTATTATCTATTACCATTTAAATTACAGACTCTAGAAATTTCTATGTTAATTGGAGAAAAAAAATTATAGGCTCCAAGTTAAATATAACTCTAGCAAGACTCCAAACTGAATACAACTCTAACAAGTTTATTTGTAACAAAATATCCATGTATATATTGTAAATTCAGAATTAATAATTACATGCTAAGTACAACTCCTGTAATGAAAAAGGAAAAATTTGTAAACTCCAAGTTGAATGCAACACTAGTAAGACTCCAAGCTGAATACAACTTTAGCAAGTTGATTTGTACCAAAATATTTTCTTATGTATTTGTAAATTTTGAATTAACAATTGCATGCTAAGTACAACTCCGTAATATTTTCGTATATATTTGTAAATCGGAATTAACAATTGCATACTAAGTACAACTCCTGTGATTTAGAATTAACAATGGAAAACTCTACACGTCGTCATGCTGATTCGCGTCCTCTGTACTCCTCGTTTAGAGCCGTTGATTGAACCAAATCCGGCGGCCCAAAACCAGTCCGCTTAATTACGGAAAATTGCCACCGCCCGGGATGTATTCCTGATTTTTCGCACTGTGACGTCAGGGTGTTTCCTTGTTTCAATCGCGTTGAGTCCTTTCATCTTCTCCAGCGGACAGACTGTTCATCTTCCACCGTGTTGCGGAACCCCGCACGGCGCCGGTCCCTCTTGCATTCTCTGGCGCGGCGACGCTGGTCGTCGTTTCTCCCGCGCGGCGCACTCTCCTTCGTCTTCTCCGGCGGCGGCATTCTCCGGCGCAGCGGCATTCTTATTCTCCAGTGCTGCGGACTCTCCTTCGTCTTCTCCAGCGCGGCGGTGCGGCTATCCGGCGGTCCCCTTCCAAACTGAGGTACATTCCCTCCCTCTCTTTCTTCAACATTTTTTCTATGGTTTTGTGTTCGTCCTTTCCGATTTGTAGTTCAATCGTTATTTATATGCTAGGTTATTTCGTACGATTTTGGAATGCATCCCATTGAACCTTTCACCGGTTATGCTAGGGTTGTGAACTCCGATTATGCTAGGGTTGTGAATTGGGATTTCATGTTTTCCGATTATGCTGGGGTTTCGAAATCTGATTTGATTATGGAATGCCCTTCGAACCGGTTCATGTATAAAATTCTCAGCTTGTGTAACCTACCTGAGTTCACATAGGCTAATGTTGTACCGTATTCAATTTCATGAATTGATCATGCACTGTTTGTAGTGTTCTATATTTTTGTTCAGTTAGCCTTGGGAATGTTTCATCGAAATTATGGCAGGATGTGTGGTCCTGCAAATTCAAATAGATCTTTGTTTCTATCCCATACCGTACATGTTGCCACCTCACATAAGTTTTGTTGTTTTAGTTTTTGTTTCCACCATGAACTATATATGTTTCCAATGCATAATTGCTATGTTGCTGTGGCTTCGGTAATGTTTCATCGAAATTATGGCGGGATGTGTGGTCCTGCAAATTCAAAAGATCTTTGTTTCTATCCCATACCGTACATGTTGCCACCGCATAGAAGTTTTGTTGTTCTAATTTTTGTTTCCACCATTAACTATATATGTTTGCAATGCATAATTAATATATTCTTATAGTATATGTTTCCATCTCACACTATATAGGTTGCCAATGCAAAATTATTTTGTTGGTACATTCTTTTCTTTATATATCACAGCATATATGTTGCCACTTCATATTAATTATGTTCTTACAGCACAATTAGTATGTTTCACCAGCATAATGTTTTTGTGGCATGTTTGTGTTCCTTTTGACTATCCATAAGTAATTACCTGCAGCTATGTTCATTTTGATGTTCTTTTATCAGGATTTCTATTTGCAAAAATGAAGGAATCAGGTGTTGAGTTATTGAATCGCTTCTCTGCTAAACGTTTTAAGAAAGTCGTTGATGGGTTAACCGAGCCACAAAAAGCTATTGTTCGGGAGAGTGGCCTTGGAATTCTTTTGGATGTTAGCTCTTATTCTGTGCCTGACGGGTTGCTTCAGTGGATTATTGAGAGGATTACTCCAGAACTCTGTGAGTTTAGGAACAACCGCAATGGGACAAGTATCTTGTTCACAAAAGAAATGGTGCAGAAGGTTACAGGTCTTCCATCTGGCACTCGGCCTGTCATTGTTCTGGCAGTCACGAGGAATCAGAGTTTCGTGATGTCTACAAAAGAGACTACACAACCACAAGACGGGCGCCAATTGCTGATGCTATTGAGATGCTGAAAACAGATATGGATAAGGAGACATTCTTGATGACCTTTTTTCTCATAGCATTGTCAACATATCTTTGTCCTGGAACCAATAACATGCTGCGACTGGGTTATCTTAGTAGCCTCAATGATGTTGACAATATCTGTCAATATGATTGGAGTGCACACATCTTAAAACATGTCATGGAAGAGGTTGCTAAGTTCCAGAAGAAGCAAACATCTGGATTGGCAAAAGTAAACATCGGTGGATTCATTGATCTACTTGCCGTATGCCCACTTCACTTACAAACTGTTATTTTTCCACTTTTGTTATTGTATTTCACTGAATCTCACGCTTGGTTGGAACACTTGTTTTAATTGCAGATTATATATATGGATCACTTGGATTTCCCTCCGTCAATCTTGTCCGATCATCGTTTGATTACTCCCTGCCAAGGGCGTCTCACGTGAAAGATGAAGATTTTGATTTCGTCATGAAAACAGGATAGGAATAAATATCTTTGAAGCCACATTCTTATGGTGCCCGCCCCGTAAGTTCATGCATAACTCAAGTTTGTCCCTCCGGTTGATGGCCCCCAATGTTGTATAGACAATTAAATTATTTTTTTGTAGTTCCGTCCATTTCACATGACTCCATACTATGATCGTCTTTCGACCGATGACATCAGAGACAAAGCAATGGGTGACCAGCGCAGTCGTCCTTCAAGCTCGCAAGCTCCATGGGTAAACTTTATATGTTACTTATCTTGAAGTACATTAGTATGTTTCCATAACATATAAGCATTGTTATCCATACTATCCCCTATAGACATTATTTCAATGAATGTTATATTAAATGTTTCATTCTCATGGCTTCCATGCTTCCATTCATATAGCAGTATGTTCCCACCTCTCCAACATTCCATACCTAATGTTTACTTATCTTTGAAGTACATTAGTATGTTCCATAACATATAAGCATTGTTATCCATACTATCCCCTGTAGACATCATTTCAATGAATGTTATATTAAATGTTTCATTCTCATGGCTTTCATGCTTCCATTCATATAGCAGTATGTTCCCACCTCTCCAACATTCCATACCTATATTGTTGTCCATGTCTTTCTACTGTTTTTCAAAAAATTCATTAGTTACAGTTCAAATGTTTCCATATAACTCTATATATGTTTAGTCACTGAAGTTTTGTTTCATGCACAGATATCAGTTATTTTTCATTATAACTTCACTGTTTCATTCTGCCAATGTCTTTTTCAACAGATTCCAGGTTATTTGCTACATCTTATAGAAAAGCACAATGCCCTTTGGGACGCAGACTTAGAAGAAACCATGCAATAATGAGAACAATGCATGCAAAACGCATGGAAGAGTTTGCCATGGAGGTTATCGCTGCTTCCAAGCTTCATGAGGTCCGAGGGGAAGCAACCCGCAACACTGCTATACCATGTGAAATAGGTACAGCTAGCCCATCTCCGGAGTAGCTGTGGGTGGGGATAGTGAACCCCAGGATGTTGCTGATGGTGGCTCTAATGGGAAAAATGAGGACGAATTCTGGGAGAGTGTTTCCAAGGCAGCGAAGAAGTAGAACAAGCACGTGCAAAGAAGATGAAAATATATCCATCAGCAATACAAGTCTACTCAAGAGCCAGCACAAGCCCCTCTCCCTGATATTCCAACCAGGCAACACGAAGCCGCACTGTTTTGGAGGCTGCTGAACTAGGTACCTTAGTCAACCCAAATGTCATTTTTATGTATTATTGGTTCCCTCACATGTTTCACTCCATTCATGTTTAGGACGTGCGCTGAGTGAACTGGACAGAAGCATCGGAACACTTTCACTTGACAAAAGAACCGGAAAAAAGGGCGTTCATTGGTACTGATGACGATGTCATGAACAAGAAGGTAAGGTTAATAAAGATGTTGAGGATATCAACAATACATACATACTAAAGAAATGCGTCAACCCGCCCAAGAAGGGTGAAGAACAGTAAGCATTTTCCTTCACCTTAATTGTTTCATATCTTCTTCTTTGTTTCATTCAACATTGCACTGATTTTGGATGTTTGATGTTCCATGTTTATTTTACAGGCCACATTTCATTGTCTTTAAGGATTACCATATATCATATCAAAACTTCCGGGAGTCATTAAAGCCTCGTTCGAAGATCAGCATGGAGGTCATGGAGCTTTACATTAGGCACTTCAACCTTGTTGCTAACAAAACAATATCAAACCAGCCAATTTGCAAGAAATTCGCCTTTCCCAAGCTATTACGGTAATGTCGATGTTAACTACTTTGCATGGAAATGTTTCATTGCTGCAATAAATATTGTTTCCTTTGTAGTCAAAATCTCATGGTGGATGATAGAACATTCGATCCAAACACATGCAAGGGAGAATTCATGCGAGTTTGCGAAGAATTCAAGCTTGAGAAATTTGATCTAGTTAGTCCTATTCCACCATGTTATTGCAGTTCTTATCTCCAATTTCTTTGCATTAATACAACTCTCATCTTCATCGCTGCAGCTGTACTTTGCGATTGTTCACGGGGACCATTGGATCCTTTGTTGTGTCAATCTACTCTACAAGACATCCAACATTTTTAACTCGTTGAAAAGAACCAGCTTAGATGACATATATGAGGCAGCCGACAATGTGGTATGTATTTCTGTTTCAATTCCATTATATATGTGTAATCCTTACTACTTGGTTTGTTTCACAACAATGCCATCTGTTTCTAACATTACCAATGGCAGGTCATGAACTTCTTTGAACTCGCACGTGCTACAAAACACATTCACTAGGTACAAAAGAGGAGAATTCAAATCTGACTATCCACAAGACTGCCCACAGTAGCGAATCATGTTAGTGCTCCATATGTGCAATCTTTAAAACAAGTTATGCCAATATTATATAATTGAGAAGCAATAATAGTTGATCCTTTCTTGTCATATACACTAGTTATGATTGCGGGATCTTCACGATGCTTTTCATGGAAAAATGGGATAGCAAGGCATTGAAGAAATTTGACCCAGTATAGTCTCATATTCCTATCACTCTATGTGTGCACTTGCTGATCAATTCTAACAATACATTTTTTCATTGCAGGGACCATATCACAGACTTCCGCAAGCTCATCGCTGAGGGGCTCATCAGTGTCGCCATTGAATACGCAAGATTCTTCATGGGTTTTTCACATGGAAGAAATGAATCATTACTCGTCTTAAACTTGTCCTCGTATTATCAACCTTGCTGTATTATATGACATATATGGATTGTTACTATGTGTCATGTATGGATTGTTACTATGTCAGAATTAAGTTGAATTATGAACCTATGAGTCTGTTATGTCCGCACTATTATATGACATGTATGTATTGTTACCATGTCGTCAGTGGAATGATATATCGTGATTCATATGCAGTCCAAATATGTGCTTCCTTTGCATACATTGTTATCTTCACATGTGTATCACACATTCTTATATGCCAATGGAAATATAATGTGCTGGCAGAAGGAACATCTCACTATATTCACATCAAACAGGGACGTCAAGGCACTTTTGTTCATATGAATCACAACTTATTTCACTCCTCATATGTTAATGTTCATTTTCTGTGTAACAATGTTTCATCCATGCAAAGTAGTTAACATCATTCTTCGGCCTCATCCTAAGTCTAATTCCTTTGTCCATCCAGAGATTACCGTAATAGCTTCGGAAACATTTATTGTGCTGGCGAAAAATAATGTGCTGGCCGAAGGAACATCTCACATATTCAGATCAACTGGGACGTCAAGGCCATTTTTGTTTCACATGAATCACAACTTTGTTTCAGTCCTCATATGTTAATGTTTCATTTTCTGTGTAACAATGTTTCATCATGCAAAGTAGCTAACATCATTCTTCGGCCTCATCCAAAGTCTAATTCCTTTGTCCATTTCTGTATGAAACATTTTACAGCGCAAATAAACTGGTAACTTGTTGATCATTCAGTATTTTTGTTCCCCTCAATACTTCTATCAAGGAGAAGCATAGAAAAGCAAAGTATGAATCCAGTTGCATAGTTTCACACAGTGAGAAGCAAAACAAACCAAACTACGGCTCCAACTTAACTAAACACACTAGTTCTTTCAAAATGTCCCGAACAAAACAAATACATATGTTCATCCGCATCTGATCATCACAATGTGAGCTCAGTTTCATGCCTAACTCTTTCGGCTTTGTCACTTCTCTCTTATTCTGAAGCGCTAACTGTGGGCAAGTCTTTCTATGTGTGTGTGTCCTCCCTGCAAAACGAGCAACAATTCTTTGCCCTGTTAGTACGTTTCTTGCTATTCATTGCCCTAATCTCCACTCCTGGCATCTTCCTCTTCTTTTTCTCCGGTGGACGACCCTTTGTAGCACTCCGTGGTGGGTTACGTACAATGCTCGGAACTTCAACATTCAGTGGTTCGTCCACACCACCATCATTTATTCTAGCTTTAGCAACTAGGCTACACAAGTGCTCAATCCCTCCATACACAACCTTGTATGTACCTTCAGAAAAGCACGCATCAGATGCTAGCTGTGCCATTTTTCTGCATAAAGCATTAAATCTAAGGTATTAGTTTCTGGAACTCCAATCAAGCATGTTTGCCACTCGTTGCTTCTATGTTAGCGCAGTGTTGCCTCCGCAGACCACTCTCAAGCAATTACTTTTTGGTATTTCTTGCACGTTAGGTGCACCATAACCTTCAAGATATGAGCACACAGCAGCCCATCCATGCTGAACATGTTGCAAGAGCACACGTATGCACTGTCCTCTAGTTTAACCGAGACTACATGCTTTTTTGGCCTTTCCGAATCATTTGACATAGCTGAAACATCAGCCTAGTATCTTCAACTCTGTTGATGATCAACGCCGAGGTACCTTTCAACAATGATTTGAATTTTTCAAACAATGCCCTTGTGTAGAACTTTGCTGCCTGCTCCTCTATTTTAAAACTATCAACAAAATAAAGTAACATAAGCACTTCGTTACATGCAAATAGTATGGAGTCTATATTCATCATGTCATTGTGGAAACATACCTCGACCAGAAGGGGGCCGTCGTCACCTCACCAATGAAACCCGCATTGTCCTCCCTATCAAGTGTTCTTTCAACTATGTAGTCGTACTGTTTCACAAATTGCCATACGGAGTCTTGAGGGTGGACAAGCTTCCTAAAAAATGAGTTTAAGCCTTCTGATCTCCCGGTCGTGCTCGTGAAGGGGAAAATCTTTCTTGAAGTAGCCGGTGCCCAGTCTCTCTAGTGACCCCACATGTTACTTAGGTGAATGTTATTACATAGGTCCATGCTTCACTATCAGCTGTTGCCATGACAATTCGAATTCCCCACGGTGTCTGTGTCATGATACATGCAAAGAAATCAGTTTCGAACCCTTCCCTTGTATTGAATAACCTCCCAAGCTGCTCTTGTGCTCTTCCGCAACGCATGCCACTTACAACACCTATGTTTACTGTTTGGAAACACCTCATGTATAGCTGTTTTCATTGCTTGGTCCTGATTCGTCATCAAACAGTTCGGATGTTCTCCATCCATAGCAACTATCCAATTCTCAAACACCCATTTGAATGTCTCAATAGTTTCATCAGGAATAAGGGCACATCCCAACATTATCGTCTGGTTGTGGTTGTTGATCCTACAATTGGCACGAACGGCATGTTATACCTATTTGTACAGAAAGTGGTGTCAAAAAAAGCACAATCCCTGAACTTCTTGTACAGTTGTCTTGTCCTTCCATCAACCCAAAACAATCCCCTCACTGCGTGGTTTTCATCTAGTTTCAATGCATAGTAAAATTGTGGGCTCTCTACTTGAAGCCTCTAAAAATACTCCACGGTGACCGCCATGTCGCGCAAATTCAGTACTTGCCTCAAGACTGTCTTATGTTTTCAACATCTCTAGTTGTGTATGGAAGATTGCGGAGGCCCCCATGCAGGTCTCCTAACAGTGCCATGATGTGCGAGGTCTGGATGTTGCGATGATGCAACGTCTTCAAGAACTCATATTCTTCATATGGTACTTTACGGTGAGATCTATAGAACCGTGTTCTCTCCACCTGAGTGACCATAGGGTGGGTGTGCTCCTCGCGCATAACCGTAACCATCCACTTCCCATTCCGACTACCAACAATCATGCTTGCTTTGCAATCGTGATGTTTCATCAAGTTTTGTGCCCTAGTATCACCATTTCTTTCAGGTAAACCATCTTCGTTCTCACAAGTTGATTCAATTCCACAATCGACCATTGTTTCGCTAACTTTGACATTCGTTCTCCTTGTATGAGCACACTCAAACACCCTCCTGATCAACTGATTACTACCCTTTTTTTGGCTCTTCCTCGAGGACCCTATCCTTGTTCCAAACCCTAACCTGTGTGCATACTCATTATAGATTTTTTGTGCCTCCTCTACTATATCAAACACCATTCCCACATATGGAACAAGATGCTCCATCATACTTTCATTTCCGACAACAGTGTTTGTTTCATCACCATCATAAATACGTGCTTCCTCATCATCTATGTCCTGAGGCAGTCCTGTTGGCTCTATTTTGTCATCGCTGAGCTGCAATCGATGTTTCAACGAGTTAGTCCATAATCATTTATTGCAATTAATATTTGTTTCTCACGTAAACGTTAAATGTTTATTCAGGTCGCTAAACATGTTTGTATAGTGGATATGCACCATAATGTTCATCACCCTATCATAAAATATTTCCCAAGCACTGTATATGTGTTGCAGATACATCACTGTGCATCTTCAACCTTAGACTGGATGCAATAATTGTGTTTTCCATCAGATTTACAGGGAGGACGAAACAAAACATATTGAAACAAAGCTTTACAAGGAGCAAGATCAAAGATTGGTTCCGAAACTTACTGAAACAACTGGAATGGAGCTGGCCTCCCAATCATCCATGAAAGCAATAGGGGGATTAAGAAAGTTCATCTGCTCCCCAATACCTGCCGCCCTGGTTAAGTCGTCCATCACACTTGGTCCAACAATTCGTGGCAGGGATCTATGATTATTTGAGGGAGGAATCTCTAAATCACGAATCAAATGCGCCATTTTCTTGTTGTTTGAAGCAAGAACTCGCTGCAGAGATCTGGCATGCGAGCTGTACAGAACGAGAATGGAGAAGAAGATGCCGGCCATGCAGCACAAAGCAACAAAGCATTCATTTCAGCTCTTTCCTTACAATCAAGGCGTCAATCCCGGGTTATTAGCTGTTTGTTTCACGGAAACAATCCGCTGATTTGGACCCAGCTATTGCATGCCGATCCAACCGTCTGTGAAAACGGAAATCAACATTGCAGGGCTATGCCTAGAAATCCTAGGATAGGCATACCGATTTGTAGCGTCCGCCATTAACAATTGGGTGCTAGGTACAACTCATATAGATTGATTGTTGAATCATTTAATCAACCACAAACTATCTTAACTGCGGATACATGTACGCATGGGAAATCACCAACTCAAGTAAAAAACTAGCCCGTACAACTACACAGGTTGATGACTAGTAGCTATATTCCATTGTCTAAATAATAATGCTTTAGAAGATATCAAGTGGTTCTATTGATTCATTTAATTGGAATATATATCTATAGTCATTATAGTAACACGAGTACAGAACATGTCTTTTAAGACCCCTCATCATACACGGTTAGTCGAAACCCGTCACCAATGTGAACATCGCAGATGGTCAACATTTCAGGCCCGTGTGTGATGTGCCACGGCAAACTAGGCCGTGTGCAATGTGAGGCACATCGCACACAGTTTTTTTTGAGAAACTGTGTGAGGAACATCGCACATGGATATTTTCTAATAACCGTGTGCGATGTGCCTCACATCGCACACGGTTACTTCATAGGTACTGTGTGTGACGTGCCTCACATCGCACACGGTTGCTTCGTAGGAACCGTGTGCGATTTGGCTTCACATTGCACACGGTTTTTTCGGGCGATCGTGTGTGATGTCTCGTTCTGGAAATTCTTAACTTTTTCATAGGTAGCCAGCATCAGTGATGGATTTTGTTTGATGACTATGTGCGATGTTGCAAGTATCGGTGATGGTTAATTTTGATAACCCGTGTGTGATATCATATCACTTAAATCAGTACCGAGCTCGACCTAAATCCTTCAGTTCGAGCGCGCGGGAACGGCGGCTTGCTGTAAGGACGGTGGCGGCGGATTGTTGGAGGGGTGGCGCACAGCGGCTAATTGGAGTGGCAGCGGTGGCGGCGGGCGGCAGCTGCGGCGGCGGAGGCAGTGGCGGGCTGGGGCGGCTGTATATGAGCTCTGCTAGCAAAATCAGTACGCGTATAATCTGCATCAAGTCGTCCTTCAGTTTTAGCTCGGATATTATGCATGTAGTGCTAGCAAAATCATGCCATGTAGTTTTTCTGTTGTTTGAAATCCTATAGATGGATCGAGGTTGGATATCCAAGAGTCGTACAAGTCGAGCATATATCAGTGGCGTCGTTGGTTTCATGAAGGTCGCCGAGACAGACATGAGAAACAAGGAGGAACTGCTGATTTTCTGTCCATGTGTTGAATGTGAAAATTCTAGACTGTGAGAGGACCCACGAGTGATCGAAGAACATTTGTTTTGGAGGGGTTTCAAGACGGGATATACATGTTGGACCAAGCACGGTGAAGAACCGGTCATGCATGTAGAAAACGAAGACGGTGATCATATGCCAAACCCATATGATGGGCAGCCAGATGGTGACGATTGTGATTCCGATGGTGATGATACTGCTATTCAAATCTGCAACAAATGATTCATGATTTCGAGTGCAACCATGATGATGCAGAATACAGAGAATTCATGGCTTGATGAAAGACGCCGAGAAACCCATTGTATCCAAACTGCAAGGCAAAGCACTCCAAGTTGTCAGCGACACTTGACCTCTTGAGATTGAAGGCAGAAAGCGGATCGTCGGACACGAGCTTCACAAAGATGTTGGTTCTTTTGCAGACATGCTTCCAGATGAAAATAAGTTGTCAAAAAACATCTACGAAGCCAAGAAGGTGATTTGCCCCATGGGACTAGAAGTATAGAAGATACATGCATGTAAGAATGACTGTATGCTTTATCGTAATGAGTATAAAGATTTGCGTTCATGTCCGATATGCAAAGCTCCTCGATATAAGCATAAGTTTGCAAAAGATAAATACAAGGCCGATGATGAGATCAAGATGGGAGTCCCTATTAAGGTTGTGTGGTACTTGCCTGTAATTCCTCAGTTGAAGCGTTTGTTTGCAGACCCGAAGGAAGCGAAGCTGATGCGTTGGCATGCGGAGGGACATAAGAATGATGGAAAGATGAGACACCCAGCTGATGCTGCCCAGTGGAGAAGAATCGACGCGAAGTACCCAACCTTCGGCGATGACCCAAGGAATGTAAGATTCGTAATGAGTACAGATGGAATGAATCCATTTGGCAGCATGAGCAGCAGACACAACACTTGGCCTATGCTTCTGTGTATGTATAACCTTCCTCCTTGGCTGTGCATGAAGAAGAAGTACATCATGATGTCGATGCTTATCCAAGGGCCAAAGCAACCTGGAAATGACATCGACGTTTACTTCAGGCTGCTGGTGGAAGAACTACAAACATTGTGGAAAGAGAAAGGGGTAAGGGCATGAGATGTGTACACAAAGGAGTCATTCGATCTACGTGCATTGTTACTCCTTACCATCTAGGATTATCCAGCACTTGCTAATGCTTCGGGGCAGAGTACAAAGGGAGCCAAAGCATGTGTCACATGCATAGATGATACCGCGAGTGTTTGGCTTCCGTTCTCGTGCAAAACCGTATACATGCATCATCGGAGGTTCTTGAGAAGAAATCACCCTTACCGTAACTTGAAGGAACAATTTGACGGTAATACAGAAAGAGGCGCGAAACAAGGCCTTTTACCGGCGATGAGGTCAGTGAGATGGTAAAGGATGTGAATGTCGTGCTTGGCAAGGGACATAAACACCCCCGTGAGAAGAGCGTGTGGAAGAAGAAATCAGTTTCTGGGACTTACCTTATTGGAAGGATGTAGATGTACGTCACTGCATCGATGTCATGCACATCGAGAAGAACGTGTGTGACAACGTTCTTGGTACATTACTGAACATGAAAGACAAAACAAAGGATGGCATCAAGTCACGAATGGATATGGTCCATTTGGGCATCAGACCAGAGTTAGCTCCAGTAAAGAAAGATAAGGGCCAGACATATCTCCCACCTGCCTGTTACACTTTATCCAAGAAGGAAATAATAAAGTTTTTGGGCTTCTTGTATAGTGTCAAAGTCCCCTCTGGTCATTGCGCAAACATCAGGAGTCTTGTTTCAATGGAAGACAAGAAACTAATTGGCATGAAGTCACACGATTGCCATGTAATGATGACACAAATGCTCCTAGTGGCAGTCAGAAATATTCTGCCCACAAAAGTTCGAGAGGCGATCATGAGGCTTTGTGATTTCTTCAACTCGATATCTCAGAAGTTCATTGATCCCGATACACTGGATGATCTGCAAGAGGAGGTTGTGAAGACTCTATGCCAGCTTGAGATGTTCTTCCCGCCCTCGTTCTTCGATGTCATGGTTCATCTCGTTACACACCTTGTGTACGAGATAAAGATGTGCGGGCCTGTGTTCCTATGCAGCATGTATCAGTTCGAGCGGTTCATGAGAATACTCAAGCACTATGTTCGGAATCGGTATCGGCCCGAGGCCAGTATCATAGAAGGATATACCTCGGAGGAGGTGGTTGAGTTTTGCACCGATTACATGCACAGCTCACAGCCTATTGGTGTGCCCAGGTCTCGCCATGAGGGAAGGCTATCTGGAAAAGGGACTGTCAGAAAAGAAGTCAGCTGGAAGGATACTCATCTATTTGACATTGCCCATTTTACGGTCTTGCAACACATGACAATAGTTTCCCCTTATATAGAAGAACACGTGAACAAGCTACGGCAAGAGTTTCCAAAAGTGCCATATAGTCAGATCTTGAACAAGCACAACCAGACATTCAGCCAATGGTTGCAGAATTGTATCGTAGACGGGCCGACAGATGACACGCTAACGTGGTTGGCCAAAGGGCCAGCATTTACAGTTCATAGTTGGCAAGCGTACGACATGAATGGGTACACGTTCTACACAAAGGATCGAGATGAGAAGACCACATTTTAGAATAGCTCTATCTGAGTAGAAGCCATAGATACAGATGGACATAATGAATTTTACTATGGGATCATAGAGGAGATTTGGGAGCTTGACTACGTGACATTCTGGATTCCATTATTCAAGTGCAAATGGGTCGATCTCAGACATGTCAAAGTCGACAATTACGGCTCGACTTATGTCAACCTCAGCAAATTGGGATACATAAATGAACCCTTCATTTTAGCCTCCCAAGCTACTCAAATTTTCTATGTGAAAGACCTCGCACATAAGAACTGTCATGTAGTGATGCATGGAAAAAAATGATCATATAAGTTGAGAATGTTGTCGACGAGGATGAATACAATCAGTTCGATGACTTGTCACCTATTGGAGAACGTATAAGAATCGACGAGCAAGACCAAGGAAAAACTTGCTACGTACACCAAGATCATTCCGATGGGCTAGTATACAAAGGAAATCATGTAGTGGATTCATGATTTATTTTGAATCTGATACTCATTTGAATATGTAATCGGTTGAAGTAAGCAAATTATGTTTCGAAAAGTCATCACAGAATTTTTGAATCTGATACTCATTTTGAATATGCAATCGGTTGAAGTTAGCAAATTATCTTGTGGAGTCATCGCAGAATTTTGATTCTGATATTCATTTCGAATACGTAATCGGTTGAACTATAGATGATCAACTCCTATATGTGAGTCACATCGCACAAGGTGAACACCTGTAGCCCGTGTGCGATGTGACTTACATCGCAAACGGTGAACTCCTATAGCCCGTGTGCGATGTGGTGTGAGTCACATCGCACACGGTCAGAACCAGTAGATCATAAGCAATGTGAATCACATTGCACATGGTCAGATGCTCTGGCCCGTGTGCGATGTGAGTCACACATTTCCAACACAGGTGGAGAAGACATTTCCAACACAGATTAACAAGACATTTACAGACAGAAAATAGACATTTCGAACGCAGATTAAGAAGACATTTCGAACACAGATTAACAAGACATTTCCAACACCGATTAACAAGACATTACATAACAAAAGGCCTCTTCCGGTTGTTGCGACGAGAAAACATTACGTTACATAACAAAAGCCTAGTTCATGCATATGTGTACACACATAATCTGAAGCAAAGGGAAATAAAAACTATCTAAATCGACTCCAGCGGTAGATCTTCATCCACAGGGTCAGGGTTCAGAGCGGAGACATTAGCAACTTTGAAGAAGCTCACCATCTCGGCACCCCACCGGAAGCACTTCGCGTGGAGGCGCAAGACGATATTTTTGTTCATGCAGCGGACAAGGATACGCCCCGGCTCGTGGTGAGCTTCGAGGAGAAAACCACGGTGCCGTGAAAACTTCTTTTCCAGGATACACCGGACGACGTACACACTGGAGTAATTGACGGGGTCGGCATTGTACGCACAGAGGAGGGTGTGGTCGGTGGATCCATACTCGACCAACTCCAGTGCGGTGGCAGTGGCGCGGGAGACAGCCATGGTCATCTGCGTGTGGTCCTCGCGGATGGGTGACGCTTCGCGATTCCGCTTCTCCAAAGAGCTCCTTGCAGCGGCCATTATGACAGATCGAGGAGGTGGCTGGAGGGGTAAGGAAGAAGAAGATCGACGGAGCACGTGGCTAGAGGTGGCTAGAGGAAGAAGTGGATCTACGGAGCAGGAGGTGTCTTATAGGAATGAAGATGAGAAACCGATTGAAGAGGCGGCAGTTTATAAAGGCGACTCTTCGTGTTGCACGCCGCACTTACATCGCACACGGTCATGGATCAATACCCGTGTGCGATGTGACTCACATCGCACACGAACATCTAATTCTGCCTGTGTGCGATGTGACTCACATCGCTCACGGGCATTATCAGTCACCCGTATGTGAGCACTTCGCACACGGTTAAGATCAAATACCCGTGTGCGATGTGTGTCGCATCGCACACGATCGCAGGTACGTGACCGTGTGCGATGGCAGGCCCCGGTACAACTAGTACCTAGGTCATCCCGTCTGTTCATCAAAACATTTCGGCTTCGCGTGCATCGCCTCGCCCGAATTTCCGTTGCCTCCGCCTCCCCGAGCTCCGCCTCGACATCTTCGGTCGCCACCTCCCTCTCGTCGAGTCCCCGAGCGCCGCCTCCCTGTTCCCGACTACCTCGACATCTGCAATCGCCACCTCCCCGTCCTCGGCGTAAAGCCGGTGAGTCGAGCATTCCGGTGTTTTTCAAGAAGGAGCATTTCCTTCATGATTTAGATAATTGTTACACAGTGGGCTTCGAGGACTTGTTCTCCTCTTCAACCTGGGTGCCCTCGATGCCTCCCTCATGAGATGCTTCACATTGTAAGTATTTTACAAAAAATTTCACATTCTGGCAACTCTCTTTTGTTTCATAAATAATAACTCTTTTCTTTCCTATGCTTAGGCACATGATCACCGAATGCAACGCTCGGAAAGAACCGGTGGGTCTCTTCGACCCACAGTTGGTCTCGAAGCAACAAATCGAGGAGAATAAGAAAATTGTCTTCAATTATGTTGTCGACGCATTGATGGCTCAATAGAACAAAGAGTTCATTCTCCTTTCATACAACCAGGAGTATGTGTGTTTTTATACATTAGCTGTATCTCCATTATCATCATTCCACACGGGTTGTGATATCTTTTTTTGCAGCGGACATTGGATCTTAATTATCATCATACCTAAATGGAGCAAACCACCTTGATTCCCTCCAAGCGTCACGTAAGGACTACTCGGCGATAAGGAAATTCTTGGATAGTGCTTTCGCCGAGTACGTCAACCGTGGAGGGAGGTGCTCACCAAAGGGAAACCCGGCGGGCTTGCGACACGGAGACGACAACTTGGTGAAGGTAACAATTGGTACAACATTCCTCTTAAGTGCTAAGTAATGCTAATTGATGCCCTAATTGATGCTGTAATTCCTCAACAACTTTTCAGTGTAACCAACAGCCAGAAGGAACCAACCTTTGTGTTTTTTTATGTTTGTAAACAAATGATGAGGGTTGTTCCGAGTTCGAGGATAAAAGACACTGCTGGCCTCCCTACGGTTAGTACTATATGTGAGACTCACGATTTTACTTTTTACCTATATGCACCTAAATCTGAATTTAATTACTTCGTGCAGATTTTGAATTTGATGGACAAAAAACCGTTGAGTCATGCCGATATTGTCGAAGTTGGAGGACAGTTTACCTACTTCTTCGTCTCGTATGTCATACCGGAAAAGAGACAATTCAGATCACCTTAATTGTGAGGTATTTATTTTCTTTCTGTTGGCTGTCAACCTTGTCAGATCCAAACTTGTACGAATGTTAGCTGTAAACTCCTGTTTATGTAGCTGTGGATGGGTCAACTCATATTCAATTGATTCAATTTGCTTATATATGTCGGCTGTGAAATCTATGTGATCTCTGTTTTATTTGTATTTGGATCAAATCTGTGTATTTGCTTGATGGATGAAATCTGTGTATATATGTGGCTGATGAATGAATTCTATGAATGTGGCCGATGAATTTGTAAAATGATATTGTTGCCTGAGATTTCCTGTTGTCGTTACTGTTGCATTCCCAGCATCGCACACGGTTCGGCGGCCCAAATCGTGGGCGATGTGCGCGTCAACGCACACGGTCCGGAGCACCTGACCGTGTGTGATGTGGAATAGTCATCGCCCACGGTTCAGAGCGCATACCTGTGTGCGATGTGGCCAAATATCACACACGATTCTGATACTATGACCGTGTGCGATGTGGGTACTGATCGCACACGGGGGATGCTCCCACCATGTGCGATTTGTCCCTTCATCGCACATGGTCTGGAGGGCTGACCCGTGTGCGATGTGCCCAGTCATCGCACACGGTTCTTTCACATTTACCGTGTGCGATGTGGGTACCCATCGCACATGGGCCAGCCTGAAAAGCCGTGTGCGATGTGCGTATCATCGCATACGGCTCTAGACCCATGTGTGATGTGCCCTCCACATCGCTGACCAGCCGGTGCATACGGGTTGGAAAACCGTATGCGATGAGTTTTTTTAAACCGTGTGTGATGAGCTTTTTTGTGGTAATGTAATGTCATTTTTAAATGTAGATTTTCCTTTTGTGGTTCGCTAATGATGGCTATAGTGGAATGGAAAAAGTAACTATTTTTTCTTCAGCCAGATCAAGAAGCCGCGACTCAGGTGTCCGGGTGTTGCTTGAGACGAAGTATGTCCTTCCTCTCAACCTTAAGAAACTGCACGGGCTGGGTTTGTAAAGCGTAATAAAGAGTTTTCATTTTATACCAGATAGATTGCTATTTGTGTTATTTTACATTAAATTTTTTAAGAGTTTTCATTTTATACCTGATCTAATACATTAGTATTGCACTTTCCACTAGGTCTTGTTGCTCTTCTACCTGTCCAGGAAATGAAGACTAGTAGCTTGAGCCGTTGGTAGATCAGATATATTGCTCGGCATAATGCACTCTAGGCATTTCTAGCTCATTTCTACTCATTTCTAGAACCTCAGGGAGAGTTCATGATCATTCAATGAAGTTGAAAATTTAGAAAAGAGAAAGCCAGCTTCAGCAGAGGAGTTTTTTTTTATAAATATTATTTTAAAAATCAGAAATTCCAAATCTGGACGTCTAGACTCAAAATTTACAAAACTATCCCCCTGTCGGCCAACCGTTAGCCGACAACGTGCTTGTCAGCTAACCGTCGACTAACAACCGAGTTGTCGGCCAACGGTCGACTAACAACGCCGTTGTCGGCCGACGGTCGACCGACTTCGCGCCGAACGTCGAGTCAGCCGCGGGTGTCGGGCGGCCGTTGGACGGCAAGGCTAACGCCAGCCTCTCTGGCGTGTGACTGCGAGGTCCAACGCCACCGTCAATGGCGTTTGCACTGCATATCAAACGCCAGAAGAAGTGGCATTTGGAGTGCATAGCCAGACGCTCGCTATTTCGGCAAAACAGAGCGTCGCTGGCCCAGTAAAGGTCAATAAACGCCATAGAACCTGGCGTTTGCGCTGCATATCAAACGCCAGAAGCAGTGGCGTTTGGAAACTATGGCATTTGATATACAGAGCAATCCCTCGCCGGCGATGCTCGCCGGACCAAATTGGTTGGCCGGGGAGGAGCAACAGAGGGAGGGGAACCCATTTTCATGAAGAAATGGCGGGGTTGCCGCGGGGGATTAGGGGTGGCGGCGGGGAGGGGCGGCTCGGATGGAGCTCGCCGGGGCTAAATCGGTTGGCTGGGAAGCATCTACAAGCGGCGGCGACTCCATTTTTGGAGAGAAAGGAGGAGGTTGCCGTGGGGGATTGGGCTGGCGACAGGAGGAGCGGCTTGGGTTGGGCTCGCCAGAGGTGGGGCGGCGGGGTGGCTTGGGCTCGGGAACGGCGAGAGGAGCTTGCACGGGAGGGAGGGAAGCGCTCGGGACGAGGCGGGTTGAAGAGAGGGGGATGGGGCAGAGCTCGGGTGCGCCGGGGTCGTCGGCTACCTCGCCGGAGCCATAGTATCCAAACGCCACTGCTCCTGGCATTTGATATACAGCGCAAACGCCAGGTTCTATGGCGTTTATCGACCTTCGCTGGGCCAGCGACGCTCTGTTTTGCCGAAATAGCGAGCGTCTGGCTATGCAGTCCAAACGCCACTTCCTCTGGCGTTTGATATGCAGTGCAAACGCCATTGACAGTGGCGTTGGCCCTCGCAGTCACACGCCAGAGTGGCTGGCGTTAGCCTTGTCGTCCAACTTTTTGGGCCGACGGCGCGGCTGACTCGACGTTCGGCGTGAAGTCGGTCGACCGTCGGCCGACAACGGCATTGTTAGTCGACCGTTGGCCGACAACTCGGTTGTTAGTCAACGGTTAGCTGACAAGCGCGTTGTCGGCTAACGGTTGGCCGACAGGGTGATAGTTTTGTAAATTTTGAGTCTAGACGTCCAGATTTGGAATTTCTAATTTTAAAAATAATATTTATAAAAAAAAAGTCTTCAGCAGAGCCTCTAACAAGATAGATGATTCAGATAGTCACCTAGTACAAAAAAGCATATCCGAAGCGCCTTATCCAAGGTAGCTAGGCTTAAACACCTCGAATTATCAATATCTGAGGCAGTTAACATTGTTCTACCGCCTCGGACAAAGACTTCTGGAATAACCGCCTCGAATAAGACTCATATCCGAGGTGATTTTTAGAATGCAACCGCCTCTAACATATCGGAGACTGAGGAACAAACCAACCGCCTCGAATAAGGCTTGTATCCGAGGCAGTTTTATATGCACAACCATCTCGGATAAGATATACGAGGAGTCGCGTGTGCGGGCAACATGAAGTGTCGTCCCCTACATAAACCACGGCCGCCTCGGTCGATATCCTCTTCATCGAAAACCAGCACTCTCTCCATCCTCTTCTTCCTTCCCCCTCCAGCCAGCTGCTCTCTCACAATGGTTGCCACAGGGAGCTCTTCAGGGAAGCGGAAGCGCGAGGTGTCGCCTCCTTCACCCATCTGTGAGGACTGCACGCGTGTCAACATGGCACTCTCCTGCGCCACATTGGATACACTGGAGTTTGACCGGTATGCTGACACCGAGGACACCCTCCTCTGTGCGTACACCGCCAACCCCGTGCAGTACTCCGATGCGTACGTCGTTCAGTATATTTTGCTTAAGAAGTTTCCACGGAAACGTTTTGTCCCAGAAGCTCACAACAAACTGGGGCGCATCCTCGTCCGCTATACCAACAAAAAGGTCGTCTTATGCCTCCACGTGAAATACATTTGGTGGGGTGTCGAGATGGTAAACTTCTTTGAAGTTTCTACGGTCTCCCCTCTACACCCGGAACCTCTGGATGAAGATCTCCCACTGCAAAACTTCTAGATAGTTTCTATTTTCCTTTTCGCATTATGTGTATATATGAACTAGCCTTTTGTTATGTGTAATGTTTTCTGTTCGCAACAACTGGAAGAGGCCTTTTGTTATGTAATGTTATATATATATATATATATATGTATGTTTCCTTTTTGTTTGGAAATGCCTAAGTAATCTCTGTTTGAAATGTCTATTTTGTTCTACACTGTTATTGGAGGTAGTTGGGGAGAAACAACCGCCTCGGATATCATGTTATCTGAGGTGGCTAGATCTGAGCAACCGTCGTGAATAATGGAACATATATATCTCGCAGCGCGTGGGTACTAGGGTTTTTACTTCGCATCCCACTGTTTCATTCGCCCCGACCACCGCCACGAGGAGGAGTCCCTGACCACCATCACGAGGAGGAGGAGGAGGCCCCGACTACCACCGCGAGGAGGAGGGCCCAACCCCCGCTACGACTGCCACCTAGCCACCACCGGCACCGCATGTGCGAGGAGGAGCACTACGCCATTGCCCTGAGGGTCGACGTCAATGCGAGCGCCGCCACTATAAGGCTAGCCTCTTCCTCTCCCTTTGTTAGTTGTTGCAAAATTGTAAGGATTAGGATGTCAATTGTGTGCCACCACTGTGAATGCTACAAGTGTATTTTCTTGAAAACATATGTAGGCGACGGTACACACGAAGTGGGGGGAATACGAGGAGTGGTGCCGGTATTCGAGGCAGCCGTCGGTCGATGAGGAGTCGCGGCGGTATACGTTGCGACGGAATACGAGGGGTCACATTGCTACACAAGAAGTTGCGCCGGTACACGAGCAGTCGCGCTTGTGTGTATATAATCCATTTTCCTCTGTTCTTGGTCATCATCCAAAGCGCGCACACTCTTAAGATCTTTCTGTTCTTCCTCTACTTCCCCGTCTGTCTCTCTTCAATTCCTGCCCCCAAATTCATCCAAAGCTTTGCAATGGAGCCTGTGGGTAGTTCCTCTAGCATGGCCGGGAAGCGCAAGAGGGCGTTGCCAACTTCGTCGGTTCCTCCGTCGCCTCCTCCATCGCTGATCAAGCAAGCAAGCTCCTTGGACGACTTGCTGCTGCGCCTCTCTCGTGAGAAGGTACAAGCCATCCAGTGTGGCTATGGAGAGACAAAGGCACCCTCCTCTGTGCGTACACTGAAGGCTTACGCTACTCCAATGCATTCCTCGTCCGATGTATACTCGCCAAGGAATACCTGCGAGCAAATTTCATCATGGAAGCACACCACAAGCCAGGTGATTCCTCGTCGTCTGTACATCAAGTGGGTCAAAGCACACTACTACCCGTAGCATCGCCCACCGCCTCCACGTGAAGTATATCAAGTGGGGTGTTGACCAAGTGAGCTTCTTTATGGTCCGTAAGGTGCTCACTCTGCTGACGGACCCCGTTGACGAAGATCTGTCGCTCGAGAACTTTTAGTTATGTATCTTCATTTTATAAATTATGTATGTAAGTTAATTATGTGTTTAAAGTTATGTAGTATTTTATTCACTAATATATATGTCGAATTCGCTGATATATTTGAAATGTCTTTTTTGTTTGTTTTCTAAACTATTATAGTAGACAGTTGGAAACAAACAACTGCCTCTGATACATGTTATCCGAGGCGTTGTCTCTACGCACCCGCCTCGGATAACATGATATCTGAGGCGGTTGTCTGTTTGTAACCATCTTGGATAAGTTGTTATTCGAGAAGTTTTATATCCATAATTACTATTTGAAAGTAGAGGTTATAACCGCTTCATATGATCAATTCTAACCGTGCCAGTGCCGGGTCCTATATATTAGTAGAGAAAACCTTGTATTCTTTGAGTTTACAAACGAAGTGCTCTCCACCGAATTTTGGCTAAGTCCACCGCTGACACAGACAATCGAAACCACTAGCTAGAAGGATAAAGAGAATACAGCATGGTGCGTACAGAACATGTGCAATTAGCTAGAATTCTGGCTTGGGCGTCCGACGGAAAGATCACGCGCTCTTCCATCTCCACGAATGAGTTGCTACGCGTATATATATCCAACGCGAAGATACAGTTCTGAGGCTTGGTCAGACACGGCAGGCCGGCTTGGGCGGTGAGATCGATGCATGAGAAGTTGCACGCACTTTGGGAGGAAACGCATCGCAGATTTCGCGTCTCCTTCTCAGGAAAACATTAGTGAAAACCTGTACGTACGTGTGTTCGCCTTCTTGACCTTTGCAATGAGAGCAAGACAATCGAACGCGTAGAGTGCTCTTCCTTTCTTCTGCTTTCCTTCTCTGGTCTGGAAGCCGCGTGGGCAGGAGGAAGAAAAAAATACAGGGTGAAACGTAGTACGCGCGCGTATGGAATGGATAAGAGCTGGAAAACACATGGCAATGTGATGCTTGAGCTTGGCCATGAACATCAGAAACTGGATGTGTGTTGGGAGGAAAGGAAAACACACGCAAATGTCGCGCATTTTTCTTTTATTACTCCCTTAACTTCATTGTATAGAAATCTCTGTTTCAAAATATCTATCTATAAAATATTAAGAGTAGTTAATGCGATAGTTATAATTCCATTAACTAAATAATAATGCTTTAGAAGATGTCAAGTGGTTCCATCATATCATTTAATAAGAGTATATACGTATAGTCATTATACTAATGTCGTTTTAAAAATTAGATTTTCTTTTAATGGTCCGTTAATGATGGATATAGTGGAACGGACAAAGTAATTTTTTTCTTTAGCTGGATCAAGATTCAAGAAGCCCCGACTCAGCTGTCAGGGTGTTGCTTGAGACGACGTATGTCCCTTCCTCTCAATCTTAAAGAAACTGCGCGGGCCGGGTTTGTAAAGTGTAATAAAGAGTTTTCATTTTACACCAGGTAGATTACTATTTGTGTTATTTTATATCAAAATTTTTAAGAGTTTTTATTTTAGATCTGATCTAGCACATCAATATTGCACTTTTCACGTGGTCCTGCTAGAAACACGTATACAAAAGTTTAAAAATCTGAGAAAAGACATACATGTGTACTATAGGATAAACTGTATACCTGTAAATTTTAGTTAAAAATATGATCATTAGTTTAAAAATTCATACATGTCTAAAACAGCAGCATATATTTGTCTTTTATTTTTTGCATGGATCGTAGATGATCGAATTTTTTAACCTAAATTAATAGGTGTATATTTCGTCCCATAACACATATTATTGTCGTATTTTTTAAACTTCTGTATGCTTTTTTTACGAGACTTGGTGTAAGATGCAATATTATTGTGCCGGATCTAGTGCAAAATGAAAACTCTTATAGAATCTGATACACAGTGACACAAGCAAGATATATCTGGTGCAAAATATTATTTACTCCGTAATAAAATGTTTGAACGTGCCTGGACTTGTTCTCCATCTAGGGGAAACATGCATTTTTGCATCCTTCGCTGCTTTTCTCCTGGTGTTTCCCTCGCATGGCACAATAAGTGATGCGGAGATCGAGCTGCATGAAGATGATTAATAACTTCTCCTGGCGACCACGCCACGACGTTAAAACTGATTGCAGAAGCAACAACTGTCAGCAGTGCGGGCCACCATGTTAGTTGTTTTATACAAAAATTTACTGGCCGGAAAACACATTACCAACTGAAACACCATTGCTTACTGAAGCCCGGTCAGCGACGCAGATTCGGCCCAGGCGCACAATGGGATCGTCTTCTTTCCTGCTTCTCTGCCCGCGCGCGATGCTGTTGTTGTTGTGTCAGGGGCTCTCTCCTTCATACTATTGTTGGGCTGAACACCTGGGCACCTCCGTGACATGGGCGAGCAGCGATGCGTCAACTGTGGCGACGCTGCTACTGCTGCTTCGCGGGTCGAACATGGCCATCTCCACCGAGAGGATCGTGGCTTCCACAGGGACTGCACCCACCCCGACCGCTTCCGTGGTGCGTGACATCGAACTCAGCATCGAGTCATCGAGACACGCACCACGAGCTCGATAGGTTGTCCCAGCCGTGACACCAGCACGTCGGCGTCCATGCGCACCCCAGCCACGGCACCGGCACCTCCACCAAGCTCACTGCCACCATGGTGCTCGTTGCCAACCCTGGCGTCGTCGCCATCGATACCACCAACCTCACCATGGTAGCGCCCACCACCTGTTCGACGGTGTGCTCCAAACCTGTGGTCGTCGCAGCTCTCCCAGCGTACCCGCCTAGTAGTGCCATGCATCTCTGTCGAGCCCTCTCATTGGTATGAGCACTACAAAGCCATTTCGGATCATCAATGTCGGTGTGGTCGTGTTTGATACAATTCAGATGTCCAAAGAGTACATGGAAGAATTGTGCCATGGAAATATTATGTACTGGAGGACACTGCTCATGCCATGTCTTGTGAAGAACCCGTGGCCACCTCCATTGGAGAGCATTGCAAGGCATGAGGAGATGAGCTACGGCCCATGCCCTGGCCGTCGCTCGAGTGTAGTCAAGTGGAAGTCCAATTGAAGCTTCCGTGGCAACCACCTCTATGGTTTGTGGAACAGGCACAATACAAGCTACGCGAGGACAAAAATACTTCATTGAAAGATTGTTTGGATTAATTTCTGGTTGTTCAAGTTCACCATAGTGAACTGTCCAGTGGTTTTCACCTTGAGAAGCTTTGGGATCCTGGAGGCTTCATTCCATCTGCTTGGAACCGTCAAGAGGATACATGTTAACAACGAGCACAATTTTGGAGGAGGATACGAGAAAGAGCGATGCCACCACCACCTTCGCATGGATGTGCAATCAAATTCATGCATTTCAACCAAGTGGAACTTGGACAGTAAGAGCCTTGACATGCAGTGACGAGGGAGCTGACCTCCAGCGATATGAGGGTTGTCAGTCTGAATGTGTTCGCGCTAGTGATGTACTTGTTGTGCTGAGCAGAGAAGGTAATAACCCCCACTATTTCTACCCTTAATCCTCAAGTAAATCGTGCCATAGTTTTGTTGGAGAAGAATTGTTGTTCCCTACAGCTAGAACTATGGTTCAGGTTCAGGATAGATAAGCTTACTAGTGGAGAAGTACCTCCATTGTTGTTTGAGGGCAGCTATAGTGGAGTGCAGCGTCTGAAGGGTTCACTACTCATTTGTACTCCTTTATGGTTCAAAACAATCTTGGATATGGTTAGATGCAAGGGCTATGGACAGAATTGAGTTTTCTGAAGATTGGTACACATGTCCTTGGGCTACAATCATGCACGGCCACAACAAGTGCATACAAGGCATGGGGCAGAATTCCTCTGGAGAAAAGATGATTTGGGATTTAGATGACAGTCTAATTCTTACTACTGAACTTGGTATTGTGGAAGACGGTGACAAGGCTAGCGTGCAAGTGCCATGGGATCTCGGTGGCTTCACACAACGTCAGTTTGAGGGCAAGCCGAATTCAAGGAGGCAGGATTTCCAGGGGCTCTCTCCATACTGTTGTTTGGCTGGTTCAGGGCCTTCATATAAGGGCTTGGCTCAGCTCACACGCGGCTACTACAAATACCCAAGACAAACCAACGAAGAGGCGCATCCAGAAGAATCAAGAACTCGGCGGCCGTCTCTCTTCTCCCACCTCAGGCTCTCTTCCTTGATCCCATTCTTGCTGATCTTGTAACCAAGCTACCACACTACCCATATACTTGAAATGACATATAAAGAAATATTTTCTATAATATCCTAAGAATGAAATGGTGCTCTGGTAACCAAATCCATAGGAACTCTATCCTATGTTTTTTCTCCAAATGTAACTGGCCCAAGCTTTTCATGTGTCAACGCAGATGGCAAGTGGCATTTCAACGATTTGAAGGTGAAAGGCGGCGAGGCAGAAGTTAATTTCACATGAAAAATGAGATTTGGAGTGGTTCTTTGGTTCATCTGGAAAAGATAGAAAAAGAGAGAAACGTGGGGATGGGGTATATGGGACGATGGGGTATCTCATAATGAGGAATAGAGAAGATCGTTACCGCTTATTGCTTAAACCTAATCTACTACTAACAGTGACCTCGAGAAAATTGGGGCCCTGCTATTTTGCGGGCAGCTGCACAGCCTACGCATGTTTCTGGTACGGGAATAACCAACCAATCGGAGTGGGTGCAAAACCTATTATTTCTGTAATAAAGATAAATCGATCCAGCACCGATCCTTTGAGAGTCATATCATTTGTTTCACTAAGCAAGTAGCTTAAATTGTATTTAATATACCTCCACCGTCTAACATTTCATCTTCGATAGAAAATTAGCTTCATGGGTTGGAGTGTGGGCTACAGTCGTGAATTCTTGTAAGAGCGTTGTTGGCCCATATGGTTATACAGAATTGAATATTGTTGAGTTGTATTAAATATGTGTACAAGTTGGTTACAAGTTGGATTAGAGAAGGCATAGTATTGTATTAAGATACTATGGGAGAGTCCTAGTAGGATATGGGTAGAGTCAGAGTCGGACTCAGGTATCCTAGGTCTCCTATATAAGGAGTGGACACCACACAATGTAACCAAACCAACATAAAGGGATCAAGGCAAGGGGAGGAGCGCCCGTAGTCAAGCCCCGTGGATGTAGGCCTCGTGGCCGAACCACGTTAAAAACGTTGTGTCTCTCATTGCCAATTTGCGGTGTCTCGGTTTAGATCTATGGTTCCGTGTATGGCCTCGTGATTTCTCAACAAATATAATATCTAATAAGAAAATATTCTATCATCCAACTCAGGTGATCTTCAGAGATGGTAGTTTATCGTGATCTTGGACACTCTTGTAGAAACTGGAATTTAGAGAGGAGAGTAGATACTTAGAGACCATAGTGATAGAACTATTCTCTACAAACAGCTGGAGCACCTATACATGGCTGGGCGATATTTGGATCACCCATGTTATTTTCTTTATCATTAGCACATTTGTTTGATTCAGGTGTTAGCCTCGGACTCTTTTCTTTATTCCTAATAATATCTTTTTTAACGTTAGAGGCCTGAAGATTAATAAATTATTCCTAAAAAAACCTATAACATATCTCAAAAACTACTAGTTACTTTGACTCCATAGCAAAGAGATAGTATGGCACGGTACCAACAGGATAAATCAAGATGGATCAAAAACTTTTGTTGCAAATGGAAATCGAGATACCAATAGTCCCTATAAGAGGCACTAATACATAAACCTTAATGGTAGACACTTCATCACAGACGGTCAAACAACGTGCGGCTAGAATAACATCATCATAAACATGCCAAAATTCCAGTCTTCTGTGATAACTTACCCGAAGTCGACTGGTCCGTCGTGGAGAGTCATCATAGACAGGCCCGGAGATAGACCATCTGTGATGAGTCATCGCAGACTGGCACGTGATCCGCCCGTTTGTTATGTTGGCTACCAACAAAGACGGCCATTTTCTCGCCGTCTGTGATGATTTATTGCAGACGGCATAAGTGAAGGCCCATCTGGGATGATTCTATACAGATCTGTTAGAGAGAAGCCCCGCCGCAATTTTGCTAAGTCTCACGTCGCCTCGCCTGCCACTCAAAGCCATTCCCGCTCCCAGCCTCCCCAACCGACATTGACCACCGCAAAGAGGAGGTGCTTTCCTCGCCACCGCCAAGGAAAGGCCAGCCTCGAGTATCGTGCCGACACCATCGCTGGAGGAAGCCAAGCACCATCGTCGCCCCAAGTCCACCCCGATAGCTTGCGACCCCAAGCCGAGGGCCACCGCGGACCCAAGCCTGCCCTGAAGCCATCCCCGCTGCCACATGTTAGTTATTTTTTAATTGCAATGTTAAGGTTAGGGTTAGTTGCTAGTTATTTGTATATTAGTTGCTAGTTAGGGTCAGGGTTAGTTATTTGTATATTAGTTGCTAGTTAGGGTTAGTCACACATTTGATGAATTAATAGTGAAGGATCAGCTAGCTTGTTATGGTTATTTGTATATTGAGAATGTTGCGATGTGTAGATCAAAAGAACAAGCAATAAAAGTGTGACATATACTTAGTGAATGTACACAGGACGAACAAGCCACAACAGTCGTCTATACTTAGCGAATGTACACAGGAAGAAGATCTCTATTTTGAGTGTCAATTTAAATTTATTATAATCGATGGCTGTAGAAAACGTGCTTCAATGTCAAAAAGCATATTCATAAAAATCTTTGGAAGAAAAAGACTTGTTGCTCTTGTTGTCTAAATTCTGGACTGATGGAACAATTCTAGCTCTTGTTGTCTAAATTCATTGAAATAGATTTGTCGGCCTTGGGATTGTCATAGAGTGCCTCCGAAGGCTCACAGAAGGCACAAAGGAGATCCTAAATAATTAGTAAGAGGCATGAACCCCATGTCGCATTGATGAGGTTGATCCAATTACCGGAAAACCCTTACTTCCCGAAAAGTGGGCCTCACGGACAACTTCACAGAATTCTCCCAGACAAAGATCGATGACGTACTGATTGAGTTATGGGGGATGTCCAAGTTCCACTTAGAACATAAGGAGTTCATGGAGAAAGCTACAATAGGCATAATCTCCAAGGTGTGGAGAAGCTTCAAGAGTCCTTAACACGAGCTATGTGTAGAAGCAGAAAACCGCTTTCGCTTAGTACAAAATTCTCGGACCCTGATGTCTACTAGCAATTCATGGCCAAGAAGACCATAGAAGAAGCTAGACGTGTGAACGAGGAGAAAATGGCCCTCCAAGCAAAGAACAAATACCTCCATAGGCTTAGCAGCCATGGGTACGTGGCTAAAAAGTAGCATGGGAGCGGGAGAACGAGCTACCAGAGAGTCGGGGGTCAACCCTCCCTTTGAGTACATCGGAGATGGACGTGCCTGGCAACGGGTGAGAGCTCGAACGCAAAAGAGTTCTTCTGGTTCTTTCATCTTCCCAAACCCTGCTGACGAGGAGGTAACGCAACGCCTGGTAAGATACTAAACTACATACCTGTAGTTCTTACACAGCCTCTCCTAACTTAGTATGAAGTTAATTTAATAACTTGTTCGGATTTTGTGGATATCTTTGAGCCAGGACTCGTCCCAGGCCTCTTTGGAGGTTGAGAGGACGAGAGGTGCTCTAACCGTGGCCTTGGGGAACCCAGAGCACTAAGATCACACACGAGGCACCAAAGTTAACGCTCCTTAGATGGTGGGATTCCCCAAGGGCACAGACGCGACGTGTCATCAGAAGAAGAGCAAGAATGAGTTGCAGAAAGCCTCGGGAGTCAGCAACTAGACGATGGTGAAGCTCCCCATGCCAACTAAAGAAGATATCACGACACTTGGTGATGCAATTGACTCGTTCATCTAGTGGCTGAGGACGGATATCGTCCTGCATAACCCTTCTCCTACTTTGCAGGAGCATGCCTTGCCACCGGAGATGATGGCACCACGACCAACAGAGCTCCCCTGATTCCCCAAGGATATATTACATCGGAAGCACCCGTCAAGGCCAAGGCCAAATAGCTTGCTAGACCCAAGTCCAAGAGGAAGCTTAATGCTCAAGATCCGGAGCTAGCATCCCTGGCTACACAAACATATTTCCCGCCAGCAGAGGTGCAAAGGACTTACATGTGGGGACAACTATTCCTCCTCGACAAAGATCTATAAACAGCCGAGATTGTTGTACGAAGATTGCATGAATTTTACCTAGAACAATACAATCTGCAAAGTCCAAGAATTAAATCGTTTAATGCCAGATTCAAGTTTGAGAATTTCATTCACAATCGCTTGGACAGCCAAATCTTTGTTGCCTTCGAGGACCTATGGGACCTCTTCAACCTCAAGGAGCTCAAGCAGTCACTCCTACAGCTCTGGACACTGTAAGTGTGCTCATCATTCATACTCTACACATTCCTGATAGATACCAATTACGAATATAATCCATCTTTTGTATAAATATACATATATGTCATGAATGAAGCCAGGACAAAGAAATTGTTCGTAGGTTTCTTAGACCTAGTGCAGGTCACTTTTAGAGCCATTTGGGACAACTTTGACCACGTCCACTGGTACTTCATGGATGTATGGATGGCTCAGAAGGATATCAAGTACATCATGTTTCCGTACAACTTGGGGTAAGTGTTGCACTATCGTTGATTAACGGGTTTAGTTTCTGAAATGAACTTATGTATAATTCATGACCTTTATTACCTGTGGAGCTATCACTCGGTTTTGGTCCCAATTGTTCCTGCCTAGAACTAGGTTTTTTTTACTTTGATTTCTATATCGGTGCAAAGTCAAGTCACGACTGGTCTATCTACGACGTGATAAACGAGTAAGCAAATACCTAACTCCAAGAATAACTCTAATTCCCCCATAAAATGCCGAGGGTAACCTGCACTTATCATGTAGCCCGTGGCTGAAGTACACAACCCATGGAGGAAAACACAAGAGCCAAACTCGAAGCTTTATCACCATTTCAACTGTTCAGTATATATCTAGCTACTGATCATTGAAACGATCTTTTAGCACACTTTCTATTAACAATGTCGACTAATGAACCAACTTTTATTTTCTTCAGTGCAAACAACAGACTCCAGAAACAAATTGTGTGAATTCTATGTCGCCCACCACATGGAGTTGGTTTTGGATGATTTCATTGCTTACATGAAGAAAGATAAGGTATGTCATGTAAATTTTTTTCATGCATTCTTTATTTCCATGCATGCATGAATTAAATCTTATAACTAATAGGAGTGGATATTGGGACTATCCAGATGATCACAAGGGAAATCGCCCATAAGTGTTCTACTACTTCTTGAAAAGTCAAGTCCTAAAACCGGACGCTGAGTTCTATTGGCCAGAAGTTTAGAAATTGTATAGAGATTGTAATTTGACATGCGATGTGAAAAATGTGTATGTGATGTGAATTTTCAAAATTTGTGATGTGATGTGATGTGAACCATGTGTATGTGATGTGAATTTTAAATTTTGTGATGTGATGTGGTGTGAACTATGTAAGTTTTGATAGATGCTAGTATGCTGCGGGTTCAGGGATATATATGTGTGTTTTGTTCCCACCGCGTTTTGTAGCGATTGCTGGGGCAATCTCTGTCCAAGGGGCATACTCATCACAAGCATTTGTCGCATCCCGTTTGCTAATAATAGGAAAACTAGGGATCACATAAACCTTTTTGCTTTGTACCTTTGTTTAATTTGGATCTTGTTAAAACATTATCTGTGCTCAAGTCATGCTCCTTATGAAACCAACCTAAAATTCTACCTTTCCCTCCTTAGCGTCGTCACCCCAAGAGCTAGTGATCTCGTGTTCTTGTTTTTCTTCGACCCATGCATTGTTGTAACTCTCATTTATCTCTCTGTGTGCTGTATCCACCTATCCATCCATCTACCTGAGTGGCCATCTGTCTATCTATTTACCCACCTACTTCTATATATCCATCTATAATATATATAGCTATATATATAGATTCCCTAATCTACAGCTGAGAGTAGAATAACTAACCTGCGCGCTGACCACCAACCGAGCCAGCCATCCCAGACCCACCACGCCCCTCCTTGATTCACGCCCGCGGACAACTTTTTCAGCACTGACTGTAAAACTATTCAGTAGATATAGTAAATCCATCAAACTATATTACTGTTGAACAGATCCCTCACAGTCACGTAAATTCACATGTAAAATATAATAATTTATGTCTATCGAGTAGTAAAACAACATGTGTCATCGTAAAATTCAGACTGTAGTAATTTTGTATAAGGCGTGTCATAAGATTACTATTATATGTACATGATATTACGATCTCGCGGCCATCATTTTACTGCATGTTTGATCGTTCCATACTAGAAAGGAAATATTTCTTCTATTTGTTCACAATCACTTGCATAGCCTAGTTGGTTAGTAGAAGAGCAATGTGCATGAGGTTCAGGGTTCAAATCCCACCCCGTCCTTATTTTTTCAATTAAAACAGATTAGGGGAATATTTCTTCTATACTAGAAATATTTCTTCTATTTATTCACAATCACTTGTATAGTCTAGTTGGTTAGAAGAGAAGAGCAATGTGCATGAGGTCCACGGTTTGAATCTCACCACCTCCTTATTTATTCAATTAAAACAAACTACGCGTGACTGTGAAAGTGCTGCCAAAAAGTTGTAAAACTTAGAATTTTTTTACGGTCTGAGATGCGCGCGAGACAGTAAAGTTGTGTATAGGATGTCATAAAATCTATCACCAAATGTAGTAACGCGCGAGACAGTAAAGTTGTGTATAGGATGTCGTAAAATCTATCACCAAATATAGTAAAAAGTCGTCAGACTTAGAAGTTTTTTACGGTCGAGATGCGCGAGGTAGTAAAGTTGTGTATATGATATCGTAAAATCTATCGCAAAATGTAGTAATTCTGAATCACACTAAAATCTCAGCATTAAAATCCCATCCGAAAATTACTACTCAATAGACATAAAATTACTGCCCCTTTTTTTTCCTTCGTTGGTTCCGTGGCTGGCTCGGTCTGGTGCATTTTGGCCGGAGCGCAGATTAAGCAATTCTGCGCTCTCGCGCATATTAGTGCTGCCGTATATATAGATTCCCTAATCTACAAAGCGGTAATTTTAGCTAATAGTTTTGCTGTAGTTTTTTTGGCTCAGACGCGGCAATAGATTTACCGCACGTCTAACCATAGCTTCCTAGAAAGGAAATAGCTCATGTAGTTGTTGATAATCAGCATAGCCTAGTTGGTTAGAGGATCATAGTTGCATGCGTGAGGTCCACAGTTCGAATCCCACCTCCTTCTTAAAAAAAAAGCGGTGAAGCGATAGTTTAAGGGAGACCAAGGGGTAGTAAAATCACGTTGTGAATTTACCGTCGATACGCTCCTAAGCATAGACACTGGTACTAAAAGCATATCTAGGTTGTAGTAAAAGACTTTGCAGCCGATGGTAATTTGGGTAGCGTGACCATAACCGATAGTAATTTCATAGCGAACATACAGCAAAGGAATTACAACCTGCGCGTAGATTAAGCTAGGCGGATATTAGTGCCGCCGTAGCTATATATAAATATATATATATATATATATATATATATATATATATGTATATGTCTATCCTTTTCTCTCTTTTGCATGTCTCCAGGAAGTTTTGACAATCTCTCCTCACTACACATGATCACCTAAGAATGTGTTCATGTGCTTCCTCCGTCCCTCTTTTCTTCAAATTCAAAAGGGCCAAAACCCTAACTTTTCTCTGTCACACGTTTCCTCCCGGACTATTTAACCCTAGTATACCCCTCCAAAACCCTCAGGTAATTCTTTTACTCATCACCTATATGGTCAATTGAGCAAGGATTCATGCACTCAATCTTCACCGCCATCTCTCCCTTACCCCTAAACCTAATGTCTCAAAACTCTAACCCTTGACACCTTCTGTTTATCTCCTGTCTTTTAACAATATTTATATTTTCCACAACTAGATATCTGGGAAAATATTTCTATAATATTGAAGTATGAATTTTCATCTAACCTATAACTGTTTATGCTATTTTTAAATATTGTATGTCCTCTTTTGGCTTTATCTCCATTTTTATTTACAAATTGAAAATAAGGCTAATCTAGGAAATCCTCCAACACATTCTCTTTTCCTCTTCTCAAAAATTCCAAAACATGAGAAATGAGATATTTCATATATTTACAAAATTTTAGTACCATTTGTGAACAACCCTATTTATCAATTGATGATGACATGGCACCCGGGTATCATCAAGGAGGACGAATCCGGCCCTCTGGCCACAGGGCGGGCCGGGCCGACTACTCGGAGTCCGACTTCTACACGGGGGCGCCTCATCAACGTGGAGTACAAGACATGGATTGATACCTGCCCGGCATGCCCGGATTCTGTTGTAACTAATTAGGAAACCAATCTGTTAATCGACTCGGACTTTTGTAACCCTATCCCGGTCGCCTATATAAGGCCTGGTAGGGGACCTCCGATCGGCAAGTCTTCGAGCCTCTAAGCTTTTAGTCATAGACAATCTCCATTGTTTCCTAGCTCAAGCAACCTCGAGATGGTTCTCGAGGGCTTGCGGCACTCGGGATTCAAGCTATACTAGCCACCAAACACAGGACGTAGGGTATTACCTCTCCGCGAGGGCCTGAACCTGTCTAAATCCTGTCTCCCGTGTGCACCCATCCTGATTTGCTGTGCTCACGCCGCCCCATATTCAGTATTGCCAGAATAATACTCCGACAGTTGGCGCGCCAGGTATGGGAGGTGCGCATAGATCCATCTACACCAATCGGGATGAGTTTCACCAATAACAACAACGTTTTCGCCCCGGGAAGTGTCATGAGATTCGTGTTCATAAATGCTACTCCGGACCCTGGACAACTTTTCCAATTCGGAAAGTTGAACTTCATCGCCGATAAGATCGGCAAACTTCACCTCTGTTATTCGGCAGCGCGTCGGTCAGCAGAGGCTCCATCGGCTTCACGGCACGGAGTCGCCCCCGAATCCGCGCCGTCGGCTCCTCTCCCCAGGGACGAGGTTGCGCCAAAACCGGATCCTCTGTCCGTGTACGGGTTCACACCCGTCGAACAGAGATCCCGACTGGTAGGTGCCATCGACTCTCTCCTCCCCGTCCTCGAGTATAACTCGGACGAGTACGAGAGCTCCGGCAGTCACCACCCATCCCGGGAGGTCTTCATGGCCAACCCTGATTCGCCAGACGATGATGATAGTCGACCAGTTCCCATCGTGGAACAGACACCGGCTGAGCTTGAGGCCACTCGACTTCGTCTCCTCGCCAAGGAGGAGGAGTTGATCGAGCAACGGAGTCCCAATATTCCCGCTTCCGAGTCACAACATCGTCGCGGCCACGATGGCGGCACGCGCCATTGAAATCCCCGAGGACACCCCAGGACATGACGAACTCCGGCGACTCCGCGTCTTGCTAGAAGAAACAGGCCCTTCAGCAGGCTGAGGCCTCAGGAGACCGCGTGGGCTCTTCGGCAGGTGCAAGGAGTCGGCGCTCTATCCCTTCGAGAAGTCCGCCCGCCATGGGTGGTCACCACGCAAGCCCCGACCGTCGTCAGCCGGCCGGAGCAGTTCACGAGCGACTCGGGCCCAATCGTGATGCCCGGGGGCACCATAGCTGCACGAAGCCGAGCCCGTCAGGACGCGGACAAAAACCTATAATATTTCTATAATATTGAAGTATGAATTTTCATCTAACCTATAACTGTTTATGCTATTGATAAATATTATATGTCCTCTTTTGGCTTTATCTCCATTTTTATTTACAAATTGAAAATAAGGCTAATCTAGGAAATCCTCCAACACATTCTCTTTCCCTCTTCTCAAAAATTCCAAAACATGAGAAATGAGATATTTCATATATTTACAAAATTTTAGTACCATTTGTGAACAACACTATTTATCAATCTTTTTTTCCAATTCTTTTGCAAATTTAGATTTTTGAAACCCTAATCTATTATCTCATGTATCTATTTATTCTCCAAAAATTCCCATAAAAATTCACAAGGGTGCTGACAACAATCCTAGCAAGTTTGTAAAATAATATGGTGACCTCCAGTTCAATGTTTTCAAATGATTTTAAATTTGTGTTCGAGCTAGTTTTGAATTAGGCTAGTGCCCTAAGTTTTAACCTCAGAAGCTCCCCAAAAATAGGGATGCCTTTCATCATATTTAGCTCATATCTATGCTTATCCATCCATTCCTTTTCAAAATTTCAAATAATTTCAGCTGATTTTTAACCTAGCTTAACTTCCCCTATTTTAAACAACAGAAATTTTTTATAGAATATTTGGAGTGCCCCCTCACTTATTGCACACATTTTTGGGATTAAATCCTATTGCTCCTATTCAAAATTTCCGCTAAAAAATTCATACAAAACTCATGAGCTTGCACTCTCTCTTTGATGTTGTCTCTCTCCTCTCTCTTTTGCTAAGCTTCCCTGTCCTTGAGTAACCATTTTGCCATCCATATCACTGCTAGTGGCCCCTTGATCCCACTGGATAGCCCCCTTTTCCCCCCTTCTTCTCCTCTCGGCCGCATGCCGTGGCTGACACGCACTGCACGCGCTAGAGCGCGCACTACACTGCACCTAACACCTTCGGCTGCCCCCTCTACTGCGCAGCGCTGTGCCGTTGTCTCACTGCGCCAGCAACCGACGCTTGACTTCCCATGTGCCCTACAGCTCTGGCACCATCGCGCCAATGCCCCTCTCCTCTCTATTTCTCCCTCTTGGTTCACCATGCGTCCAAGCCGCTCTAGCCTTCCCTTAGCCCTTCCTCCTCTTCTTGCCTCCTCCACTAGATCCCCTACCTCTCCATTCCCCGAACCGATCACCAGAACTGGCCGCAAGGTCCTTCTCCCTAGGCTCCGGCTGCAAGCTACACCACAGCCTTCCTACACGGTACTGCCCCTCTGTTGGTCTCCTTTTTCCACGCCTCCGGCTCCCCTTGGCCTCCCTGACTTCCACTCCTTCCTTCCTTGCAGCTACAGAAGCTGCCAGCAATGAGATTTCTAATTCACCCAAGCTGCCAACGAGATCTTTATCCGTCCCTCGCCGCTGCTCCGGCCACTGCCATTGCAGGCCGCCACCTCCATCTAACCCGCCAGCCTTCCCCAGCCTCGACTCAGACATCGCCGCTATCGGACACGCCGCCGGTGAGGCCTCCGGCCACTCTCCCTCTCCCCGGTTACCTTCTATCTCCTTGATTAAGCTCTGATCTTACGCGTAAAACATTTGGAAAACCATTTGAAACCTAATCATCCACTAACCACCAGACCACTGATCAGGTTAAGCAGAAGCGGTTTTTCCCCAATCACGCTTTCCCGCCGGGAAAGCATTTTCCTTCTATTATTCTTTTGGTTTACGCTTTTCTTTCTAGTTTGCGAGAATCTCCCACAGGAATCTCCCAATTTCCACTCCCCAACACCGAAGGCGTATTCTGCGATTATGCCGTCATCGTTACCTTTCGCCCTCTACTGGTAGACTTCCCCCTCTTCTTTTTCCCTCCCAGTGAAACTTTGGAAGCTCAATTCTCTCTCATCGTAACTCGATTGACCTAATTATTTTTCATGTATTAATCTAGTTCAAAATACATCCAACAGTACCCAATTCATAATTTTTTAATTCATTTGAAATTCACATTTGAATTTGGTTCAAATTTAGAACATGATATCTTTCAAAATAGTATCAAATGATTTCATTCTTTTTCCTAAGCTTATATAAAATCAAATTTAACATTTTGGTTCCAATAGAATTTTGAAATTCTAATATCCTTCATTAATACAATCAAAGAATATGAAGCCCGCCATTATTTAATATCTTTTAAATAAGTATCTATTGCTATGTTAATCCAAAACCTTCTAAATAAAATTTATAGAATCTCTCAAAAACATTTCTTACCCTCTATTGTCAAATAAATTTGTAAACTGAAAACACATTTTCATATTAATGCCATAATAGATAAAGATCCATGTCTTTTCAACATACCTTGAAATGCAAACATCCTTGCTATAGTAATCCAAACCACCCCTTTTAAACTGCTGAAACTTTGTAAAACCAGAAACTCCACAAACATGTCATGCTTGCTTGAGTGGATTTTGATTGGATTTTATTGGATTTATTTGACTCGAGTTGCTTGCTTATATGCGACATCTTTAACGTGTAGTTGCGACGTTCTGATCTTTTGCATAGGATCCTGAGCAAATTGCCATATCACGAACATGCTCAACACCAGGGCTAGGCAAGCTTTCCACCTTGATCATGTTGGACCCATGTGTTCAAATATGACTATTTGTTTACGAAAATTGCATGTTATGTTAATATGAACCGCTATTAGCAATATTTACGACCTAGTATTGCATGTAACCTAGTCTCGATGAATATTCCTTGTCACCCTAGGGTTAGTCTCCACTAGACATGGTAGTACTAGTGGTAACCTAGGTAAAAATGTATACATATACCATGGCTTAGACCGCATTAGAAAAACAAGTTTTATAATAGGAAGCTATAAATTGCTTGGTTCATTTATGGGATAAAATCTTGGGAGACATTTATTGCTCGAGGTGTCTTTATGAAAAATATTTTATGACAAACCCAATAAAATAAAAAGGGAGATGATTTGGATCCAGGTAAGAAATATGAGCTGGTGTTTGGGAGAATATTGATGTAGTTGATGTAGCTTGTTGTGGCATGGCTATTGACGATGACATAGCACCCGGGTAGTGTCAAGGAGGATAAAGCTGGCCATCCGGGCATAAGGTGGGCCAGGCCCGACTACTCGGGGTCCGACTACAACACGGGGGCGCATCATCGACTTGGAGTACAAGACATGGACACGTACCTGCCCGGAATCCCGGGTGGTAGTTGTAACCGATTAGGAAACATATCTGTAAGCCGATTCAGACTCTTGTAACTCTATCCTGGCCGCCTATATAAGGTCGGGTAGGGATTCCCGGATAGGGAGACGAAAAAATAGAGCTCTCAGATCATCTGATCATAGGCATAGACACATACCTTCACGCGGGATATAAGCAATACGACTCGCCAAACACAGGACGTAGGGTATTACCTCTTTTCGAGGGTCCGAACCTGTCTAAAACTCTGTCTCCTGTGTGCACCCATCCAGATTTGCTGTGCTCACACCGCCCCATATTCAGTATTGCCAGAATAATACACCGACAGTTGGCGCGCCAGGTAGGGGCTATGCGCATAGATCCATCTGAACAGATCCAGACGGGTTTTTTCTTTGGCAACGGCGATTTCGCTCCAAGTCGGGCCGTGAGTTTTGGCCCCCAGGGCTCCGTCGCCGATCCTGGACAGCTTTTCCGACTCGAAAAACTCGACTTCGTCATCGACAAGCTCGGCAAACTTCACCTCTGCGACTCAGCTTCCGGCCAGTCAGCGGAGGCTTCACCGCCTTCCTACTAGGACTCTCGTCGGAGTGGATGACTTCGGTGGCCATCTCCAAAGACGAGGTCACGCGAAAGATGGATCTACTGCTCAGGCATGGGTCTTTACCCGTCGAGCAGGGATCCCGACTGGTCGGTATGATCGAGTCCCTTCTACCCGTCCTCGATTACGACTCGGACGGCTTCGAGAGTTTGGGAAGCCACCATCCTTCTCGGGAGGACTTTATGACGGACTCGGATGCACCGTATGTTGCCGCCCGACTACGCCCGGGGGCTTACCGACTGAAGGATAAAGACGGCAACCTCATCGCCAATGCCTGAAACATTGAACAGCTAAGTCACTTCTATGCTTAAGCTTTGTACTTTCATACTTTAAATGAATAAATATTTCCTTGCTCCATCCGAGTAACTTTTTGGGTTTCCCGACTTACCTGCTATGCACGCTCACGGCTACACATAGTGGACACTCGGGAGCTACACCACACCGGGTGCACCTAGGCGCACTCGGGCTCTTCTCTTTCAACAATTATTTTAGTACTATGTAAATAGCCCGGCGTTAACTCTTCGTCTTCGATCGCCGGTCTACGCCACAACCCTGCGCTACACGGGAAACAGCTCTCAGCTAATCTCAACGCAATGGGGGATACGACGGGTCGGCAAGAACACACACAAAAGGCTAACTTACACACGAACGAAATTTTACGAAAGAAGGGGTTAATAAGACACAGAACAAGTTAACCAAAACATGCATAATCAAGTTACACTCGGCCTTCCCGAGTACTTCACATGTATATGGAACGGTTCATGTGTTTTCTCCCTACCTTTTCAGGACAACGCTGTCAGCACTGGTATCCGCCGACTAGGCTTTCTCCATCAGCACGGGGACCTCTTCATCGGCAATGTCGGCAGCAAAGTTACTCGGCAAGCTCTGACTGAGCAGACATGAGTCGGGGGCTTACCAGCAGCGGCGTCCTGAGTTCTCTTCAGAGAGGGCTCGGTGGCGTCTTTCTCCACCTCAAGCTGCCGAGCACTCGGCCTTGCGTTGGCTGAGTCGGTCGAAGGCGGGAAAATCATCAAGACCCTCCACTCGGTTCCTAGAACCAAGTAGAGGCTCGGGGGCTACACCCTCTGGGTGCATTGTTCGTGCCCCCAGAGTGAAATCTACGGAAAGGCAAGTAAACCAGCTACTCGGGAAGAGTCATTGAAGACCCTCCACTTGGTTCCTCGAACCGAGTAGAGGCTCGGGGGCTACACCCTCTGGATGTACTGTTCGTGCCCCCAGAGCGAATACTACAGAAGACAAAGGAGCCTCCGCCCGACTATCTTAGTCGGCCGAAGGCTCGGGGGCTACTGACGATGACATAGCACCCGGGTATCATCAAGGAGGATAAAGCTGGTCATCCGGGCATAGGGTGGGCCAGGCCGACTACTCGGGGTCTGACTACAACACAGGGGCGCATCATCGACTTGGAGTACAAGACATGGACACGTACCTGCCCGGAATCCCGGGTGGTAGTTGTAACCGATTAGGAAACATATCTGTAAACCGATCCGGACTCTTGTAACTCTATCCCGGCCGCCTATATAAGGTCAGGTAGGGATTCCCGGATAGGGAGATAAAAAATAGAGCTCTCAGATCATCTGATCATAGGCATAGACACATACCCTCACGCGGGATACAAGCAATACGACTCGCCAAACACAGGACGTAGGATATTACCTCTTCTCGAGGGCCCGAACCTGTCTAAACTTTGTCTCCCGTGTGCACCCATCCAGATTTGCTGTGCTCACACCGCCCCATATTCAGTATTGCCAGAATAATACTCCAACAGCTATGGTAGCATGTTGTGGTATAGCTATGGTGATGGATATTGGAGTTTTGCTTGGATCAATCAAGGACCAAACCTTAGTGCCGCTCACTAAAGTTCACCTCGTATATCCACATGCCCTAGTGGGAAGGGCTTGACTTATTACTTTGTTTAGGACTAAGTATGAACCCGTAGGCGAGAGTAGAGAGTGCAAGGGAGTGGTTTAGCTCCAAGAGAGCCTTCTAGTGGTTTAGCGTAGGAAGTTGCTTGACACAAAGGCGAGTATGCTCTGTGTCTATGTGTCATGGTAGCAATAGCTAGCAAGTGCTAGAATGGCTCATTTGGCGGGTTCATCGTTAGAAATAGAAGGAGGAAAAGTCTCGTTGTGATATCCCTGCCAGCACAGCTCATGAAGTGTGCTCATTGGATCCTGACAGCAAGAGGGACTGACATCTTGTGGGTAAAGCTGTACAACCTCTACAGAGTGTTAAAATCTATTTGAATAGCTATATTCGCGGTCATGAACACAACGTTAGGTCGCACATTGGTTAGATTATATTTTTAAAAGATTGGAAATATGTTACATGGGTTTATGGACCCGGAGCATGAATTGCCCAAAGTGTGCAGTATGAGCTACAAGCAGGTAATGGGACCTACAGAAGTATAACCTGAACCGTGCCACGAGGAGGTAGTACGAATTGATTTATGATGATGATCTGAGTCGATGAATGGAGCTATCAGCATTTTAATTTACGAGAATGCAGTGGGAGCTACCGTCATTTTGGAATTGCTTAAGTTACTCATCAAGTATGGTATTCTTTCCAAAATGCTTGCAAATTTATCACATGTATTTCTTGAATAAGAACTTCTTTGCACAATATGCAACCTAGGCTAGCGCTACTTTCTTGAACAAAAACGGGCATGAATATAACCATTATACTCTCGATATGGGATACTTGCAAGTACATTCATTGCACTTACCTAGACTGTTGATTTGGCCAAACGAGGAAGACTTCTAATCCAAAGAAGACGACAATGACTATGAATTCTAGGACGTAACTTCAGTCGGTTGTCTGTAGGGTATGACATACCGGTGGTATCCATCACTTGTTTGCCGCTACAGACTTCGAAACCAGCCAATGGGCTAAGTGTATAAGGCTTTGACCATAAAGATCTGTAAATGTAACAATACGTGATATGTCCGTGTATGACAATGATATTCATATTAACTCATGTGTATTGACCACTGATTATGAAAATAGTATAGAAAACACATGGGTTATCCAGTCGTTAAAACCAAGTATACCACAACGGGCCTGCCATATGGTCCATCTGTGATGACCTGACTCATGGGTGACTTGACCGTCTGGGCTTCAGGTTATTACAAACGGACGGCGTAACCTTGGCCCATCTATAATATGTTATTATCACAAAGGACTAATCACAGATGACGCCATCTGTGAAGGTGTTTTTGACTTTTCTGTGAGTTTCTGTTTTATAGTAACAAGTCAGTTAACAGCACATTCAACGTCACAAAATCGTAACTAAGCGCAAAGAAGCGAGCATTTGGACGTACGTATGGGTATGATGATATATATGGATATATGGTCTAGCTTACTGCTAATGTTGTTTGAGAGAGAGGAGCGCCTGGAAGATACCCACAAGAATACCAATGACGGATAACACCGTGACGATGGTTTTAAAGTTGTTGTAAATGAACGCGTGACCTTTGATCCACATCCACCTCTCGAGCTTGTAGGCCTCAATCTTTTTCAAGATGTGCGTGCGTCCATGGCCGCCACTAATGTGCTTGTTAAGGTTCTTGAAAAACTCGAGCATCTCCTTGTCCGTGAGCTTACCTTGCACAATACGCTTTGTTCGTAGCTCGTGCACATCCTCCTCTCGATTCATCAGCATCGCGAGGATGCTGAGGTACGCGCAGACGACAGTCTGTTCAGCATTCTTGGCCGTGCATAGCTCGAAAGCTGCCATGTTGACGAGCCAGCATGCCCTTATATCATCCAGGAACAGTGGCACCAGGAAGAGCTCGCTGAAGATGGTTCCTTTCTTGATGTCCATGTCCATGAAATTTGCTGTTTTGCTGGCTTTCAGCTTGATTCCGATCTCTGCAAGCTCGATGGCACTAACATATATTGATATTGAGCTGGGTATTTTCTTGGCGGTCGTACTAGCTATCGGTCTGTAGTCGATTTCTGCAACTGCAAGCTCGATGTCAGTACTAGCGGTCCTGGAGGTGTAGCTGTTTGGCTTGGTTTTTGTTTGGTAGGATCGGAGGAGACCAAGGAGATGTGGCGGCCAGAAGCTATCATCCTGGTCTGAATGTATGTTGTGGCGATACATGCGGTTTGCCAGAGCGCCTCCCATCACAGCAATGAACTTCTTCACGTCCACGGACCTGAACTTCAGCAGGCTTTCAACCACTGTCCAGGGTAGCTGGTTCTCAAGCAGCATGATGTCATTGAGTATGCAAGCTCGGTTGGAGAAGAAAAAGCTTCTCAAAGATGGATGCATGTCCTCACGGTCGACATGCATACACTGCAGCAAGAAACAACCATCATAGAGCATCATAGCCGCAAAGTCAGCATGGGCGATACCTGCCACCGCGTCGTCGGCGTAGAGGCGGCGGGCCCTGCGCGCGACGGAAACGACCGCCTTATACATCCTCTTAAGTATGTTGCCTGAGCCATATGCGAAGTGGTAGGCAGCCACGTGCTTCACCTTCTCCGTCTGCCGGAGGTGGGGTAAGCCGTGGTGGTAAGGGCCGATCGCCACGGCCAGCGGGACGATGTACCGGCCGCCAAGACCTTGAAGGCCTGCAGGGAACCTATGGATCTTCCTTTCCATCTCGTCGAAATCATCGGCAAACTCTTGTGCTGCTTTCTCCAACTCATCAACCTCAATCGGCATGGTTTCTGCAGCGTCCATGGCCTCCGCCGTCGGATCATCCTGCCCGCGGCTAGAGCTAGGAATATCAGGAAGAGCTGTTATCTCAAGGGCAAATTCGGCGTCAAAATCTTCTGCTGCTTTCTTCAATTCCTCCTGAACCGGAACCCGTACTGCTTCCACCGCAGAGTCCATGGCGTTCACTGTCGAATCATCCCGTTGGTCCTGCAGCTCGCATCTACGAGTATTATGAGAGAGGTCTGTCATCTCAGCGGATAGCCGCTGACTCATGACAGGACAGCACTAGCGCTATGGAACTGCGACAGAAACCTATCGCGCTTCTCCTCCGCGACAGGAACCTCTATTTCTGGTATGTACGACATGTTTCCACGTTCTTATCCTGTCATTTCTTCCATTCTATTCAAATCTTAATATCCATTCGCCTTTATTTCTGATGTGTACTACAAGTCCCCACGTTCTTATAAGGTCATTTCTTCCATTCAATTCAACCTTATCCACTTGTTCCCTTCCCAAATTGCTCTTATATATCCACCTGTTCTCGTCGCTAAGCTATTCGCCGGAGACATCAGATATATAAAAGACACTACTAGTCCAGACGATTCGGAACTCCCATGCGGGATGGTTTTCTGAACCGTCTGAACGAAACAGTCTGTACAAATCAGGATTGTACAGACGGTTTTTGAACCGTCTGTACAAATCGATTAGTACAGATGGTTCCAAACTAGAACCGTCTGTACAAATCGAGTAGTACAGACGATTTGGAACCGTCTGGATTTGTACAGACGGTTCAAAAACATAACCCCTCATCATGCCATGTGCCCAGTCTCATCCCGCCGTCTGCGCAGTCTCATCCAACCGCTTCAATTAAATCGCACAATATGCTTCCAGCGGGTTTCGATCCCGCAACCTCGTGTTGTCCAGCAAGGGGAGTTGCCAGCTGATCTAGTCTGAGTATGCGATATATATGGGATGACTTTCTTCTTAACTTATGCCTACGACTAAGCGGGACGCTTCTAGTCCAGACGGTTCCAAACTGAGAACCGTCTGTACAAATAGCACAGACGGTTCCAAACTAAGAACCGTCTGGACTGTTCGATTTGTACAGACGGTTCCAGTTTGGACCCGTCTGTGCTATTTGTACAGACGGTTTCAAATTGGAGCCGTCTGTGCTATAGCTCCAAGTGCTAGTTTGAGTCGAAATTCAACTCTAGTTTGAGAGGTTTTAGTAAAACTGCTGTAACTTTCTCATACGGAGTCCGTTTTGGGTCCACGACCACTCAAATCGAAGCTAACGACGACGCTCATCTGAAAAAATATAGGTGTATACACCTATACACATCTTGATCCTCAAAATTCAACTTCTAAGTAGGACTTTTTGGCTCCGGAAGTTTTTCTGTTACTTTTTTTGATCTTGCGGAGGGCATATCTCCTTCACCCGGACTCCGAATTGGGTGATTCTTGTTTTCCTAGTTAGCTTGAGTCAAGGACTTGCTTTCTACCTTGATCCCAGCTTCTGCCGAGCAATTTCGTCCGGGCGCCGTTTTCAAAATCTTCGATTTTGGGTCGGGATTTCCACTAGTCGTTTCGTCGACTTTCTCGGAATTGACTCAAAATTTTTGGAGATGTAGAGTTTGGCCTCCCGCTCACAGCCGTGAAAACCGTTTGACAATCGGAGCTGTCAAACTCCCTCCCCGACGCTGCCACTTTCCTGCCGCGGCAAGAAAATCTGCAGTTTTTGCTGCCGCGGCAGCAGAGATCAACTAGCCTTGTTTCATCTATTTGTACAGACGGTTCCAGTTTAGAACCGTCTGTACAAATCGATTTGTACAGACGGTTCCAAGTTTAGAACCGTCTGTACTGTTTACAGATTTGTACAGACTGTTCCAAACTTAGAACCGTCTGGACTGTTCGATTTGTACAGACAGTTCCAGTTTAGAACCGTCTGTACTATTTGCAGATTTGTACAGACGGTTCCAAACTTAGAACCGTCTGGACTGTTTGATTTGTACAGACGGCTCCAGTTTGGACCCGTCTGTGCTATTTGTACAGACAGTTCCAAATTGGAGCCGTCTGTACTGTAGCGTCCCGCTTGTTGGGAACAGTTTGTACTCATTTTCTCAGACGGTTTTCGTTTAGAACCGTCTGTGATACTATTTGTACAGATGGCTTCAAAAAACCGTCTGTACAGGGGCGTCCCGTTAAATGAATTCTGTAGTAGTGAGAACCAGATGGTGCCTTGACATATGTTTTTAGCACATTCATGTGATTAAACAAGACTATATGCTTGTGACCTTGAACGTTTGCTACTCGTCATTATCCTTCTCTATGCTAAGCTATTGGCCGGAGACATCAGATATATAAAAGAATCAAGTCCAGGTTCCTGCCGCGGAGTAGAGGCACAACAGTTTTCTGTCGTGGCCCCACAGCACTACAGCTGCTTTGTCACGGGTTAATGGTTCGATAGATCTGCTTTGTAGAATGAAACGTGTTGACCCTCCGTATAATCACAGAGACAAAATTAATATTAGAAATACGAAAAAGCTAGATTTGTTAAAAACATTGAAAAAATGACTAAAAGGTCAAATATTCGTGGAATATGCCGGTTGCACCGATTTTATATAAACTACTGGCTAGTCTAGATATCAATATGGTCCGTCCCGTAGAACGGGGCTGCTAGTTTCTAGCATGGTTGTTGTACTGATATTATATAGACTACTGCCGTATAGTTCGTAGTTCAGTAATCAGGACCAGGACATGTCCAAACTGCTCAGTGGTAGTATGGTACTCCAGCCTGTAAAAGCACCCCGATGGCTGCTCAACTATTATATTGGAGACACTTTTTCTTTTCCTGTGAAGACATATTTTAGTTCTACATTCTTAAGACAATGATTTTATCTAATAAAATATTGTCATTCAGTTGCATTATCTTAAAATATATTCTGGCTCCAACCATTTCCGATGTTTCTCATAAAATACAGTGTCCTACAAATCCAATCAAAATTGTTATGTAGGCACAATATCCCCCAGTAGTGATGATATTAAAGCAACCAATTATCCATTGCTACTTTTGATTTTGCAAATAGTGACAGAATAATATGTAAGATGGGTTAGTAGTGATTACTTTGCCTTATCACGTAAAGCGTATTTTATGTGATACAAAATCATAATCATAAGGAAGTATTTTTTAATACGAATTTAATGATATCAATTTTATGTCACACAAATTATATATTAATAGAGTAATTATTGGTCAAAACTTTGTCTTAACCAATCAAAATACGCTTTACATTTCTAGATTATATATTACTATATATGTTTCATGTAATATGTATATAGGTTTCATGTAATATGGGTCATTGATATGCTGCATCTAATTGTCGATGACTTGTAAATGCGGGCATCCTCAACCATTTGATCTTTCCTTGGCGCACCAGATTCGGCTGCGTCGGATTTCCAAGATTTTATTTTGGTGTTGCGGCAAAGTTCAAAATCCAATTTACAACGGCGCTGGGTGTCGAACTGCCCATATGTACCTTCTCGAACGCAAGGCTGTACCAAACGAGCTAAGAAGTTTGCTGTTTCTAGATGGGATCAAGTGTTTATATTGGTATAACACGTAAACGGGTCAATGTGGGCCAAACGCTAGATGTACCGAGGTACTCAACCATGTTAAGATTTTTCTTACTATTTTGTGGTATTTATCTGAATTAAAGATTATGGCAACACATGTGTATTTTCATAAAGTTCACTTGTTTATATTAGAGAAAAAAATATCAGTTCTAGCAATTTTATTTTTGAGTTAATTGCACTGGCATACTTTAAACTTGGGTGGTGGGTGCAAGTTAGTACAATTTTCTCAAAAACGCTCGATCGGCCCCTTAAACTTGTTTTGCGGGTGCAAATACGGTCCAAATTAGCCCACGTCAACGTATTTTGCCACCGTGGCGTGCTGATGTGGAGGATATTATGCAAATACGTCCTTCTATTCTTCTCTCCTTCATCTTTTTGGTCCTCGGCACTTTACTCACAAAAGAAAATGAAAAAAATCAAAGGCGTGGTGTCCCTTTTCTTCTCCACGTAGCACAACAGCTCTTTTCTTCTCCACCGGTTCCTCCAAAGCCCCAAAATCCCCAACCGCCGCCTGATGTACCGCTCCCTCCTTCTCCGCCTCCACCACGCCTCCCTCCGCCCGCTGCTCCCGCCGTGCCCTGACAGCGCCGCCCCGACGGGGCTGGTTGCCCCGCAGCCAAGGCCGACGGGCCCGAGCCCGCCGCCCTTGCATTCGCCGCCGCCGCTCCTAGGTCGCGCCGCCCGCCCTCGCCTCCGGCGACCGCCACCGGCGGCCGGCCGTCGCGCTTCTGCTCCCCTTGCTCGCGCGCCACTCCCCCCCTACCGCCGCCATTGCCGCATCCCCGAGCTCCTTCAGCCGCCGTCCTCGGTTTCCCCATCCATGCCGCTCCGCCGCTCGTCCTCCCGCCGAGCGCCGTCCCCGCCGTCCACCCGCTGCTGCCACCCAAGCGCCACGGCCCTCCTCCTCTGCTCGCCCCGCCACGACGCCTGCTCCCGCCGCGCCCTGACAGCGCCGCCCCGACAGGGCTGGTTCACCCCGTCCTCCATCGCCGCCTCGCTCGCCGCCATCCCGCGCCTTCTCCTCCCGCGCTCCCCCGGCCGCCTCTGCCCGCAGCGGCCCTTCCCCTCCCCGTCCTCCGGTCCCCACCGCCGTAGGCTGTTCCTGGCGTCGTCGGTGCCTCCACATCCTCCCGCCTCTCCACTCGCTCTGCGGAGGGAACGCGTCGCCATTACAGCACGGGGGAAGCATTTAATCGAAGAGCCATGGCGGCGAGAGCAAGAAATTGCAATCGAGCCGGGGCCGGGGGCGGTGGTGACAACGAGGGAGGGCTTGGGCTTGTGATGGTGATGCTGCGGCTGCTGCATCCTCTCGCTCTCTGGGCTATAGCCCCCTGCTCCCTTCCTTGCTCACAAGCCCCGCCTCTCTTCCTGGTGGTACGGCATGCGCGAGCCCAAGCTGAGCTGAACACCTCGCGGTACGGGACGAATTGGGGATTTTGCCGAGATGGGTGGATGGGGGGACCTCCGGATCCACGACGACCGCAGCCGGAGAGTGCCGGCGGTGGGAGGGGGAGGCGGCGGGTGCATGGGGGAGAGAGCGAGAGGGAGACCGAGAGACAGAGAGGATTTTTTTTCTTTTTTTTATAAGAACAAATACTCATGGGCCCACTTGTCAATGAGAAGAAATGCATAATATCCTCTACATCAGCACGCCACGGTGGCAAAATACGTTGACGTGGGCTAATTTGGACCGTATTTGCACCCGCAAAACAAGTTTAAGGGGCCGATCGAGCGTTTTTGAGAAAATTATACTAACTTGCACCCGCCACCCAAGCTTAAGGACTACCGGTGCAATTAACTCTTTATTATTTTTCTTTCAGAAGCAAATTGGTTTCTAGCAATCTTTGACTCCACATAAGTAAACATTATGTCATAGCTACAGGACTAGGCAGTGTACTTTAGACACCCCCGATCAGTTACGTCGACCTCCGGGAGTACCAGAGGAGTACGAGCAAGTATAGTGTCCGTCAAGGAGGAGCGTGCGAGGGCGTCCAATGAGGCGAAACGTGGAACTCTCGACGCCGCAGGGGGAAAGTGAAAACTCTCGTGTTGAGGTGAAGTGAAAACTCTCGTATATATTTCGGAGTTTATGGTTTTACATCTCAGAAAATCTCTCTTTCTCTCTACCCTTGGGGTCCTATTTATAGAGAATGAGAATGGGGATGGGAGATTACAACTCTACCCCTCAGGTTACAACACGCTAAGAGGGGTATTTTGGTCTTTTACAAGGAATCTCGAGGGATAGTCTAACACTAGTATTCTAATACACACCGCTACGACGACGTGTTGGCTTTGACGTTTGTGACGCAACCTCGTCGTGCCGCGACCCCGTCAGGACGGAGCATCACCTCAACATCCGCGGGAAGAAGCATCGGCCTCGACATCCGCCGGGATGGAGCGTTGCCTCGACGTTGTCGCTGATGCCCGCGGAGCCTGTCGACGCCAAGCGAAACATGTCGATTCGGGGAGGGGGATAGAAATCAGTCGGTTCGGGGTAGCGCGGGGACCCTTCCCCCAACAGTAGCCCCTTGCTGGTTTGAGCGGTTGAGTGACGGCCATCCGAGCCGGCGCACCAATTTCGAGGGGTGGCACGCAGGCCAGACCGATGACTTCCCTTTACACCTTGATGGTTGCCTGAAACCATTGTGTTCACGCCGACGTGAATGACCAAGTTGCGTCAGTAAGGCTAGCCTTACTTCTCCGATCCCTCTCCCTTTTTTTCTCCTTTTTTCTTTTTCTTTATTTTTTATTTTATTTTATTATTATTATTTTTACTTTTCTCATCTTTTTTTTTGTTTCCTCGCTTTTTTCTTTTTTTTTCTTCTTCGCTTTTCCTTTTTTTCTTTTTTCTTTTTTCTTCGCTTTTTTCTTTCTTTTCTTTTTTCTTTCTTTTCTTCTTTTTTTTCTTTTGCCCTTTTTTTCGCTTTCTTCCTCTCTTTTTTTTCTTTTTTCACTTTTTCTTCCTTTTTTCTTTTTCCCCTTTTTTTTACATGGATTCGACCTGGGGTCTATAAATACCTCGGCCTTCGCCCCCCCCGTCGCGAGGTTGCGGGAGCGCAGGGTCGCAAGGTTGCGAGGTCGCGTTGGCCCGATGTCTACTGGGATGGAACATTGCCTCGATGTCCACCGGAACGGAGCGTTGCCTCGACGTCCTCTAGGACGGAGCGTTGCCTCGACGTCTGCGATGTCCACCGGGACGGAGCGTTGCCTCGATGTCCAGCGGGACGAAGTGTTGCCTCGACGTCCACCAGGATGGCGACGTCCGTCGGGACGGAGCGTTGCCTCGACGTCTGCTTCGACGTCTGCCGAGACGGAGTGTTGCCTCGATGTCCATCGGGACGGACAACGTCTGCCGGGACGGAGCATTGCCTCGACATCTGTAGGAACGGAGCGTTGCCTTGACGTCCGCTGGGACGGAGCGTGGCCTCGACGTCCGCCGGGACAGAGCGTCGCCGCCGGGAAGGAGCGTTTTGCTCCGAACGAGGCATTTAGCTTGACGTCATAGGCGAGATAGACGTTGCTCGCGTGGTAGTGACGGGATGCTCAACGCCGCGGTGGAGCGTGTTCGACTTCGCGGTTGAGATAAAATTGTCCCGACACGGCGACGGAGACGTTGCTCGCGTGGCGGTAACAGGATGCTCAACGCCGCGGTGGAGCGTGCTCGACGTCACGGGTGAGATAAAATTGTCCCGACATGGCGACGGAGATGTTGCTCGCGTGGCGGTGACGGGATGCTCAACGCCACGGTGGAGCGTGCTCGACGCCGCGGGTGAGATAAAATTGTCCCGACACGGCGACGGAGATGTTGCTCGCGTGGTGGTGACGCGATGCTCAACACCACGGCGGAGTGTGCTCGACGCCGCGAGCGAGTTAGATGTATCTCGACACGGCCATAGAGGCATTGCTCACGTGGTGGTGGAGGAAGGCTCAGCGCCGCCGTGGAGTGCTCTCGGTGCTGCGGGTGAGTTAGAGATATCTCGATACGGCCACGGAGGCGTTGCTCACGTGGCAGTGGAGGAAGGCTCAGCGCCGCGGTGGAGTGCTCTCGACGCCGCGGGTGAGTTAGAGATATCTCGACACGGCCACAGAGGCATTGCTCACGTGGCGGTGGAAGAGTGCTCAGCGCCGCGGTGGAGTGTTCTCGATGCCGCAGGTGAGTTAGACGGATCTCGACACGGCCATGGAGGCGTTGCTCACGTGGCGGTGGAGGAAGGCTCAGCGCCGTGGTGGAGTGTTCTCGACGCCGCGGGTGATTTAGACGGATCTCGACACAGCCACGGAGGCGTTGCTCACGTAGCGGTAGAGGAATGCTCAGTGCCGCCGTGGAGTGTTCTCGACGCCACGGGTGAGTTAGACGTATCTCGACACGGCCACGGAGGCATTGCTCACGTGGCGGTAGAGGAATGCTCAGCGCCGTGGTGGAGTGTTCTCGACGCCGCGGGTGAGTTAGACAAAGGCGTTGCTCACGTGGCGGTGGAGGAGGGGTCAGTGCCGCGGTGGAGTATTCTCGACGCCGTGGGTGAGTTAGACGTTTCTCGAGACGGCCACGGAGGCATTGCTCACGTGGCGGTGGAGGAATGCTCAGCGCCGCGGTGGAGTGTTCTCGACGCCGTGGGTGAGTTCTCGACACGGCCACGGAGGAGTTGCTCACGTGGCGGTGGAGGAATGCTCAATGCTGCAGTGGAGTGTTCTCAACGCCGTGGGTGAGGTAGACGTATCCCGACACGGCCACGGAGGCGTTGCTCACGTGGCGGTGGAGGAAGGCTCAGTGCCGCGGTGGAGTGTTCTCGACGCCGCTGGTGAGTTAGACGTATCTCGACACAGCCACGGAGGCGTTGCTCACGTGGCGGTGGAGGAAGGCTCAGCGCCGTGGTGGAGTGTTCTCGACGCCGCTGGTGAGTTAAACGTATCTCGACACGGCCACGGGGGTGTTGCTCACGTGGCGGTGGAGGAAGGCTCAGTGCCGCGGTGGAGTGTTCTCGACGCCGCTGGTGAGTTAGGTGTATCTCGACACGGCCACGGGGGCGCTGCTCACGTGGCAGTGGAGGAAGGCTCAGTGCCGTGGTAGAGTGTTCTCGACACCGCTGGTGAGTTAGACGTATCTCGACACGGCCACAAAGGCGTTGCTCACGTGGCGGTGGAGGAAGGCTCAGCGCCGCGGTGGAGTGTTCTCGACGCCGCGGGTGAGTTAGACGTATCTCGACACAGCCACGGAGGTGTTGCTCACATGGCGGTGGAGGGATGCTTAGCGCCGCAGTGGAGTGTTCTCGACGCCGCAGGTGAGTTAGACGTATCTCGACACGGCCACGGGGGCGCTGCTCACGTGGTCGTGGAGAGCGATGTTGATGATGAGCCCCTAGTGTCACCAAGGGGCACAGAGGACGCCAAGTCCGAGAGTGTACGAGGGTGACATCGACGACGAGCCCCTATGTCTGTGTGCATTGTCATAGAAGAGCAAGCACACAAACAAGGTCGAGGTTTTGTGCATCACGGTTCCCCAACGGAATCCTAGTTGACATGACTTCTTGCCCGGTTCCCACAGACGGCGCCAACTGCCGTAGCTACGAGACTAGGCAGTGTATTTTAGGTACCACTGATCGGTTACGTCGACCTCCGGGAGTACCAGAGGAGTACGAGCAAGTGTAGTGTCCGTCGAGGAGGAGCGTGCGAGGACGTCTGATGAGGCGAAACGTGGAACCCTCGACGCCACAGGCGGAAAGTGAAAACTCTCGTGTATATTTCGGAGTTTATGATTTTACATCTCAGAAAATCTCTCTTTCTTTCTACCCTTGGGGTCCTATTTATAGAGAATAAGGATGGGGATGGTAGATTACAACTCTATCCCTCGGGTTACAACATGCTAAGAGGGGTATTTTGGTCTTTTACAAGGAATCGCGGGGGATAGTCTAACACTCTAGTATTTTAGTACACACCGCTACGACGACGTGTTGGCTTTGTCGACGTTCGTGATGCAACCTCGTCGTGCCGCGACCCCGTCAGGACGGAGCGTTGCCTCAGCATCCGCGGGAAGAAGCGTCGGCCTCGGCATCCGCCGAGACGGAGCGTTGCCTCGACATTGTCGGTGATGCCCACGGAGCCTGTCGATGCTAGGCGAAACATGTCGATTCGGGGAGGGGGATCTTGACGCTGTCAAGGAGAAATCCGTCGGTTCGGGGTAGCGCGGGGACCCTTCCCCCAACACATTATAAAATTCGTACGGCTGCAGTAGTTTGATATTCAATCATGTGCTGTCTAGTAAAACATGTATTCATATATTTCAAAATTTCAGAATATATACTCATTAACTAGAAAATTCGGAAAAAGTTTGGCAGGATGCAAAGTGCAGAATATAGCATGAAGCATCCAAAGAAGTTTTGTATGTCAGACCAACAAATTTTTACAATGTAACAAGAATGCAGAATGCAATCAATCTACACCATGATAATCTTCAACTTATGTTCAAATAATAGATATAAATTTGAGATAACTTGAATAGATAATCTGAATTAGCTATCGTCTATTTCTTCTTCACTTCCTGTGTCATTGTCATCATCTGAATTCATATATACTCACCGCCATCACTTTCAGATTCTTCTTCTACTTTTTCTTCTTCTTCTTCTTCTTGATCAATATCCTCTTCAGTAGGGTTTATTGGTTTAGCACCGACGGCTTCGCGTTCAACTCCAGATCTGCTCAGCACCGTACTTCCATCTTCATTAGTTATAGTTTCGCTCAACAAACTTGTAATATCTTTATTTTCTTGACACACTTCAGTAGTAGATTTTCTTGGTATTGTAGAATCATTCTTTCTTCTTCATCATGATCAGGAGACAAGTCAAAAAAATCACACGGCTTTGTCTTCATCACCACAAGCCATTTATGATCTCTAGTATCTTTGATATAGTACACTTGCTCAGCTTGTGCAGCCAAAGTATATGGGTCATCAGTTGGTAATCTACTAGAAGGATTTATCAAGGTAAAGCCATACTTGTCCATTTTTACTCCCCTTCCTATGCTGTGTACGTCCCACCATTCAAATTTGAACAATACAACACTATAAATGCCATATGTTAGCTTGACTATATCTGTCAACACACCAAAGTAAAATTTGTTTCCATTGGCCTCATCACCTTTGACAAACATTCCGCTATTTTGTGACTGAAGTATCATGTCTCGGTCCTTGTGTTGAATCTCCATCCTTTAAAAATATAAATTGTGAAATGACTCACTCGGGCATCAGGTTCTCTTGCTAAAGAAAATAATTCATCTATAACAGATTGAGATCCCTGGGAATACAGCGCCAATGTCTGCATAGAATTAAATAGTTCAAAAAATACATACTACAAACATATTTACATAGACATACTAAAATTCTCACATGACGTTTGTACCATAGAAAAAATTCTTTGTCATGCCGTTTTTCCACATTAGTAATGCTCTGGCTTCTAAGGTACTGGTACTACTTGTTGTGAGAGAGAATATCACGCGAAGGAGAACTCGTTGATTGATTCGGAAACACACGTTACATATTTATATCCCAAGCAGAGTTAATAACCTCGCATGTTTTAAGGAAACTGAACGAAGGCGAGAGATATCTGCCAGGATTAGAGCTAACGCGTGATCACGCGTGATCCTAGCGGACCAGCCATGCATGCATGTGCAGGAGGAAGCCAGGGGCCGGGTTCTCCATCTAACACGCCCCCGCAGTCGGAACGCCGGCAAGACGGACGTTCAGACTAGATCGAAACTCGGTGAAGACGGACGTAGGGAGCCCCTTGGTGAAGATGTCGGCGTATTGTGAGGTCGTCGGAACATGAAGAACTCGAACATTGCCTAGAGCCATGCACTCCCGGACGAAGTGAAGGTCTATCTCGACGTGTTTGGTGCGTTGATGCTGCACCGGGTTCGTTGACAGGTAGACGGCACTCACATTATCACAGTAGACGACAGTAGCTCAGTGGAGAGAGCTCCGAAGCTCATGTAGTAACTGACGAAGCCAGCAAGCCTCTGCAACGACATTGGCAATAGCCCGGTATTCTGCTTCGGCACTGGAGCGAGACACTGTGTTCTGACGCTTGGAAGATCAGGAAATAAGATTATCACCAAGAAACACAGCATAGCGCGAGGTGGACTTGCGTGTGTCTAGACACCCTGCCCAGTCTGCATCAGAGTATGCGACCAGGTCCGTCGATGGAGATCGATGAAGCTAGAGCCCATAGTCGATGGTGCCACATAAGTGTCGAAGGATGTGCTTGACTGCCGTGAGGTGAGGCTCTCGGGGGTTGTCGCGGGGAATTCGCGGCAATATCCATTTGTAGTAGGGTTTTTGGGGAAGCGTGTAAGGAAGATCTAGGCGGTGCACACAAGGACTTTACCCAGGTTCAGCCCCTCCAATAGCGGAGGTAATACCCTACTCCTGCTGAATGTATTAAGAGTCTTGCGTGAAAAAGAGAGTACAAGAGGTTGAAGATGAAGCTAGTATAGCTCAGAGAATCTAAGAGTCTAGAGATCAGCCCTTTCTGCATGGGGGGCTCGGCCTTATATAGGCCTGTACATTAGCCGACTCGGTCACTCGGCTGAGCTACTGTAACTGCCTAAATTAACTGGTATTTACACTGTGTAACCGTCCGAGTAACGCCAGTCTTCATGCCGGTTGAAACGCACGTCTTGATGAGTCGTAACGCCTGTCTTAATGGCACCCGGACGTTGTACTGTTGCAGGACTTTCTTGGGCCTTCATCCGAGTGGGCCTGCCTACGCCTGTTGGGCCGACTCGTGGTGTTGGGCCTACCCGGATGGGCTCCCCTCGTCAGTAGCCCCCGAGTGCTTCGAGGTTTTGACATAGATGCCGACTGAGGAGCAGGCTATGCTTGTCCGAGTCGCTGGTGGAGAGACCTTGATGGACTCTCTTGATGCCTGAAAGAAAATCAAATCTGTGCTAAGTATTAGGAGCTCGGTGATACCCGTGCTTTCCGGCTGGGGAAGTCGGCTTGTGGCCCTCCGAGAGGCGTATCATGAATTCCGAGTGAACCCAAAATAGCGTCTGGCACATCCATGTGGACGGTTGCCATCTTGTGCCCACAGGGGGGACGCCTTCGATCTTTAGCTTCGAAACCGAGTCCTCGAACTCCGGCATTGAACTCTGAATCAGTGAGCCATTTTGCGCCGCTGTGGCATTCGGCTCCGATTCAGGGATCGTGTTGTTCCGCTGTGGATGCCGGGTTCGTCCTTAGCTTGGGTGTTGCCGAGTGACCTGTTAACCCTGTTGGGTCGATCATCAGCACCCTTTCGCAGAGCCAGTCTGCTTCCGAGTTTGGCGGCTTGTGCGCCTCGGAGTTGTTAGATGGAGTCGGTACAACTCGTGACATGTCCCAGTGGGCCAAACCAACTGTTGATTCAGTGCCCGAGTGCAATCCGACTCAGACTGCATCGAACCCGGTCGAAGCCGACTGGAGTCACGGTGTTGTCCTGACTGTAATGTCGCGTCAGCATTTAATGCACGCAGTCGGTTGGACAGAGTGCCCGCAGTGCAATGATTTCGCCTCGAGTCACGCATGAAGCGTGCCCGAGACATCCGCTGCCGCTGCTCTGACTTCGCGCGACATCCGAGGCGGCGGCCCATCATGACTGCACCCGAATCACGCGGGCGGCGCGCGCGGGACGGAGGCTGACGTAATGCCTGCCGGTCACGTCGCCTGGGGTGCCGCGTCGTGGCGAAAAAAGCGCCCGAATCCCGCGGGTTCGCGCGCGCGGGACGGCAGTTGTCACGGCAGTTTCCCGCCACGTCGGACGCACGACTGCCGGCGGTTGGACTCCCCGGCTTATAAAAGGAGATTTAGGGTTGCCGAGTCCTCATCTGCCTTCGTCTTCCTCGCGCTCGAACTCTTTGCCTCCAAAGCTCCGCCACCGCGCAATTGTTCCCGAGAGAACTCGCTCGCCGCCGCCGTTCTTCATCAACCGCCGACCATGTCTCGCGCCAACAAGGGAAAGAAGTCCGATGCTTCCTCCTCCGCCGCCGCAGCCGACGGGTGGAAGAAAGGGGATTGGGTCCCCTCGGTCATCACCGACGAACTTCTCATCGGATTCGCCCGCGTCGGCCTGCTGCCTCCCCGCACCATCGTCAACTGGCGGGCGCCGTACCAGGAGGTGAAGCCCGCCCCTCACGAGCATGAGCGCGTGATGCTCACCCCATTCATCGAGCGGGGCTTGAAGCTGCCGCCGCACGATTTCTTGCGCGGCCTCCTCTTCTTCTACGGCCTCCAACTCCACCACCTGAGCCCCAACGGCGTTCTGCACATTGCGTGTTTTATCACGCTGTGCGAATGCTACTTGGGGACTCGGCCGCATTGGGGGCTATGGAAGAAGATCTTCACGGTGAAGGCCCAACCGATCAAAGCCGGCGGCCGACTGTCCGTCTGCGGGGGAGCCAGCATCCAGGTCAAAGCCGGCGCCAAGTACTTCAAGTTGCAGCTGCCGGATACCGTTCGAAGGTGGCAAGACGGGTGGTTCTACTGCCCGGATGAGCGCACGCCGAGTGGCCACGAAGGGCTTCCCCTGTACGTTGAAGGTCCTCCCGAGTGGCTGAAGCGTTGGAACGCCAAGCCTTCCAACGAAGAGATGCCCGAAGTCGACCGACTCCTGAAGAGGATCGCAAGACTCCAGGAGAAGGGACTCACAGGCCCCGACCTCATCGCCACCTGGCTGACTCGGCGCATCCAGCCTCTTCAAGCCCGAGCTCACCCGATGTGGGAGTACTCAGGCCACCACGATTCAACGAGAGTGTCAACCAAGGAGGTTTCAGATGAGAATTTCTTGGAGCTCTTCAAGAATTTGACGAAAGAACAAACCGGGCTCACTCGGGCGCCCAAAGTAACTCCATACTCGAGAGCCAACCCTCCGCCGACTGTAAGTGGCTTGTACTCCGAGTCGGGTTCTCGAAGTTTATTGCTTACTTGCTTCTGCTAATCATCAAGTCTTTTGATGCTGCAGAACTACCTCAACTTCAGCTCTATGCCGCCTCTCCCCGAGCAAGACTCACCTCCAGCGGCGTTGGATGACGCAGAAGTCGAGGAAGAAGCCCCCGAGAGTGGCATCCAGATCGACTCGGATTCCGAGTCGGGAGGGTCTGGATACCAAGTCGTCAAACGGGGGCGTGACGACGACGCCTCCGGATCCACGTCCTTGCAGGCGGAATCAGAGCCGGCCCAGACGGAGTCGGCTGCTAAACGGGCCCGAACCGCACCTTCCGGCTCCGTTGCCCAGGTTCCGGCTCCTGCCCAAGCCGCGTCAGCCAGCCGCATGGCGCAGGCTTTGGCCCCTGCACGAGCCGCACCTGCCGGCCGCGTGGCGCAGGCTCCGACTCCTGCTGCCAAACCGAGTGTGCCTCGGCCGGCTCCTGCCGGCTCCTCCGGGGGTCCACCCGCCCCAGGGAAACCGAAGAAGATGATCCCTACGACCACCAGGTACGAGTCCTTGTGCCTCATGCCCCAGTTGAAGTAGGTTGGCGAAGATACTGAAGTCGGTTGTGTTTTTTGCTTTGCAGGGTCCAGAAGAAACTCTTGGACAAAGGAGGCTCTTCATCCGGTGCACCGGCGGCCCCGACTCCAATCCCGCCGCCAGAGTCGGCTCCCCCAACTCCGGCTACAACAGAGCCTAGCGCTTCGGCACCCGCCGTTTCCGCTGTGGCAATGGAGTCGGCCGCGGGGGCCGCGCCGACCGTGACTCTGACTGCAACTGTGCCTCCGGCTGCGACTGCTTCAAGCGCACCACAGCCGGATGCTCCTGCACCGCAGCCTGCTGCACCCGTCGAGGTGCCGGAGCCGGATGTGGGCGCCGAGTCAGTGCCTCAAACTGCCACATCCGTCGAAGTACCGGAGTCGTACAGGGGTACCGGGTCAACCGAGGCCCCGGCTGACGACCCGCAGCCCCAGCCAACTCCTGCCAGCGAGGAGTCAACGGAGCCGGCAGTTGCGGCTGGTGCCGACTCCTCCGAGCCAGCGAGCGGAGCCGGAGGGCAGGTCGTCACCGAGTCGCCCCGGGAAGCCGATCAGAGCCAAGCTCTGGCTCCGACTCCCGCGGCTGAAGAATCGGCACCGACTTCGTCAAGAAGCCTCATCCCCGCGTTGCTACTGCCGAGTTGCAGCACGGGGGACGTGACAGTCACGGAAGAAGCTGCCAACCGCGTCGCTGCCCTTAGCTCCAAACTAAGGGACTTCGTCGACGCGGCCAAGTCCTTGGCAGACTCGGCCGAGGTCCTAGAAACCTCAGTCGGGGTAAGTTATCTTCGTACTTTGCTTTTTTCTTAACACTGGGAGCACGTTCAGTGCACCCAGTGGGTGTAGCCCCCGAGTCTCCGATCGACTGGTTGAGTCGGTTGGAGACTTATGAACTCGGGTACTGACAAACATTTTTCTTGACCAGGCTGCAATCTGACTGGGCGGAAACGGCCCAGTCCTTATGGAAAGGAATGCCTCCTTGGAGAAGGCACTGGAGGAGGAGAAAGCCAAGAGTCGGCAGCTCGAAGAGAAGCTCGCCGCCCTCAAGAGTAAGTGTCCGAGTCCCCAGTTCATTTGCCCTTGAAATCTTTTCTAGTTCTGACTTTATTGAGTCGGCAGACATCGAAGCTGAAAACGCCAACTCAAAAAAGAAGTGAACTCAAGGATCCCGGCGGAAAGAGTTTCCCAAATGCTCGACGCCAAGGCGGCCGAGCATGAAGGCAAGATGCGCGAAGTTCACGATCAACTGAAAGCCGCCACCCAGCTGAAGTCGGACTACGATAAGCTGGTGAAGCAGTACGAGCAGTCGCATGCAGCGAATAAGAAGCTGCAGGCATCCATCGACAACTTCGCCAAGAAGATGGAGGAGTCGGATAAGCGACACGCCGCAACCATTGCCGACTGGGAGAAACGCGAGGCGGAGCTCATAAGCCAACTCAAGAAGGCTAATGAGACTCTACTCGGTAAGCCCCCGAGTCCCTTGCTTCTTTCTTTTTGCACGCTTCTTTGTTCATTTCCTTTGCAATAATTTATACCCAGATGCTTGCCCAGAGCTGGAAGAGCGAACCAGACAGGCGGCACTCCGACTCCGCGCACTATCAGAGCCGGCGAGATCAGCTCTCGACGCACTTTGGACACCAGAACTGATGTCCGACTGCGTCGTGACTATGGAGGACCGACTCCTTCAAGTCAAGAGCTTAGTGCAAAACTTGAAGTCGGCTACCCAAGACCTCTGCGCCAAGCTCTGGCCCGGAGAAGAACCGGGTTCCAGCATCTTCGCACTTGCCGACAAGCTCTCGCAGGGCCCGGCGGAAGTTGAAGAGTGGAAGGAGTCGGCAGCCCGCTCGGGAGTCGGCATGGCGTTGGCAATGGTGTTGGCACACCATCCCGACGCGGATGTCGACAACATCTCCGCTGGTGCCCCCGTCGACGAGGAAGGGCAGTCGGTGAATCCTCTGGAGCTCCTTCCCCGAGTCCGCGCCGCCGCCAGCCGGATCGCCAGCTTCACCGACCTGGAGGAGCGCGTAGAAGCAACTCCAGAGGAATGAAAATTATCATGTAATATCTCTCGGTATGCTGAGTGGAAAAAATGTAAAAACTTTTGTAATGAATGAAGATGTTTTTCAATTCATTCTGATTGACTTTTGTATAAGTTATTTTGCATAAGTTATTTGTTTGCACAAGTTATTTGAGTCGTCCGATTTTGTTTTTTCCGCCGAGTCGGATCCTTTCGCGTGCAAGCCGACCTTTAGCTTTTGCTCTTGCCAACCGGATAGCCGGGTTGCGACTGTAGTTGGGGACGAAGAGTGTGCCTTAGGTACCGTACACGTTTACTTAGACGCTCGTGTAGAAACAAAGTTAGGAGATTCGAAATAACTTGCGCCGAGTGATAATTCACCTAGTGGGTTTGAGGTACCTTCCGGGGATTGCCTGAAGTGAAGCTACTCGGTTTTTTTTAGACATAGCCTCCGGGGGTTGCCCAAGGGAACATAGTCGAAAAATGAAAGTTAAATGAACAAAATGCCTCCCGAGTGCCGCTCGAAGGAAACAAAAATTTATTCATTATAAAACAATGAACTGTTTGAAGTACAAAGTTTAAGTGTAGAAAGGACGCAGCTGTGCGATGTTCCAAGTCCGTTCGGTGACCGCGCCGGTTGCCGGATCCTCCAGTCGGTACGCACCGTTGTGAAGCACCTGGCTGATGATGAAGGGACCTTCCCAAGGCGAAGACAATTTGTGCATGCCCGCCTTGTCTTGGATCAGTCGGAGGACCAGATCACCCTTGTTGAGGACTCGGCCTCGAACTTGCCGACTATGGTAACGGTGTAAGTTCTGTTGATAGATAGCCGAACGCAAGAGGGCGAGTTCCCGCGCTTCTTCTAGGAGATCTAGGTCATCTTGTTGTGCCGACTCGGCATCCTTTTCCACGTATGCTGTGACTCGCGGGGAGTCGTGGAGGATGTCACTCGGCAGGATGGCTTCAGCTCCGTAAACCATGAAGAACGGCGTGTAGCCAGTCGACCGGCTTGGAGTCATCCTTAAGCTCCAAAGGACGGATGGAAGTTCATCGATCCAGGAGCCGGCGGCCCGTTTCATCGGGACTAACAACCGGGGCTTGATGCCTTGAAGAATTAGAGCGTTGGACCGCTCGACTTGACCATTTGACTGCGGATGAACCACGGAGACATAATCGATCCGAATCCCATGATCCTGGCAAAAGCGGCGGAAGACTTCAGCAGTGAAGTTCTTGCCGTTATCGGTGATGATACTGTGAGGTACTCTGAATCAGAAGATAACCCCCTTCATGAAGTTGACGGCAGTCGGACCATCAAACTTCATGATCGGCTTGGCTTGGATCCACTTCATGAACTTATCCACAGCCACAAGGAGATGAGTGAAACTTTCCCGGGCTGTTTTAAGCGGACCCACCATGTCGAGTCCCCATACGGCAAAAGGCCATGTGATCAGAATGGTCTTGAGCGCACTCGCCGGCATGTGTATTTGATGAGCATAGCGCTGACACCCTTCGCAAGTTCGGACAAGTTCCTCGGCATCAGCGTGTGCACTGAGCCAAAAGAAACCGTGTCGAAAGGCTTTGGCGACCAAGGCTCTTGATGAAGCATGGTGACCGCAGAGTCCCAAGTGGATTTCCTCAAGCAGTGTTCGGCCTTCTTCCAGCGAAATGCAGCGCTGGAAGATTCCAGTGGTGCTGCGCTTATAGAGCTCACCATTGATGATGGTATAAGCTCGAGCGTGGCACACAATGTGGCGTGCCTCAGTCGAATCTTCAGGCAGCTTCTTGTGCAAGAGGTATGCAAGGAATGGCTGAGTCCAGAGAGGAATGACCGCTAAGACATCTTCTTGGGTCGGTTGAGCCAGTTCTGGGTGTGATGACCCAGCTTCAGACGAGTCGGTTGCCGACTCCAACTTGACGGATGGCTGGAAGAGCTGCTGAAGGAACACTCCGGGTGGGACTTTTTCCCGAGCTGAGCCAATTCGGGCAAGGGAGTCGGCTGCTTCATTATCTGCTCGTCGAACATGATGAAGTTCGAGGCCATCAAAGTGTCCTTCCAGCCGGCGTACAGTGGCACAATATGCCGCCATGGTGGGATCCTTGGCGTCCCAAACTTTCATTACTTGCTGCACCACCAGGTCCGAGTCGCTGCGACAAAGAAGTCGGCGAATGCCGAGTGAAACTACAATACGTAAGCCATGCAGTAACGCCTTGTATTCTGCTACGTTGTTGGAGGCGGCAAAATGGATCTGCAGCACATAATTCAACTTGTCGCCCTTGGGGGAGATCAGCACGACTCCAGCCCCCGTGCCCGCAAGCATCTTCGAGCCGTCGAAGTACATGACCCAGTGCTCCAGGTGCACCTGAGTCGGAAGGGACTGGCTCTCAGTCCACTCGACGATGAAGTCCGCCAGAGCCTGCGACTTGATTGCCTTGCGGGGCTCGTAGCTGATGTCATGCGGCATAAGCTCTATCGCCCACTTAGCGACTCGGCTCGTGGCGTCCCGATTGTTGATGATATCAGACAAAGGGGCATGACTAACCACGGTGACCGAGTGGGCTTGGAAGTAGTGCACCAACTTTCGAGTCGCCAGGAACACGCCGTAGACGAGTTTCTGGTAGTGCGGGTAGCGCTGTTTCGACTCGGAAAGGACTTCACTGATGTAGTAGACGGGCCGCTGTACCTTCTGGACTCGGCCTTCTTCTGCACGCTCCACCACTAGAATAACGCTAACCACTTGATTTGTGGCCGCGATGTACAACAGCATGGGCTCACCCTCCATTGGTGCGACGAGGATCGGAGGTGTTGACAGAAGGCGCTTGAGATCTTCAAAGGCTTGATGAGCCTCACTCGTCCACTCGAAGGAGTTAGATTTCTTGAGAAGTCAGTAAAAAGGCAAGGTCTTCTCACCGAGTCGGGCAATGAACCGACTTAAGGCAGCCACGCACCCGGTTAAGCGCTGAACATACTTCAGATCCTTCGGCTTTCCCCTCTTGATGATGGCATCAAGCTTTTCCGGGTTTGCTTCGATTCCTCGCTTGGAAACGATGAAGCCGAGTAGCTTGCCAGCCAAAACTCCGAAGACGCACTTTTCCGGGTTGAGCTTCATGTCGAACCTCCTGATATTAGCGAAGGTTTTGGCCAAGTCGGTCAAGAGGTCGGCGGTTTTCTTTGTCTTTATCACAATGTCGTCGACGTAAGCCTGGACATTTCTGCCTATCTGGTCGTGCAAACACTTTTGCATACAGCGTTGATATGTAGCACCAGCATTTTTCAAACCAAAAGGCATTGTGATGTAACAAAAAGCCCCAAACGGGGTAATAAAAGAAGTTTTTATTTGATCTGACTCTTTCATTTTTATCTGGTGGTAGCCTGAATAGGCATCCAGAAAACACAAACGTTCGCAACCGGCTGTGGAGTCGACGACTTGATCCACTCGGGGTAAGGCGAACGGGTCCTTGGGGCATGCTTTATTTAAGGACGTGTAGTCCACACACATGCGCCAAGTTTTGTTCTTCTTAAGAACCAGGACCGGATTTGCCAACCAGTCCGGGTGAAGAATTTCCTTGATGAACTCGGCTGCGAGGAGTCGGGCGATTTCTTCTCCGATTGCCTTGCGCCGGTCTTCAGCGAAGCGACGGAGAGCCTGCTTCACTGGCTTTGCATCCTTGGCGACGTTGAGGGAGTGCTCGGTGAACTTCTTTGGAACACCCGGCATGTCAGCTGGCTTCCATGCGAAGATGCTTCAATTCTCACGGAGGAAGTCGACGAGCGCGCCTTCCTATTTGGCCACGAGGTCGGTCCCGATTTGGACTGTCTTGGACGGATCCTCGAGATGAACCTGGACACGCTTAGTGTCCTTGGCCGACTGGAAGGCGTACTCGGTTGCCGCCTTCTTGCAGGGTGGAGGTTGGTCCGAGTCGATGGACGCCTGGATGTTCTCCAGCTCCTGAGCCGCAATCAGGGACTCCGCTATGTCCGCACTGGTGAGATCGCACTCGTTGGAGCGCTCAAAGTCACCAGTGATGGTGATGACGCCCTTTGGTCCCGGCATCTTCAGCTTCAGGTATGTGTAGCACGGCCTAGCCATGAATTTGGCATAGGCCGGCCGGCCAAAGATCGCATGGTATGCGCTCTTGAAACCGACTACCTCGAAGGTCAATGTCTCGACCCGGAAGTTGTTCGGCTCGCCGAGCACAACTTCCGGGGAGATTTGACCCAGAGGCTTGGCACACTTCCCAGGAACTATTCCGTGGAAGGAAGTGTTACTGGGGCGAAGCTGGGTCTCCGGCACCTGCATCTTCTTTAGGGTGTCCATGAAGATGATGTTGATGCTGGAGCCCCCGTCCATCAGGACTTTGCGAAGCTTGAATCCGCCGACCTGGGGATCCACCACCAAAGGATGCTTGCCGGGTGGTCGAGTCGGCTGAATCCGACTGGCACCTCAGACTAGTCCAGCCATTGAGGGACAGCCGGCACCGTCGCGTTGACCTCGCGACAGCGCAGCTTCCGACCCCTTTTGGAGTCGGTTCCCTGGAAGATCATGAGTACCCCTCTTTGAGGGGGATACTGCGCAGCACCGCCGCCTGCAGCGGAGCCTCCTTCTCCGCCGTCCTCTGGCTCAGGCTGCTTCTCCTCCTGGAGGCGCTTCAGGAAGCTGCACTCCTGGGTCGAGTGCCCCGCCTGATAATTGGCGGTACTATGGAAAGAGCAGGGCCTGTCAAGGACCTCCTCAAAGGTAAGTTTTGGCGCCTTGCGCTGTTGCCAAGGGCGCTCTTTCTTTTGGCCAGCGTCACCGTGCTGGGGGCCACGCTCAGCGGCCGCAACCAGGTCGGCTCCACTGACCCCGTCTCCGCCAGCCTTCCGCTTCGGGGGCCGATTGTCCGCACGCTTCCGACCTGAGTCGGCGGGGACTTTCCGGCTCGAAGACTCGACTTTTGCCTTGCCTTTGTCTTCGTACCGCATCACCTCCTCACCCGTCGCGTACTTGCTGGCGACTTCCATGAGTCGGCTCATGGTCTGAATGTTAGACCGGGCCAACTTGTGTTTGAGGAGCTCGTATTTGACTCCCTGGGAAAAAGCCTGAATGGCCTGCGTCTCGGTAACGTCTTCGATCGAGTTGCGCAGTCAAGTCCAACGCTGAATGTAGTCGCGGACCGACTCGCCTTTCTCCTGGACACAGAGCCACAGGTCTTGGGCGTTCCCAGGGCGCTTATACGTGCCCTCAAAGTTCTTGACGAAGGCCTCTTGGAGGTCCCTCCAGTCATAGATGCTATCTTCGGGCAGGCTGTTAAGCCATGCCCGAGCCGACCCTTCCAGCATCAGGGGTAGGCTTCGGAGGGCGACACGCTCGTTGCCTCCTCCTATGTTGCAAGCGACCAAGTAGTCGGCAAGCCAAGTTTTCGGCTTGGCTGTGCTGTCGTACTTGTCTACGCCATTGGCGATCCGGAACCGATCCGGGAACGGCTCGGACCGAATCCGCCTGCTGAAGCAAAGCGGACCGGTGGAGGCAGAGCCACCCGGCTGGTTGACTTCGCCGGCGCGTCGTTCAGCCCGCACCCTGGCTGCCCGTCGTCCCTCGATGTCATCTCGAGCATCACGGGCGTCGTTTGCTCGGAGGGAGCCGGCTTGTCACCGCTCAGCCTGGAGTCGGTTGATCTCCTGGCAAGCGTCAGGCCGATTCGTAGACCGACTTGGCTGCGACGAGCCAACTGTAATGAGGCGACTCGGAGTCGCCGAAGGCCGACTCCGAGTTGCTTGGGAGGCCAGTCGGTTGCTGACCGACCCGGCCTCATTTTGCTGTTCCACCGCTGTTTTCATCAGCGCGACGACTCGGCGGTGGATTTCTGCCGCGGGGCCATCTGTCGGAGGCGGCAGTGAGTCGGCCAACGCGGCAGCCGCAAAGAGGTTTTGAGCTGGTGTCTGAAAGACAGGGACACCATCCTGTTCTCGCCCGAAGAGTGGGGCCCGAGTAACCCGGCTCCTCCGGGTGACTGAAGAAACTTGCCGATTCGTGCGGCTGCGCGAACCGTGAAGTTCATTTGGTTGCCGTTCTCGCTGTTCGAGGGCCGCCCGCTCTTGATCGAGACACTCTCGTTCAGCAAGAAGGGCTCGTCGAGAAGCCTCCAAGGCCCTCTCGGCCTCTGACTGCCCTTCGATGGGAGTCAACAAGTGTTCATGCGTTGCCCTAGCCGCTGCAGCAGACGTGCCCACGTCGTTCGCGCCACCGGGTCCAACCACGTATACCTCCGCCGAAGCGGTGTGGCTGTGCGTACTTTCGCCCTTGTCGGATTCATCAGAATCCAAGAGAGGGAGGAGTGATTTGGCGCCCACCATGGCGACGAACTGGGGGCGCTGGCAAGGATGCGAGTCTTGAAGATGCAGCTGGCCAAAGGCATCGGCCACAAAGTGAAGGCTGCCGAAGATGAACTCCGAGCCTTCGGGGTGCACGACAAGCGACATATCGCCGGCGATAAGCTTGCCGCCGGTGGTTGGAGAAGATCCCGCTTGGATCGAAGCTCCAATGCACGCCTCCCCTACCTGGCGCGCCAACTGTCGCGGGGAATTCACGGCAATATCCATTTGTAGTAGGGTTTTCGGGGAAGCGTGTAAGGAAGATCTAGGTGGTGCACACAAGGACTTTACCCAGGTTCAGGCCCTCCAATGGCGGAGGTAATACCCTACTCCTGCTGAATGTATTAAGAGTCTTGCGTGAAAAAGAGAGTACAAGAGGTTGAAGATGAAGCTAGTATAGCTCAGAGAATCTAAGAGTCTAGAGATCAGCCCTTTCTGCATGGGGGGCTCGGCCTTATATAGGCCTGTACGTTAGCCGACTCGGTCACTCGGCTGAGCTACTGTAACTGCCTAAATTAACTGGTATTTACACCGTGTAACCGTCCGAGTAACGCCAGTCTTCATGCCGGTTGAAACGCACGTCTTGATGAGTCATAACGCCTGTCTTAATGGCACCCAAACGTTGTACTGTTGCAGGCCTTTCTTGGGCCTTCATCCGAGTGGGCCTGCCTACGCCTGTTGGGCCGACTCGTGGTGTTGGGCCTACCCAGATGGGCTCCCCTCGTCAGGGGTCATGCATATGAAGACAGACCTGCTGTACGGCATAGGCAATATCCGGTCGTGTGAAGGTGAGATACTGTAGGGCATCTGCGAGGCTACGATAATGAGTGGCATCACTCACTGGGGTTCCAGCAGATCCAGACACTTTAGGACGAGTATCAACCGGTGTGCTACAGGGCTTGTAGTCTGACATGCTAGTACGCTCCAGGATATCCAGTGTGTACTGTCGTTGAGAGAGGAACAAGCCACTGGGATTGCGCTGCACATAAATGCCTAAAAATGATGAAGTGCTCTGAGATTCTTCATAGAGAATTCTCTTTGCAAAGCGGCAATGGTCCAGCGTAGCGTAGCAACAGAAGACGCCGTAAAGACTATATCATCCACATAAAGAAGCAGATAGACAGTGTCGGCACCACTGTGGTAAATGAACAGAGACGTATCTGATTTGGCCTCCACAAAACCAAGAGTCAGCAAGTATGAGGCAAAGCGGCTGTACCAAGCACGGGGCGCCTGTTTGAGGCCATAAAGAGACTTGTTCAGACGACAGTCATATTCTGGGCAAGAAGGATCGACGAAACCGGTCGGCTGGGAGCAGTAGACTGTCTCGGTTAGGGTGCCATGAAGAAATGCATTCTTGACATCAAGCTGATGAATGGGCCAGTCTCTGGAAAGAGCCAAAGCAAGCACAGTGCGGACAGTGGCTGGCTTCACGATCGGGCTGAAAGTCTCATCGAAATCAACACCCGGACGTTGTGTAAAGCTGCGAAGAACCCATCGAGCTTTATATCTGTCAAGAGTACCATCAGCGTTAAACTTGTGCTGAAAGATCCATTTACCCGTGACAATGTTGGCTTTGGGTGGTCGCAGGACGAGATCCCACGTGTTGTTGTCGAGCAAGGCGGCATACTCATCCTCCATGGCGCTGCGCCAGTTAGGATAGGCTAGAGCAGACCGATACGTCTTCGGGATCAACGAGAGGGTCATGGCATGAAGGGTGAGCCGCTGGACGGGCTGCCGGAACCTGAGCTTGCCACGGGTGACCGTGGTGTGAGAGTTGCTGATTGGCGGGATCGGAACCACGCCATCAGGCAGCACGTCCACGGGCGGGGCGGCAGTGCTGCCCAACACGGAAGCAGCAGCGGCCGGTGCAGTGGTGCTGCGCACCGTAGGAGCAGTGGACGCAGCCGCACCTGTTGACACGGGCGACGAGCGGCCCACCGGTGTGGCGGACAGAGGCGACGGAGGTTCAGCTGCAGGTGCGACACTGGCTGCGCTCCTTGTAGGTGCGGCCAGTGGCGTCAGGGTGGCTGCATGCTCGACCACCGGGTCATTGACCGATGGGAGCGGTGCCACGGGCACGGCAGTAGGCTCGGCCACCAGAGGTGGTGTACCTGCACTGAAAGTGCAGCGTGGTGGCCCGACTGGAATCGGTGCGCTGTCAACATTGGACAAAAAATCAAATGCATTAGGCGATGGGGTGTTCGATTCAGCAAAAGGAAAAGATGTCTCATCGAATGTCACATGGCGGGAGATGATGACTCGATTTGACAAAGGATCAAAACACCGGTAACATTTGTGATTTGATGAATATCCAAGGAAGATGCAAAGGGTGGAACGAGGCGAGAGTTTGTGGGGAGTTGTAGCGAATAAGTTGGGGTAGCACTTGGAGCCGAACACCCGAAGGTGGTCGTAGGTGGGATGGACGCCGTACAATGCAAAGAAAGGTGTGGAGTGGTTTAGTGTCTTTGTGGGTAGGCGATTGAGAAGGTACGTGGCTGTGTGGAGTGCTTCGACCCAATAGGAAGGAGGAAAACTCGCTTGAAATAGGAGGGAGCGCACAATGTTATTGATGGTGCGAATGGTGCGCTCGGCCTTCACATTTTGTTGAGAGGTGTAGGGACATGACATGCGAAGGTCAACGCCATGAGTGAGGAAAAAAGTGCGGGCGGAGAAGTTATCAAACTCCTGACCATTGTCGCATTGGATGCTTTTGATTGTCACGCCAAACTGAGTAGTCACGTAAGAGAAAAAATTAGAGATGGTGGGGAAAGTATCTGATTTAAGACGCAAAGGAAACGTCCAAAGAAAATGGGAGCAGTCATCAAGAATGACCAAATAATATTTATAACCGGACACACTGGCAATAGGAGATGTCCAAAGATCACAGTGGATGAAATCAAACTTGTTGATAGCTCTAGAGTTGGATGTGGCAAACGGCAAGCGCACATGACGACCAAGTTGGCAAGCGTGACAAAGAGAATCACCAGCACTTTTATTACAGGTAATGGCGGAGACACTAGCGAGTTTGGAGATGGTGTCGTGTCTGGGATGTCCAAGACGGCGATGCCACAGGGTGGCGGGAGCAGCTGCAAGAGCACAAGAGGTGGGCGCCGGTGCGTGGAAGGCATATAAAGGTCCAGAGCTATTGCACCTGATGATTACGTTCTGGGACCGTAGATCCTTCACAGAGAGACCAAACGGGTCAAACTCAACAGAGCAATTATTGTCAGTAGTAAACTGGCGAACAGATATAAGATTCTTGATAAGGCTAGGAGTGACTAGAACGTTATTAAGATGAAAATTGCCAGGTAAAGCTGTTGAGCCAGTAGAGGTGACGGGCAAAAGGGACCCGTTACCGACAACGATGGATGAAGGAGTAAAAGACCATGGCGAATGGAGCAAAGATAGGTTACCGGGGTCCGACGTCATGTGCGAAGATGCCCCAGAATCCATGTACCAGTCAATCGTGGAGGGAGGAGCAAGTGTCATAGTGCTGAACGTGTTTCCCAATGACTGCTGGTTCCAAGAGCCTGACATTGGAGTCAAATGCCGGGTGACGGTGGAGGAGCAGGGGCAGTCGGTGCAGCCGGGTAGACAAGCTGTGGGGGCAGCGAGTAACCACCAGGAGGAGGTCCTGCATAGAACGCCTGCGGTGGTGTGATGGGGTGTGGGTGCTGCTGGTGTTGCACGCCCTGTGCTCGCGAGGGTCGGCCGCTGGGATGGGGACCAGGCCACATCTGAATGGTCCCTATCCACGGATCGTAGAACGAGGGCCAGGTGGAGCCGCCCCCGTTGCCGATGGTGCCGCCGTTCTTCCCACGTCAGCGATGTCGATTAGAGCCGCCAAACCCGCCCACGGGCCGTGGTAGGGGAGTGCCTGGAGTGGGGGGTGGGCGACGGCCAGTCGGGGCACCATTGGGGCCACTGGGGTTGCCGTTCGAAGTACGGCCGGTACCGCCAGATGACGGGGTGATGTCGATGAAGGCAGTGGACGACGCCGAGGGACGCGAGGCCATAGTCATCTCTTCGAGTAAGAGATCAGATCGGACCTCGAGGAAGGTGGGGAACGGCCGTTGGCGTTTGAGGAGAGCCGCCATGTATGCGAACTTCTCATTCAGGCCGTGCAAAACGGTGAGAACAAGTGTCCGATCGGCAACAGGCTCGTTGAGATCCCCAAGGGGATCAGCCATACTCTTCAACTTCCTGCAATAGTCTGTGATGTTAAGATCTCCTTGGACGAAAGAGCGAAACTCGGCGTCGAGGATGAGGGCACGCGTCTCCCGGTTGCCGACAAATTGTTGTTCAAGGCCCAGCCACACGAGGCACGCGGTCGTGCATGGCGCCATGACAATCTCAATGAGGTCGGAGGAGATGGTGCCTAATAGCCACTCACAGACGACACAGTCCATCCGAGACCAATCGGCGGACTCGGCGTGGACTGCGTCAGTGAGGACGCGATCGGTGAGGGAGTACTTGCCGAGTGTGGTGAGGAAGCGGCCGCGCCACTAGTTGTAGTTGGGGGAGACGAGATCAAGAACGATCGGCACGAGGGCACGGATGTTCTGGACAGCGACGGCCTGGGCGTGGAGATTGGCGATGGCGGCCGCCTCGTGGAGGATCATGGCGTTGGCGATCTCCGCGTCGTGGGTGGCCTCGGCGCCATGCGCAATGGCGTTGGCGTCGGCGTCGGCCTCCTGGCGTAGGGGGGCGGCCTCGGCAGCGTGCGCATCAGCCTCCTGGCGCAGGCGAGCGGCCTCGGCCTCGCGTGCACGAGTGGCGGCCTCGGCGCGCTGGCGCGCAGCGGCCTGCTCACGCGCGCGGGCAGTCTCCTCGCGCTGGCGTGCAGCGGCAGCAGCAGCTGCAGCCTCGTCCTCGCGCTGGCGTGCGGTCGCGGCGGCAGCGGCAGCGTCCTCCTCGCGCTGGCGTGCAGCGGCGGCAGCGTCCATGATCGGACCTACGGAGGCAGCTCTTGGTTAGCGGAAGCGACGGTCGCAGGATGCAAACACATCTGATACCATGTGAGAGAGAATATCACGCGAAGGAGAACTCGTTGATTGATTCGGAAACACACGTTACATATTTATATCCCAAGCAGAGTTAATAACCTCGCATGTTTTAAGGAAACTGAACGAAGGCGAGAGATATCTGCAGGGATTAGAGCTAACGCGTGATCACGCGTGATCCTAGCGGACCAGCCATGCATGCATGTGCAGGAGGAAGCCAGGGGCCGGGTTCTCCATCTAACACTTGTGTTGCTGTAACATATGTATATAGATGGTAAATTTTTACGTTTTAATTCCGAGAAAAAAAAGCAAACTAAGATGTCTAGAAACACTTCTTTGTTCAACAACATCATCAGCTCTTATGGTCTTCGAGAACCTCACTTTGCTGGTTACACTTGGTCTAACAATCAGCATCATCCTACCTTAGAAAAATTAGATATAATCCTAGTTAGTAAAGATTGGGATTTAATTTTTCCTCATACTGTGGTTAAGAAGTATCCCAGATTTATTTTTGATCATTATCCTCTTTTGCTTGATACTCTTCAGCAGTCTGCTCAACGTTCTCGTGAGTTTAGGCATGATAGATCTTGGGTGCATCAACCTGATTTCCTTGATCGAGTATCTAGAATCTGGCTTGAACCCATAGTTGCCAAAAATTCCTTACATTTATTCACTTTAAAACTTAAGAGTTAAACATAGTCTGAGGGAATGGGGGATTAATCTTCGGGGCACTTTGTTACATACTAAACGACGATTACTGTCTGAATTGCAAACTTTGGAAATTAAGGAGGAAGAGACTTGCCTATTCAGTCAAGATATGAGGAGAAAATACCACATTCAAACTGAGCTTTAGCAAATTTATGCTGAGGAGGAAAGTTTTTGGCATCAGCAGTCTAGAGAAAATTGGCTTTTACAGGGTGATAATAACACTGAATTTTTTCATAGAGTGGCTAATGGGAGAAAGAGAAAGAACACTATATTTTCCTTGAAAAAAGGTGATGAAACTATTGAGGGTAATAAGGCCTTGCTTACTCATGCTACCAATTTTTACAAAACTCTCTTTGGACCTGCTCTTGGGTTCCAATGTCATCTTCAGCAGTCAGTCTGGGCGGAAGTGGAAAAATTAAGTGATCAAGACAACTCTGATCTTGACCTTCCCTTCACAGAACAAGAAATTTCTCATGCTCTGCATCAGATGGAAAAGAATAAGGCCCCTGGACCTGATGGGTTCCTAGTAGAATTTTATCATGCTTGTTAGGATATTATTAAAGAAGATTTGCTGTAGATTTTTCATGATTTCTATGATCATAAACTGAACATTAGTAAGATCAATTATTGGATTATTACCCTTATTCCTAAAACCCACGACGCTGACATTATCCAAAAATTTCGTCCCATCTGTCTTCTCAATATTTTGTTCAAGCTCATAAGTAAAGTTCTTACTCTCAGATTAGAACCGTTCATGGATAAGTTGGTTAATAAGAGTCAAAATGCTTTTATTAAAAGTCGGAATATTCTGAATGGTGTTCTCTCTTTACATGAGCTGTTACATGAATCTCATAGGAGAAAATGTCAAGGTGTGGTTCTTAAGTTGGACTTCGAAAAAGCATATGATAAATTCAATTAGGACTTTCTCTTTCATTATATTCGATGTAAAGATTTTCTGCTCGTTGGTGCAAATGGCTAGCTGCTGTGGTCATGAATGGTACCCTAAGTGTTAAGCTGAATGATCAGACAGGTCCTTATTTTGGTAGTTTTAAGGGGGTTAGGCAAGGTGATCCTCTTTCTCCTTCTTTTCAATTTAGCTGTTGACTGTTTGGCTAAGATGGTCCATTTGGCTTATGGGATTGTGATTTTACAGTACGCTGATGATACTATCTTGTTAATCCAGGATGGTTTGTAAGCAGCTATCTGAAATTGCTATTATATCTTTTTGAGATAATGTTAGGCCTTAAAATTAACTTTCAAAAAAGTGAGGTCCTTTTGATCCTCACTGATCATGCTAAAGAGGCGACATAATCTGATCTTTTCAACTGTCAGGTAGGACATTGGCCCTAAGATATTTAGGTGTCCTTGTTCAAGGATCTAGACTCCACGTTAGGGATTGGCTTCCTTTACAGGAGAAGTTGCTTAAGTGATTAGCAGGTTGGCAGGGTGGCTCTCTCTCTTGGGTGGTCGTCTTACTCTTATAAAAACTTGCCTTACCAGCTCTCCTATCTACCATTTATCAATGTATTTGCTCCCTTTAACTATCATCAATTCCATGGAAAAAATCATTCGATCTTTTTTCTGGCAAGGAACTCAATCCCAACGAAAATATCACTGGGTTCGATGGGCGATTGTCACGAAAAGTAAAAAAGAAGGGTGGACTTGGCATTCATGATCTTAGGAAGTTTAATATCAGTCTTCTCACTAAATGGTGGTGGAAATTGGAGTGGTTTTGGCCTTTGGCAAGACATTATTAAAGAAAAATATCTGTCAATTTGTTTGTCAGGTTTCACATCATTAATCTGACTCACCTTGTTGGGCAGATCTCCTTAAAGTTAAATCTCTTTACACTCAGGGTAGAATCTTTTTACTGGGCAATGACACTACGGTGCACTTTTGGGAGGATGCTTGGTGTGGTTCTATACCTTCTACAGTTAAATTTTCAGCTCTCTATTCCCTTAGGAAGGACAAAGGTACAACGGTGGCAGCCCTTTTTTGGGGGAAGGGTTCTCGCGTTACCCCGAACCAACGGGCTTCCCCCTGACAACGTCAAGACACCCCTCCCTGAATCGACACGTTCTACCCGGCGTCAACAAACTTTGCTGGCATCACCGTCGGCGTCAAGGCCATGCCCTGTCCCGGTTCACGTCGAGGCCGTGCTTCGCCTCGTCGCCAAGGGCAGCACATCATCAAGGACTACCTCGACGTCCGACGTCGTCGAGGGCTACGTCGACATCGTCAAAGACCACATCGACGTGCTTAGGGATTCCTCCAAAGATGCCCGGGAATGTTCTCCAAGGATGCCCGGGAATATTCTCTCAATATCCTCTAAGGATGGGCAAATGACCATAAATGCCCTTGTAAATTCTCTCTCATGTGAGGGCAAAATTGTAATCTCTCATTTTCCATTCTCAAACCCTATAAATACTCCCCAGGGGGTAGAGAGAAGGGGATCCAGATTTCTCAGATATAAACCCTAATCCCGGAAATCAATACGAGAGTTTTCAGTTCGCTCCGACACGAGAGTTTCCATTTATCCCCGACACAAGTGTTCCACACGTCATCTCACCGGTAGTGTCTCCGTGCGCCCCCTCCTCAACGGACAATACACTTGCTCGTACTTCTCCCGTACTCCCGGAGGTCGACGTAACCGATCGGGGGTACCTAAAGTACACTGCCTAGTCCCGTAGCTACGACAGTTGGCGCCGTCTGTGGGAATCGAGCAAGAAGTTGTGTCATCTAAGACACTATCGAGAGGAGGCCCAGAGATGACACCGACGACCGTAACACGCGCGTGTCGGTCTTCAACACCACACGCGTGCTCCTTCGCAAAGTAAGAAGGCATGCCTCCTAAGATGAAGGCAAAGAAGGGAACCAAGCGAAAGGTCGCAAGCATCGCCTACCTGGTCCCAAGCACCCCGACTCGTGCCCCCCAGGTTGCCGCGAGGACGACAACACGCGTGCCCCTGTCATCAATCCCCAGGCCACCGAGCCAGACTCCTCGAGGGCCCTCGCTTACGCTAAGCGAGAGATGAAGGCATTAAGGCAGCAGGTAGCGGCCGCAGCCCAGCGGGCAGAGCAGTTCCGGGCCCAGCTGGAGGCGGCCCAGGTCGAGGCCCTCCGCGCGGCGGCATTAGCTTGAGAAACTATGGAACTCCGGGCACAGCTTGCGGCTACCCGACGTTGTCCGTCGGCCACAAGAAGAAGCCATAGCAGAAGCACGAGAGAACATCCGGCGCAATCACCAAGCAGCCGACGAACTCCTCCAAGACTTGGCAAATGTGTAAGCACACGCCGAACCCCTCCGTGAAGAGATCGGACGAAATCAACAAACAGCGCATGCAATCCTCCGCGATGCCGGAGCTGGCACCAGCAACCAAGGGGCGCACGACCCAAGTCGACACCCGGGCAAAGAACACGTATACCCAGCTACCCCACCTGATGTCAACATCCCAGCTCCGGCCGCCACACCTGCTGCTCAACCGCCACGGCCGGAGGTCGTCAACCTCACGGACGTGCTCAGCCCGCTCAGCTCGGGGCTCGCGGCTAACCTGTGGCCAAACAAGTTTCGCCCGGCTGATCTCCCCAAGTACAATGGAGAGACAGACCCCACTGAATACACTCGCGTGTACGAAGCTGCCGTATCAGCTGCCGGAGGAGGCGAAGCGGTGATGGCAAAAAGTCTGCTGCTTGTACTCACTGGATTAGCTCGCATGTGGTACCTCCCAGCTCGGTGTACTCGTGGGAGCACCTTCGCGAGCAGATGCACAGTCGCTTCCAGGGAAGCATAAATAAACAAGTCACCTCTTCGGATCTGAACATCCTCAAGCAAGCACCAGGCGAGTCCATCCGGGCATTCCGCAAACGCTTCTCCAACCTCCAATGCCAAGTCCGTGACATCACCGACCAAAGCGTGTGTGACGCTGCACGTCATGCAATACGTGATGAGGACTTGGTAGCCAAGCTCGACAGGAAGCAGCCGAGGACGATTAGGGAGCTCTATGACATCATGGACACATACTCCCGGGCCGAGGAAGGGAGAGAGCAGGGAAGAGCCGAAGCCTTGGCCTCAGCTGTGCAGTTCGCGCCTGACGTGGAGAATCATGAAAAGCGTCGGCCACGCCAACGGGGAGTACACCACGTGGAGGAGCGCGAGGCTCCTGCCCCGCAAACACACTACCAAAGCCAAGGCCAGTGGCAAGGCAGTCGGCAGAACCAAGCACGCAGTGAAGAACGAGACCATCCACGCCTGGATCACCAAGGTTGGAGGCGCGACGACCACCACGACCGCGAAAGCAACAACCAGGCTGGGCACGGTAATCACAGAAGTGGCGAATGCAGCAGGTCACAAGGCAAGTTCTGTGAAGTACACCGAGTAAGCACTCACTCCACGGTAGAGTGCGAGGTTGTCATCGCGGCCCGGCAGGGCCGACAACCGTGGCGCCCTGGCGGCAGGGGCATCGTAGAGCTGACAGGCCGTGCTCGGGAGCAAGGAGAGCCTGCCTTACAGTTACTGCCGCCACCACCGCTACCGCCAGGTGACAGAGCACCAGTGCAAGCCATCGGCGCCCAGCGAATCATCCACGCCATCACTGGAGGCAACGCTCACACCTACGCATCCAAGCGGCAGCGCCGAGCCTACACGCATCAAGTCAACCACATTGGTTCCTTCCCACCCACTGAACTACCCGCGTGGGTCAGTGCCACCGTGACCTTCGGCCCGGCGGACGCCGCCGGAATCACTTTTCCTCACCATGACGCTCTCGTCATCTCGGCGGTCATCAACAGCTGCGAGGTGCGTCGCGTCTTCATTGATGGAGGTAGCTCGGCGGACATCCTCTTCGCGTCTACACTCGCCGAGATGGGAATCCCTCGCGCACCCCCGCGGGGGTACCACTCCTGGGATTTGGGGGCGAGCCAGTCCCAGCCCTCGGCAAGATTGAGCTTCCAGTGGAATTTGGGGCCGGCGATTGCGTTCGTAGGGAGAGTATTGTCTTCGACGTTGTCGACATCCCCTACCAATACAACGTCATCCTTGGCCGGGTCACGCTAAACAAATTTGGCACGGTTCTGCACCACGCCTTTCTCTGCATGAGGATCCCAGCCCCCTCAGGGGTCATCACAGTGCGGGGCAATCAAGACTTGTCCCGTAAGATCGACAATGACATCCAAGTGGCCATTCGGTACGTCCACACCATTCAATCGGAAGGTGACAAGGCTGCGCAAGCGGCTCCCGATCCGCCAACCTCAGGGTGGTGGGTGCCAAAACCTAAACCTGACGGCGAGACGCGCGCCATGCCGCTCTCAGAGGGTGATTTGACCAAGACAGTACTCATCTGGGTCAACCTTGACCCGATCAATGAGGAGGCCATCCTCAGCACGTTGCGGACCAATGGAGACATGTTCGCATGGGAGCACGAGGACCTCCCCGGTGTCTCCCGGGAAATCATCAAGCACAGCTTGCTCGTCAACCCCGATGTGCTCCCTGTCAAGCAGAAGCTGCGAAAGATGTCGATGGAGCGTCAGATCGCGGCCCGAGAGCAGGTGGACAAGCTCCACAAGGCAAGAGTCATCCGCGAGGTCATGCACCCTGAATGGCTTGCCAATCCTGTCCTAGTCGAGAAGGCCAACAGCAAGTGGCGCATGTGCGTGGACTACACCAACCTGAACCGCGCATGTCCGAAGGACAACTTCCTGCTACCACAAATCGATCAACTCGTTGATGCTACATCCAGGTGTGAACTTATGAGCTTCCTCGACACCTACTCAGGGTATCACTAGGTGTGGATGGCGTGGGAAGATGAGGAGAAGACCAGCTTTCTCACGCCTTTCGGGACATTTTGTTATGTCCGGATGGCGTTTGGGTTGAAGATTGCCGGAGCTACTTTCTCCAGGCTCGTGCACAAGGCCCTCTCCAGCCAAGTTGGGCGCAACATCGAGGCCTATGTCGATAATGTCGTCGTCAAGAGCATGATAGCCACCACCCACGTGGCGGACTTATAGGAGACGTTCGACAACCTCCGTCAAGCCGGCATGAAACTCAATTCGGAGAAATGTGTGTTCGGTGTTCAGGCAGGGAAGCTGCTCAGCTTTCTTGTGTCGAGAAGGGGAATCGAGGTTAACCCTTCAAAAATCAAAGCCATCCTCGACATGCGCCTGTCTGAGAACGTCAAGGAGGTACAAAAGCTTACCGGACGCCTCGCGGCGCTCGGGAGGTTTGTCTCCAGATCTGCTGAGAAGGGTCTCCCTTTCTTCAAAGCTCTGTGAGGATCCACCAACTTCGAGTGGATGGTGGATAGCCAAGTAGCCCTGGACGACCTGAAAAGGTACCTCACGTCGCCACCGCTGTTGCAAAGCCCTGCTCAAGGGGAGAGCCTATTGTTGTATCTGGTAGCTACCCCGGCAGCGGTGAGTGCCATCTTGGCCAAAGAAGAAAATATAATCCAGCACCTAGTATACTATGTTTCAGAAGCGCTTCAAGGTGCCAGGGCACGGTATACCAAACTAGAAAAGCTCACATACGCGTTGCTGATGGCGTCCCGCAAACTGCGGCACTACTTCCTTGCTCACTCTATTCGAGTGCCGTCCTCCTTCCCCCTCGGAGAGATGCACCGCAACAAAGAGGCCTCCGGACGCATCGGGAAGTGGGCGGCTGAGCTCGCCCCATTTGTCATCGACTTTCTCCCCCGGACGGCGATAAAATCGCAGGTGCTGGCGGACTTCGTGGCGGAATGGGTCCCGTCGGAACATCCCGTCACCCAAGACCATGCCAACTTGCTGTGGACGATATATGTGGATGGCTCCTGGTGCTCCGATGGTACCGGCGCAGGGGCTATCCTAGAATCGCCCGAGGAATCACGCACCTTGTACTCCGTGCATCTCGAGTTTAAGGCCACTAACAACATCGCTGAGTACGAAGCCTTGCTGCTCGGCCTGCGCAAGGCATGAGCCTTGGGGGCGCAAAGGGTGATGGTCAAGAGCGACTCTCAGCTCATAGCAGGGCATGTTGACAAAAGTTATCAGGCCAAGGACCCTGAGATGATCAAGTACCTCGCCCTTGCGTGGGCCATCGAGAAACACTTCGTCGGCATCACCGTGCACACCATCCCGCGCTCGGAGAATGCCGACGCCGACGGTCTAGCACGCGCCGTGAGCACGCGAGCTGAGGTCCCGTCGGGCATCTTTTATGAGGTCATCACGGCGCCAGCAACAAAGGACCTCCCGGAGGTGCACCACATCGAAGAGCAAGACTGGAGGACGCCAATCCTCCGCTACCTCACAGATGAAACAGAGCCCGACGACCCCGTCGACGCACGGAGACTGAAGAGCCAGGCCAAGGGCTTCATTATCCACCAAGAAGCCCTTTACAAGCGCGGGGTGTGCACGCCGTACCTTCGGTGCGTCTCTAAGGAAGAAGGAGCTGATCTCGTATGAGAAATCCACCAGGGGCTGTGCGGCTCCCACCTCACACCGCGCGCCCTAATGTCTAAGGCCTTTCGCCAAGGCTTCTATTGGCTAACTGCCCTTCGTGACACGCAAGGCCTCGTCAAGACATGCCTGGCATGCCAGTGGATGGGTCGGGAACAAATCTCCCTGCCCATAACTTGCAACCGATCCCCCCTCGTGGCCACTCGCGCGTTGGGGGATCGACCTCATCGATCCGTTCAAGGTCAAAAGTCATGGCCGCAAATTTTTAATCGTTGCGGTCGATTATTTCTCCAAGTGGATCGAGGCCAAACCGTTGGCCAGCATAACATCGCTCGCTGTTCAAAAGTTCATATGGAAGAACCTCATCTACCGCTTCGGAGTGCCACGCGAGCTGACTGTCGACAATGGCACTCAGTTCGACGCGGCCCTGTTCCGTAAGTTCTGCATCGGCCTTGGCATTAACTTGTGCTTCGCGTCAGTCGCTAATCCAAAGGTGAACGGTGCGGTGGAACGTGCCAATGGTATCGTGCTCTCCGGCCTGCACACACGCCTCTTCGACATACCCAAGGGGGGTTGGGCGGATGAGCTCCCCAACGTGCTGTGGTCCACCCGTTCGGCGGTAAGCCGTGCAACCGGTTTCACCCCATTCAAGCTCTTGTTTGGGGATGAAGCGGTAATCCCCGAGGAAGTCAGGCTAGGGTCACTCCGCACTGCATCACCGCCGGACGATGAAGCCCGTCAAACATCATTGGATGGCCTTGATGCCGTGAGGCAAGAAGCCGCATTCAACATCGAACAATATCAAGCCTCGATGGCGAAGGCTTACAACAAGACCGTTCGCCCACGGCCCATTCAAGTGGGTGACCTCGTGCTCAAGAAGAAGGCCAATCCCGAGGCTGATGGAAAGCTAAGCTCAAAGTGGGAGGGACCGTACGAGGTTATCTGCGTCACGCGCCCATTGTCATTCTGTTTAAAAACCCTTGAAGGAGCAGAGTTGAAGCATAGCTGGAACGTCGACAACCTCCGCAAGTACTACGTGTAGCTCACGTGCAGAAGCATTATCATAGGATGCCGAGTCAGCCCGGCACTTTTCTCATAGCCCTCATGTTTCATTTCTAGTTTTATTAGCAAGCCGCTGCGCCGGTTAGTACCATCTTTTGTAAAGGGCTTTGCCCTAGGCTGCTGCGACTGCCTCTGTCACAACTATGTAATAGGCCTATGAGCCATAGTGTTGTTTACATAAGCAAAGAATAGCAACCGGCCCGTGGCCAGCCCAACAAGGATGATAACGTTTATCCCTCCATCGTGAGGAGGCATGGTAACACTCCACCGCGGTGTAGAACACTCTCCGACGCGGGGTAGAGGGTCCCCTCACTGCCACGTGAGCAACGACTCCGTCGCCGTGTCGGGATTGCATTGGCTCCGCCGTGGTGTAGAACACGCTCCGACGTGAGGTAGAGGGTCCCCTCACTACCACGTGAGCAACGTCTCCGTCGCCGTGTTGGGACAACTTTGTCTCCCCCGTGACGTAGAGCACGCCCCACCGCGGCGTAGAGAATCTCCTCACTGCCACGTGAGCAATGACTCCGTCACCGTGTCAGGATTGCATTGGCTCCGTCGTGGTGTAGAACACGCTCCAACGTGGGGTAGAGGGTCCCCTCACTACCACGTGAGCAACGTCTCTGTCGCCGTGTTGGGAAAACTTTGTCTCCCCCGTGACGTAGAGCACGCCCCACCGCGGCGTAGAGAATCCCCTCACCACCACGTGAGCAACGACTCCGTCGCCGTGTCGGGATTGCATTGGCTCCACCATGGTGTAGAACATGCTCCAACACGGGGTAGAGGGTCCCCTCACTGCCACGTGAGCAACATCTCCGTCGCCGTGTTGGGACAACTTTGTCTCCCCTGTGACGTAGAGCACGTCCCACCGCGGCGTAGAGAATCCCCTCACCACCACGTGAGCAACAACTCCATCGCCGCGTTGGGACGGCTTTGTCTCCATCGACGTGTCGAGATTGCATTGGCTCCACTGCGGTGTAGAGCACGCTCCACCGCGGCGTAGAGAATCCTCTCACTGTCACACAAGTTTTGTGGCCACGCCCTCAGAACGATATGACCGCCCTCGACAAACATCTCGGACGCTGGTTTTTTTGGTTGGGAGATAAATACTCGTCACAACAAATCCGGGTACAATGTACACTCAGTGTGCCGACAATAACATAAAAAATCCACACAAGTCACTATACATCTCTCTCGACAAACGACGCAATCTCCTCGCTTGTCAAAAAATGAATGCTGTCATTGTGTCGTTCAGCCTGTGTCAAACCGCCAAACGAGCAATGCTTATACGACACATGTACTAGGGGCTGGGTGCTGTACCACCTAACCGCGATCTTTCGCCTCGAAGCAACAACCTGTAAACAATGCAAAAATAAGAAATGATCACCAGAGGCAAAGCACAATTGCACCAATTTTTTGACTTTCTATTAACCAACAGGGTTACATGAGGGCTACAAAAAAAAGCTCTGTCCTCATTAAACCCCGTAAGAGGTCGGACAGCGGGAGGCACAACCCGGTGTCGAACTGAGCGGCGAACACGATGATCCGCCCCGGACCAGTGAGCCCCTCACGTCAGAGCGACTAGGGGGCTCCGGGCCTGTAACCTGGCCAGGGTCGGGAATCTTGCCCGTCTCGGCAAGCCGTCGGAAGAGCCTCACATCCACAGAAGAGCGGCCGAGGTAGCCGGTGTGCGTCGCCAGGGCCGTTGTCTGGCCCCTCCCCTTGATCACATTCTTCTCCGTCCCTACGCCTGGCATTCTGCCCTCCGGCCCTGCACGGTTGGAAGGCGGCACTTTCCTCGACAACATCAATCCTGACAACCAACACGAGCAAGCAAATAACAGTTTGTCAAACAATGACGGCAAAGCAAAGGACATGGGAAGTACAGCACAAAAGTGTAAAAAGACAGACACATCGGCCTGAAACTACCGAGTCTGTCACGACGGCATGCCCGATGCGGCTCCAAGAGGCTGCCCGCCCCGAGTTTGGGGGTGTTCGGGGAGGCTAGTGGAGACGACGTGCCCGGCGTGGCGTCTCGAAACTACCAAGTCTGCGGACCCCGTCGACGCGGTCGCAGCGTCACGACGGCACGCCCGACGCGGCTCCAAGAGGCTGTCCGCTCCGAGTTTGGGGGTGTTCGGGGAGGCTAATGGAGACGACGTGCCCGGCGTGGTGTCTCGAACCTACCAAGTCTGTCGCAGCGGCACACCCGACGCGGCTCCAAGAGGCTGCCCGCCCTGAGTTTGGGGGTGTTCGAGGAGGCTAGTGGAGACGACACGCCCGGCGTGGCGTCTCGAAACTGCCAAGTCTGCGGACCCCGTTGACGCGGTCGCGGCGTCACGGCGGCACGCCCGACGCGGCTCCAAGAGGCTGCCCGCCCCGAGTTTGGGGGTGTTTGGAGAGGCTAGTGGAGACGACACGCCCGGCGTGGCGTCTCGAAACTACCAAGTCTGTGGACCCCGTCGACGCGGTCGTGGTGTCGCGGCGGCACGCCTGACGCGGCTCCAAGAGGCTACCCGCCCCAAGTTTGGGGGTGTTTGGGGAGGCTAATGGAGACGACACGCCCGGCGTGGCGTCTCGAACCTACCGAGTCTGTCACGGCGGCACGCCCGACGCGGCTCCAAGAGGCTGCCCGCCCCGAATTTGGGGGTGTTTGGGGAGGCTAATGGAGACGACGCGCCCGGCATGGTGTCTCGAAACTACCAAGTCTGCGGACCCCGTTGACGCGGTCGTGGCATCGCGGCGGCACGCCCGACGTGGCTCCAAGAGGCTGCCCGCCCCGAGTTTGGGGTTGTTTGGGGAGGCTAATGGAGTTTTGTGCTCTGTTTACTGTTAATATTATTCTTTTGAACTGTTTTAGTGCGTAGTTGATGAAGAAAATAAATTTTGAACATAAAAGAGTGCTAATTAAATTATAATAGTTTTGAAGGGCCACGTCAAATAAGAGCGATGTTTAAATGTTTTCTTGCCAATAAAAGCACTCAACTGACAATGATGTACCAATCTTTCTTAATCCACAATTCGTACAATACACAACATGGATATCTTTTAAATAGAACAAATCATTGCAAGCAAAACATAAAGTCTGCGAACTGAACTACATCCAACCCATCGAACGTAAACAAAAACTCACCACTTTATCTGTTCAATTAATCACCATGACATAAGACTAATTCAGTAAGAACACCATTTCATCTTTCCAATTCAGTAAGAATACACCAATATCTGTGCATCAATTCAATATATACATACACCAATTCGGTACTCATAAACAGACTGGATTATTTGTATATGTATACTGACTGGATTATTTGCATATGTATACTAAATTGGTGTATGTATGTACTAAATTGATGTACAAATATTGGTGTGTTCTTACTGAATTGGAAAGATGAAATGGTGACAGGATTATTTGTTGGGTTTAGCCCCATATCGGTTATGAACAGAGGCAGAACAACTTATAAGGACGGTGAGGGCTGCTCCGACGTAATGGAGACTAGAACGCTGGTGGTTTAGCGAATCTAGGATTGCGTAACACTAATCATCCTCTATTTGTTGCACATTTCTTTGACAACTAAGTAGCGAGGTTGCTTTTCTACCTGGCTAGGGAATGAAGACTAGTAGTGACGATGACATAGCACCCGGGTATCGTCAAGGAGGACAAAACCGGCCCTCTGGACACAGGGTGGGCCGGGCCGACTACTCGGAGTCCGACTTCTGCACGGGGGCACCTCATCGACGTGGAGTGCAACACAAGGATAGGTACTACCCGGTAATCTCGGATTCTAGTTGTAACCAACTAGGAGATCAATCTGTAAACCGATCCGGACTCTTGTAACCCTACCCCCGCCGGCTATATAAGGCTAGGTAGGGATCCCCTGATCGGTAGATTCACATAGAGGCTTTCATACTCTTAGACACATAAACCCTAGAACCCCTGAGATCTATTCTCAAGATCTTGCGACACTCGGGATACAAGCAATATCATCCACCAAACACAAGACGTAGGGTATGACCTCCTTCCGAGGGCCTAAACCTGCCTAAACTCTGTGTCCCGTGTGCACCCATCTAGATCTACTGTGTCTACGCTGCCCCATATTCATTATTGCCAGATCAGAACACCGACATGCCAGATCAGAACACCGAAAGTTGGCGCGCTAGGTAGGGATGGTCCGCATAGATCCATCGGAACAGATCCAGATGGGTTTCTCCAACGGCAACAACGACTTCGCTCCAGGCCGATCCGTGAGATTTTGTCTCCTGGGGCACGTCCCTGATCCAAGACAGCTTTTCCGATTCGGAAAGCTGGACTTCATCGTGGACAAGCTCGGCAAACTTCACCTCTGCGGCTCGGCTTCCAACCAGTCGGTGGAGGCTTCATCACCCTTCCTACTGAAACTCTTCTCCGAGTCGATGACTTTGGCGGTCATCTCCGAGGAAGGGTTGTGCCCAAGTTGGATCTACCGCTCGAACACGGGTTTTCACCCATCCTTGATTACGACTCAGACGACTTCGAGAGTTCGGAAAGTCATCATCCTTCTCGGGAGGTCTTCATGGCCAACCCAGATGAACTGGCGAACGATGGGGATCAGACGATTCCCATTGCGGAACAAACCCCCGCTCAGCTTGATGCCCCTCGGCTCCGCCTTCTTGCCAAGGAGGAAAGACTGGCCGAGCAGTAGACTGCGCTCGCTCGCCAGCATGAGGAAAGGCAACACAACAATGACATGCGAGATCGAGAGCGCCAAGTCAGCAACGCACTCCGCATGCGTGAAAGAGATGGCATCCCGATATTTTCGCTCCCCAGTCATAACTTTGTCGCTGCCACGGTAGTGGCATGTGCTATCAACATCCCTGAGGGGACCCCAGGTCACGATGAACTCCGACGGCTCCGGATCCTGATGGAAGAGGTAGCTCTCCAACAGGCCGAGATCTCCGGAGACCGTGCGGTTTCCCCTGCGAACACTCGGAGTCAGCGTTCCTCCCCGCCAGGGAATTCACATGCTATCGAAGGTCATCATGCTGGGTCGGTCCGTAACCAACTCGGATAGGACCGCGATGCACGGGATACTCTCGACGCAAGACGCCACGCTCAGCGCGGTGCCGGGAAAAATAATCACCCCACCGGGTCGGTCCACAGTCGACTCGGACCCAACCGCGACGGACAGAATGCTCCCGAGGCCGGGCGCTACGCACAACGGGATGCTGGGAGAGACAATCGTGACGGCCGCCATGGTGACAACCATGCTGCTGGCCAACATCGCTCCCCGACTCCTCCAGACATGGCCTACGCAGGTCCAAAGGCGTTCGGCCCCGCCACGATTTCGAGTCACCGGCATCAACAAATACACGGGCGAAACTCGGCCAGACATCTGGCTGGCTGATTACCACACGGCATGCAGAAGTACTGGAGGCAATGATTATATTGTGATTCATTACTTGCCCCTATTCTTAGCTGACTCGGCCTGAGCTTGGTTGACCAGCCTGCCTCCGGGCAGCATTCAGTCCTGGGCCGATCTTGAGACTCTCTTCGTGAACAACTTCCAGGGTACCTATAATAGGCCTGGAAACACGTGAGATCTCCATAGTTGCACCCAGGAAGTGGGTGAGACCCTCAAAGAGTACATCCAGTGCTTCTCTAAAAAGAAGAATTCTTTGCCGGAAATCCAGGAGGGCGACGTCATCACCGCTTTCTCCAAGGGTGTTCGGAGCACAGATCTCATCCATAAGATCGCACGTAAGAATCCTTAGACTACGCGTGAGCTTTTCGATATTGCAAACAACTTCACAACCGGAGAAGAAGCTGTTCGCAGTGCGACCAAAGACGACAAGGGGAAGGGTAAGGCTCCCGAGTCCCCCGAAGCAAGGGATCGTCCCAGGTCGCCCAAGAAAAAACACCAGAAGCGCAAGAGTAGGGACCTTGTTGCTGCTGCCGAGTGCGCTTCACAGCGTCGACCTCAGCACGGTAGCGCCACTTTTGAGGAGATGATGAGCTAGCCGTGTCACTTCCACGGGCCAAAGTCTAATCATCTCACACGTGACATCAATCTCTTAAAGAATTTGAACAAGCATTTCGCCCCCAGCCGGAACAAAAAGGAGCCTCCCCCGGACGAGGGTGACGAATTCCCAAAAGAGACTGCATGCCTTATGATCTTCGGCGGCTCGAACGGCTATGAGTCCAAGTGTCGCCAGAAGCTCACGGACTGCGAAGTCAATGCGGTCGAGCCGGCAGTACCCCAATACCTGCGTTGGTCCGAGTCCATAATTTCATTCGGCCGCTCGGACCACCCCAACGACACACCTCATCCTGGAAGGTTCCCCTTGGTTGTAGACCCAATCGTACGCGGCGTCCGCCTCACCAATGTTCTCATGGACGGAGGGAGTGGTTTGAGCATCCTCTATGTCAAGACTCTGGACAACATGAAGGTCCCTCGCTCAGAGGTCACGCCCACCGGTGCACCCTTCCACGGGGTGGTACCCGGCAAGCTGGCAAGGCTGCTCGGGTAGATCGCTTTGGCGGTCACTTTCGGTACGCCCGACAACTTCCGGACCGAGACCCTTACCTTTGAAGTCGTTGACTTGCTAGGCTCATATCACGCCATCTTGGGGTGTCCCTACTACGCCAAATTCATGGCTGTCCCCAGCTATGTCTACCTGAAGCTCAAAATGCCGGGTCCCCATGGGATAATAACGATGCAAAGCAACTTCCAGCATGCCTACGCATGTGACCTGGAAAACTACAACCTTGTCGCAGCCCAAATCGCAGTAGCCGAGCTTGACAACCTCAAGTCGACTGTGGTTGAGGAAGCACTCCCGGCCAAGAAGACTTTAGCATCGACGTCCTTCCAGTCGGCGTGAGAAACCAAGGTGATCCTGCTCGATCCAGAAGACTCCTCCAAAACAACGCAGATCGGGATTGCACTCAGCGACAAATAGGAAAGCGCGCTCGTCAGCTTCCTTCACGACAACCAGGATATCTTTGCATGGACATCCTCTGACATGCCTGGAGTCCTGAGGGAGGCTGCTGAGCACTCTCTGAACGTTCGGCTGGATGCCAAACCGGTCAAACAGCACCTTCGGTGTTTCGCTGAGGATAGGCGTAGAGCAATAGGAGAAGAGATAGCAAAGCTTTTGTCGGTTGGCTTTATTAAAGAAGCGTACCATCTCGACTGGTTAGCGAACCCAATTCTTGTTCGCAAAAAGAATGGAAAATGGAGGATGTGCGTTGATTACATGAGCTTAACAAGGCATGTCCCAAAAACCCATTCACATTACCTCGCATCGATCAGGTGATTGACTCCACTGCCAGCTGCAAAATTTTGTGTTTTCTCGATGCCTACTCGGGCTACCATCAGATCAAGATGAAGGAGGACAATGAGATCAAGACATCATTCATCACTCCATTTGGGGCTTTCTGCTACGTCTCCATGCCTTTCGGCTTAAAGAACGCTGGTGCTACATACCAACGGTGCATACAGCGCTGCCTCGAGGGGCAAATCGGTAGGAACGTGCAAGCCTACGTCGACGATGTGGTGGTCAAGTCCAAAAAGAAAGAGGATCTCCTAACCAACTTGGGGGAAACATTCTCCAATCTTAGGCGATTCAACATGAAACTCAACCCGGAGAAATATGTTTTTGGAGTCCCTTCGGGAAAACTACTCGGCTTCATCATTTCAGAACGAGGGATCGAGGTTAACCTAGAGATGATCGACGCCATCATCAAGATGGGACCACCAAAAAGCCTCAAGGATGTCCAACGGCTAACTGAATGCATGGCAGCCCTCAGCCGGTACATCTCCTGACTCGGCGAAAAGGCTCTACCCCTCTACAAGCTCATGAAGAAGTCGGACACCTTCACCTGGACATCTGAGCCTCAAGACGCCCTCGACGGGTTGAAGAAGTTGATAACCACACCCCCGGTGCTGGTTTCCCCAATGCTCAACGAGCCGCTACTCCTCTATATTGCAGCGACTACCCAGGTGGCTAGTACCGTCTTGGTTGTCGAAAGCTCCAAACCAGGCCACATCCAGAAGGTTCAGCGCCCGGTCTACGTCATCAGTGAAGTGCTTTCTGAGTCCAAGGCGCGATACCCACAAATACAGAAGATCATCTATGCGGTGTTCATCATATCTCGGAAGCTAGTCCACTATTTCCAAGGGCACCCGATTACGGTGGTCAGTTCCTTCCCAATCGCTGACATCATCAACCATCGCGACGCCACAGGAAGGATTGCCAAATAGGCGATGGAACTAATGGCATTTAGCATAATTTATGCCCCCTGCACGGCTATCAAGTCTCAAGCTCTCCCCGACTTCATGGCCGAGTGGACAGAAGTCCAATTCCCACCCTCGGTCATTGACCCGGAACATTGGACGCTCTACTTTGACGGTTCACTAATGCTTCAGGGCGCAAGGGCTGGCATCATTCTCATTTCTCCGAGACGGGAACACTTCAAGTACGTACTACAGATCCACTTCCCAGCGTCCAACAACGTTGCCGAATACGAAGCCTTACTACATGGCCTACACATCGCTACCTCACTCGGAATTCATAGGCTATTTGCTCGCGGAGATTTCGAACTGGTGGTCAGGCAAGTTATGAAGGAGTAGTCGTGCAGAGACCTAGTCATGGAAGCCTACTGCCAAGAGGTACGCTAGCTCAAAGCCAAGTTCGATGGACTCGAGATCACGCATGTCCTCCGCCAAGACAATGAGGCCGCAGACGCACTTGCCAAGCTGGGGTCCAGTCGGGATGTCGTTCCGGCTGGAGTTTTCCTCCAGGAGTTGCATACTTCCTCCATCAAGGCGGAGACAGCGTTCGAGACTGATAAAATACACCCCAAGGGATCTAATAGCACTCAGCAGACTTCGCAAGAAGTCTTAGTCATCACTCCCGACTGGATAACGTCTTTCCTCGACTACCTCCTATGGGACACTCTCCCGCTGGATCAGACCGAGGTGCGGCACCTCGCGAGGTGCGCTAAGGCCTACGTCATGGTTGAAGGCAAACTTTACAAGAAGAGCACCTCCAGAATCCTCCAGCGGTGCATACCTCAAGATTAGGGCAAACAACTACTACATGATATTCACTCGGGAGTTTGCAGGCACCACGCGGCGCCAAAGTCGCTACTCGGGAAAGCTTTTCAACAGGGTTTCTACTGGCTGATTGCCATTTCGGATGCCGAGCACATCGTACGCACCTGCGAGAGATGCCAGTATTTCACCCGGCAGACACACTTGCCGGCCCAGGCACTCCAACCCATCCCGATCTCATGGCCTATTGCTGTCTGGGGTTTGGACATGGTTGGTCCCCTCAAGAAGGCTCCCGGGGGTTACACATATCTCTTCGTCACCGTCGACAAGTTCACCAAGTGGATTGAAGCCAAACCAGTTGCTATGATCACTTCCGAGCGGGCCGTTGAATTCTTTCGAGATATCGTCTACATTTCGGCATCACCAATAGCATCATCACGGACAACGACACTCAGTTCACCAGCAATGTCTTCCTCCGATTCTGCGACGACTACAACATTAGCCTCAATTTTGCCACAGTGGCGCATCCACACACAAACAGGCAAGTTGAGCGTGCCAACGGCCTGATCATGCAAGGCATCAAACCTCAGATCTTCCAGCGCCTAAAGAAGTTTGCGGGAAAATGGGCAGCAGAGTTACCCTCGGTGCTCTGGAGCATGCAGACTACACCCAACCGGTCCACCGGTTACACCCCTTTCTTCATGGAATATGGAGCCGAGGCCGTGCTACCGACTGATCTCGACCACAGATTCCCGCACATCCGTGCCTACACCGAGGCCGAATTAGAGGAAGCAAGACAAGACGCACTTGGCCAGCTTGAAGAAGCACGCGAAGTCGCTTTTCTTCTGTCGACAAAGTACCAGTAGGGCCTCCGACGCTATCACAGTCGGCATGTACGCGGCCGCCCGTTTAACATTGGCAACTTGGTCCTACGCGGAGTCCAGTCCAACAAAGACAGGCACAAGCTCTCACCGCCATGAGACGGCCCGTATGTGGTCCCTGAAGCGCTACGCCCGGGGGCTTACCGACTGAAGGATAAGAACGGCAACCTCATCACCAACGCATGAAACATTGAACAGCCATGCCGCTTCTATGCTTAAGCTTTGTACTTCCATATTTTAAACAGACAAATGAATAAATATTTCTTTGTCCTATCCGAGTAACTCTTGGGGTTCCCGACTGACCCGCTACGCATGCTCTCGGTGGTGCATAATGGACACTTGGGCTCTCCTCCTTCGAACAACTATTTTAGTACTGTGTACAAGGCTCGGCGTTAACCCTTTGTCTTTGATCGCTGGTCTACACCACAACCCTGCGCTACACGGGAAACAGCCCATGGCTACTCTCTACGAAATGGGGGCTACGACGGATCAGCAAGGGCACACACAAAGAGTTAACTTACACACGAATGGATCTTTTTGAATGAGATTAACAAACATCGGACAAAGTTCATCCAAAAAACATGCATAAACGAAGTATACTTGGATTTCCCGAGTACTTAACATGCATATCGAACAGTTCAAATGTTTTTTGTTTAGCTACTGCTACAGGCTGGCGTGTTTGGCCAGGGAGTCCGTGGCCGAAAGAACTTTGGCGATCAGTGCCGGGACCTCCTCCTCGGAGACGTCGGTGGCAAGCCCATCCTCGATCTCCTTCATGTCGATCGCCGAATAGTGGGACTTAGCTACCACGAGCGCAAACTCGACTCCGGCCCGGGTGTGCTCCTTCATCAATGCCTTCACTTCATCGGGCGCTCGCCGAAGGTGCTCGCCGAAGGCGCTCCACGACCACCTCCGTCTGGTCCGGAGTCGGTCGTCCTCCCACAACGCATCGCAGACCTTCCGACCGGCAGCTTTCAAGGACTCAGCCGTCTCGTTGATCTTGCCGATACGTATCTGGAATGCTGTGGAGATAGTACAAATATGTCAATAAGGCACTTAAGCAGTTTTCAACTGAACAGGAACCGGGTCAAGTACTTACCGGTGGCGGAGTCTGAGGCTCTCTTGTTCGCCGCCTCGACGGCCTCCAGAGCCCTCCTCAAGCTACCGTCGAGGACGGTCGCCTCCTCTTCCAGCTGCCCGACGCAGGCCTTCGTCCCCTCGAGCTCCTCCTGAAGCTTGGAGGCCTTGTCTTCAGTAGAGGCAAGTTGCCTGATGCGAGTTTTCGTCGCCTCGAGCTCCTTCCTGAGCCTAGAGGCCTCGTCTTCAGCAGCTGCAGAAGATGAGTCAGCACGGCGGAAGCAAAAATGATCAAAGAAACTCGGCTTCCTTATCTTGAGCCCGGGCAGCCTCTTGGGAGATGCCCCTCCTCAGGGCTGCAATCTCGACCCCTCGCACGCATGCTTCTTCCTGCGTCACTTGGAGGGTACCCTTCAAGTTGTCCCACTCGGCCTTGCGCTGGCCGAGTCAGTTGAAGGCAGGGAGCTGCTCCTGAAGAAACTCGGTCTTCTCTCTAGACCGATGGGTTAATCTCTGTAAGAAACAATAGAGGAAGTTAGCTACTCGGATAAAATATCAGCTACTCGAGAAAAACGTCAAGACCCTCCACTAGGTTCCACGAACTGAGTGGAAGCTCGGGGGCTACACCCATTGGGTGCACTGATCGTGCCCCCAGTGCGAAATCTATAGGCTACTAAAGAGCTTCCGCCCGCCTGAGACAGTTAGGCAGAGGCTCGGGGGCTACTCCCCAGTGGGTGCACCATCGGTGCACTCACGAGCGAAAAATAGAAAAATAGAAACAAAAACGCAAGGGCGAAAATCCTACCTGCATCAACGGCCGTAACCTACAGTTCATCAGGTTGGTGCTCTCCTTCACCATCTTCAACAGCACTGGGAGCGTTTCTCTGAGCAGGGTGGCGACATCCATCGCCTCGCCCCATTCTTCCGCCTCCCGGATGTCGTCGATTTCCCGAAGGACCTCACTCGACCACGCGGGGTCCGTTTGTCGGACCCGTAGCGGCTGGAGGGCCAGCTGGGAGTCTGGCAGAGGAGGTGGCACGTGCTCAATCTCAGTCTCCTCCACCGGCATCGTCAGATTTCCCCTGTGGTCCGGCAGGATGGTTCCCACCCGACTCGGGTCCGCCTGCTTCGACGCAGTCGGAGCCTGCGCTCCGGCGCTGGGCTTTTTTGGCTGAGGAGCGGAAGACGGGGTAGGGGGCACACTGTCCCGTTGAGGAGAAGGCTGCGGAGAAGGAGCCGCTACAGCCCTCGGAGACGGGGGTCGAACACCCGGCCCCGAACCTCCTCCGCCCTGGCTGGACCCCTAGGCACTAGGCTTGTCTTTCGAGAGATCCGCCGGTTTCCTCGCCCTACAGAGACATCCGGGTTATGACTACCATCTGCAATAAAGCAAAAAAGGGCAGAAGACGCACTGTTGGTGGCATACCTGACGCCCCAAGGGATGGGAATGTGCCTCCTGCGCCTCGAGGCCTGCTGCCCTGGTGCAGCGGTTGTCGAGGCCGACGGCGCTGAAGAACCGCCTTGTCCCCCGAAGGCGACGTCAGCAGTCCTCTTCCCCCTCCGACTAGGGGGGACTTTATCTAAAGCCGCCTGGGGAATTTCCTCAGCGACGGCGGCTGGCACTGCCGGGTCAGGACAGGCAGAGGAGCTGCCCTGTCCTCCCGAGGAAGCATCGGCGGTGGGCCTCCTCCTTTGCCACATGACGAGGGGGACATCGTCTTCCTTGTCCTGTGCCTCTCCCACAGGAGCCGCTGCACTCGGCGGAGGGGCGCCGGGCTCCTCGGCACCGGATGTCCCTCCCCTCAACGACCTGGCATCGGCAGTAGAGGATCCAGCCCCCCTTGCGGCGGCTGCCCGCCTACGGGGATGTCGGCATACTGTGGCTGGTTCCAGACCTCGTTCTCTGGAAGAGGGGCGTTGGAACTGAAGCCGAAGAGGTCCTGCAAGGTCGGGGCACACAAATGCAGTCCGAGTATGACTCGACTACAGCACAAACTACAAATTACGAAGTCGGAGGAGTGGTTGTTCACTTGATTCGGGGGGTTGGTGAGGCTGAAAGGCGCCGGGTGACCGGAGGTGTCCAGGTCTGCTCCCTGGGCCAGCAACCTTCCGACTCGGCACCACGCCTCTTCTTCCGGAAGTGCCTCAGCCGACTCTCGAGTCACATCCAGATGATTGGTATACTCAAACGTCGGATGGACCCTCAGCTTCGTGGGCTAGATCCGGTGGCAGATGAAGGTGGCGATGACTCCAACCCCAGTAACCCCGGACTGGAGCACTTGAGCGAGGTGCGCCTGGAGAACTTCAACCGCGGGCCGCTCCCACTCCTGGGGAAGCTCAGCCCAGCTGGGCTTGATCTCGGGCGGCTGACCCTCAAACCTTGGAAGCGAAGGCTCGAATCCGGTGCCTCCCACCATAGCCAGGTTGCTTCTGCTCGGCTGAGGCTTCACGACAAAGAGCTGCTTCCAGAGCGCGAAGTGCGGTGCTATCCCGAGGTAGCACTCGCACAGCGTGATGAAGCACGCCACATGCAGCATCCCGTTGGGGTTGAGGTTGTGCAGCTCCAACCCGTAGAAGTATAGCAGTCCGCGCAAGAAGGGATGCACCAGAATGGAGAAGCCAGGGTGGAAGAAGGAGGAGTGGACGACGACTTCCCCCGTGTTGGGAGTGGGAAATTCCTCCCCACCGGCGGGGCACCACTCGATCAACTCCTTCGGTGGCAGCACTCCGCCTCCACCATGGCATTGAGCCGGGCTTCTGTCACCGTGGACTTCAACCAGGGTGCCATCGAATCGGCCGGAGAAATCCCTTCACCGAGTGTCGCCCAGACCAACACGTCCTCTTCCTCCTCGAATGGATCTGCTTCCCAGATGGAGGTGGGCATCCGGCGGTGGCAAAACGGATCTAGGGTTTTTCCTGATCCCCAACCTAGAATCGGCCGGCGGAGATAAGGAATTCGGTGCGCTGTGAAGCAGTAGGGTGAGCCCTACACGGTGGAGAGGTGGCGCAAGGAAGGCTACGGATCGGACTTAATGTGCGGTGGCGCTCTCGATTCAGTGGGGTGCGAGGAAGACGAAGTGGCTGTTGGGCGCAGAGGAGGCAAAGTGCAAAGTGAAACAAGTGTAAATGGCCCACATGATTCCCTCCTGCCTTATAACGCCAAACAGCCTGGCGGCTCAATTTTCCCGCCCTCACGGGCGCGGCATTACCGTTCCCACAGGCGCGGTCTTTCCGCTTTCACGGGTGCGACCGTTCTGATTCCACGGCACGACTTCTCTGCACTCACCATGCGGTTTTTCCACCTCCACGGCGCAAGGTTTCCGTTTCTGGATTTTGCATGACCAGGGTTTCAACGGTTAGCCTTCCAGGGATAACGGCCGTTTGAATGCACCCCATGAAAAGAGCGACTATAACGTGCCTTTAACGGGTCACTAGTCAGTTACCGAATAACTCGAAGCTGAAAGTTATGGTTTTGAAGGGTTTCGGTGGTTGGCCTCCAGGGGAACGCAATCATTTGAATATACCCGAGTGAAGGGCAGCAGTGGTGTGCCTCCAGCAGGCCATTAGTCGGACACCGAACAACTCGGGACCGAAGCACTACAACTCATGTTCTGGTTCTGACATGAATTTCGAGGGTATTCCCCCAGAGGGACACCAGCTGGACCTGAGCCACTCGGGAAACCAGGTACCGCTTGGGAATTTGGTTGAGATTCATGGTATGCCCCCCCGCTAGGTCAATAGCCGGTCTCCATCTGCTGGAAATGACCGGATACCACCAGAACTTACCAGTTATTAGCTCACCTGCCATGATATTCCTACCCTACGGGTGAATATTACTCGGCTTATTATTTTCTTGTTTCACAGGAGTTCTAAGAGTCCCTCACAATCTCCCTGCAAGCTACAAGAGGCGCGCTCAGGTGGATGCCACTCGGGAAACTTGCCCAAGGGAGAAGGCGACAAGCACTTTGGTTTTGGAGCAGCTAAGTTATCAAGACAAGCAGCAGCCAGATCGTGAAGGACTCGGGGGCTACTGATGATGACATAGCACCCGGGTATCGTCAAGGAGGACAAAGCCGGCCCTCTGGATACAGGGTGGGCCGGGCCAACTACTCGGAGTCCGACTTCTGCACGGGGGCACCTCATCGACGTGGAGTGCAAGACAAGGATAAGTACATACCCGGTAATCCTGGATTCTAGTTGTAACCAACTAGGAGATCAATATGTAAACCGATCCGGACTCTTGTAACCCTACCCCCGCCGGCTATATAAAGCTGGGTAGGGATCCCCTGATCGGTAGATTCACATAGAGGCTTTCATACTCTTAGACACATAAACCCTAGCACCCCTGAGATCTATTCTCAAGATCTTGCGGCACTCGGGATACAAGCAATATCATCCACCAAACACAGGATGTAGGGTATTACCTCGTTCTGAGGGCCTAAACCTGCCTAAACTCTGTGTCCCGTGTGCACCCATCTGGATCTGTTGTGCGTACACTGCCCTATATTCATTATTGCCGGATCAGAACACCGATACGTAGCTTGATGCCGTGACCCACATACTATCCTTGTCGATAATATGTTAGTCTTTGACATATCATAGATAAAGTGTCTTCTCATTCACAATACATCATACAGAGTAACATGACAGAAATATTGCAGCGGTCCATTTATTACAAACTTAATATACAAACTCTGAAGAACAAGTAAAGTTGTACAAACTTATTCCCACGATTAGGGGAATTTAAAACCATTTCTGGATGGTTACATTAAAAGCCTTATACTGCAACTCTCTCTCTCTCTCTCTCTCTTAGCCTATACTTCTACTCGGCAGCATTCTCGTCGCGGTAGTCGAAGTAGTAGTCAACTCCTTCGACCTCCTTCGCTGGTGCCTGCTCTTCAGGAACCTCGTCTTCGACCTCGACGTAGATGATGTCTTGATTCACCATCGGCTCACAATCTAACCAAAAGAATTATCATAGAGGGATGAGTAAAAAGTGTACTAAACAATTCCAAGAATAGCAAAGGAGTGTTTGATGCACTGTCTACTGAGAACAGCGGTGTTCTCCAAAAGCAATGCATTTTGTAAGGTAAGAGAGTCAACTTTTAATTAAGAGACTATGATCTCATGTCTCACAGGCTGTTAGGATCACCGATGGATCCCTTTCCTGCCGCGTTCGCGGTTCCAACTAGGAACATGGAATGACTAAGCCACACTTTCTTACTCTGCAAAGGTGTGCAATTGTACCCACAAATGACTACAGCCATGCATCTGAGGTGGCTAAACCTCATCTACACTCCTAAGGTCACAGGATGTTTCGCCGCCCACTCAGTCATACTTGCGTTGTAGTCCTGCACAACAAGCTAGGGACTACCAGTTTCACATGGATACTCTGGCGTACCATGTACCATGGATAGCACTAACAGCTAACACTACCTTCCTAGTAGAGGATACTCTAGCGTACGACTACTGAGGCCTTGCCTTCCCAAGGGAGTATGACCTAGGGCAAGGGTACTTTAGTTCATCCCCGCCATACAAGGTATGTCGTAAGCGCGATCGCTATGGCGCTTAAGCACAATCAATCATTCGTTACTTTAACCTTATATGAACAAACCCGTGTGATGAAACCCGCCTTCCAATATGCCCTCAACACCTTTTTTGGGTTCCACAGCCCACCATGATCACAAGTTTGCAATTGATTCACTTTAGAAATAGGTTTTCATTTTATGCATATTATAGACAAGAAGGAAAGTTTTGTAAAACGTTCTCAATGGATATGAACAAGAAACTGGAATTGCCTAGTAACGGATAAATGGTGTAGTTCGATAGGCTTGCTTGCTGAACTCCGGCTTCTGCCAAGAAAAATTGAAAAAACTCTGATGAGGACTAATTCAAGAACATTCGACATGTATGTAGATGTTATGATCATGCATACATGAGAATTATGTCATAAATTGCAAGAATTGCAATGAATAATTTTTTTGAAATATTTTATGTATGATTTATAGTTATTAAATGATTAAACAAGCCTTTAATCATTTTTTGAGTTTATCTAAAATTTTACATAAATAATTAATTATTTGTCCTTTATTTTACTTTAATCAACGTCAATATTACCATTCATCATATTTTTAATTTATTAAGTAATTATTCTCAGGATTTAACATAAAGGTTATGATTCAAAATATTTATCTTAAATTACTCTATAACCTGAGATTAATTTTCACTTCACATATATATTTTATTTAACTTTATTTTTATTTTTTTAAAGAACTTAACTTGATTTTCACTTTATTATTTATTATTCTTTTAAGAAAAAGGAAGAAATATTTAAGTTAAGTATTTAACCTAAGAATTTAAGCTACTCTTTAAACGTGTGTATATATCTGTTGGGGGAAGGGTTCCCGCGCTACCCCAAACCGACGGGCTTCTCCTCAACAGCGTCAAGGTCTCCCTCCCTGATTCGACATGTTTTGCCTGGCGTCAACAAGCTCCGCTCGTATCGCCGATGACGTCGAGAAAACGCTCCGTCCCGGCAGATGTCGAGGCAACGCTCCATCCCGTCACCAAGGACAACACGTCGTCATAGCAGTGAATACTAGGATACTAGAGTATTAGGATATTCCATGAGGATCCTTGTAAAAGACCAAAATACCCTTGAGGGTGTGTTGTTGCCCGAAGGGCATAATTGTAATCTCGCACCCATATCACTCCACCCCTATAAATAGGACCCAAAGGGGTAGAGAAGGGAGGATTTTTCTCAGATATAAACCGTAACCCCTGATATAAATACAAGAGTTTTCACTTCTCCCCGACACCAGAGTTTCTAGTTTTTCCCCCGACCAGAGTGTGTTCACATTCCGCCCCATCAGACACCGCTCCCGCGCGATCCTCCTCAACGGACACTATACTTACTCGTACTCCTCTGGTACTCCCGGAGGTTGACGTAACCGATTGGGGGTGCCTAAAACACACTGCCTAGTCCCGTAGCTATGACAATATCTATATATGCTTTCTCTTTCAAATAAAAGAAATAATTAAATTAATTTAGTTTTATCTCCTATTTTAAAGAAAAAGAAAAGAAAGTAGGTATACTGGGTTGGTCGGTCGATTAATTTGAGCTTAGCCCGTTATCCTGTTTCTTCTTCTCTCCCTTTCGCCAGGCCCAACCGACCCATTCCTAACCCTAACCTTTCTCATATATCACTCTCGCAGCTCACACGCACCCACACCTGAGCCCTTCTTCTCCTCATGTACGCCACCGCCATTGCTTGCATCAGGTGCCGCTGCCTCCTTTAACTCCTTCCCCCGCCGCTTGGCCTCTCCCGACTCTCCCGAGCTTGTTTACTCGGTCTTATCCTCCCACACATGTATGTCGCCGCCCGCACTGCTCTACCCCCACCCCTCCCCGTCCCCGCTCCGCCACCGATGTGGACACCACTGCCTCGATCTGGCGCTGCCACCGGACAGCACGGCCTATCGGATGCTTGGATTGCCGCCACGTCACTGTGCTCCACCAATCTGCTTGCGCTGTCGTCATGTCCGCGGGGCCTCCGAGCTGGTCCCCCCACTAGGGTCCCCGTCACCTCGACTCGGTTCCCTCGCTACCAACGTCTCCGTTCACGGCCATCACCGCTGGACGGCAGTGACTTCACCGCACCGCAACCGCAATGGCGTGCCTCCTCTTCCAGTAAGTCCTTTCCTACCTCTCTTTCCTATTCCTACTGGTCCAGGTTGATTAAGATCTCTCCTTGGGTTACCCCTGTGATCATTTTAACCCTATTATTTTCTCCTGGCTGCTATCTTGTTAAGAACCCGTGGCCACCTCCATGGAGAGCATTACAAGGCATGGAGGAGATGAGCTACAGCTTATGCCCTGGCTGTCGCTTGAGTGTAGTCAAGTAGGAGTCCAACTGAAGCTTCCGTGGCAACCACCTCTATGGTTTGTGGGACAAGCACAATACAAGCTATGTGAGGACAGCAATACTCCATGGAAAGATTGTTTGGATTAATTTCTGGTTGTTCAAGTTCACCATAGTGATTGTCCAGTGGTTTTCACCTTGAGAAGCTTTGGCATCCTGGAGGCTCATTCCATCTGCTTCAAATTGTCAACCATGGAGGATACATGTTAACAACAAGCACAATTTTGGAGGAGGACACGAGAAAGAGCCATGCCGCCACCACCTTCTCATGGATGTGCAATCAAATTCATGCATTTCAACCAAGTGGAAGTTGGGACAGTAAGAGCCCTGACATGCAGTGACGAGGGAGCTGACCTCCAGCGATACGAGGGCTGTCAGTGTGAATGTGTTCGTGCTGGTGTTGTGCTTGTTGTTGTGCTGAACAGAGAAAATCTTAACCCCACTATTTCTACCCTTAGTCCTCAAATACGTCGTGCCATGGTTTTGTTGGAGAAGAATTGTTGTTCCTACAGCTAGAACTATGGTTCAGGTTCACGATAGATAAGCTCACTAGTGGAGAAGTACTTCCATTGTTGTTTGAAGTACTACTCATTGTGCTTCTCTATATGGTTCAGAACAATCTTGGATATGGTTAGATGCATGAGCTATGGATAGAATTGAGTTTTCTGAAGATTGGTACACATGTCCTTGGGCTATAATCATGCACAACCACAACAAGTGCATACAAGGCATGGGGCAGAATTCCTCTGGAGAAAAGATGATTTGGGATCCAGATAACAGTCTAATTCTTACTACTGGACTTGGTGTTGTGGAAGACGGTGAGAAGGCTAGCTTGCAAGTGCCCATGGGATCCCAGTGACTTCACACGGCGTCGGCTTGAGGGCTAGCCAAATTCAAGGACGGAGGATTGCCAGGGGCTCTCTCCATACTGTTGTTGGGCTGGTTCAGGGCCTTCATATATGGGCTTGGCTCAGCTCACTCGTGCTACTACAAATACCTAAGACGAAGCAACGAAGACGGGCATCCAGAAGAATCAGAAACCCAGCAGCCGGCTCTCTTCTCCCACCTCAGGCTCTCTTCCTCGATCTCATTCTTGTTGATCTTGTAACCAAGCTACCAAACTTTTTGATTAAAGGCAAAATATACTATCCGCCACACAGACCGCGTAATCAGACAGTCAATGAACAAGCGTTGGATAGTTTTATTTTGATCACAAAAGTACACTTTTGACTCCTACGCCCAATTTCATTTGATTAAGTTATCTTTCGTTAAGATCATACCTCTCCCTAAGTACCATAAAAAACTTAGTCTTCAGAGGCATTTTCAGTTTCCATAAGTGTTTATAGCGGAATAGATCTGAGGAGTTCATCAATATTTTATACATGGACTGCACTGAAAACTATCCACGTCTATGCAGCGCCCATGAGAATAAATCACGCTCATTAGACAAAGAGATCGAAGCAACTCGAGACAGAAGATCAATCCGAGCAAGAATTCTCGGGCCTACTATAGGTATCTGAAACGTCACATTGAGCGATACTATAGTGATCACATCCGCTACTGTGACATGTTTTTTCCAAACTATGTTGTACAAGGTAGAGTATTGCAAAGAGAAAGGAGTATGCCCCAATGAGGTATCTTCCCAAAATCGAACTTGAGATCCATCTTGTAACTTGAAACCGACCGAATTGGAAAAAAGGGTCCTGAGCACGCATTATCCCCGCCCAAATTTGAGAGTCACCATGACGGTACTCAACCTGTGCTATGGTTGTAGACATAGATATTTGTGATGTAGCATTTGCTGCCATGTGTCATCCTCATTAATTAGTTTAAACAATGACTTAGCCAGAAAACATTTATTCTACTGCTCAAGATTTTGCACACCTAAACCCCCTTGGTCTTTGGATCGACAAACAACACTCCATTTGGTCAACCTATATTTAAGTCTCTGACTATCGCTCTGCCAAAAAAATTGAGAGCGATAGTAATCAAGGTGCTTCCGCACACCCTTAGAGATTTCAAAAAAAGACAACATGTACATCGGCAAGCTGGATAAGGAAGAATTAATAAGGACTAATCTACCACCTGTGGATAGATTTTTCCCCTTCCAGCTGCTTAGGTGTTTCTCAAAACGGTCATCAATCACTTTCCAATCACTACTACAAAGTCTCCTATAATGCATAGGCATGCCAAGATAATGGAAAGGTAATGCACCCAGCTCGCAACCGAATAGGTGCCTATACTGGGCTTCATGGTCCTTCGCCCCGCCGAAGCAAAAGAGTTCACTTTTATGAAAATTAATCTTAGGTCCAGATAGTTGCTCAAAAGCACAAAATATGAGCTTCATGTTCTTGGTCTGGGTGATGTCATGACTCATAAAAATAACTGTATCACCCTCGTATTGTAAAATGGATAACCCATCGTCAACCAAGTGCGGGACAACCCCAGTGATGAAGCCTTTGGCCCTAGCCCTGTGTAAGTAAATTGCCAACATGTTAGCCATAATATTAAATAGAATAGGCAACATAGGATCCCCCTGCCGAAGACCTTTCTTTGTTTGGAAGTATGGGCTAATAACATCATTAACCTTAATCCCGACACTTCCTCCCCCGGCAAAACTGATCGATCCACTCACACCATGTGTTAGAGAAACCCTTCAACTGCAAAGTTTGAAGGAGGAAATACCAGTTTACTTTATCATAAGTCTTCTTAAAGTCAATCTTGAATATGACCCCATCTAACTTCTTCTTATGCATTTCATGGAGTGTCTCATGTAGAATGACCACTCCTTCCAGAATGTTAGGACCGGGCATAAATGTTGTTTGGCAAGGCCGTACAACCGTGTCTGCTACTCTGATGATGTGGTTGGTTGCAACCTTAGTGAAAATGTTAAAGCTAACGTTGAGCAAACAAGTGGGATAATACTCTTGGGTTTTCCATTCATCAGCCTTTTTCAGTACCAAAGTAATCACTCCGAAAATTAGACTATATAGCAGGAGGTCTCCCGTATAAGAACCATGGAATAGTGCCATGAGATCGGCCTTAATGACTTGCCAAAACACTTGATAAAATTCTGCCAGGAAGCCGTCTGGACCTAGCGCTTTGTTGTGCACCATCTGAAAGACCGCATCATGGACCTCCTGTTCTGTAAATGGTGCCACCAAGGCCACATTCTCCACATTAGACACATGGGGTCAAAAAAAATCTTCCATCATGGGATCTATAATGTAACGCGTTAATTGGGCGTGCCCTCAGATGACCTAGCCATCATGTTCCAGCTGATAAATGAGTTGTTTATGATGACGACCATTGACCAGCAAATGAAAAAAAGATGGTATTATCATCCCCCTCTAGGATATACTTAGCTTTGGGACCGTTGATACCAGTATAACTCTTCCTCCCAAAGGAGCTTAGCTAGCTGGTCCGAGGCTCGGCGTTTATGATCCAGCTCCAACCTAGTAAGACTTCTGTACTTTACGGTCCTGTCTAAACAATCCAAAGCAAATAAAAGTTAATAAAAGTTCTTTCTCTTTCTTATTAATACCCAGAAGTGTGTTCGGCCCGTCCTCTAAGAAATTGAAAAAGGGCCTGAATTTTAGTCTACCACCTCTCTATGGCAAACACTGCCCTGACCTCACGACTCCAAATGTTAGTGACCAGCTGTGCAAACCCCTCACATTGTAGCCAACCAAGTTCGAATCTAAATTAAGACACTCCCTCTATGAGAAGCGTACCATGTATCCAAAAGAAGGGGTGTATGGTCTGATAGAAAACGTTCAAGGGCAGTCACCATGACTAGGGAAAATTGTGACTCCCACTCCGTGCTCATGAGTACTCGATTGAGCTACCAATCACCCCTGGCCGCCGCGTGTGTCGTGGTGGGCTATCAGTGGGACCTTCTGTTGCGCCCTGCCACATCATGGGAGGGCCATGGTAGCTAACGTCGATGCCGCGCTGGGGCTTGCCACAGGTGTGGCAGAGGCTATCACAAATGCGGCGCGTCCTGCCATCACCTCATTCAGCCCTGCCGTGTTTGCTGGACAATCCACCGGAGCTGTGTCACGCCCTGCCGCAAAGGCCGGAGTGGCTGCCTCGCCCGTGGAGGCACTGCAATGACAGCTATGGCCGTGGAGGACTTTGCCAAGGCAAGAGATGGTGCTCTTGTGGTAATTTCCACAGCTGTGGTGGCCCATACCACGACAGGGGAGTTGCTACTTGCAGCCTCTCATGCATCGGATGCGGTAGTGATAGCGGCACATACCGCACTGTTGGTGGCTGCCAAGGTTGTGGCCATGGCTGATGCAAATGACCTGGTGGCAATGGAAGCAGCAGCAAAGATGGCCATGGCTGTTGTGGCAGATCGGCGTTGTACGTGACTCGTCAGTGCCAACGGTTTGGTGGCTCCTCCCCTGCCGCAGCAAGCCAGGGGGCTGCTACGATGGTGTTTGGGCAGCTGTGTAGCCTGTCCCGTTGGAGCAACTGTCTACACCCAGGCGAACGGGGACCTCGACACATTGGAGCGCACAATGTTGCATGCCAAGCTGAAGAATCTGGAGGACACCATGTATGGATACGGGTAGGCTACACTAGCGCAAAACAAAATTTTCTACCGTGTAAACCGGGAATTGCTGTAGCTGTAGATCACGAGATTACCCCTTGTTGCGCAGAACCGTAGAGGAAGTAGAGTCGATGCAGCGGAAAGCAGCTGTAGTCGTACTACCTTCTCCTCCTCGCGGTTCCCTCGAACAGATCGCCTCCTCCTCGCGGTTCCCTCGGCGGATAGTCCAAGCGTCACAGCTGCAATGCCTCCAAGGTATCCACACGTTCAGGGAGGAACGTCGCTCGTCTGGATTGCTAGATCCGAACGGGCAACCTCAGGCGTGGGAGGGATGACGGCTAGGGTTTCGGGAACTCTCAGTTGGCCACCCTAACATGTCCACCCTCCTCCTTATATAGACGTCCCCATAATGGGCTTCTACATTAGAGGCCCATTAGGACTCTATGCCTAGTCTAATTCGAATTTAAGCTCCTGCCCCTTAAGTGTGCGACCCTATAGGTTCACGCACATTTAGACATGAACCAAGTACTCCTACTCGGTCACTAATTGGTAGCGGCCCCTAGCAGGACGTGCCAACTCCCAAACGTACGTAAAGATCGTATCGGACGAACCATCACAATGTTATGTATGCAACTCCCTTTGCCTCACGATATTTGTCAAGCTCACACTCGAGCTTGACAGCTCTTTCTCGATCGTGTGTCTCGGATTCCTTCACTAGGTTAACTCTTTAACCTTAAGTAGCACGGTCATGCATTTCTGGATCCGATCACTCGAGGGGCCCTGAGATATCTCTCTCATCACAGAGAGGGGCAAATCCCATCTCGATTGACTATGACTCGCATCATGCTTCATGACAAACAAGAAGGCAGCCTTTATGACTACCCAGTTACGAAGCAGCGTTGGACAACCCCTAAGTAAGTCATTTACACATATGAAGTATATACGACAATCTCAGGTCAAAGGACATAGCACACACATTGTGTCTTAAGTTGGGTCAGTCCAACCCCATGTTCCCTAACATGTGCTCATATAATTGGTTCGACATCTCTATGTCCATGACTCGTAAAACATGATCATCGACCAATACATATGCTAGTCTATTATTCATATGTGTCCTCACATGAGTACCGACTAGGGACCAATTTAGAATAATCATTCAAGGTTAATATGAGTTCCACAAACAAGTCACATATTTGCCAATCATATAAATGATATTATTCAAGGAACATTTAATAAATCATGGATACAATGAAATATGATCATCCCTATGATTGCCACTAGGGCATATTTCTAACAGTCTCCCACTTGCACTAGAGTCAATCATTTAGATATCTAATACCCATAGCTCTTGTGTGCGCCTCATGCTTAGGTTGTGGAAGGGGCTTCGTCAATGGATCTGCAACATTTAAATCCGTGTGTACCTTGCATATTGTGGCGTACCCGGTTTTTAAGGCCGGATAAGCTCCTGTGTTTACTGTACCAGTCCCTGGATTAGTAGCCGGTACACATAGTATACTTGATACAAAGTCATACAATACCGTGTTTAATACATAAATGATCGACAAGATCTTTAATTATACATACCAGGCCGATTGGCCGGATTGAAATGGCAGCGGAGTATAAACATGTGATAACTTGCCCATCAATATGCCGAACCACACAGGCAACTGACTGGGGTAACGCCCTAGCCTTCGTATTCGTCGACGGTATTTTCTGAACATTCCTTCTTCTTATCTGGCCAATTCAACAAGCCAGGTGAGTACATTGAATGTACTCGCAAGCTCCCCTTCAGGGTGAATATCACAGATATATGCATGCACAGGGGAAATCAATAGAGAGGCTCTAACCTATGTGTCATAATTGTGCGGAAATGTAAGTTTTCATTTGAAATAACTAAATAGATGATAAAAGCTTATTTTTGAACACAACCTCGGCCCTGCCGAGTCATACCAATCAGTCATAATAACATACCTGTAATTCAGTCGTCCGCCACGGGAGCGGCCATTTATCTGCATTAGATAGCCGTTCCTACCCTCAGGTAGAACGACGTCCGACAATACCTCATTTCTCCTCAGATAACTGTTCCTACACTCCGGTAGAACAGCGTCCCACTCATTACCACACCTCCCATGTAATCGCATTACACGAGGATCTCCTAACTCACTCTGCATGCCCATCAGGTGATGCGTCCTTAAACCCATGACCCACTTTTCATCGTATAGTCTAACCGGTTGTGTGGCCATACCAGATTGTGTCCATGACCGAGGACGCGGCTATTCGAATAGATTTTAACACTCTGCAGAGGTTGTACGACTTTACCCACAAGATGTAGTTCGTTCTGGGCACACTGTGCACCGTATGCTGACAGGGCTAGTACAACGAGACGTTTCACCCGTTTCATACTAGAGCTGGACCCACTAGATGTTTTACCCAACTTTACCTTTTTGCCTCGCAAATCCTAAAGTGGGACTATTCTCATCTTTGTGTCGAGCAACTCCCTACCTTGCGGGATAGGCTCTCTAGGTCTTAAATTGCTTAGTCACCTACTTCCTACTGCTCGCGGGTCCAGATACTAGCACTCGACGGGATAAAGGTCAAGTCCTTCCCATAAAGGACATGTGGACGTACGGGGTGAACCTGGTTTAGCGGCACGGTAGGTTCGGTCCTTAAGTGATCCGAGAAAGACTCCACACCCTGTCCGTCGCACGGACCGTGAGTGCCCCACTGGGTCTTAGCTCACTTTTATTCCTTCCTGCTCACGCCCTTCATTTCTAACCCGGATCCAAATCATCTCCATTTTGTTTTTGCTCTACAAAAACTACCCTTCGAACATCCAACCCGTGGATTATACCGTGACTTCTCCTCCATCAGTCACAACGATCCATCCCAAGTTTATCTCATACGAGATTTTCGGGATTCGTTTACTTTTGCGAAAACCTAGATTTTCTACTGTGGGGCTAAGCAATATATATGTATATACCACACCTAGGCTTCCGATATTTTCTTCGGAACATATGTATTCCTCAAGGTGACAAGGAACGGGATCGGTCTAGGGTTTCTACCATACCAGATATAACTATTGCTACATAAAATATCGTTTTCTATCACATAGCATGCATGTTTGGCAAACAAAATAATTAGTTCGCAATCATGGGATTCAACATGATCAAAGAAGAAGAGCTTGCTGGCGATTCTTGGTTCCGATCTTGAGATGGCGGCGTCTCCGGATCTTTCTTGCGAACGTACGCCACTCCGTCAACTACACGGTAAAATATCGAGTAACGACCAAGCACGGAAGATCCAAACAAATCCCAAGAAATCATGAGGTGCATACGAATTGATGTCGATCGGATGCGTGGTTTAATAAGTGATAATGAGTTAGGGTTTTAGGGTCCTCGGAGGGTGTACGATTACGTTTGTCGTTAGGGTTGTCCGGGTTGTATACGTGTAACAACCTTTTAGGATTACGGATAACTTAGTTTGTTAGCAGTTAAGGTCTAAAGGGCACAACTAGGGTTTCTATTTTGGAAGAAAGGTGGAACCCTAAGTAATTGTCTCCTAGCATGAAATAATGATAGCTTAAATGGACTTAGGTTTATTCAGCTTAGCTCACGAGTCCCTCGAGGTCTTTAGTTCTTAATAGAAACGCCGGAATCCCTACTTATAAATTCATGGTCATCGTCTAGGTACTTAGCTAAATCTCAGCTCACACGAATTGATGGATCACACTCATAAGGGGACCTAAGTTTTACTAAGCCTATTAAAAGTATTTTGGGATTCCTATTCCTTTTTGTGTTTCAGAAATTCAAACGTTCTGGAATACATGAATTCCATATTTTGGGCACCCCAAGTCTTAGTTTAGTCGTTTTCTATTTCTTTCATACATATGGGATTACATAGCTAGGTTATTTAATTCGTAATCACATAAACTATCCTTGGATATATGCTTAAGGTTTGAGATTATGCAGAAATTTTGGTTAGGGCTTTTCTGGAGTTACAATGTATATGCTAACTAAAGAAACAGAGAATAAAGTCTAAGTCTATTCCTCGCTGTTTCAAACAAAAGGATTCAAATTTTGAAATTATACTTGAACCAAAAAGGTTTCAAATTCTGTTTGCTTTCTAGAACCGGAAGGTTTACTTGGAAAACCGGCCTGTAGCTATCCGAACTAGCTAAACCAGATTAGAATAGCTTTTACTAACTAGGAACTGGCCGTTAGTGGTTGCTGATTGCTGTTTTTGGCCTCTTCCACTCACACGTGCTAGGGAAAAAGAAAGGGGAAAAGGAAGGGCAGGGAGAGGCAACAGCGGTGGCTCAGGGAGCTTTACCTGTGGCAGGTGGTGGTGAGGCTAGGGGCTTGTCGGAGCGGCGAGGAAGTGGATCCCGGGGCAGCGGGAGCACTCGGCGGCGGACCTTCCTGAGGAGGAGAGGCGGAGCGGCGCATGGGCCAAGGCGATGGGGACCTTGGGCTGCTCGAGTAGGGCAAGGAAAGAGCCATGGGAAAGGTAAGGATGTGGGCTCGCCGGCCGTCAGTTGGAGGCGGCGGATCTGGAGGCTTGTCGGAGCAACCCGTCCGCGGCGGCGTTGGAGGCAGCTGCTGAGGTGGTCGGAGTTAGCTGGGGCAGTGGCGCGGCCGCTCAGATCTGGCGGGGCAGAGTAGGTCCGAGGGGAGGAGGTTCTCCGGTGGCTTCGCGAGGCGGCGGATAGGACCGCGTTGGAGCGGTAGTCGGCCAGTGGAGTTAGTCAGCGGCTCTCAGATGCTCGCCGGTCTTGAAGAAGGAGGGGCTAGGGGAAGAGATTGGGACAGAATTTGGGAAAAATGGACGCCGGTGCTTGGTGGCAGTGCACACTCGGGTGGAGAGAGGGAACGGCGAGGAAATAGAGGCTCTGGTTGGGCCGGCGGGAGAGAAGGGGCGGCCGGCTTGCTGAGGAGCGCTCCGGCGACTGTGGTGCGCGCGTCGGTTGCCGGAGACCGGGGAGGCAGAGCTTGCAGCGGCAGATCTGACAAGCAGCGCTCGGGACTCGGCGACTGATGCGGCTCGGCCAGAGCTCAAGAAGAGGAGAGGAATGGCAGGGACTCAACTTCAGCTGCGGCTCAGGTAGAGTAGGTTGGGGAGGGGAGCTCGGAATGAAGACCAGAGGAAGCTCGGTTGGGAGGAATGACGATTGAATGTTCAGCTCAGGCGAGGGAGAATGGGGATTGGAGATAGGGAGATGGCAGCTAAGCTTTGAGGAAGGGAGCTTGAGATGAAGGAGCTTGGAGGAAAATGGAGAGGGCAGCTCAGATATTTTGAGAGGAGTGTTAATGGCGGGTGTTGCCATGGCAGGGAGAGCCGGCACGGTGGGGTTTAGCTACAGCAGGGTTGGTGCCATCCGCTGTAGAGGGAGGTGGTGGAGTGTAGCATACCTACCATGGGAAAGCAGCATCTAGCATGGAAGGAAATGAGTAAGGAGGAAAAGAAATAAGTACTTGTGCTGTAGTAGTCAGGTGAGCAGTGAAGATTAGGCACCGAATTCAGTCAAAGAGGGTGCGTGGCACGGGTATTCTCAAGTGAGCAGAGAAAGGTGGCAGTCCTGAGAGAGAAAGGAGCAGTTCAGCCCTGGTGCTTGGGAGTGGAATTGACCACACGTTGGGGGGTAAAGGTCAGGAAAAAGGATGGAAAGAAGAGACAAGAGTGTGCAGCTGGCTTTTGGGAAACAGCAGAGCTCAGTTTGAAGTAAAACGAGGTGAAGAACACTAAGTGCATGCTATGGCATGGCTGGACATGACCGGAGCGCGATCTCCAATGGCATGGAATGTCCATCAGCGTCCCTGTGAGTTTTGCTACGTGTGGCCATGTCCTGGAGTCTCAGGAGCACGTGGTCAGGAGCTCTGTCAAGTTTGGCACCGATTGGTCCCTCGTACAGAGTAAACCATGCATGCCATGACTTGACGGGACTTGGTTTTTTTTAACTGGTGATGATGTGACTTGGGCTGTCAGGGGTGGTTCAAGAGTGCAGGGAAGTTGAGTAAACTAAGAAAGAGCTTTACCAGCTGTTTGGTTGAATTTGATTAAGGTCCCCTTGTAATTTTATGCGACGGAAGATTTCTGGCGCAGGTGTTCGGTAGGAACCATTCTAGATTCTTGAATACAACTCACCCATGTTTTTACGTATCTGGGCTCCCTGAGGTGTGGAGATCATCGTGTAATTTTGTTGGGATTTTTGGAGATGTATTTCTATGGGTTACTGTGTAACGCTCCTTTCATTCCCAGTGTTTATTAATTTTGGTTTGTAAATATTTTGTACTGGCCACTGTGATTTTATGCTATAATTGGTTTAGGATTATTACCAGGGTGTCCCACAAATTATCTCAGAATTTTTGGGAAGGTCGGAAGAGTGCTAGGCCTCGCGTTAGGGTTTTGGAAGGAACTGTGTTAACTAGGGAGGAAGGGATCGGGGGTTGGAATTAGGGTTTCAGGATGCGGCAAGGGGTGGAGAGATTATGGGAACTCTCAGAAATCCTTTTACTTTGGTTTGGGCTACTTGCTGGTAAGGTGCCGTTGGCACATTAGCATATACTGCGCAGGTGTTGAACTAGGGTATTATTGCGTTAGGGTTTTAGCGCTTAAACCAAAAGCAGTTTATATGTGCGTATATTCACGATATGGCTTGGCAAGGTAGGTGGCAAAAGATTAGGTCGTTCGGAGCAAGTTTAGGGCATGTATATGTTTAAATTTAGCAAGGGTATCGTATGGTAATTAGCCGTAGTTGCGGTCTAGGTTATTCCGACTAGGAATAAAGGGAGGGGAACAAGGGTGGATGATTTAGACCTGATTGGTTTTAGAGTTGGAATGATTTGATGTAGAGTTTTAATCGAGTGTACTTCAGTTGGCGTTTTTAACAAAAAGTTTTTAAAAGCCCTAATTTTTAGGTTCCGGAAATTCGGAACGTGACACATATCTTGACATCTCCCCGATCAATGATCTCCCGTATGAGATGAAAACACCTAAGTATATATTTGGATTTCTGGTGAGATCTTGGTTCCTTAGCTTGCGCAATGGCTCCATTATTGTCACAATAGAGATCCAAAGGACTGGAGGCACTAGGAACCACACCTAGTTCAGTGATGAACTTCCTTATCCAAACACCTTCTTTCGCAGCTTCAGAAGCAGCGATATACTCGGCCTCCGTTGTAGAATCAGCAACTGTCTCTTGTTTGGAACTTTTCCAACTAACCGCCCCTCCATTCAAATGAATACAAAACCAGATTGCGAACGATAGTCGTCTTTGTCGGTTTGGAAGCTTGCATCGGTGTAACCATTTACAACGAGCTCTTCATCACCTCCATAGACGAGGAACGTATCCTTAGTTCTTCTTAAGTACTTGAGGATGTTCTTAACCGCTGTCCAGTGACTTTCACCAGGGTCAGACTAGTATCTGCTCGTAACACTCAATGCATATGACACATCTGGGCGAGTACATATCATGGCATACATGATAGACTCAATAGCTGAAGCATATGGAATCTTACTCATGCGGTCTCGCTCATCAGTGTTCGACGGACACTAATTCTTGCCAAGACTTATCCCATGTGACATAGGCAAGAACCCTTTCTTTGCCTCCTGCATGTTGAACCGTTTCAACACCTTGTCAATGTAAGTACTCTGGCTTAATCCTATTAGCCTTTTCGATCTATCTCTATAGATCTTAATTCCCAAGATATGCGCTGCTTCCCCTAAGTCCTTCATTGAAAAACTATTTTTCAGTGAGGCTTTAACAGACTCCAGCATAGGAATGTAATTTCCAATCAGTAATATGTCATCTACATATAAGATCAGAAATACGAGCGAGCTCCCACTAGCCTTTTTATAAACACAAGGCTCATCTTCATTCTTGATGAAGCCAAACCCTTTGACTACCTCATCAAAACGAATGTTCCAGCTCCGAGATGCTTGCTTCAACCCATAAATGGATTTCTGAAGTTTGCATATTTTACCAGCGTTGTTTGGATCAACAAAACCTTCAGGCCGTGTCATGTACACATCCTCACTCAGGTTTCCATTAAGGAAAGTTGTTTTGACATCCATTTGCCATATCTCATAATCGAAATACGCAGCAATAGCTAGAATGATCCGTACAGATTTTAGCATCGCTACGGGCGAGAAGGTCTCATCGTAGTCAACTCCTTGAACTTGTCGAAAACCTTTAGCGACAAGTCGAGCCTTATAGACGTGAACATTTTCATCCATATCAATCTTTTTCTTATAGATCCATTTACACTCAATGGTTTTAACGCCATTAGGCGGGTCAACCATGTTCCAAACCTGATTATCCCCCATGGATTCTATCTCGGATCTCATGGCATTTTGCCACTTCTCAGAGTCTAGTCCCATCATTGCTTCCGTGTAGGTCGTAGGCTCATCATTGTCCAACAATAATATATCATGGGCATACCACCCTGGTAAACGGCACGTCCTCTCTGACCTACATGGGATCGGTTTCCTCCTCAACCGTGGTCCCTCTTGGAAGAGTTTCCATGGCTGTGGGTTCCTCAATTGGATTTCCCCCGGCTGGGGTGTCCCCAACTAAGTCCTCCCCATTTGGATTATCTCGAACCTCTTCGAGTTGTACCGTTCTTCCACTTGTCTTTCTTGAGAGAAACTCTTTCTCTAGAAAAACTCCATTCTTAGCGACAAACACTTTGCCCTCCTTTTGGTTGTAGAAGTAATATCCTAAAGTTTCTTTTGGATATCCCACGAAAAAGCACTTATCTGATTTAGGAGCGAGTTTGTCAGACATAAGACGTTTAACATAAACTTCACAACCCCAAATTTTTAGAAAAGACAAACTGTCACTCTTCCCAGTCCATATCTCATATGGTGTCTTATCTACTGACTTGGATGGTACCCTATTTAGCGTGAAAGCCGCTGTTTCCAGAGCATAACCCCAAAATGATAATGGAAGATCTGACTGGCTCATCATTGATCGAACCATGTCTAACAATGTTCGATTACGCCGTTTGGATACCCCATTCTTTGAGGCGTTCCGGGAGGCGTAAGTTGTGGAACAATTTCGCAACTCTTAAGATGATTGCTAAACTCATGACTCAAATACTCGCCTCCACGATCAGATTGGAGAAACTTAATTTTCTTGCCACACTGATTTTGTACTTCATTCTGGAATTCCTTGAACCTTTCAAAAGTTTCCGACTTATGCTTCATTAAGTAGACATAGCCATATCTACTAAAATCATCAGTGAAAGTAATGAAGTACTGAAAACCACCTCTAGCAGTCGTGCTCATTGGTCCACATACATCAGTATGTACAAGTTCCAACAAGTCCGACGCCCTCTCACAATGACCTGTGAAAGGTGTCTTAGTCATTTTTCGAAGTAAACAAGCCTCACATGTCTCGAATGATTCAAAATCAAAAGACTTTAGAAGACCATCTGTATGGAGCATCTTCATGCGCTTCTTACTTATATGACCCAAACGACAGTGCCAAATATAGGTAGGATTCAAATCATTAGGACGAAGCCTTTTAGCATTAATATTATAGACAGGCGCATCATCAAGATTTAAAATGAATAACCCATTCACAACGGGTGCATAAGCATGAAACATCTTATTCCTAAACATGGAACAACCATTGTCCTCAATAACGAATTTATAACCATCTCTCAATAAACATGAAGGAGATATAATATTTCGACTTAAACTAGGAACATAATAACAATTATTCAATTCCATAATAAATCCTGAAGGTAGATGAAGTTGCATGGTGCCGACGGTCAACGCAGCAACTCTTGCTTTATTCCCGACGCGAAGATCAACTTCTCCTCTCGCGATGCTTCTACTCCTTATCAGTCCCTGCATCGAGTTGCAAATGTGAACAACCGATCCGGTATCAAATACCCAAGAGTTATTAGGAGAATCAACGAGAAATATGTCTATAACATTCACAACAAGTGTACCTGATGTGGAAATCTGACTTCCACCCTTCTTCTTGATGGAGGCCAAGTACTTCTTGCAGTTTCTCTTCCAATGGCCAGTCTCTTGACAGTAGAAGCATACAGTCTCAGCATCAGGTCCAGTCTTAGGCTTAGGTTGAGGCTTGGGCTTCGAGATCGTATCCGGAGCCTTGCCCTTACCCTTCTTCTTAGCCCAAGATTTACCCTTCTTCTTAAAACTGGTTGTTTTCTGCACGGTCATCACATGACTATGCCCTGCACACTTCTTAATGTCACACTCTGCTGTTTTGAGCATCCCACAAAGCTCATTCAGGCCCTTCTCCATGCCATGCATATGGTAGTTCGAGATCAAGTGCCCATAGCTGGGTGGCAGTGATGCTAGAATAAAATCAGTAGCCAACTCTTGGCTAATGGGAAAACCTAGCTTTTTCAGAGTCTATGTGTAATCAACCATTTTGATCACATGTGAGCTTACGGGAGCGCCTTCTGCTAGCTTGCATTCCAGAAAGGCTTTAGAGACATTGAACCTTTTAGTCCTAGCCTGAGTCTGGAACATGCCTTTGAGCCCCACGATCATATCGTGTGCCTCCATGTTCTCAAATTGCTTCTGAAGCTCAGGTTCCATGGAGCCCAGCATAAAACAGCTGACCTCAAGAGAGTCATCAGTTGCCTTTTTGTAGGCGTTCTTAACAACAGCAGTAGCATTATCAGCAGGCACATCTGGGATTGGGGTGTCTAGAACGTGTTCCCTCTTATCTGCCCTGAGAACAATTCTCAGGTTACGGAACCAGTCCGAATAGTTTGTTCCATTGAGTTTCACATCAAGAATCGAACGCAAAGCAAAAGGTTGTGGCGGGGCGGGATAGTTTGGTGGCATAGTTCTACAACAGAAAAACACGCAACAATACTAAGACATATATCCATGAAAGAGTAAATTGTATTAAACAGATTTAATAGAATGTACTCCCACTAAAATCAACATCCCTCTATTGATACTTAGTGATTCAAGACCCACAATTAACTAGTCTACTAGTGAGCTTTTGCGTCACTGCTAGAAGACAAGTGAATTCGGTAAGCAACACTTTGCTGATCATATCTCTATATGACTCTTGTTGTTGGGTGGCATCTCTATGCCTCGGCGCCCAACCCTTATGCCCCAAAGTCCATAACCATTATGATGACTTTGTCAAGTTAACCAATGATATGCGTGTAAGTGTCCGACACGAACCCATCTAATCAAGGAAAGTTAATGGCACCCTACTTTTGTAGACCTACCATTAATTTACATGACATGTGATGGTGCAACCTTTAATTGGGAGGGCATCAATTTAACTTAATATTATAGGAGGGATCATTCTACTTCTACCATGTAACATGCATAGGAGTAAAAAACAAGAATAATATTCACACACATTCATATGATTGTGATATAGTATGGCCCCTTCTCATGGTGATCTCCATCGCCATAGCCTCTGTTCTCCATGACGATCTTCATCTCCATGGTTCATGTACGTCATGCCTCCAAGTAATTGAGTCCTCCAAGTACTAACACAAGCTATTAAGCCTAACAGCTAGTAGTAGATTACATATGGATATGGAATCATCACAAGTCGACACGCAGGCCGTTAATACAATAAATGACAGCCATTAGGCTCCAGCCTGGCTGACGTACTCAGGACTCGCAGGTCATGAAAATTTTACACACAGGGGCAGTGCCCCTCGCGGAAAACACAGATCCAATCTATGCTCCGATCATGGATTTCTTCTAGGATAATTCATCGACTATTGTTCCGATTCGACCAATCAAATTGATCTTCGCGTGCAACGGGTTGCGGTGTTTAAACCGATTGACCCTTCGGCGCTATCAGGAGCCCGATCGCACGATCACGGTACATCGATAATGAATCCAGAAGCCATTCTGACCTTCGTTCCGATTCGACCAATCATATTGATCTTCGCGTGCAACCTCTGGATTTACGTTTCACAGTCTACCCCGATGGCGGATACCGACCGGTAGGGGTATGTAGTGTCACGACCTTAGCGGCACGATCACAGAAACCAAATCTTTAATCCATCTACGAACACCAAGTACGATCAATCGAATCGACCAATACAAAACCGATCTACATATCACCATATGTATGTAACCTGAATCTAAAACTTAACAGCATCGGCTCTGATACCACTGTATGGATACGGGTAGGCTACACTAGCGCAAAACAAAATTTTCTACCGCGTAAACCGGGAATTGCTGTAGCTGTAGATCACGAGATTACCCCTTGTTGCGCAGAACCGTAGAGGAAGTAGAGTCGATGCAGCGGAAGCAGCTGTAGTCGTACTACCTTCTCCTCCTCGCGGTTCCCTCGAACAGATCGCCTCCTCCTCGCGGTTCCCTCGGGCGGATCGTCCAAGCGTCACAGCTGCAACGCCTCCAAGGTATCCACACGTTCAGGGAGGAACGTCGCTCGTCCGGATTGCTAGATCTGAACGGGCAACCTCAGGCGTGGGCGGGATGACGGCTAGGGTTTCAGGAACTCTCAGTTGGCCACCCTAACATGTCCGCCCTCCTCCTTATATAGACGTCCCCATAATGGGCTTCTACATTAGAGGCTCATTAGGACTCTATGCCTAGTCTAATTCGAATTTAAGCTCCTGCCCCTTAAGTGTGCTCATATAATTGGTTCGACATCTCTATGTCCATGACCCGTGAAACATGATCATCGACCAATACATATGCTAGTCTATTATTCATATGTGTCCTCACATGAGTAGCGACTAGGGACCAATTTAGAATAATTATTCAAGGTTAATATGAGTTCCACAAACAAGTCACATACTTGCCAATCAATATAAATAATATTATTCAAGGAACATTTAATAAATCATGGATACAATGAAATATGATCATCCCTATGATTGCCACTAGAGCATATTTCTAACACACCACAGGTATGTCATCATTAAATGGTTCAAATATTTTAGACTTATCCGATGATCATGTTGCTTCTACTTTACTTGACGTGGGAATTTTGTTGGGAAACTCAAATCGGGAAGTCGATGAGTCTATTTCACATCTTAGGAATATAGAGGTTGATCGACTGGTGGCACCTTTTCCTGCTAAGGGTGCCAACGGGCGAGGCATATCAGACACTCCCCATGAACCTCGGGGCTGTCTCGAGGTGAGCAAGCTAAATTTCTTATGTGATGACTTTTAAGAGGAGTTTAATTCTGCTGGTTCTAACCATCAAGTCGTTCCTCCAAAGTCATCAATAAAGCGAGGGCGGCCTATTCATTCAGTTATTTTGAAATGAGCAGCGTCTAAGAAAAACATCATCTAAGTTAAAGACATGAAAGGCCTTTTCTAGAATACTCGGGGGTTGGGGGATTTGGCAAAACATGGTTTTATAAATAAGTTGATTAGGGAGCACCGGCTTGATTTTGTTGCTTTGGTACAGACGATGACGCATGGTTTCACTCCATCGTCTCTAGCTCATCTATGTGGTGGTGCAGATTTTGCATGGCGTTGCAAACCACCGGTGGGGCGATCGAGGGGGATCCTTATAGGCATAAACCAACAAGCTTTAGGGGTTGAGATGGTGAGAGACGGTGAGTTTTACGTACAGATGCACTTATGCAATAAAGAGGACAAGTTCTAGTGGAGCCTCTTTGCGTTGTATGGGGCTGCACAACCGGCATATAAAGAATGTCTTCTGGTGGTTATGCTGCAAGGTTGTAGCCCTGAGACGCGTCCCATTTTGTAGGTGGCTATTTCAACATCATTCATCACGACGAGGATAAAAATAATAATGACTTCAACACTAAATGGCCCTTTCTTTTTAACGTTGTCATAGAGAGTCTTGATCTATGAGAGATCACTCTCTTGGGTAGGCAATATACGTGGGCTAGTGCTCACGATATTCCAACTTTTGAGAACTATGACATGAGTTAATTGTAAAGTAGAATTTTTAAAACCACAGAAATCCAACTAATGATGTATTGAGGTAATATAATGCTAAATAGATGAGACTCACTGTTGACATATGTAGTACGCTTTGCCTCCATCCTACACGCAGGAAAAAAAAACCTCGTTTTGCATGTTAAATTTCCTACATTTTCATTGGAATGGCATGTAAAGAAAAAAATTCTATGTTTTTCTTTTTCATCATTCCTATGAGTGAAATGGTGCTATGGTTACCAAATTTATAGGAACTCCAAATCAAACAGACCCCAGCTTTTCATGTGTCAACGTAGATAGCAAGTGGGACTTCAACAATTTCAAGGTGAAAGGTGAAGAGACAGAAGTTAATTTCACAAGAAAAATGAGATTTGGAGTGGTTCTTTGGTTCATCTGGAAAAGATAAAAAGGAAAAGAGAGAGGTAGGGATGCGGTATATGTGACAACAGGGAATCCTAGAATGAGAAATAAAGAAGATTGTTACCCCTTATTACTTAAACCTAATCTACTACTAACAGTGACTTAGATCTGGTATTTTGGGGCCCGTTGAGCTGCACAGCTTGCACATGCTTCTGATACGGGAATAACCAATCAATTGGAGAGGGATTTCACCTTTGATAGGAAATTGGATTCATGGGTTGAAATGGGGGCTAGAGTTGCAAATTCTTGTAGGAGCGATGGTGAGATGTTGGTCTATTTGGTTATGCAGAATGGTGTAATATTTTACAAGTATTCTATCATTTGAATCAAGTGATCTTTAGGTGTGACAGTTTACCGCGATCTTGAGCGCCCTTGCAGAAGCTAAAATTCAAAGTGAGCATGGTCAAGGGAAGCAAATGCTTAGAGGCCGTAGTGATGAAACTATTCTCTAGTAATAGTTGGAGCACCTGTAGACGGTTGGAAGATATTTGAGTCATCCATGTTATTTTATTTATCATTAGCTTGTTTGTTTGATTCAGATGTTAGTTTCAGTCTCTTTTTTTATCCGTTATGAACTCTATAATAATGATACTTTTTAGGTTTTATGTATATTAGCCGCAAGGTTAATAAATTCTTTCTTAAATAAAGCCTATATAACCAATCTCAAAAACTACTGTTTTCTTTGATTCCATAACCAAGAGATAGTATGGCACGGCACCAACAGGATAAATCAAGATGGATCAAAAGTACACTATTATTGCAAATGGAATCGAGATACAAATAGTCCTTATAAGAGGCAGGTAAGCGCAGCACATTCAACAACACACAATCGTAATTAAGAAGGAGCAATTGGACGCACGTATGGTATGATGATATATATATGGATATATGGTCTAGCTTACGGCCAGTGTTGTTTGAGAGAGAGGAGCGTCTTGAAGATACCCACAAGAATACCAATGACGGAGAACATCGTGACGATGGTTTTAAAGTTGTTGTAAATGAACGCGTGCAATTTGATCCACATCCAACTCTCGAGCTTGTAGGCCTCAATCTTTTTCAAGATGTACGTGCGTCGATGGCCGCTGATGATGCGCTTGTTAAGGCTCTTGAAGAACTCGAGCATCTCCTTGTCTGTGAGCTTACCTTGCACGGTACGGTTTGTTCGTAGCTCGTGCACATCCTCCTCTCGATCCATCAGCATCGCGAGGATACCGAGGTACGAGCAGACGACGGTCTGTTCAGCATTATTCTCCTGAAAACCTGTGGTCGTGCATAGCTCGAAAGCTGCCATGTTGACGAGCCAGAATGCCCTTATATCATCCAGGGACAGTGGCGCCAGGAAGAGCTCGGTGAAGATGGTTCCTTTCTTGATGTCCATGTCCATGATATTTGCTGTTTTGCTGACTGTCAGCTTGATTCCGATCTCTGCAAGCTCGATGGCACTAACAGATATTGATATTGAGCTGGGTATTTTCTTGGCGGTCTTACTGACTATCGGTCTGTAGTTGAATTCTGCAATTGCAAGCTCGATGTCAGTATCAGTACTAGCGAACCTGGATGTGTAGCTGTTTGGCTTGGTTTTTGTTTGGTAGCAGCGGACGAAATCAAGGAGATGTGGCTGGGAGAAGCTATCATTCATGTCTGAAGGTAATATGTCGCAGCGATATATGTGGTTTGCCATACAGCCTGACCTGAACTTCAGCAGGGTTTCAACCACTATCCAGGGTAGTTGGTTCTCAAGCAGCGTGATGTCATTTACTATGCAAGCTTGGTCGGAGAAGAAAAAACTTCTCAAGTATGGATGCATGTCCTCACGGAGGAGAAGGTCGAGGAGGGCGGATCTGGTAGCCGCACTACTACAGAATCGATTTGTACAGACGGTTCGGAAACACCGGACGGGACGGTTTTTTGAACCGTCTGTACGAAACAGTCAGTACAAATCAGGTTTGTACAGACGGTTATTGAACCGTCTGTACAAATAATTAATACAGACGGATCCACACACGAACCGTCCCGTGATATTCTCTGGTATAGTACCTGCAAAGCATTTGTACAGACGGTTCCATCCACAAAACCGTCTGCCCAAATGCATTGAACAGTACCTCAAAAGCATTAATTTGTACAGACGGTTCCGTTCCCATAACCATCTGAACAAAGAATTTGTACAGACGGTTCTACCCCTGGAACCGTCTGTACTACTGCTGTGGCAGGAAAGCAATGCTACCGCGGCAGCGGAAACAACCATTTCTGCTGCCGCGGTAGCAGTGCGGTTGTACAGACGGTGCTGCCGCCTGCTGCCACGGCAGCAGAAACAGACGTTTCGGCTGCCGGGCAGCCGTGCAGCAAGGCGGCGTTGCTGCCATCTGCTACCGCGGCAGCGGAAATGGCTGATTTCGCTACCACGGCAGTAGTGCGGCAGGGCGATGGTGCTACCCGCCTGCTACCACAGCAGTGGAAACAGAGGTTTCTTCTGCTGCCGCGGCAGCAGTGCGGCAGGGCGACGGTGTTGCCGCCTGCTGCCACGGCAGCCGTGCGGCAAGGCGACGTTGCTGCCAGCCTGCTGTCACGGCAGCGGAAACTACCATTTCTACTGTCGCAGCAGCCGTGCGGCAGGGTAACGATGCCCGGAGCGGCCGCGGTCCTGGCGCGGCAGTGGAAACGCTAGAAACAAAGTGATCAATCACAGGCATAGCATACACAGACACACAATGTACTCATTGATCTTAGACATAGCATTCAGAAGCAAACATGAAACGTCATTCTCAACCACAAAGTCATTCACATGCATTGTTAGGAAAAAAAACTCTCAAGTCATTGAGGAGGAACATTTTGAGGACAATGGAATTCTCCGTTTCCTTCAACACCTCTCTAAGTATGAAAGCTATTAACTGTTTTTGAACAAACCGGACGCCCTCAGTGTCGAGCTCATCTGTAGGGAACTTAAAACTCTGCAGAAGGAAATTAAATAGCTAGGTTAGGCACGACGTCCGAACGATGAAAAATGGAACTACATATAGTGTAATGACACTAACCTCCACATCTACCGGACTAGAGCGAACGATCTGCATCATATATGTCGCGACATAGTATCCACGGAGATTGTTGCCCGGCGGCTGCTTGTGGCACTGTAGAAATCATGGTTACGTGCAGGGTAATTTAGTTTTACCGAATACATATTAGAACGTGCGAGGTGATTATTCTTGGGCGAGGGAGGAATTATTACTGGGAAAATGAAATCGGTGGGTCGGTTTCGGTTTGTGTTGTTTTCACAGCCCCCCTTGGCAACATACTTCTTGAACGCCCCGTTGAGCACCGTCGTCAAATCTGCGTACTTCTCTGGTGGATAGTCCCTAGAGTCGAAGTACGTGGCATGTAGATGTTTGTGGCTCGAGCAGACGAGCATCCAATGGAATCCATAGTTGTAGCGGTAGAAAATGACGCACTTAGTAGAGAGAAGGAGCATGACGTCCGAAATATATTCCTCGACCTCGTTCGGCTGGAATTGGACCATTGTGCATATGACCACTTGTGGATCGAGGAATCCGATATTAGGATTTTCTACCCTAGCCTCTTGAATCATATGTCTACACATAAAAGTAATGTCATTGAAAGAGCGTATCAATAAGTTAGGCAATTCATTTAGTGTAAACAGTGATTGAGAACACTTACAGTGTCCAGTATCTTAATAGGCTGACATCGAGGCGTCATGACGGTAGAGGTCGGCTAAATCCAAGAAATCGATGGTAAGGTTCCACCTGGATGGAGGAAATGTTGCGCTTGTACATGGTGCTAATATTTTGAGGAAGCGTTGTCTCCTCGTTGACCTCTTCATGTAAAATTCGTGCACAATCTGAGCTGCCCAACCAGTCGTTCTAACGCCGCCCGTGTCACTAGCGGCTGCCGTTCCGTGTAGCTTCTTATCTCGGGTTCTTCTTCTACCTCTTTGCTCTTGGCCGACTTTATGCTATTTCTGGTGGCCCTACGCTGAGCTTGAGGAGTCATTTTGGCAGCCTGTTGGCTAGATCTGCTAGATTGCTTAGATTGTGCTGAAGCGGATTTCACCTTCGGTGGAGGAGCACGGATTGAGAAATCTGGACCGTAACGTACCGGAGACAGCGGCCGTGCAGGAGGTGGAGGGGCAACCAGGAAATGTACTTCTTCGGCACTGGATGAACGTGTTGACCGGCCTGCCCCAGTGCCGTGACGTCGTCCTCCGCGGTACAGGAAGTGTGAAGGAGGAGCAATTCGCATGCACCATGTCCACTGCCACCTTAGCGTTACCCGGCGCTAGCGAACTCCGTGCACCGTCGTGTCTTTGAAATATGGAAATGCTAACCCCGTGCCAGCCTCAAGCATGTCAGTGGGGCCAAAACAGCTGGGCACGAGGAGCTTGCACTTAGTTACCACCACTATGTCGTCGACAGGGAATCTTTCGCTAACGTCTTCACGCGGAATCGGCTCGACATGTAAGTCGTCGGTCGCGGTCGTCATCTGGAACGTGGTCATGAGCGGATTGTTCATGGACGTCTTCGCATTGTCGTTTTTCCCACGGATGCGCAGCTACTCCTGTGCCGAGCATGTGGGGATGAGTCTGCGGGGCTGCTGCGTTCGGACCGCGGCGGCTGGCATCCTCCTGCCTATCTGCCGTACCCGTTCTTTGACCCTTGCATCGATCCTCTGTTCTAGGCCTGCATATATTTCTTCCATCAGCTCTTTTTTCATCCGTTCACGGCTCGCTGCCTCGCGCTCTCGCTTTCTTCGTTCTCCTCCGACTCCTGTACGAACCCGCATCGTCGGGGAATCCCATCTTCCATGGAACCGTCACCCCCACGCCACGCGTTCGACCCGGGTGCTCTTTGTTTCCCAGAGCCGAGGTTAATATATCCTTTTCTCTTGCTGCTTGGAAAGTTCCTTGAGCGGATTGTTCTGACAGTCGCAGGATGTTTTCAGCCACCTGGACGGTTTTCGGGCTTGTTGAAGGCGACAGGTGCCATCAGCCGAGATGTTGCCCTCGCGTGATACCAGTTCTGGGCCCGCCTCTCTGGGATCTGGAGAATGGTGTGTCGCGACTCTCCTAAGATGCCGCTGCGTCGTCCTCTGTTTTTCATTCCAACTCTTTGCGCGCATACCCACCGCTTCCGAGCAGGTGGGGGTGAAACGTTGCATGCCTGGCGGGCCCTGTTTGCCTGACTCCGCTGCACAATTCCTCCCGACGTGCACTCTCTACAAATTCCGTCCATTGATCCTCCAGTACCTGTAAGTGTTCGGGTCCTGCCTGTAGGGTATAAGATCGTTCTTCATATACGTGTTGTAAAGCTCGCTCTTGAAGGTCTTCCACGCCGCTTGCCATCTTGGCTTTTGCCTGTCTTTCCATGGCCTGTTCGGTAACACTTCGGGGAAGTCGAATTGTGCTTTGATGGTGCTCCACAGAACTCTTTCTCGTTATCCGCACTGACGGCCAGCTGGCGTACGTTATCTGGACCTTCGTCCTCGCCAGTGAAGCGCACGCACTACGGAATGCCGCCTGAGCCTGCTGAGGCAATGTGGGCACAACCCTCATCACTGACATGAGTTATTGTGTAGTGACCCGTGGGCATTTTATTTTTGCCTCGGCGACCTCGCTTTCGCTTCTGCCCACGCCGATTCTTCGGTTTGCTCATGAGACGAGGCTTCTGCATGTTGTTCACAGCAATGGTTGAGCTGGTTGAGGAGACAAGTGCGGCTCATCTTGTCGAGGAGAAGAGGCCACCAGCAGTTCACGTTCATCTCCTCCAAACGCCATCTTCAAAAGACGAAAATTCAGATATACAGTACACGAACTAATTCCAGACATTTTCATATAAAGACACATGAACTCTAGCTAGACTAAGAAAATTTTTGTTCAAACACACATATGAGTCCCCCTTCCAAGACCAGATTATATATGCTGGTGCACCCACGTTGTAGCTCCCATCGGTTCGTCGTGTGCCTCTCACCAACCCGAAAACCTAACAAATCCTAGTGTTATCTCGTACCCTCATTGATCTCCTCTGTAGCCCCTGTAAAGCCTCTTCAACCCAGAATTGCTATGCTCTTCAACCCAGAATTGCTGTGCTTCCACCGCACTGGAGCAGTAAAACAAGAGGGCCACATCAAATGAATTTTTAAAGTCCAAACAAAAAAGTGAAGTTTGTTACAGATGTGCATTGTGCTGAAATATATAACCACATGCATGCAGTATACTCTATCACCTCTTTTTCTCCTTGCCAACTGAGCTATGCTTTTGTCTGTTGCGTGAATTGCAGTCAAGAGTATATAACTTGCCATCGAGTTGTACATGACCAGTAAGCTAGAACTCCTGTCTTTTTCTTTAGTACTAATAGGGTACGTGTATGTAAGTTTTTTTGCATTATACCGTATATCACGTGAAATATATAATCCATTCAATTTAGTAGCTATACATATATCGATATAATATGACCTAAATTCGTTATTGCATTTAACACATCAAAAGACCAATTCTTCTCATGTGAAATATAT